>OU343218.1:197724981-198120485 GCA_910596185.1 Chrysanthemum makinoi | reverse complement strand
GTAATCAAATTAACACTAATTACATTTGTAAATAATCAAATGAATCCCCGGCGACATGTAGCTGGGGAAACATGCAAATTTTTAAAGTAATAAAATCAACACTAATTACATATTTTAAATAATCAAATGAATCGGGCGACATGTAAGCTGGGAAAGGTAAGCGGGAAAAGTTCCCGCCACGTTGCATGATGAAATTTTCGGTCAAAATATAACAACCGTATCCCCGGCGACATGTCGCCGAAACCTCTCCATAATTTTGCTGACTTTTCTACGAGACTTCGTGCCACGTAGGATATATTTTTGTCGTTTAGTGATGATTCCCCAGCGACATTTGTCGCCGGGGAAAACGGCGATGGGGAAACTGGTAAATGTGGTAGTGATACCTCCATACCTACTAATTTCTCAGAACTGCACCGTATGCATGGTTCTGTCATGAGTTTCCTTACCATCCTGTTAACACAAGTTTTGAACTAATAAATAATGAATTCTGCCTTGCAACAAAATTATAAAAAGGAAAAATCTAAAACAAATAATTGTTGTGCCTTTCTAATATGAATTAATTATATTTTTGGTCCTGAACTAATTCAAATATATTTACGGAACTGAAGTGTTCTTTAAGAGTTTGGCAATTAGAGAATTTAATATAGAAGAGGTCAGTAAAAAATTGGAAGATTAAAGGTTTTTTTCTTCTCTAGAAGTGATCTTTTTAGAGAACTTACGTTTTGACTGGTTTGCACGAACATGACTCAATCAGCTCATTGTGTCAAAACGTTATACCCTGATACATGCACATTAAAGTTTACTAAGCGGGTTAGCCATCCTTTTACGACCCGATTGTATAACTAGAGTTGTTAATAAACTACATAAAAGACATAAACTACAAAGATCATAATCATTTTTTTTTCTTTGTTGTTTTGTAATTTAACTAGCAAAATAAAACCAAATTCGACCATGCGTTTAGTTATTTTAGGCGTTGAGTTAGATAAGTCTAAAACAGCAGGACTTTGGGATGCATATATCAAATTGTTCAAGCCTTTGGGCATTAATATTTTACTACTATACAGTTTCCAATGACCACAAAATTGCATACATTTATTAGTGTCGATTGAGGTTGAATTTGTTTATGCACTCAAGACACATAAATTGATAACGGGTTCCTAAGAGGCAATGTACAATTTTCATTGTATAGGAAGTTGATAAGTCACCCAATAAGCAGTTACTATACAACAAGATCTGTAACTTTTGGTTGGTACCTCAACAGTCAGATTTGAATATAAATTAGGATTGATGTGAGGTTGTACATATTCTATGCATTTCAATCTAAAAACTAGTATTATCTTTTCATCAAAAAATGTTTTCAAGAGGTAAAGTCCCAGCGGCCATTGGTATTGATCTTGGAACAACTTATTCTTGTGTGGCTGTCTGGCAGCACAACCGTGTTGAGATCATTGCAAATGACCAAGGAAACCGTACCACCCCATCGTATGTCGCCTTTAATGAGACTGAACGTTTGGTTGGGGATGCTGCCAAGAATCAGGCTGCTTATAACCCAACCAACACAATCTTTGGTTCGTCACTCTTCATTGTTTTTACTATGTTAGCTTTTCTTAGTTATTTAGTCTTAAACTAACCATTGCTTTACTGAATTACATAATAATAGATGTTAAGCGGCTGATTGGAAGAAGAACAAGCGATGAAATTGTTCAAGCAGACATGAAGCTGTGGCCTTTTAAAGTGGTGGCCGGGAGCGATGACAAACCTAAAGTTGTGGTTACTTATAAGGGTGAAAGGAAGGAATTTGCTTCTGAAGAAATATCTTCCATGGTTTTATCGAAGATGAAAGGGGTTGCCGAGACATATCTTGGTTCAACTGTTGAAAAGGCGGTGATTACTGTTCCGGCATATTTCAATGATTCACAACGCCAATCAACTAAGGATGCTGCAGCAGTTGCTGGACTTGAAGTTATGCGTATGATTAATGAACCAACAGCAGCAGCAATTGCTTATGCGCTTGACAAAAGAGCTAGTATAGATGGTAAGATGAATGTTTTGGTTTTTGACTTGGGTGGTGGTACTTTTGATGTTTCGATTCTCACCATTGATGAAGGTGGAGTCATAGAGGTTAAAGCTACTGGCGGTGACACACATTTGGGAGGCGAGGATTTTGATAACAGAATGGTGAAACATTTCGTCCAGGAATTCAAGAGAAAGCACAATGTGGATGTTAGTGAGAATCATAAAGCTTTAGGTAGGATGAGGGTTCATTGTGAGAGAGCAAAAAGAATTATTTCAACAGCTATTCAGACAACAATCGACATCGACTGTTTTTTTAATGGTATTGATTTTTCTGCAAAGTTTACTCGAGCCAAGTTTGAAGAGGTTAACGTGGACCTGTTTCAGAAGTGCATGGAGACAGTAGAAACTTGTTTCAGAGATGTGGATATGAGTAAGGATAGCATTGACGAAGTGGTGCTTGTTGGTGGATCGACCAGGATACCCAAGGTACAAGAGTTGTTGCAGGACCTCTTTAACGGAAAGTTACTTTGCCAACGGATAAATCCTGATGAGGCTGTTGCTTGTGGTGCTGGAATTTTAGCTGCAAACTTAACTGACACGGGTGATGAAGCTGTGCAGGGTTTGGTGCTAATTGATGTTACTCCTTTGTCTCTTGGTGTAGAGGTTAGTGGAGCTTATATGTCTGTGTTAATTCCTAGAAATTCACCTATACCTACCAAGAAGGAACATACGTTTTGTACTGGCAGCGATGGTCAAAAGGCTGTTACTATTAATGTGTATCAAGGTGAGAGATACAAAAGTAAGGAAAACTTTTTCTTAGGGAAACTTCGACTGTCTGACCTTCCATCTGCTCCCAGGTGGGTAGTTAATTTCACAATATGCTTTGAGATAGATGCAAATGGGATCTTGAGTGTCTCAGCCAGAGAAATTACTACTGGCGTGAACAATGCAATTAAGATTACAACTCTTACACAGACGTTTTGGTAGTGGACCGTTAGACATGAGGTGGGAGCGAAACTGGAGATATTTATGATAAAAGATTTAGATGATGAAGATGCTGAACGCCATACAAGTCGATTCAGACCTGAGGATGAAGCATACAAGTCTGAACGATAAGCATGAACAAGGTTAAGGCTCATAGATACTTAGATGGCTATGTGTATATGTTAAAAGCCAAGATGAAGGATTATAAGGTTCGATTGAGGCTTAGAAAGATGGGGCTTAGTTTAGAAGACTTGAAAGCTATAGAACATCAGATTGAAGGGGCGACTGAGTGGCTTGATGAAAACTGTGATGCTGAACTTGAGGAGCTAGAGAACAAGAAAATGGAGCTTGATGCTATATGCAGGCGGTTCAAGTTGTCTCTTGTTTTGTGAAAGTACACCATCTGGTACTCTATAAACACATGTTGTCTCTAAACTTTAAATTTTCATTTTTGAATTTGAGTGGGATCGGAGATCATGTTAATGTACTGTTCTACTATTTTAAATGTTAAGGTACCGGTCAAAGCTATTACCATGTCATGAAACTATTGATGTGTGGTCTTGTTTGGAACCCATCAACACAACTAATATATGCTATTAAAATGCGAGATCGCCATCAGTTTACGAGATAAACTGTTTACGGCAGTCATAGGTTGCAAAGTATTATTCAAATAAATTTGACATGTTGAGATTATAGATTTAATGCATTACACAGAGTCAAGCATCAAAGTAATAAACGTTTCACCTTTCAGTTAACAATTTAAGTAAATAGTTTCTAGAAGATATTAGGTATAGTGTGTGCACCTCACACGATCTAGGAGCACGTCACTTTCTGATCTTGTGTATATTTATGTTCGCTGGTTAATAAATGACTCACAATTCACCGAAGTAATAATAATTGGGAAATTTGGAAATTCAAACTTTCTTTAGAGTAAATTACAATAACCATGGTTTAGCCAAGCAAGCCTATCCCTACAACTTTGAAATTGCATGTGTTGTCCATGTGTGAAAAAAGATGAAACTTCAAAAGTGCAAGCGAAATCTCTGCATGGACAAATACTTGCATCTGGTAAAAAAAGTCACATACTATTCAGCAAATTACATTCATATGCATTTACTTTCTAGTTTATGTTGGGATTTTATAATCTAGTTAGCCAAGTAACGCAAACGAATATGCAGCGGAATTGAATCTTTCTTATGCAATTAGGTTAACACATAAATAATAAACAATAATTAATAAAAGGTAAATAGAAAGGGAGGAGATACTCACACCACATCTTTTGATGCATGCACCACAATTTGTGCATTACAGTAGATACAAACTCTAATGCACAAATTGTGGTGCATGCATCAAAAGATGTGGCGTAAGTATCAATTCCAAATAGAAAACTAACCTTCGATGTCAACTGCACGCTATAACACGAACAAGAAACCAAATATCTAAAATAGATAACTCTACGAGTATCACACACAAACACTTAAACCAAGTACATTCGAATAACGCTAGTCGAGAACGTTCATCAATCAACCCCTTGAATACTTGAATACCACGAACAAGAAAAATCCCCAAGAACCTTTCTTCCTTTCTTGCCCGAGAACTAAAACTGCCCAATATGCAGTTTCCTTTTTGCCCGATATCGGACAAGTATGTCTGATAACTTTCCCTTAGTTGTGTCCGAGATCTAGCCACGAGCATAAACACAAAATCCTTTGCTGCCAATCTAGTTCGACTTGGAACAGGAAACAAGAACCACCAATTTGTGCGAAACCTAAACTACTTGGATCAATGAATCGATGCAAGTTAAGGTTTGAACAAAACCAAAACAAAACCTAATCGGTTTGTATACAAACCGATCAATAAAGAAACAAGTGTGATGGATCGGATTTTTAGAGTTTAGGGATATGCAAAAATCGTTAGGCATGCCAGGGTATGTGTTTGCTTATATAGGGTCTAAACCGACCCATGCTTGGGCTCATGACTTGAGCGACAAGTATCAAACCCAACACCCATTTTGTCCTGATCGTTCATGTGATGTCGAGGCCCAAGGCTTCATCAAACCGACCAAAGTAGAAAGCTTAAAACAGCCCATGGGTCAAGCAATAATATCGGGTCACATGCATGCATAAACGGGTCAAGTATATCAAGTATTTAAAACGTTCGTCACGTACTCGCGTGTTTAACATGTGTGCCCTTGTAAAACCCGGAAAAAAATCGCGTAATCATATTTGCGTCTAATTTAAAATTTTGTTAACTCGAGGTACTAATTATGAAATTTATCTAAAATATTTAATAAACATTTGAAATAATACTTTTAAATTAGTGACATTTGATAATTTAATAATAAGATTAAATTTAATTAAATTGATACATAAACTAATTCTATTAATAATTAAATTCAAAAAAAAAAATGAAAACCCTAAAATCACTCACCATAAATTCGGCCCATCCCCCCTTAAAATAGAAATTTGCGCCTTTTCGTTCGATTTAGGTTTTTACTCCACAAAACTACCTCCCTTAAAACTGAAAAATTCAGATTCTATATAGTGTCACAAAATGCGACGGCGTCACTTTTTAATTGTGACGCCGTCGGGTTGCAGCCATTAGGGTTTCGTCTTGGCCACGTCAACTCTGTGACGGCGTCACCTTATGCTCGTGATACCGTCGGCTTCAACCTCTGACGCTCTAGGCCGTCTGAGTGGCGACACTCTACTCTTTTAAACCTGATGCCGTCACTTGTAAAATAAAAATTTGCTCTCTGATTCGTCTCAAGGTGTGTCGCGACGACGACGCAATTAAGCCGTGACGTCGTCCCCTTCAGTTCCAGCAGCTTGAGTGTCTCGATTCTTGACTTTGGCCATTTTCTTCGTATATTCGCGCCTTTTCGTCCGAATGAGTGTCATTCCAGCAATTTGCCTTCAAGAGACCTAAAAAGTGAAAATGAACGAAATTAAGTAGTAACGGATACAAAAGTGATCAATTAAGGGCTTAAATGACCCCTCAAAAGTGTACCTTTTAAATCGTTATCAAATATCCCTACACTTGGTATTTGCTTGTCCCCAAGCAAATGTGCTTTTAGCCAATTAATTTATAAGTTAGGGGTCATGAAGCATTAGTTTATAACGATTCACAACACATATAAGCCCCGCAAAAGTCATAACAAGCACGGAAATTACATACTAGCACCTCACAAGTGGTGTTTGGATACTCTCATCTCTCGGGTGTATATGAAATATATCAAGTTGGAAATGGAAGATAAACACTCATTAACCGGTCCTAGTACATAGATTACCATAGGCTTGAGACTAGATCGAACCTCCATCGCTTTGGCGTAAGCACCTAGGAAAGATTATCCAAGAGGTCTTTTAAAGGGTTGTAACGTTAGGCTTACGGTAGGGAAACAAAGGGTTTGGTGGGATAGGCGATTTAGTGGTGGCAAGTCAAAAATCTTTATGTTACAAGCATGCGAAGAATGGCGTTGCTAAGCCAAGACTCGACACTCTAAACTTTAGATAAATTGAAACAAACAAACATAAATTTAAAGATAGATGTAGGATGGCAGCCCGTTTTTTTTCTCTTTTTTTACACTCTATTTTTTCGATTTTTTTTTCATACACTTTTACTCTACCATCCTCTACGGTAACATCAAAATAATAGGGATTTATAGGCACATCCCTACACTTGAGTTTTTATTACTCTAACACTAATTTGACCCGAATTGAAAAGATCAAAACACTTGGAGCACATTATTACGCAAATAAAGGGAATTTGAATTTAACGCCCCCTTCCCGTCATTTCATAAAATTTAACTTTTTCCATGTGTCCCAATCGCCCCAAAACTGTGTACAAAGGATATGACTCGACTTAGCAACTTATGCAAGAAACTAGATAATTGAACTAAGGGTTTAGTATGATAACAATAATGCACTAAAAGTGAGTGCATACAAGGTAGGCTAAGGCGATTTGGGTGTACATTTGGGGTGGATTGTAAACAATGCTCTTCATTGATATTCCGAAAACCGAAACATCACGAGAACCGCAAAAAGGATAGGCTCTGAGGGGTTAACTAGGGGTATCGTGTACTAAAGATGAATACAACGCAAGGGTGTGGGGGAATTACTCAACCGATGTGGAAGAAGTAATTATATTACGGGTATCAAACAAGGGTTATCATAATGCCTCTTATCATTTAGTAATTCCTAACTACACAAGTGTAGTCTCACTAGCGATCTCGGAATGCATCACAAAACAAGTTCTAGAATCTATTATACTACCGGTTCACACTCGAAGCATTAAAGTGGAATGCTTTAATTCCTACAAATCTAAGGGCGATCCTCACATTTTGGGTGGACTTTAAGTGGTAAAGGGTTTTTGTGCTAGTCATATAACTTCCTATCCATGAGACGCTTTATTAAGACTAATGGCCCACTCCTACATGTCATGAAAAATTTTAAATTTGGTGCGAAAATTACCCTAACCGATATTTCTCATGGTTTATTACACAAATGAAATTGGACAAGGCAAATAGTCAAGGATAAGCATAGTTTCAAAGTTCCCGTTTTATTTTCCTCCCTACACTTAAACTGAACATTGTCCCCAATGTTCCCGAAAGTATCAAAGTTATGATAATGGAAGGTAATTAAAAACGAAAGAAACTAGTACTCCCCTGATTAACTCGGTAGGATCCGTGTGAAGTAGTGGTTAAATCTTTCTTCAAGAAGAGTGTGTGCGTTAAAAGCTCCTTCCAATCTTATGTATCTTCTTCTTGATAAATTAAACCTGCACACTTGAAGAATACAAATGAAACCTTCGCGTAAAATTGGCGGTAACAATATATATATGACTCTACTAAACTAGGATATAATGCTTGTGGAATGGATGTTTACAAATTTTCTCGAAAATTAAGACCTGGAAAATTCCAAAAATTTATAAGTAGCTCAGAAAACGAGAAAAAATAGTAAATGCAGTTTCTACTCCTTCCTCGACGCCGTCAAGTTTCGACTCGACTGACCCGCGGTTATCTACGAAACGGTCCGCGATTTTGAAAATTTTATCTTTAGAATCGGAAGAATTTCCGCAAAACATCCATTATGACTCGATACAAGCATTTGACTCGAACAAACACACATGTATATCTTTTAAATAATCGTAATTCTCATGTTCACGTTCTTTTTGAAAACGTGTGTAATCCTCCCTACACTTATCCCTTATGTAAAATACCTTTATTTGTAATTAAGACGAGGCTAAAGACAAAATAAAGCATTTTTACAAATTTAAACATGAGAATAAACAATCAATAAAAGATATACGACACAAACAAGAAAACAATTAAGCATGGGTTGCCTCCCACGAAGCGCTTTTCTTTATTTATGAGTCTTGTAGCTAGACTCGAAGTCGTGCCCCTACGTGACTTCATTACCGTCACCTTCTTCCTCATGACGGTCTCTATTGGGGTTTTCCATGTTATAGTAATGCCCTATTATGCATCTTTCTAAGAAGTCATCTTCTCCCCAATCCGTTCTATATTCCGGTCCTAGTTTCAAGCAATCCTTACAGAACCCGAAAATCTTATTCATCACATAATCAACTCCCTTTTCCTTATCTTCCTCATTCATATAGTAGACCGATAGCTTAAGTTCTTTTTCATCATTGGATAGTGATGAAAATTTCTCAATCTTAAAGGGCATTTGGCAGGCTACATCATCGGTCTCATCCTTGAATCTCACTATTCCTAACGACGGATCATAACCGACCTACACATTTAAAACATATATCCCCCCCATAACCGACCTACAGACAAACACACACACACACGGTTTTGGAGGCTTTGAAAATCAATGGGAGGGCTGCCAAGGTCGGAAGAAAAATCGTTTAAGTCTCTTGCAATCGAATTTCCCTTAAACCACAAACTAGGTATTTGTTTTCTTATTTATTTTAATTATTTCGGCTTGAAGAAAATTATGAGGTTAATTTTTTATGAAAAACCTAATCTATGTGGATGATACTTAGACATGTCTATAAATTCTTTGAAAATTCACATACATACTAGAGACATATAGGTAGTTCTATGTCGAATTGGGGGACCTAAATTGATGCCTAGCTATTTTATTTAATTGGTAGAAAACATGTCTGATGTAAAGTAAATAAATCTGAATATGACTTGAACACATGTTTTAATAATTGGTATGCATAAGTGTTTGTAAATTAACCCGGGATGTGTGTAACCTTATGAACTTGTGTAAACGACTACTAAACCACTAAAATGATATTTGGTGACCTCTAATGTACATTTGGACCTTTGTATGATTTATAGTTTATGAAACCCTAATTAATTACGAATACGTGTAAAGTTTACGTGTTTTTAAAATAATAACATAATTGCACATTAAACCCTAAAATTTGTTAAATGACACTTAAAACCCTAAAATATGATAAGTTGTCATTTTTTATCCTAATTTGAAGAATTATGAATTATACCTTAATTTATACATTTCGAAAAGTTACTAAAACGGGAAATCTGCTAAAGGTGGAAACCTACTAAAAATGGAAAGCCGTCTAAAATGGGTAATCTAATTATATTAAACGTTATTCAATTCGTATAGGTTCCGTGAAGCGGGAGTGATCATCCTGTGACTTTTCTTTTACTATTTACTTGCTTTGAATAAGGTACAAATATTCTGACCTTTCTCTTAAGGTTTCTCATGATCTCTTACACATCTTTTGATCTTTAGCTATTTTGATTATGAACCTTTGAACCATTTGATTGTGAACCATTGATTGTGAACCTTTGATTATGAACCTGTGATACTCTGATGACTTAGACATTTTGCCAAACTTTTGACTTTGCCTTTGACCCTTCAGTTTGATACCCGAGCCATTTTCCTAGCCATCAAGGTAACATGGCCATGTCCTTGATGCACCAATGGCATGACTGTAGGGTGGTCGAGTGATGAACCATCTCGTCCCTTTTTTGTTATACATATTATGAGCTCAAGATTATTATATATGTTTGGCCACTAATATCTTCGCAGGGGCGTATGGATGCATCCTAGATTTGATTTGTATTTGATTTGGATATGATATGACTTATTTGGTGACTGATGCTTGTGTTCAATACACGTCTTTCACATTTTGGGAGCTAGCTACTCCATGGTTACTTATGATATGATATGTGACACGCGTACAACGCTGGTTCGGGGTCAAAGGAACTTCCTTTTCGACGAGCAAGTTTTTCAACACCCTAGGCAGTGAACCTAATCGTTGTAGTGTAGTATTAGGGTAAGCCTCGGGAATTGATATCGTTCTCTAGAGGAATAGGAATGCTAGTGAGAAATTACTACGCTAAGGTTGGGGTTGAGGAAGATTATTTTTTATCTTTTTTATGTTTTGTTAGAAAATGGAAAGGTACGAATCTCGGGGTTTGGATTTGGGGGTTGGTATTTCTACCGATTACTCTACTTATCTAATTATCTAATCTAAGGTGAGTGTAGTATATGTCTATTGTTGTGTGCTCTTATGATGATTAAAAATGTGTTTACTTAGATGTTATTACTCCCTAGTTATCTCCTATTGATGGTTGAATTGTCACGTCCTTATTCTTAACGCGTTGTGTTTCTAAGGTCGTAGGGTATGCGTTTATCCCAAACTCTTTGAAGCTACCTAAGGTTAATGACTACGAAATCTCTAGGATTCATAAACTTAACACTAAGGTTATCTTTGGATATTTAGCCTACAATTCCACTAGTAACTATAAGCTAAGGTTCAACAAAGATTAATCAAGCATTAATAACACAACAAATGACCTATCGCAATACTAGGTCAATCACAATTAAGATAAGAGACAACCAATCAATATTCAATAACTAGGTTTCATATTATCTAAGCAAACACACAAGTAAATTAGCCGGACATGGAGAACATGCAAGCATACACACAAACAATTGAAGACATGATTGAATCAATGAAGTAAAACACTTATCTTGTTGTAAAATAGGGTATGGAACCCTAAGATACTGTACAAGATAACCTTGGTTCGGTTTAGGTTTTTACTCCACAAAACTACCTCCCTTAAAACTGAAAAATTCGGATTCTATGTATAGTGTTACAAAGTGCGACGGCGTCACTTTTTAATTGTGACGCCGTCGGGTGCCGCCATTAGGGTTTCGTCTTGGCCACGTCAACTCTGTGACGGCGTCACCTTATGCTCGTGGACGCCGGCTTCTGCCAACCTCTCGGCGCCGTCTGGATCCAAATCTAGGCCGTCTGAGTGGCGACGCCCTACTCTTTTAAACCTGATGCCGTCACTTGTAAATTAGCAATTTGGCTACTGAGTCGTCTCAAGATGTGTCGCGACGGCGTCACATTTAAGCAGTGACGTCGTCCCCTTCAGTTCCAGCAGCTTGAATGTCTCGATTCTTGACTTTGGCCATTTTCTTCATATATTCGTGCCTTTTCATCCGAATAAGTGTCATTCCAGCAATTTGCCTTCAAGAGACCTAAAAAGTGAAAAGGAACGAAATTAAGTAGTAACGGATACAAAAGTGATCAATTAAGGGCTTGAATGACCCCTCAAAAGTGTACCTTTTAAATCCTTATCAATATGATTTGATTTTTTTTGGCTCGTGGTAGATTACTGATTGATACGCTTACACAGCGCGTTCGGGGTCAAAGGAACTTCCTTTTTGTCGAGCAAGTTTTTCAACACCCTAGGCAGTGAACCTAATCGTTGTAGTGTAGTATTAGGGTAAGCCACAGGAATTGATATTGTTCTCTAGGGGAATAGGAATGCTAGTGAGAAGTTACTACGCTAAGGTTGGGGTTGAGGAAGATTATGTTTTATCTTTTTTATATTTTTTTAGGAAATGGAAAGGTACGAATCTCGGGGTTTGGATTTGGGGGTTGGTATTTCTACCGATTACTTCTACTTATCTAATTGTCTAATCTAAGGTGAGTGTAGTCTATGTCTATTGTTGTGTGCTCTTATGATGATTAAAAATGTGTTTACTTAGATGTTATTACTCCCTAGTTATCTCCTATTGATGGTTGAATTGTCACGTCCTTATTCTTAACGCGTTGTGTTTCTAAGGTCGTAGGGTATGCGTTTATCCCAAACTCTTTGAAGCTACCTAAGGTTAATGACTACGAAATCTCTAGGATTCATAAACTTAACACTAAAGTTATCTTTGGATATTTAGCCTACAATTCCACTAGTAACTATAAGCTAAGGTTCAACAAAGATTAATCAAGCATTAATAACACAACGAATGACCTATCGCAATACTAGGTCAATCACAATTAAGATAAGAGACAACCAACCAATATTCAATAACTAGGTTTCATAATATCTAAGCAAACACACAAGTAAATTAGCCAGACATGGAGAACATGCAAGCATACACACAAACAATTGAAGACATGATTGAATCAATGAAGTAAAACACTTATCTTGTTGTAAAATAGGGTATGGAACCCTAAGATACTGTACAAGACAGCCTTGGTTTGATTTAGGTTTTTACTCCACAAAACTACCTCCCTTAAAACTGAAAACTTCAGATTCTATATAGTGTCACAAAATGCGACGACGTCACTTTTTAATTGTGATACCGTCGGGTCGCCGCCATTAGGGTTTCGTCTTGGCCACGTCAACTCTGTGACGGCGTCACCTTAGTCTCGTGATACCGTCGGCTTCAACCTCTGACGCAGTCCGGATCCAAATCTATGCCGTCTGAGTGGCGACGCCCTACTTTTTTAAACCTGATGCCGTCACTTGTAAAATAGAAATTTGCTCTCTGAATCGTCTCAAGGTGTGTCGCGACGGCGTCGCAATTAAGCCGTGACGCCGTCCCCTTCAGTTCCAGCAGCTTGGGTGTCTTGATTCTTGACTTTGGCCATTTTCTTCGTATATTCGCGCCTTTTCGTCCGAATGAGTGTCATTCCAGCAATTTGCCTTCAAGAGACCTAAAAAGTGAAAAGGAACGAAATTAAGTAGTAACGGATACAAAAGTGATCAATTAAGGGCTTAAATGACCCCTCAAAAGTGTACCTTTTAAATCGTTATCAAATATCCCTACACTTGGTAGTTGCTTGTCCTCAAGCAAATGTGCTTTTTGCCAATTAATGTTTTATCTGTTAGGGGTCATGAAGCATTAGTTTAGAACAATTCACAACACATATAAGCCCCGCAAAAGTCATAACAAGCACGGAAATTACATACTAGCACCTCACAAGTGGTGTTTGGATACTCTCATCTCTCGGGTGTATATGAAATATATCAAGTTGGAAATGGAAGATAAACACTCGTTAACCGGTCCTAGTACATAGATTACCATAGGCTTGAGACTAGATCAAACCTCCATCGCTTTGGTGTAAGCACCTAGGAAAGATTATCCAAGAGGTCTTTTAAAGGGTTGTAACCTTAGGCTTACGGTAGGGAAACAAAGGGTTTGGTGGGATAGGCGATTTAGTGGTGGCAAGTCAAAAATCTTTATGTTACAAGCATGCGAAGAATGGCGTTGCTAAGCCAAGACTCGACACTCTAAACTTTAGATAAATTGAAACAAACAAACATAAATTTAAAGATAGATGTAGGATGGTAACCCGTTTTTTTTTCTCTTTTTTTACACTCTATTTTTTCGATTTTTTTTCATACACTTTTACTCTACCATCCTCTACGATAACACCAAAATAATAGGGATTTATAGGCA
The DNA here is from genome assembly GCA_910596185.1 of Chrysanthemum makinoi. Lineage (NCBI taxonomy): Eukaryota > Viridiplantae > Streptophyta > Magnoliopsida > Asterales > Asteraceae > Chrysanthemum > Chrysanthemum makinoi. The sequence goes on along the minus strand of OU343218.1, from coordinate 198,106,785 downwards.
CATCCCTACACTTGAGTTTTTATTACTCTAACACTAATTTGACCCGAATTGAAAAGATCAAAACACTTGGAGCACATTATTACGCAAATAAAGGGAATTTGAATTTAACATTCCCTTCCCGTCATTTCATAAAATTTAACTTTTCTCATGAGTCCCAATCGTCCCAAAACTGTGTAAAAAGGATATGACTCGACTTAGCAACTTATGCAAGAAACTAGATAATTGAACTAAGGGTTTAGTATGATAACAATAATGCACTAAAAGTGAGTGCATACAAGGTAGGCTAAAGCGATTTGGGTGTACATTTGGGGGTGGATTGTAAACAATGCTCTTAATTGATATTCCGGAAAACCGAAACATCACGAGAACCACAAAAAGGATAGGCTCTGAGGGGTTAACTAGGGGTATCGTGTACTAAAGATGAATACAACGCAAGGGTGTGGGGGAATTACTCAACCGATGTGGAAGAAGTAATTATATTATGGGTATCAAACAAGGGTTATCCTAATGCCTCTTATCATTTAGTTATTCCTAACTACACAAGTGTAGTCTCACTAGCGATCTCGGAATGCATCACAAAACAAGTTCTAGAATCTATTATACTACCGGTTCACACTCGAAGCATTAAAGTGGAATGCTTTAATTCCTAAAAATCTAAGGGCGATCCTCACATTTTGGGTGGAATTTAAGTGGTAAAGGGTTTTTGTGCTAGTCATATAACTTCCTATCCATGAGACGCTTTATTAAGACTAATGGCCCACTCCTACATGTCATGAAAAATTTTAAATTTGGTGCGAAAATTACCCTAACCGATATTTCTCATGGTTTATTACACAAATGAAATTGGACAAGGCAAATAGTCAAGGATAAGCATAGTTTCAAAGTTCCCGTTTTATTTTCCCTCCCTACACTTAAACTGAACATTGTCCTCAATGTTCCCCGAAAGTATCAAAGTTATGATAATGGAAGGTAATTAAAAACGAAAGAAACTAGTACACCCCTGATTAGCTCGGTAGGATCCGTGTGAAGTAGTGGTTAAATCTTTCTTCAAGAAGAGTGTTTGCATTAAAAGCTCCTTCCAATCTTATGTATCTTCTTCTTGATAAATTAAACCTGCACACTTGAAGAAAACAAATGAAACCTTCGCGTAAAATTGGCGGTAACAATATATATATGACTCTACTAAACTAGGATATAATGCTTGTAGAATGGATGTTTACAAATTTTCTGGAAAATTAAGACCTGGAAAATTCCAAAAATTTATAAGTAGCTCAGAAAACGAGAAAAAAATTAGTAAGCAGATTCTACTCCTTCCCGACGTCAGGTTGCGACTGACACGGTCAGTTATCCTGACAGAAACCGGTCTCATGATTTTCTGGAAAAAAATTCTGGAAAATTTTTATCTTTAGAATCTGAAAAAATTTCCTGCAAAACATCCATTATGACTCGATACAAGCATTTGACTCGAACAAACACACATGTATATCTTTTAAATAATCGTAATTCTCATGTTCACGTTCTTTTTGAAAACGTGTGTAATCCTCCCTACACTTATCCCTTATGTAAAATACCTTTATATGTAATTAAGACGAGGTTAAAGACAAAATAAAGCATTTTTATAAATTTAAACATGAGAATAAACAATCAATAAAAGATATACGACACAAACAAGCAAACAATTAAGCATGGGTTGCATCCCACGAAGCGCTTTTCTTTATTTATGAGTCTTGTAGCTAGACTCGAAGTCGTGCCCCTACATGACTTCATTACCGTCACCTTCTTCCTCATGACGGTCTCTATTGGGGTTTTCCATGTTATAGTAATGCCCTATTATGCATCTTTCTAAGAAGTCATCTTCTCCCCAATCTGTTCTATATTCCAGTCCTAGTTTCAAGCAATCCTTATAGAACCCGAAAATCTTATTCATCACATAATCAACTCCCTTTTCCTTATCTTCCTCATTCATATAGTAGACCGATAGTTTAAGTTCTTTTTCATCATTGGATAGTGATGAAAATTTCTCAATCTTAATGGGCATTTGGTAGGCTACATCATCGGTCTCATCCTTGAATCTCACTATTCCTAACGACGGATCATTAGTCATCCCGGTGTTTTCTACGAAGGGCTTTCCTAGAATAACGTGGGACAAGCTAGGATCTATGGCCGTACTAATATCATCCACAACTATGAAATCCGTAGGAAAAGTAAAACTTCCTACATAAACGGGCAATCCCTTAACTCTACCAAGAAAGTTGCAACTAACCCTAGGATTATCGGGATCTTGCCTAGTTGGGATAGGCTTCTTCATTACCCAATTATAGTAGGTTCTAGTCATGATATTTATCGGGGACTTGCAATCAATGTAGGCTTTTGCCACGAAAAGGTGTCCTATGCAACATGGTATGTTAAGATTCCAAGGGTTCCCAAACTTGATCTTAGGGCTTCTATTAACATACATGTGACAGAGGTCTCGTACTAAGTGTGGGTGGCGAGAGAGTTCTTCTTCCGTAGGAAACTTATTGAAATAGTCATCGCCTACTTCATCTAATTCCTCGGTTGTTTCATCCTTAGGCGTTTCACTAACCTCAAGTACCGTCTCATGGTTCGTTTCGTCATTTACTCTATTAGGTTTCACTAAGGCGACGGTATTGACGAATTGAACGTGCTTAGCTAACTTACTTGGGTCCTTAATCTCTACACCGGAAGCTTCAGGAATTGATATAGCATTAACCTTCCTATCACTATTGGTGATGGCTTTCAAGAGGTTATCTATCTTCCTATCCATCTTGGCTTGTTGTTGGTTAAAACGGTCCGAGAGCTTAGCTATTTGAGCTTCTTGGGATGTAACTAGGTGTTGAAACATCCCTTCTATGTTTTGTTGGTTAGGGTCGTGAGATGGGGGCCATGAGAAATCATTAGATGTGAATTCTTTGGTTTGTCCTCAATAAAAGTCGGGCTTGCCCTTCCATGCTTCTCGGGCGTCATTAAAAGTCCTAGGTCCGGGTGTTGTAGGGAATCTTCCTCCCGTTCCATTGGTACGCGAGGATGCGTAGTCAACGGAAGCTTGTTCAAGGAGTCTTGTGCAAGTGCGCGAGTTATGAGGACCACTACACGGCTCACATAAGGAAGAAACTTTGTTCACTTGGCGTGAAGACTTAGGATTTTCGTAGGAGCTCATTAGGAATTTGACTTGATCTTCAAGCTCGAGCATCCTACGGTCGGAAGATTGTGAGTCAATGGGAGGCAAGGAGATTGCCTTTACGGTTTTGGGCAACTCACGGGGGTCATCCTCTATTATACCCCATGATTCTTCCGCGGTGAGATCACTAAGTTTTCCACCGGCCGCTTGGTCAATGGATCGCTTAGTGGGGAAGTTGACATGATCGTAGAAGCGTTGGACATGAAGCCAAAGATCAATGCCGTGATGAGAGACTCTATGGAGTAAGTCCTTGAATCGAGTCCATGCTTCATAGAGAGATTCACCTTGACGTTGTTGGAACATCAAGATTTCATTCCTAAGCTTAGTAGTTCTCCCCGGTGAGAAAATTTGAGCAAGGAAACGAGAGGTGAGATCATCCCAACTTGAGATGGAGCCGGCGGGAAGTCGCTCAAGCCAATTACTAGCTTGGTCCCGTAGAGAGAATTGGAAGAGACGCAAACGCGTGGTCTCCCGAGTAGTAGCATCGAGGTCAATGGAATCGACAATTTTAAGGAAATTCTTAAGATGCTGATTAGGATCTTCGGAACGAAGTCCATGGAATGCACATCTGTTTTGCACCAACCGGATGGTGTCAGATGGCAGGGCCGTAGTTTGGGCTTGGCCGGGAAGCTCAATGGTGTTTCTATAGCCTAGGTGGCTTGTTCTTGAGTATTCACCAAGAGTACGGCCTCTTGGCGGGTCATTTGGTGGTGGGTTGATGGGTGGGGGTTGATTATCACCTTCCATGATAAAAAGTGATGGGATTACTAACAAAGGTCACGAAGAAGGGGGATAGACTACGAGGAAGCTAAAAGTGAGAAAAAAGCTTACTTGATAGGAATCAAGCAAGGAAACCTAAACGAGGTGGAAATCTAACTAGCTATTCTATTCCTCGGCAGAGGCACCAAAAACTTGATACGCGTACAACGCGCGTTCGGGGTCAAAGGAACTTCCTTTTCGTCGAGCAAGTTTTTCAACACCCTAGGCAATGAACCTAATTGTTGTAGTGTAGTATTAGGGTAAGCCTCGGGAATTGATATTGTTCTCTAGGGGAATAGGAATGCTAGTGAGAAATTACTACGCTAAGGTTGGGGTTGAGGAAGATTATTTTTTATCTTTTTTATGTTTTTTTAGAAAATGGAAAGGTACGAATCTCGGGGTTTGGATTTGGGGGTTGGTATTTCTACCGATTACTCTACTTATCTAATTATCTAATCTAAGGTGAGTGTAGTCTATGTCTATTTTTGTGTGCTCTTATGATGATTAAAAATGTGTTTACTTAGATGTTATTACTCCCTAGTTATCTCCTATTGATGGTTGAATTGTCACGTCCTTATTCTTAACGCGTTGTGTTTCTAAGGTCGTAGGGTATGCGTTTATCCCTAACTCTTTGAAGCTACCTAAGGTTAATGACTACGAAATCTCTAGGATTCATAAACTTAACACTAAGGGTGCGTTTGGTTCGTCGCTATGAATCACAATGAGTATGGATGTTGATATAGAGTGGAATGATAATGGAGGGAATGAAGAAACCACTCACACACATAGTATATGAGGAAACCTTCCCATTTGAGTATCTTCATTCCATTGTGGTGGGCCCCATAACCAACCAAACAACATTAATGACTTTCAAAGTCATAGATCCATACCCATACACCCCAACCAAACGGGCCCTAAGGTTATCTTTGGATATTTAGCCTACAATTCCACTAGTAACTATAAGCTAAGGTTCAACAAAGATTAATCAAGCATTAATAACACAACAAATGACCTATCGCAATACTAGGTCAATCACAATTAAGATAAGAGACAACCAATCAATATTCAATAACTAGGTTTCATATTATCTAAGCAAACACACAAGTAAATTAGCCGGACATGGAGAACATGCAAGCATACACACAAACAATTGAAGACATGATTGAATCAACGAAGTAAAACACTTATCTTGTTGTAAAACAGGGTATGGAACCCTAAGATATTGTACAAGATAACCTTGGTTCGGTTTAAGTTTTTACTCCACAAAACTACCTCCCTTAAAACTGAAAAATTCGGATTCTATGTATAGTGTTACAAAGTGCGACGGCGTCACTTTTTAATTGTGACGCCGTCGGGTCGACGCCATTAGGGTTTCGTCTTGGCCACGTCAACTCTGTGACGGCGTCACCTTATGCTCGTGACGCCGTCGGCTTCAACCTCTCGACGCGTCGTCGGATCCAAATCTAGGCGTCGCCTGAGTGGCGACGCTCTACTCTTTTAAACCTGATGCAGTCACTTGTAAATTAGCAATTTGGCTACTGAGTCGTCTCAAGATGTGTCGCGACGGCGTCTCATTTAAGCAGTGACGCCGTCCCTTTCAGTTCCAGCAGCTTGAATGTCTCGATTCTTGACTTTGGCCATTTTCTTCATATATTCGCGCCTTTTCATCCGAATAAGTGTCATTCCAGCAATTTGCCTTCAAGAGACCTAAAAAGTGAAAAGGAACGAAATTAAGTAGTAACGGATACAAAAGTGATCAATTAAGGGCTTGAATGACCCCTCAAAAGTGTACCTTTTAAATCCTTATCAATATGATTTGATTTTGTTTGGCTCGTGGTAGATTACTGATTGATACGCTTACACAGCGCGTTCGGGGTCAAAGAAACTTCCTTTTCGTCGAGCAAGTTTTTCAACACCCTAGGCAGTGAAACTAATCGTTGTAGTGTAGTATTAGGGTAAGCCACGGGAATTGATATCGTTCTCTAGGGGAATAGGAATGCTAGTGAGAAGTTACTATGCTAAGGTTGGGGTTGAGGAAGATTATTTTTTATCTTTTTTATATTTTTTTAGGAAATGGAAATGTACGAATCTCGGGGTTTGGATTTGGGGGTTGGTATTTCTACCGATTACTTCTACTTATCTAATTATCTAAACTAAGGTGTATGTAGTCTATGTCTATTGTTTTGTGCTCGTATGATGATTAAAAATGTATTTGCTTAGGCTTTATTACTCCCTAGTTATCTCCTATTGATGGTTGAATTGTCACGTCGTTATTCTTAATCGCGTTGTGTCTCTAAGGTCGTAGGGTATGCGTTTATCCCTAACTCTTTGAAGCTACCAAAGGTTAATGACTACAAAATCTCTAGGATTTATAAACTTTAACTCTAATGTATTTTTTGGATGTTTAGCCTACAATTACTCTAGGTGATTATAAACTAAGGGTCAACAAAGATTAATCAAGCATTAATTAGCACAACGAATAACCTATCGCAATACTAGGTCAATCACAATTAAGATAAGAGACAACCAATCAATATTTAATAACTAGGTTTCATATTACCTAAGCAAACACACAAGTAAATTAGCCGGACATGGAGAACATGCAAGCATACACACAATCAATTAAAGACATAATTAAATTAATGAAGTAAAACACTTATCTTGATGTAAGATAGGGTATGGAACCCTAAAATACTGTACAAAACAGCCTTGATTCGGTTTAGGTTTTTACTCCAAAAGACTACACACTGAAAACTAAAAAATTCGGATTATATATATAAGGTTACAAATGCGACGGCGTCACCCTTTAATTTGTTACGCCGTCGGGTCGCCGTTATTAGGGTTTCGTCTTGGCCACGTTAGCATTGCGACGACGTCACCTTATGCTGGACGCCGTCTCCTTCATCGACATCGCGTCGGATCAAATCTAGGCCGTCTGAGCTGCGACGCCCTACTCTTTTAAAACCTGAAGCCGTCACTTGTAAATAAGCAATATGGCTACTGAGTCGTCACGAAACTTGTCCGACGGCGTTGCTAGTAGAACCTGACTCCGTCCTCTTTAGTTCCAGCAGCCTGAGTGTCTCGATTCTTGACTTTGGCCATTTTCTTCGTATATTCGCGTCTTTTCGTCCGAATAAGTGTCATTCCAGCAATTTGCCTTCAAGAGACCTAAAAAGTGAAAAGGAACGATATTAAGTAATAACGGATACAAAAGTGATCAAATAAGAGCTTAAACGACCCCTCAAAAAGGTATATTTTAAAACCTTATCAAATATCCCTACACTTGGTATTTGCTTGTCCTCAAGCAAATGTGCTTTTAGCCAATTGAGTTATAAATTAGGGGTCATGAAGCATTAGTTTAGAACGATCCACAACACATATAAGCCCCGCAAAAGTCATAACAAGCACGGAAATTACATACTAGCACCTCACATGGGGTGTTTGGGTACGCACATCTCTCGGGTGTATATGAAATATAACAAGTTGGAAATGGAAGATAAACACTCATTAACCGGTCCTAGTACATAGATTACCATAGGCTTGAGACTAGATCAAACCTCCATCGCTTTGGCGTAAGCACCTAGGAAAGACTATCCAAGAGGTCTTTTAAAGGGTTGTAATGTAAAGCTTACGGTAGGGAAACAAAGGGTTTGGTGGGATAGGCGATTTAGTGGTGGCAAGTCAAAAATCTTTATGTTACAAGCACGCGAAGAATGGCGTTGCTAAGCCAAGACTCGACACTCTAAACTCTAGATAACTGAAACAAACAAACATAAATTTAAAGATAGATGTAGGATAGTAGCCCTTTTTTTTTTTTTTTTTACACTTTTACTCTGCCATCCTCTACGATAACATCAAAATGATAGGGATTTATATGCACATCCCTACACTTGAGTTTTTATTACTCTAACACTAATTTGACCCGAATTGAAAAGATCAAAACCCTTGGAGTACATTATTACGCAAATAAAGGGAATTTGAATTTAACGTTCCCTTCCCGTCATTCCATAAAATTTAACTTTTCTCATGAGTCCCAATCGTCCCAAAACTGTGTACAAAGGATATGACTCGACTTAGCAACTTATGCAAGCAACTAGATAATTGAACTAAGGGTTTAGTGTGATAACAATAATGCATTAAAAGTGAGTGCATACAAGGTAAGCTAAGGCGATTTGGGTGTACATTTGGGGGTGGATTGTAAACAATGCTCTTCATTGATATTCCGGAAAACCGAAACATCACGAGAACCGCGAAAAGGATAGGCTCTGAGGGTTTAACTAGGGGTATAGTGTACTAAAGATGAGTACAACGCAAGGGTGTGGGGGAAATACTCAACCGATGTGGAAGAAGTAATTATATTACGGGTATCAAACAAGGGTTATCCTAATGCCTCTTATCATTTAGTTATTCCTAACTACACAAGTGTAGTCCTACTAGCGATCTCGGAATACATCACAAAACAAGTTCTAGAATCTATTATACTACCGGTTCACACTCTAAGCATTAAAGATGAATGCTTTAATTCCTACAAATCTAAGGGCGATCCTTACATTTTGGGTGGAATTTAAGTGGTAAAGGGTTTTTGTGCTAGTCATATGATTTCCTATCCATGAGACGCTTTATTAAGACTAATGGCCCACTCCTATATTTCATGAAAAAATTTAAATTTGGTGCCAAAATTACCCTAACCGATATTTCTCCTGGTTTATTACACAATTGAAATTGGACAAAGCAAATAATCAAGGATAAGCATAGTTTCAAAGTTCCCGTTTTATTTTCCCTCCCTACACTTAAACTGAACATTGTCCCCAATGTTCCCCGAAAGTATCAAAGTTATGATAATGGAAGGTAATTAAAAAACGAAAGAAACTAGTACTCCCCTTATTGGCTCGGTAGGATCCGTGTAAAGTGGTGGTTACATCTTTCTTCAAGAAGAACGTTTGCGTTAAAAGCTCCTTCTCATCTTATGTATCTTCTTCTTGGTAAATTAAACCTGCACACTTGAAGAAAACAAACGAAACCTTCGCGTAAAATCGGTAACAATATATATATGACTCTACTAAACTAGGATATAATGCTTGTGGAATGGATGTTTACTGATTTTCTGAAAATTAAGACCGGAAAATTCCAAAAATTTTTATAAGTAGCTCGAGAAAACGAGAAAAAGTAATCGTTGTTTCTCCTTCCCGACGTCAGGTTGCGATCCTGACGCCGTCAAGTTATCCTGACAGAAACTGGTCTGCGATTTTCTAGAAAAAATTCTGGAATATTTTTATCTGAAAAAATTTCCTGCAAAACATCCATTATAACTCGATACAAGCATTTGACTCGAACAAACACACATGTATATCTTTTAATTAATTGTAATTCTCTTGTTCACCTTTCTTTTGACAACGTGTGTAATCCTCCCTACACTTATCCCTATGTAAAATACCTTTATAAGTAATTAAGACGAGGTTAAAGACAAAATAAAGCATTTTTACAAATTTAAACATGAGAATAAACAATCAATAAAAGATACACGACACAAACAAGCAAACAATTAAGCATGGGTTGCCTCCCACGAAGCGCTTTTCTTTATTTATGAGTCTTGTAGCTAGACTCGAAGTCGTGCCCCTACGTGACTTCATTACCGTCACCTTCTACCTTTACTAGTCCTTCATCAAAAGGGCGTAGACGTTGTATGCTTACCGTGGATTCCTTCCCAACGTCGTCTATTATGATAACGGTTTTATCTTTTAGGTTAGTTTCCTTCACCGTATAAGGCCCTAACCATCTTGGCTTGTTTCTACCTCTTAATGCTCTTATTCTTGATTTGTACAAGAGTACTTTCTCTCCCTTTAAAAATTCCTTAGGGTTCCTTAGTGTTTGTGGTATTGAGGTAGGATTATTTCCTAACTTTTTATCTCGCTTCCACAATGTTGCATGTAGTCCTTGAACCATGAAATCTCTAAGCCCTTTCTCCCAATCGTTCATTTTTTTCTTAACCACATTGTTAGGGACTTGTGGGTTCTCATCCGCAACCTTTTCCATGATCTTAAGAGGATACCTCGGAACTAGAGGTATCCTAGCGTACCCTTTGCCGCTTTTAAGTATCATGATGCCTTCACCGCATTTGATGGTTGCTTTGGCAGTGGCCAGAAAAAGGTGTTCCAAGAATGAGTGGCATATTTCTATCTTCCTCAATGTCTATAATTACGAAGTCCACCGGATAGATAATATTAGCCACATCTACTAAATCCACTGCTATTCCTATGGGGTAGACATATGTGTGATTTGCAAAGGAAAGTCTAAGATTGGTCTTGGCTGGTGTCTCCCTAGTCAACTTATTATAGACTGATAGTGGCATAATGTTTACATCAGACCCTTGATCAGCTAAGGAATTTATATTGTCAATGTCACCTATGCTACATGGTATCACGAAGTTCCCCGTGGTTTCTTTCTTTCTAGTTACTGGTTTTTTTAGAACCAGCTCATACATAGGTCCCATAGGCATTGTGTCGTACTCTTTTTCTGTTATTTTTCCTTCAAGGGCTTTCCTAAGAACCTCATTGTACCTAAAGTTGTTCAATTGGTTGACGATGGTTTTTTTATTAATCTCGTGCTTAAGGTAGTACTCAATGGTTTCGGGCTCATCATTAGTTTCAGCCTCCTCCCTCTTGCTTTTCTTAGTTTCCTTTTTCTCAACCTTTCCATCTTCAGGCATAATGGAAATGGCGTTAACAAACGAAGTAGGAGGGTAATAATTACTTCTTACAAGTACCTTTTCGGGGACTTTTGTATTTGTATACTCTTTTACCAAGTTCATCATCTCCGTCATTTTTGCCTGCATCTCCTCCCTTTGCCTGTAAACCTCTTCTTCAAATTTTGCTAATCTCTCCGTATGAGCTGCCATGTACTCCCTCATTTGTTCCTTAAAGCTTGGTGGGAGTGGTATTGGGGAAGTAGAACGGAAGCGCCGTTCGGAATTAAGATCTTACTCACGACTTGGGGATTCGGAGAAAGGTGTTGGGTGGTTGGCGTAATTAACCATTTCCTGAGGGATTCGTTGGGGGGTTCTTCTTTGCCTTTCAATAAGATAATCAATCCTTTTCTCAAGAGCACTCATTTGCTCTTCAGTGATGGAAGATTCAAGAGGGGTTGATATGGCATTAACCACTTTAACGGGGGTTTTAGGGGATTCATTCCAATTTTCATAGCTTTGATCGGCAAGCTCTTCTATAATATCCCAAGATTCCTCTGCGTTGAAGTCGCTAAGCCTTCCACCGGCGCCTTGATCAATGGATCGCCTTGTGATGAAATCGGTATGGTCATAGAAGATTTGGATTTGAAGCCAAAGATCAATGCCATGATGAGGGACTTTATGGAGTAAGTCCTTGAATCGAGTCCATGCCTCATAGAGAGACTCACCTTGACGTTGTTGGAACGTCAAGATGTCTCGTCTAAGTTTAGTAGTTCTCCCCGGTGGGAAAAATTGAGCAAGGAAACGAGAGGTGATATCATCCCAACTTGAGATGGAGCCTGCGGGAAGTGGCTTAAGCCAATTACTAGCTTGGTCCCGTAGAGAGAATTGGAAGAGACGCAAACGCGTGGTCTCCCGAGTAGTAGCATCGAGGTCGATGGAATCGACAATTTTAAGGAAATCCTTAAGATGCTGATTAGGATCCTCGGAACGAAGTCCATGGAATGCACATCCGTTTTGCACCAACCGGATGGTGTCGGATCGCAGGGCCGTAGTTTGGGCTTGGTCGGGAAGCTCAATGGTGTTCCTATAGCCTAGGTGGCTTGGTCTCGAGTATTCACCAAGAGTACAGCCTCTTGGTGGGTCATTTGGTGGTGGGTTGATGAGTGGTGGTTGGTTATCACCTTCCATAATGAAAAGTGATGGGGTTACTAACAAAGGTCACGAATAAGGGGGATAGACTACGAGGAAGCTAAAAATGGGAAAAAAGCTTACTTGATAGGAATCAAGCAAGGAAACCTAAACGAGGTGGACTCCTAACTAGCTATTCTATTCCCCGGCAGCGGCGCCCAAAAACTTGATACGCTTACACAGCGCGTTCGGGGTCAAAGGAACTTCCTTTTCGTCGAGCAAGTTTTTCAACACCCTAGGCAGTGAACCTAATCGTTGTAGTGTAGTATTAGGGTAAGCCACGGGAATTGATATCGTTCTTTAGGGGAATAGGAATGCTAGTGAGAAGTTACTATGCTAAGGTTGGGGTTGAGGAAGATTATTTTTTATCTTTTTTATATTTTTTTAGGAAATGGAAAGGTACGAATCTCGGGGTTTGGATTTGGGGGTTGGTATTTCTACCGATTACTTATACTTATCTAATTATCTAAACTAAGGTGTATGTAGTCTATGTCTATTGTTGTGTGCTCGTATGATGATTAAAAATGTATTTTCTTAGGCTTTATTACTCCCTAGTTATCTCCTATTGATGGTTGAATTGTCACGTCCTTATTCTTAATCGCGTTGTGTCTCTAAGGTCGTAGGGTATGCGTTTATCCCTAACTCTTTGAAGCTACTAAAGGTTAATGACTACAAAATCTCTAGGATTTATAAACTTTAACTCTAAGGTATTCTTTGGATGTTTAGCCTACAATTACTCTAGGTGATTATAAACTAAGGGTCAACAAAGATTAATCAAGCATTAATTAGCACAACGAATGACCTATCGCAATACTAGGTCAATCACAATTAAGATAAGAGACAACCAATCAATATTCAATAACTAGGTTTCATATTACCTAAGCAAACACACAAGTAAATTAGCCGGACATGGAGAACATGCAAGCATACACACAATCAATTGAAGACATAATTAAATTAATGAAGTAAAACACTTATCTTGATATAAGATAGGGTATGGAACCCTAAAATACTGTACAAGACAGCCTTGGTTCGGTTTAGGTTTTTACTCCAAAAGACTACACAATGAAAACTAAAAAATTCGAATTCTATATATAAGGTTACAAATGCGACGGCGTCACCCTTTAATTTGTGACGCCGTCGGGTGGCCGTTATTAGGGTTTCGTCTTGGCCACGTTAGCATTGCGACGGAGTCACCTTATGCCTGTGACGCCGTCTCCTTCAGTCTCTGACGTCGTCTGGATCAAATCTAGGCCGTCTGAGCTGCGACGCCCTACTCTTTTAAAACCTGAAGCCGTCACTTGTAAATAAGGAATTTGGCTACTGAGTCGTTACAAAACTTGTCCGACGGCGTAGCTAGTAGAACCTGACGCCGTCCCAAGTAGAACCTGACGCCGTCCTCTTTAGTTCCAGCAGCCTGAGTGTCTCGATTCTTAACTTTGGCCATTTTCTTCGTATATTCGCGCCTTTTCGTCCGAATAAGTGTCATTCCAGCAATTTGCCTTCAAGAGACCTAAAAAATGAAAAGGAACGATATTCAGTAATAACGGATACAAAAGTGATCAAATAAGGGCTTAAACGACCCCTCAAAAAGGTACATTTTAAAACCTTATCACTGATATTTTCCTTTCATGATATTTTATCTTTGTAATGCCTCATGTTATTCAACGATGTACCATATATTGTATTTCTCATTTTTAGTCTTCCGTTTGATTACTCTTTTATTCAGTATCCTTATGTGATTCATCCGACTACCATACTATGCTCCAGTTCATTTGATTTGTCATACTCGCATTCCATTTTGGTTGACTACCAAGCTTATAATTCAGATCATTTCATCCGTTTACCCTGCTATTATATGATTTATGTGACTACCTGTTTACCCTGCTATTATATGATTTATGTGACTACCTGTTTACCTTGCTATTATGTGACTAATTGATTCACCAGTTTGCCATGCTAGTATGTAATTGTTTGACTCATCTGTTTACCCTGCTATCATATGATTAATATGTGACTAATCGTTTACCATGCTATTATGTGACTAATTGATTCACCCGTTTGCCATGATAGTATGTAAATATTTGACTCATCCGTTTACCATGTTATACCTCGTTCAGTTATTTTTTTGGGCTATGATTATCATTTAGTATTCCTATTTTGTATTTGTGACTACCATTCTTGTACATTTGGTTGGTACTTTTTCGTTTCTTACGATATTGGTTTGGCTTAGTAATTGATGTTTACCTGACTTGTTGATTTGCCATGTTTACACTTCAGTTCATGCTACTGGTTGATGAAGGAATATGGTTCAACTTATTTTATCTGTCTAGTTGACTTGTTTAGTTTGCCATGCTATGTTCTTGTTTAGTTAAATCATTCAATTATGATGTTCGTTTGGTATTCATACCTGATACATGTGACTATCATGCTTATATTGCTGTTATTATTTCCGCTGGTTATGATACTTGTTCTGTTTATTAACTATGGGTTATCTGACTTGTGTGATTACCATGCTTACATTCAATTTAGTTGCTTCCGCCTGCTTATAGAATTCAGCTTGGCTTATATGTATTCTGATTATCTGATTTATTTGTGTTGCCATATTTAGGTTTAGTTGATACTGCTATGCTTGTGCACCTTTGTTAGGTTACTTGTTTTGTTTATGATAATCTTTTATCAACCCCTATTTGTTTATGTTCGGTATCTGTATGTTTGGTCATTTATACGTGCTTATATCTATTCGCTGATGCGCTGCTTTGTTTTGGTCTCCTTCGATTGTTGTTCTTCTTGTTATCTGTTAATATTGTGTTCTGTAGGTTCCTCATTGACTCATTTTGTTCATTGCTATAACCTTGATATCATTTTTATTTGATTCCCTTCATATCTTTATTTTGTTTAGTTTTTATTTTGTCATATATGTTCACTAGGCTTTTTAAGCTCAACCGCACTTTCTTCTCAATGCGGCAAGTACCTAGTAGGATGCTAGGCTTGATGTGCTGAGAGTAGGAGCATTTGAGTGAACCGACCCTAGTTTCCCTATCTTATTGGACTCTTTTTTAAGATAATTGTTTTGATATTACATTTTTGACATATTGGATTTTGTATTTTTCCTTGCAAGTCATTCGTCTATATGACTTGGTATTTTATTTTATATGACTTCCGCTTGCAAAATTTTATTAGTATGTTCTGATATGACTCCATAATGTGACATTTGGACCCTGGTCGGGTTGGGGTGTTATAATTATGGTATCAGAGCTAAAGTTTCGTCTTGTTGACCTTAAGATTGACCTGTGAGGACTTGGGTAGACATTAGGCTTCCGTTTGTTTTGATCTTTTCTGATTGTTTTCACTTTTCGTTCAGATTTGATCTCGATACTCTTTTGTCTCTGCTGATTTGATCCTCATACCACGTTTGATTTTGTCTGTCTTGTCCTCGCGCATTCGCTTGTCGATTGTTTAGATGGAGACTACTCGTAGAGTCGAAGATGGTGGTGTCGTCCCTGCGTTGCTGCAACAGTTTCTGAACTGGAGAGGTTCGTGAAGTAGGAGCCACACCCGATTGTAATGCTACTGGAGACATCCGGATGCTGCTGGAGGGAGCTAGCTGGAACAACCAGAGGAGCAAAGACGGAGACAAGATTCAGCTGGTGGACACTTGGAAGACGTAGGAGCAGAGGAACTATGGCCGGCGTACTTTAGACGTGCGGAGAAACTACTACCAAGATTCAGGCATATTGGTAACGACAGTCCAATCATTGAGATGCTGAGAAGATTCATCTGCTTCATATGATTGGGCGCGCTTGGATGATGGAGTCCTATGGCTTGATTCTTCGGTGTTACTACAACTTCGCGTTGTGTTTTATATCTCTTTGATAAATCTCGATTTTCATCCATTATGTTTATATGATTTGTATTTGTAAGGTTAGACTTTGCGGCACCTTATCATTTTAGTGAGCCTGAGGCTATTCTTGATCGTCAGTAATGAGTCATGAGGAACTTTCTCGAGCAAGTCAGCGGCCTTCTTTCTTTTGTGGAATGGTAAGTTGATTTAATGTATTATGTGCTGCCTGTATGTGAATCTAGTTTGATTTGGTATGTTATTTGCTACCTATATGTGTATCTGTTTTGACGTGATGTTGGTTATGTGGTTCGTCATGACCCGAGATAGAATATGATGACAATAAGGACTTGTTATGTGATGCAAGTATTATGACGCCTGATCAACGTGATAATACCACTATCATATAATTTGAACTTATTGGAATAATACGACATCCTGGGAAAAGCCTGAGGTTGCTACGTTGGATGGACTAGGACTCATATCCGTTATTTGTCAGTTTTCACATTCGTTTGGAATTCTGTACCTCCTTGCGAGTTTCTCACTGACATCTGTTATGTGTAAGTTTTGTATTCTTTGGACCAGAAATTGTTATCATTGGGCAAAACTATGGATTGCTACGTCTGCCTTAAACTAGTACGTCTTCGTTTACTTCTGCGACTTCAATTTCGCGGACGGAATGTTTTTAAAGGGGAAGAGTTGTAAAACCTGGAAAAAAATCGCGTAATCATATTTGCGTCTAATTTAAAAATTTGTTAACTCGAGGTACTAATTATGAAATTTATCTAAAATATTTAATAAACATTTGAAATACTACTTTTAAATTAGTGACATTTGATAAGATAATAATAAGATTAAATTTAATTAAATAGATACCTAAACTAATTCTATAAATAATTATATTAAAAAAAATGAAAACCCTAAAATCTCTCACCATAAATTTGGCCCATCCCCCCATAACCGACCTACACATTAAAAACATATATCCCCTCTCAATTAGTATTATTCGGTAATTACAATTTACCTAAAATAAAATATACGTTTTTATAAACCGGATTCCTTTCTCCCTCTTCTTCCATTCGACCTACAGACAAACACACACACACAAACACGTTTTTGGAGGTTTTGAAATCAATGGGAGGGTTGCCAAGGTCGGAAGAAAAATCGTTTAAGTCTCTTGCAATCGAATTTCCCTTAAACCGCAAACTAGGTATTTGTTTTCTTATTTATTTTAATTATTTCGGCTTGAAGAAAATTATGAGGTTAATTTTTATGAAAACCTTAATCTATGTGGATGATAAAAACGAATTTGTGTTAATTAAATAGTGCTTGGATCAGTTTATAAAAATTGTGGAAGTCGGGTTAGGGTTTTTAGGTCAATCAGGGTTTTCGGTGTGGTTTTATATTTTTAATTTGTTATACAGTGGGCAAAAACGAATGAGACCAATTTTAGGGTGTTTAGGGGACCTTAATACATGTACATGATGATTGTTTTAATTATTTGTATTGAATTTGAGTCGTTATAAATTGTTATGTATCGTGGGTCAAAACTGTGATTTCATGTAAGCTGTCCCAGAAATTTAGTGTTTTGAAAACTATATAATAAATTTTTAACAACACATATTTGGGTGGTTTTTGATTCTAGAATTTCATTTAACCTCTTTACTACTTTTGTGTCGAGTTTCGGGGTCATTGGTGGTCGGGAAGACATCCGTTTGATTTTTCAAAGTTAACATGTCAAAACTGTTATACGGGTCTGAGAATTCAGCCAACTTGTGGGATTTTTCATAAATTATTGGTGAGGTCTGGGAAGCCCACATTTTTACATGATGTTAATTAATGTCTTAACTAATTTCTGGAATTTTTGGGAAATTTTTAGAATAGTTCAAATAAGGTTTAAAAATATAAACTTTCAAGGTGTCAAAAGCTGAGAAATCTGAGACAATTTGTGAAAGTGAATTTTTATAAAATACTTAGACATGTCTATAAATTCTATGAAAATTCACATAAATACTAGAGACATATAGGTAGTTTTGTGTCAAATTGGGGGACCTGAATTAATGCCTAGCTATTTTATTTAATTGGTAGAAAATAGGTCTGATGTAAAGTAAATAAATCTGAATATGACTTGAATACATGTTTTAATAATTGGTATGCATAAGTGTTTGTAAATTAATCCGTGATTCGTGTAACCTTATGAACTTGTGTAAACGACTACTAAACCACTAAAATAATATTTGGTGACCTCTAATGTACATTTGGACCTTTGTATGATTTATGGTTTATGAAACCCTTATTAATTACGAATATGGGTAAAGTTTACGTGTTTTGAAAATAATAACATAATTGTACATTAAACCCTAAAACTTGTTAAATGACACTTGAAACCTTAAAATATGATAAGTTGTCATATTTGATCCTAATTTGAATAATTATGAATTATACCTTAACTTATTCATTTCGAAAAGTTACTACAACGGGAAACCTGCTAAAGGTGGAAACCTACTAAAAATGGAAAGCAGTCTAAAATGGATAATCTGATTATAATAAATGTTATTTAATTCGTATACATTCTGTGAAGCGGGAGTGATCATCTTGTGACCTTTCTTTTTGGCTTTAAATAAGGTACAAATATTCTGACCTTTCTCTTAAGGTTTCTCATGATCTCTTACACATCTTTTGATCTTTAGCTATTTTGATTATGAACCTTTGAACCATTTGATTGTGAACCTTTGATTATGAACCTGTGATATTCTGATGACTTAGACATTTTGCCAAACTTTTGACTTTGCCTTTGACCCTTCAGTTTGATACCCGAGCCATTTTCCTAGCCATGAAGGTATCATGGCCATGTCATTGATGCACCAATGGCATGACTCCTGGGTGATCGAGTGATAAACCATCCCTTCCCTTTCTCGTTATATATATTATGAGCTCAAGATTATTATATATGTTTGGCCACTAATATCTACGCAGAGGCGTATGGATGCATCCTAGATTTGATTTGTATTTGATTTAGATATGATATGACTTATTTGGTGACTGATGCTTGTGTTCAATACACGTATTTCACATTTTGGGAGCTAGCTACTCCATGGTTACTTATGATATGATATGATTTGATTTTTTTGGGCTCGTGGTAGATTACTGATATTTTCCTTTCATGATCTTTTATCTTTGTTATGCCTCATGTTATTCCACGATGAACCATATACTGTATTTCTCATTTTTAGTCTTCCGTTTGATTACTCTTTCATTCAGTATCCTTATGTGATTCATCCGACTACCATACTGTACTCTAGTTCATTTGATTGTCATACTCTCATTCCATTTTGGTTGACTACCAAGCTTATACTTCAGATCATTTCATCCGTTTACCTAGCTATGATATGATTTATGTGACTACCTGTTTACCCTGCTATTATATGATTTATGTGACAACCTGTTTACCCTGCTATTATATGATTTATGTGACTACCTGTTTACCCTGCTATTATATGATTTATATGACTACCTGTTTACCATGCTATTATGTGACTAACTGATTCACCCGTTTGCCATGCTAGTATGTAATTATTTGACTCGTCCGTTTACCCTGATATCATATAATTAATATGTGACTAATCGTTTACCATGCTATTATGTGACTAATTGATTCACCCGTTTTCCATGCTAGTATGTAATTATTTGACTCATCCGTTTACCATGTTATACCTCGTTCAGTTATTTTTGTGGGCTATGATTATCATTTAGTATTCTTATTTGCTATTTGTGACTACCATTCTTGTACTTTTGGTTAGTATTTTTCCGTTGCTTACGATATTGGTTTGGCTTAGTAATTGATGTTTACCAGACTTGTTGATCTGCCATGTTTACACATCTGTTCATGCTACTGGTTAATGAAGGAATATGGTTCAACTTATGTTATCTGTCTAGTTGACTTGTTTAGTTTTCCAAGCTATGTTCTTGTTCAGTTAATTCATTCAATTATGATGTTCGTTTGGTATTCCTACCTGATACATGTGACTATCATGCTTATACTGCTGTTAGTATTTCCGCTGGTTATGATACTTATTTTGTTTATTAACTATGGGTTATCTGACTTGTGTGATTACCATGCTTACATTCTATTTAGTTGCTTCCTCCTGCTTATAGAATTCAGCTTGGCTTATATTTATTCTGATTATCTGATTTATTTGTGTTGCCATATTTAGGTTTAGTTGATACGCTGACTGCTATGATTGTGCACTGTTCGGTTACTTGTTTTGTTTATGATACTATTTATCAACCCCTATTTGTTTATATTCGGTATCTGTATGTTTGTTTATTTATATGTGCTTATATCTATTCGCTGATGCGCTGCTTTGTTTTGGTCTCCTTCGATTGTTCTTCTTCTTGTTATATGTTAATATTGTGTTCTGCAGGTTCCTCATTGACTCATTTTGTTCATTGCTATGACCTTGATATCATTTTTCTTTGATTCCATTCATATCTTTATTTTGTTTAGTTTTTATTTTGTCATATCTGTTCACTGGGCTTTTTAAGGTCAGCCGCACTTTCTTCTCCATGCGGCAGGTACCTAGTAGGACGCTGGGCTTGATGGGCTGATAGTAGGAGCATTTAAGTGAACCGACCGTAGTTTCCCTATCTTATTGGACTCTTTTTGAAGATAATTGTTTTGATATTACATTTTTGACATATTGAATTTTGTATTTTTCCTTGTAAGTCATTCGTTTATATGACTTGATATTTTATTTTATAAGACTTCCGCTTGCAAAATTTTATTAGTTTGTTCTGATATGACTTCATAATGTGACATTCGGACCCTTGTCGGGTTGGGGTGTTACAGCCCCCATAGGCTCACACATTTCTAGTCTTTTACGTGTGTTTTAACTCCGACAAAACCAACAGCTCCCAATTTGGAGTTGGAGTGTCGAATGACACACAAAAATAACGACGGAAATGCCTAGCAACGCTCTCACTTGCTTTTTAACTAAAAGTGTCTGAGATATAGTTTCATAAAATCTTCTCAGTAGCATGGTTATTAATGTCTTTCTTTTAATCATCCTTTGTTATAGATACCGTTAAACCATGGGTATGGATCCTGACTCATTCCATATAGTTTAACCATTTAGAATCTTGTTATAGAATTTAATTAGATATACCAAATGTAATCAAGTATCATCTTGCATTACCCTTTGGGTTCGGCCGAACAATTATCTGATTAATTCTGGAGAGGTCCCATTGTATCTTTCTGCACATATCAAGTGGAGTAACAAATCCTTTGTTGACTACAAGTGTTGTGGATGCTGCTTCACATCACTCCGAAATATAGCTTTTATAACTACCTTATTCAGATAGCGTTTTGCTTATACTTACAAAAAGTGATATCCACACATAACAAAACTTGCTTGCATCTCAAGTCTAAGGACGATTTTAACAAACCATTTTCAATATTTTACTTATGACAAGGATCAAAAAGTAAATGTTTGAAAGTTGGGGTATCCAATATGCATCCCTTGTGAATACACATGAGTTTGACGGGAACAATCCACATTCTCATTAGAATATAACCAACACTCACATTTGCCTTACATAACAATATTATCATATTGTTAACCGACAATAGATGTTTTCCATGTATCTCTCCTAAGGGGATACAACTATCATCCGTTACACGTTGCTTCTTATCCGTTTGATCAAATTCAATCCGATATGTCTTTATCTGAAGAACCGGAAGCTATTTTAGAAAGACAAGAAAGAGTCACGAGAAATAAAGTCATTCCGTTCGTTAAGATTCTTTGGAAAAATCACCCGGAGCGTGAGGCTACTTGGGAAACCGAAGAGTCGATGCGAGCTAGTTATCCTCATTTCTTTGAATAGTTTGGTATGTTCTCATTTCGTTGTCGTTTCGTTTCATTTCAATTTTCGAGGACGAAAATTCTTCTTTTAGAGGGAAAGAGTTGTAAAACCTGAAAATCTAAAACATGAATAAAGACTAAAATACCCTTGGAATCGAAATTTATAAAATATGTAAAAGATATTTATATTCATTTAACGAAATTAAAAACTTAACTTATCTATAATTAAAACTTAACGAATATGTTATGCGTGATCGACATTGTACGTCGGAAGTTAAACGTCTCGTTAAATAGTTGGGACAATCGTATGGGCCTTGTTTTCGTTTATTTGGTGAACCATGTTGGGCTGTGTAATTTTGTCCGGTTGGACTAGTGAGCCGAGAGCCCAAAGGGGCGTGAGTTTTGTTTGTTTGGTTGGACCAAGCCGAAGCCCACCCCATCTCAAGCCTAAACCGAAAATTGTACTAGCTATATATACAACACATTAAACATAATTTGGAACCCTAGTTTTCTTTGCCTCTCTTTTTTTTTCTTCCTATTCGGCCGAACCAACTCCCTTGGTGTCGAGACCTTGTGTCCAACAAGCTAAGGTATAACAATGATCTTTTCGTCTTCTTTTGATAACACCTAACGTATAATGTGTTGTATCATATTTGTTTTAGTCGAGCTTGTGTTCTTTTCTTTTGGCCGAACCATATGAAACCAACAAACCAATATGAATTGAACCTTGTAATATTAAGAGAACATGTAATATATATGTATTGTTTGAATCAGATCATTAGTATGTCGAGCTTAAGAAAACCGAACCACATATATCATGAATCGGACAAGGTAAAACATGCAAACGTGATTAAGTAAGATACGTAGATGAGCTAGGGTTTGCGTAAAACATGTTAGCCGAAACTTACATGTTAGCCGAACCATGTGAGGGTTTTTGAACGTGTGTTAAACGAGAAAGGTCATGTAAAACCTAAACCCTAGATTGAGGTGTGAACCGAACCATGCATGCCGAACCCTAATTGGTTTGTGAACCGTGTATCATGCGTGTGTTTTATAAGTCAAGTAAGCTTGTTGATATGTAAACGTAGTACGTGGTCATATCTAGTCTAAACTATTGTGCATGTGTGTGTAAATGTGTAACTAATCCGAGTAATAAGTAACTTTGGGGTCACATGAAATCATAAACGTGCATGGATATAAAAGTTGACGTATAATATGTGTATAAGTAACGTATGGTTAAGTCATGAATGTGTTGAGTAAATAAACAAGAGTAATGAGTCATTAAATGACGTAATATGTAAAGTAATTGTGCATTAATATGATATTAAAAGAATGAGAAAACCCTAGAACATAAATGAGAGTCGATTAGGGTTTGAAGCTAAGTATAATAATTCATTATTTCATGTGTGAGTTATGACGTTTAAACTATTTTCACATTTAACCCTACACTTTAATAAATGACATAATGAATCCTAATCTATAATATCGGTTATAAAACACTTAAGTCTCATTTAATCATAAATCTTTAAAGTAATAAGATCACTAAATACACTAAGTATAAACATCAAATAGTAAAAGATCATTTCGACAATTATGGAATCATAAATAACATGTACGACCGTTAATGTGTATAGGTTACGTGAAAAGGAGTAATCCTTTGCTTTCCGCATTTTGCCTTTTTGGTCATTTGATTTGGAATAAGGTACAGATATTCTGACCTTTTTAGTAAAGGTTCCTTATAACGTTTTCTTTCGTTAGCTTTTATATTAAGGTTTCCTAAGCCTTTGCTATGAACCCCATTCTGTTTGTTTGAGCCGTTGCTTATCGAACTCGATTTCGAATTGTGAAACAGTGATTTTGAACTATATGATATGAAAACTCTGCTTTTGAAAATATGATTAACCTTATGATAAAGTATGATCTGTGTCAGTTTTGACATTCTGATTTGACCTAAGATAGTTTGACACCGAGCCAAATATTTCACTAGTCATGGGGGTTCCATGTCCGTGTCAGTGATGCACCTCTGACATGACTCTAGGGCAGTAGAGTGATGTTCGGCCACGTCCCTTATCTGTTATCTGTTATGAGCTCAAGTTATGTTATATGACCAATATCTGCGTAGGCGTATGGATGCATCCTAGATCTTTATCATTATCTGCTATATGTTATCGTTATCGATGATTGATGCTGCGTGCATGCACGTCCCTTCATAACTCCGTAGGTCTCCCTACAAATGTTGCCTTATGTGAATATGATTATGATTTGATATTTGTTTCTGGGCTCGTGGTAGTTAACAATAAAACTTATTCGATAATTCTGAATTTATACTTTGAAAATGATTATGATTTTGCTATCTTTCGTTCACTATATTCCGTATTCGATATCGTTTAGTACTTGCTTTGCTTTTATATCTGCTCACGAGCTTTTGAAGCTCAGCCGCATTTCTTTTCTTCAGGCGGTATCTAAGCATTGAAAGCTGGGTTTTGCTTTGGGATGAGTGCATGAGTGGACTTACCTTAGAGATATTTAGCTTTGATCTTATGATGCCATTTAAGACTTTGTTATTTCAGATTATTTCTATTGGAGTTATTTTCCATTGGGACCTATGTATTGAAGTCATGTTGACTTGAATTATTCCGCATTTATGCTAAGACTTCTTTTGGATATTTATGTTTGCTTTGATATGACACCATTATTTGTGATTCATTTACCCTTGTCGGGTCGAGGCGTTACAATTTATGGCATCAGAGCCCCGGTTTACGACTTGTAGTCAGGACCTGTGACATATGGACCCTAGGTTTTGAGACCTTAGAGCTTAGGCTATGACCTGTGAGGATTGGGTAGACTTTAGGTTTCCTTCTGCGAACTTCCATTTCGTATCTCACCTTTGTTCATTTTGCTAATCGTTTGAATATCGTTCAGATGGTTCAAAATCGTCGTGCGATAACGTGGATGGAGACAATGATGCTCCTAACTTGGATGCTGCGATTGCTAATGCTCTCAACACTCTTTTCCCGGTCTTACCACACCGAGATGATGACACGGTGATCAACAACATTAATCGACTGGTGCTTCGGGTAGTGGTGGAGGAAATCAACCCACCGGCATTCACACTTGGCTTGAGCGTTTCGGTAAGCTCAAGCCTCTTTCTTTTAGCACTGCTGCTACTCCCACTGAGGCCGAGGACTGGATCACTCATATTGAGAATCTGTTTGAAGTACTGGGTTGTGGAGATGAATTTAAGACCCGTTTAGCTGCATTTAAGTTGGAGGGTGATGCATTGAATTGGTGGAAGGCACTCAAACAGGCGAGAGGAGGAGATGCTTTTGCTATTACTTGTACTTGGACTGAGTTTCGGACTATCTTCTATAACCGTTACTTCCCTCGATGCTTTGGCACAAAGGTATGAGAGGGATTATCGTGCAATCTACCGGTTTGATCATGAGAACTCCAATGAGTACATGGGCAGGTTTATGAGGCTGGTAAGTTTTGTGGGAACGATTCTTTGGAGATGGTAGGCGTCAAGCCAAGCACTTCAAGTGGGGACTGAAGAAGTGGGTTTTGGACCGACTGCTGAATATTGAGTATGAGGATGTGTCGGCCTGCAATGACGCAGCTCGTAACATTGAGATCTTTCATGAGGTTTCGGGTTCCAACAAGCGTAACCGTGATGGTGATCGGATTCAAGGTAGGACTCAAAGTAATGATTATAAGGAAATTCTGCGGGAGTTATGATTCGAGGGGTCAAGTGGATAGGAGTTTTGATCAGCGGGTCGGTCAGGAAGGAATGTTGACTCTAGGCCTGAGAGGAGTCGATAATAGAAATGCTTGGTAGAAATGGAAATGATCGTCAGAATCAAGGTAACAATAACCAGCGTTACAACAAGGATCGGTCATTTCGAGGATCATATCGGGTCGTGATTCAGGATCTTCGGTCAACAAAGGACAATGAAGTTTTGCCTCCCCCATCTATTTGTACTACTTGTGGAAAGGCTCATCCGGGACCGTGTTTCAAGGCCACTGGTGGATGTTTCTCTTGTGGTTCCACTACTCACAAGATCAAGGATTGCCCTAAGAAGAACCCGGTGATTCCCGGAAACTACATCAAGCCGCCACCTACTACTGGACGTGTTTATGCTACTACTCGGAATCAGGCGGAGCGCACTTCAGGTACCATTACGGGCACTCTTTTCATTGATGATTATTCTGTCTTCGCTTTATTTGATACCGGTGCCACACACTCCATTATATCTGTCACATTTGCTAAGAAACTTAATATGAAGCCCAAACCATTAGCAAATCACTCATCAATTTCTACGCCTATGAAAAACCATATCATCATTGATCATAAATACGTTAAGTGCCCTCTTCGTTTTGATGATCGTGTTCGCTCTGCAAATCTGTATCCTCTCGATATGGTCGACTTTGATATCATTCTAGGCATGGATTGGTTGGCTTATCATAGAGCTTCAATTGACTGCTATGCTAGAACGGTGATCTTTGGAGACGTAAAACATCCTGAATTTGTTTATTATGGTTCTCAACCCCTCAAATCTGTTATGCTCATTTCTGCTGTGAAGGCACGGACCATGATTGCTCATGGGTGCCAAGGTTTTCTGGCATCTGTTAAAGACACATCTTTGGAGAGTCCTAACATTGAAAACCTTTCTGTTGTTTGTGAATTCACCGACGTTTTTCCCGATGAACTCCCGGTCTTCCCCAGCTAGAAGTTGAGTTTAGCATTGAGTTAATTCACAGTGCTTGAACCGATTTCGAAGGCTCCGTATCGTATGGCACTGTAGAAGAAGGAATTGAAGGAGCAACTGCAAGAGATGATAGAAAATGGATTTATTCGACCCAGTGTTTCTCCATGGGGTGCACCTGTTTTTTTTGTGAAGAAGAAGGATGGAAGTATGCGTCTATGTATCGACTACCGTGAACTCAATCGTATTACCATTCGAAACCGTTATCCTCTGCCGCGTATTGATGATTTGTTTGATCAACTGCAAGGAGCGAAGTTCTTTTCGAAGATTGATCCGAGATCCGGTTATCACCAGCTACGTGTGAGGAGCAAGATGTTCCTAAGACCGCGTTTGTACAGATATGGTCATTATGAATTCCTCGTTATGCCTTTTGGCTTGACAAATGCGCCTGTTGTGTTTATGGACCTAATGAATCGTGTTTTCCATGAGTTCCTCGATAAGTTTGTTATCGTTTTCATCGACGAAATTTTGGTTTACTCCAAGTCTGAAGAAGAGCATGAGCAACATCTCCAGATAGTTTTGGAGATTCTGAGGAAGAAGAAGTTGTACGCCAAATTTTCGAAGTGCGAGTTTTGGTTAAGACAAGTCGCGTTCCTTGGTCATATTGTATCTGCTGATGGTATCACCATGGATCCGTCTAGAGTTGAGGCTATCACTAAATGGCCAAGACCTACGACAGTGACTGAGGTTAGGAGTTTTCTAGGACTTGCTGGTTACTACCGATGTTTTGTTGAAGGTTTCTCTCGTTTAGCTCTACCCCTAACCCAACTGATGAGAAAAGGTGAAAAGTTTGTATGGACGGATGAACGAGAAGAGAGTTTTGAAGAGTTGAAACGGAGATTGGTGTCCGCTCCTATTTTGACTCTTCCATCTGGTTCTGGAGGATTTCAAATATACAATGATGCATCTAAGAAAGGATTAGGCTGTGTTTTGATGCAACATGAAAAGGTGATAGCTTACGCTTCAAGACAACTGAAACCTTATGAGGAGAATTACCCAACTCATGACCTTGAGTTAGATGCAGTGGTGTTCGCGTTGAAGATCTGGAGACATTACTTGTATGGAGAGACGTGCGATATTTTCACTGACCATAAGAGTCTCAAGTATATTTTCACTCAGAAAGAACTCAACATGAGACAAAGAAGATGGTTAGAACTTCTTAAGGATTATGACACCAACATTCAGTACCATCCAGGTAAGGCTAATGTAGTTGCTGACGCACTTAGCCGGAAATCGGGCATTCTTGCAAGTATTGAGATTGAACCTAGGATTATTCGTGACTTAGAGCGTTTGGATGTTGAGTTGTGCGTACGAGGTTTTGATGGATATTGGGCTAGTATGAAGGTGGAGTCGAACCTTATACTGCAAATTAAAGAAGCTCGGAAAGATGATGGCGAGCGTGTGGCCGTGGCGCAAAACGTTGAAGAAGGTAAGCAGACGGAGTTTAAGGTTGATGATGACGGAATAGTATGGTATGAAGATAGGCTTTGTGTTCCCAATGATTCGGTACTTCGAGAAAGTTATGATGAAGCTCATAGTTCTCCTTTCACTATCCATCCTAGTTCTACCAAGATGTATAGGGATTTGAAACAAGATTTCCGGTGGAATGGCATGAAGCAAGATGTGGCAACGTTTGTATCGAAGTGTATGATTTGTCAGCAGGTTAAGATTGAACATCAAAGGGCTAGTGGATTGTTACAGCCATTGGATATTCCAACATGGAAGTGGGATAAGATATCTATGGATTTTGTGACTGGACTACCTCTTACTCGGAAGAAGCATGATGCGATTTGGGTAGTTGTTGATCGACTAACCAAATCTGCTCATTTCTTACCAATTAGAAAGGATTATGGTATTGGTAGATTGGCGGAAAGTTTTCAACAAGAGATCGTTAGGCTTCATGGTACTCCGGCATCTATTGTGTCCGACAGAGATCCGCGTTTACTCCCGCTTTCGGAAAGGTTTGCAAAAGCTTGGGGTACTCGACTTAATTTCAGACAAGATTTCATCCTCAAACCGATGGTCAGTCAGAGAGGACTATTCAGACCTTAGAGGACATGCTAAGGGCTTGTGCTTTAGAATGGACGGGTAGCTGGGATGAATATTTGTGTTTAGTAGAGTTTGCATACAACAACAGTTGGCATGCTAGCATTAAGGCAACACCGTTTGAACTTCTTTATGGGAGAAAATGTAGATCACCTACTTGTTGGGATGAAGTAGGTGAACGTTTAATTGAAGGTCCGGAAATGATTGAGATCAGTAATGAGAAAGTAGTTGTTGCTAGAGAAAAATTGAAGGAGGCTAGGTCTCGTCAGAAAAGTTATGCCGACAAGCATCGTCGTGATTTAGAGTTTCAGGTTGGAGATCGTGTATTTCTAAAAGTTTCGCCGTTTAGAGGTGTGAAACGTTTTGGAATCAAGGGCAAGCTTAGTCCTCGATTCATCGGTCCGTTTGAAATTCTGGAACGTATAGGAGAAGTTTCGTATCGGTTAGCACTTCCGCCTCGCTTATCGCATGTTCATGACATTTTCCATGTATCTCTCCTAAGGGGATACAACTATCATCCGTTACACGTTGCTTCTTATCCGCTTGATCAAATTCAATCCGATATGTCTTTATCTGAAGAACCGGAAGCTATTTTAGAAAGACAAGAAAGAGTCATGAGAAATAAAGTCATTCCGCTCGTTAAGATTCTTTGGAAAAATCACCCAGAGCGTGAGGCTACTTGGGAAACCGAAGAGTCGATGCGAGCTAGTTATCCTCATTTCTTTGAATAGTTTGGTATGTTCTCATTTCGCTGTTGTTTCATTTCAATTTTCGAGGACGAAAATTCTTCTTTTAGAAGGGAAGAGTTGTAAAACCTGAAAATCTAAAACATGAATAAAGACTAAAATACCCTTGGAATCGAAATTTATAAAATATGTAAAATATATTTATATTCATTTAACGAAATTAAAAACTTAACTTATCTATAATTAAAACTTAACGAATATGTGTATGTGATCGACATTGTACGACGGAAGTTAAACGTCTCGTTAAATAGTTGGGACAATCGTATGGGCCTTGTTTTTGTTTATTTGGTGAACCATGTTGGGCCGTGTAATTTTGTCCGGTTGGACTAGTAAGCCGAGAGCCCAAAGGGGCGTGAGTTTTGTTTGTTCGGTTGGACCAAGCCGAAGCCCACCCCATCTCAAGCCTAAACCGAAAATTGTACTAGCTATATATACAACACATTAAACATAATTTGGAACCCTAGTTTTCTTTGCCTCTCTTTTTTTTTCTTCCTATTCGGCCGAACCAACTCCCTTGGTGTCGAGACCTTGTGTCCAACAAGCTAAGGTATAACAATGATCTTTCCGTCTTCTTTTGATAACACCTAACGTATAATATGTTGTATCATATTTGTTTTAGTCGAGCTTGTGTTCTTTTCTTTTGGCCGAACCATATGAAACCAACAAACCAATATGAATTGAACCTTGTAATATTAAGAGAACATGTAATATATATGTATTGTTTGAATCGGATCATTAGTATGTCGAGCTTAAGAAAACCGAACCACATATATCATGAATCGGACAAGGTAAAACATGCAAACGTGATTAAGTAAGATACGTAGATGAGCTAGGGTTTGCGTAAAACATGTTAGCCGAAACCTACATGTTAGCCGAACCATGTGAGGGTTTTTGAACGTGTGTTAAACGAGAAAGGTCATGTAAAACCTAAACCCTAGATTGAGGTGTGAACCGAACCATGCATGCCGAACCCTAATTGGTTTGTGAACCGTGTATCATGCGTGTGTTTTATAAGTCAAGTAAGCTTGTTGATATGTAAACGTAGTACGTGGTCATATCTAGTCTAAACTATTGTGCATGTGTGTGTAAATGTGTAACTAATCAGAGTAATAAGTAACTTTGGGGTCACATGAAATCATAAACGTGCATGGATATAAAAGTTGATGTATAATATGTGTATAAGTAACGTATGGTTAAGTCATGAATGTGTTGAGTAAATAAACAAGAGTAATGAGTCATCAAGTGACGTAATATGT
Organism: Chrysanthemum makinoi; assembly: GCA_910596185.1. Lineage (NCBI taxonomy): Eukaryota > Viridiplantae > Streptophyta > Magnoliopsida > Asterales > Asteraceae > Chrysanthemum > Chrysanthemum makinoi. The sequence continues at coordinate 198,076,441 of OU343218.1, read as the reverse complement.
AAAGTAATTGTGCATTAATATGATATTAAAAGAATGAGAAAACCCTAGAACATAAATGAGAGTCGATTAGGGTTTGAAGCTAAGTATAATAATTCATTATTTCATGTGTGAGTTATGACGTTTAAACTATTTTCACATTTAACCCTACACTTTAATAAATGACATAATGAACCCTAATCTATAATATCGGTTATAAAACACTTAAGTCTCATTTAATCATAAATCTTTAAAGTAATAAGATCACTAAATACACTAAGTATAAACATCAAATAGTAAAAGATCATTTCGACAATTATGGAATCATAAATAACATGTACGACCGTTAATGTGTATAGGTTCTGTGAAAAGGAGTAATCCTTTGCTTTCCGTATTTCTGCTTTTTAGTCATTTGCTTTGGAATAAGGTACAGATATTCTGACCTTTTTAGTAAAGGTTCCTTATAACGTTTTCTTTCGTTAGCTTTTATATTAAGGTTTCCTAAGCCTTTGCTATGAACCCCATTCTTTGTTTGAGTGTTGCTTATCTGAACTCGATTTCTGAATTGTGAAACACTGATTTTGAACTATATGATATGAAAACTCTGATTTTGAAAATATGATTAACCTTATGATAAAGTATGATCTGTGGTCGCTTTTGACATTCTCGATTTGACCTAAGATAGTTTGACACCAGAGCCAAATATTTCACTAGTCATGGGGTTCCATGTCCGTGTCGCTGATGCACCTCTGACATGACTCTAGGGCAAGAGAGTGATGTTCGCCACGCCCCTTATATGTTATCTTTATGAGCTCAAGTTATGTTATATGACCAATATCTGCGTAGGCGTATGGATGCATCCTAGATCTTTATCCGTTATCCGTTATCGTTATCTGTTATCTCGATGATTGATGCTGCGTGCATGCACGTCCTTCATAACTCTGGTAGGTCTCCCTACAAATGTTGCCTTATGTGAATATGATTATGATCGATATTTGTTTCGGGCTCGTGGTAGTTAACAATAAAACTTATTCGATAATTCTGAATTTATACTTTGAAAATGATTATGATTTTGCTATCTTTCGTTCACTATATTCCGTATTCGATATCGTTTCGTACTTGCTTTGATTTTATATCTGTTTCACCGAGCTTTTGAAGCTCACCGCATTTCTTTTCTTCCGTGCGGTGTATCTAAGCATTGGAAGATGGGTTTTGCTTTGGGATGAGTGCATGAGTGGACTTACCTTAGAGATATTTAGCTTTGATCTTATGATGCCATTTAAGACTTTGTTATTTCAGATTATTTCTATTGGAGTTATTTTCCATTGGGACCTATGTATTGAAGTCATGTTGACTTGAATTATTCCGCATTTATGCTAAGACTTCTTTTGGATATTTATGTTTGCTTTGATATGACACCATTATTTGTGATTCATTTACCCTTGTCGGGTCGGGGCGTTACAACTAGTATAATTAATCCTCTAGCATCATTGTAGTTATACAACACTATGCTTTATAATTCGTAAACATCTGTATTAACAATAATCTAAACACTCTCAATTAGATATTGTTGTTGTCAGCTAATCTTGTTTTTGTACAAAAGCAACAACTAGTCCTATACACAATATAATATATATACATGTTAAATCCTTAAAAACATAAGGTTTCCATCCATGTAATAAATTATTTCAAGTGAAATATACCATTTAAGACTTGCTTGAATAATATATTGTATTTGTGTTGAACTTAATTTTACGCATTTGTTTATTCCAAATAAACATTTATTCAAATGTTGTTTGTTTTATTCCCTAAATTCCAAGTGAAGTTTCATTACAAGCTTAAGGATCAATATCTAGCTTAAATGGAATGATATCTTCAACTTATAAATTTTAAGGAAAAACACATTGCTCCCACTTAATGTCAGATATACTCAAAAGTTATCTTAATTTAATCAGAATCATATTGTAATTAAGTTCAAGATCTCAGCACCTAGATGCATGATCCAATCCAAACCATGGTTTGCTCAAATTTTGTATATTACATAAAGATAATATAGATTCATAACCCTTTTGATTACACACCGTCCTCGCAAAAGGTAATCATAAAGAAAGAGTCATAAATTTTAATTGCCATATTCCACATACAAGGAATCATGTTTGAAAATTAATTATCTTTATATAATTAATATGTGCATATATAAGAAAATCTAATCACAGTCAATTGCTTAAGTATGATTAAAAACTTCTTATTATATGCCATGTATTAACACGTATACAATTTTGTCCTTATGGGCCATTCTTCAAAAGAAACTCATTCCAACCTCATAGGTTAACTGTTCGGCGAAATAACAATCAAGCTCAAAACTTGATTTGCCTTTTAAGGACTGCATCTTGTCATTCATAGTCCTAAAAAATTTATCAGATTCAAGATATGATAATATATTTTAGTAGTTAGCTGATTTACAACAATCTTCTAACTTATATACCTCAGCAATGATATTAAAATATCACTCAAGTGATGAGGCATCCTTGCTGATTTATGAATGAGAGTAATCATTATACTTCGGTCGACATTTACATGTTTAACCTTAGTATGACATTAATAAATGGATTTTAGAAGGTTAAGTATTTTGTTCTCAAAAACTTTGAGATTTGTATATGCTCCCTTTTACTTTTGTAAGTAGAGACAATTCTCTAAATGCTAAGTATTTAAACAATAATAAATTGTTCTTTGTTGGAAACCACAAAATACATTTTAAGTTATCATCTCTAGATTTGTTAATAAAATGCTTCATAAGATTTTAACAAATTCAGAACTTAAATCAAGACATAATGGAATTCCTTACAACAACTCTAATTAGGTTTTGTAGAAAAACTCTAATTTTTTTGTATCACTCTTTAACCAAAAATTCTAACAACAGTTTTGTGTTTCGTCGAGCTAGGAAGAACACCAAAACTACAATCTTCAAGCTAGGAAGTGTAGAAAAATCAAAAATCCAAAAGGATTTAGGATTCGATTGGTTTGAGTGGAAAAACTTAAAATCCCTAAGGGATTAGGGTTTTCAGTTATGGGTTGTCTTAAATACCTTCTTGGTTTGAACTATATTGAGTGTATCCATGACACACGCAATTTTCTAACCTTGATATGTTTTGGAGGTAGAGCAATTTAAAGCTATCAAGAACCAAACAATATGAATAAGGTTTGATTCAACACATTAGACATACTATAATTAAAGTGGTATTCTATGAGTATTAGAATTGTGAAACTATATCAGAATTCCATAGATAACTTAATTCTATTTGGACCACATACTTGTCAATTGGGTCAAGCCAAATTGCTATTAAGTATTACCGAACCAAGTGCATGCTATAATGTATATCATTGAATAATACAGGAACCTTATGTTCATGTATTCACAAGAAGACATAACTGTTCAAGAATTATATTTTCATGTGTTTACAAGAAAACAGAACATGTCAATTAATACATTATAAGTCTTTGAATAATTCAAAGGCCTCATGTTAATGTGTTAACTAGAAGACATAACAATTTTACTATATATACTTTATGTTATAAGTCATCGATTAATTCAAGAACTTTATAATTATGTCTTAACATGTAAGCATAATTATACTAACAAAAGTAATCATGAACGCAAACTCTTGAGTTCTATAGTAATTTTAAGTTAATTTTATACTTCAGAATTATAATCATTATCATATAACCATAATTATATTGACTAAAACATGTAGTCAAAATGTTGAAGTATCTTTACACTATATCATGACATTTGAATATAGTAGGGCAACAAACATCTTGCGTGTTCAAGTCCTAGTAGAATCATTATTAGAATGTAATAGGGTAACAAACATCTCGCATGTTTAAGTCCTAGTAGAATTCTTATTAACATGTAGTACGGCAATAAACATCTCGCGTGTTTAAGTCCTAGAATTATTAGTTTTCTTACCTTGCAGTCAAAGGATACCAATAATATTGTTGTTCCTTGCACACACTTTGAGATTTCTCCCACTTGTGTAAGGTACAACATAATATTATGAAAACAAACAACATGTGATTATTTTGTGTAAACAATATGATAATGTCATAGATATTATAAGTAGTTTTAGAACCATAACCTTTAATAAGGAATTGTGGATTATTATTCTATAGATAACACTTCAGAGAGCAACATCAGAAAGGAAACATGTTATCTTATAAAATAAAATGCAATTTTCCTTTAAGCAATGGTCGTTCATATTCAGAAAGTAATGAATTATTTCAAAGCAAGTTTGAAATGAGATAGGTGAATAACAAGGAAATAAATCCCGTAGCTCCCACTGAAATTGACAACATTACAAGAATGTTATTTCAGTTATAAAATGCAATTGCTCCTACTGGATTTGTCAACATTGTAAGTGTTACATTTCCAGTAGAAAGCATACAACAATTTTATACACTTTCCCATTCTCTTCGAATGCCTACGAGTAGCAATGTACTTAGGTATTTGAACAGAGTATATGAAGTCCTACTTATGAGATATAATGGACCAGCCATTCTTACTTTCAATTAAATTGAATCTTTAGCATGCAATTCCTCCTTTATCGTCTACATAGCCCTAAGGGTATTTAGCACTTTAGGAATAATAAGAGCCCAAGAAAATTACCTAGTGAATATTCTAGTAATTTCTTTACTCTTTTCGTTATAAACTCATACATCATGACAAGTGCAAGATGCCATTTATTTTTGTAGCTATAAATAAAATATTTTCTAGTTACACAAAATATTTTATCTTTCAAGTATTTCAAGACCATAAAAGGGTAATGAAAGATCATAAGTGAGTTTAACAATTTGTAATCATATCTTAGTTTGTCAACTAAGGAGAAAAGATAGAAATAAGTCTCACTCTTCTTACCAGGAAAAGAGACTAAGTTTGTCTTTTAAAGAAAAACAACTTTGTTTACGAATTATGTTGCATTCAACATAATTTATTCAGAACATAGAAAGTTCAATTATAGTATTTTCGATAATTACATTCTTAAAAGAATTAACTACCCAATTATTTACTAATTAAGACTAAGATCCATCTTGCACTACCACTTATTTACCAGAGGTCTGACCAGTGAGTAACTAAGTAGGATAAAAGGTAAGCGACGAGCGTTAATTGCGTAATGCAACTCTTAGACTTTATGAGACTGTTTAAGGCATTAGTATCAAGTAATAATGTCAAAAGCATGTTTAGTTCTCATCTTATGCCTCGGGTTCAAGGTCTGAGCAAGCTAACTCAAAATAAGCCGACCAAGTATGAACTTGCATAAATAACCAAAGGTCTGACCTAAGAGAAATAATCACCATGGGTTGGAATGGCCCTAAGGTCTGACCAAAGAAGTCAAGCTAAATGCACGTGTTTGTAGTTGGATGACATAGACTTAAAATTAATAAATAGGGTATTCACATAAATGTTGTAAAGGTCGTGTACAAAGAAGCATGCAAAACAACTTTGTGACACTTATTTTAAAAACTTTTAGTCATGAAACTGTAGTGATCATCATGGTTCACGGTAGCTCCAATCGAACTCACAGGGAGGCGGAGGACCAGGTCAGCGCCAGGAAATAACCGGAAATCCTTTAGGTGTGACTACGCGCACCTCCTTAAACCCCCTTTATAGTTTGTTCTAGTGGGTGAGTCGTACATCCCAAGTGTCCATAGCGACTAGTTTTTAAATTCATGAAAAACTTGTTTCAATAGTTTAGGTCACTTTATTTAACAAAAACAATTTTCCACGAAATAAATAACAAGTCACAATGAGCATGATATTTAGGCGTGTAAATAAAGACTAATATTAATGTTATGGTTACGATATGTATTATTCCATATTGCATACAATTAGGTGTCAAAAACAAGTAACATTTATGCACGTAAGGAATCTCAAACGTATAAACATAAACATCAATATAAACACATATTGTTCAGAGTTCTCTCGCGAGTCTTCCCCAAAAGGAGAAACATAAGACCATCACTAGGTACGAAACCTAGATCGCCCCATGCATTACAAAAAGTAATTGAGTGGGTCTTGTGGCCGGAAAAACACATAAAAAGCATGACAAACTTAATTAACAATTTAATTATGAAATTTTATGTATTTAATTACAATATGTAATTCTAATTATCAATATAATTCTAATTAACAATTAATTTTAATTAACCTTTAATTCTAATTAACAATTTAATTTAATTTGTGTGTGTCTTGTTATTTTTTATTAATAATTGACAAGTATTGCATATAGTTGTCAAAACAAAAATAAAACGAATAACTATTTGGATTTCATGCAGCCTTTTAAACATGTTTATTAAATCGTGTAACCAATAATCGCAAAAACGAGATGGCTCGTGATGCCTTTGTTGGGATTTTATAATCTAGTTAGCCAAGTAACGCAAACGAGTACGCAACAGAATTGGATCTAGTTTATGCAATTAGGTTAACACATAAATAATAAACAATAATTAATAAAAGGAAAATAGAAAACTAAACCTCGATGTCAACTGCACACTATAACACGAACAAGAAACCAAGTATCTAAAATAGATACCTCTACGATTATCACACACAAACACTTAAACCACGTACGTTCGAATAACGCTAGTCGAGAACGTTCATCAATCAACCCCTTGAATACTTGAATACCACGAATAAGAAAAACCCCCAAGAACCTTTCTTCCTTTCTTGCCCGAGAACTAAAACTGCCCAATATGCAGTTTCTTTTTTGCCCGATATCGGACAGGTAAGTCCGATAACTTTCCCTTAGTTATGTCCGAGATCTAGCCACGAGCAGAAACACAAAATCCTTTTTTGCCAATCTAGTTCGACTTGGAACAGGAAACAAGAACCACCAATTTGTACGAAACCTAAACTACTTGGATCAATAAATCGATGCATGTTAGGGTTTGAACAAAACCAAAACAAAACCTAATCGGTTTGTATACAAACTGATCAATTAAGAAACAAGTGTGATGGATCGGATTTTTAGAGTTTAGGGATATGCAAAAATCGTTAGGCATGCCAGGGTATGTGTTTGTTTATATAGGGTCTAAACCGACCCATGCTTGGGCTCATGACTTGAGCGACAAGCATCAAACCTAACACCCTTTTTGTCCCGATCGTTCATGTGATGTCTAGGCCCAAGGCTTCATCAAACTGACCCAAGTAGAAAGATTAAAACAGCCCATGAGTCAAGCAATAGGATTGGGTCACATGCATGCATAAACAGGTCAAGTATATCAAGTATTTAAAACGTTCATCACGTACTCTCGTGTTTAACGTGTGTGCCCCCATAGGCTCGCACACTTCTAGTCGTTTACGTGTGTTTTAACTCCCACAAACTAACAGTTTCTACATATACGTACAAATACCAAGCAACAATAAACATAAGTATTACAAAAATTCATTATTCTTTTATCGTCACCAACATCCTTGTACCCTAAATTCCTTGGAAACGAATTTATACTCTCTTTTTTTTCATACCCAACAAGGAAACAAAGCCTAAAACCTTATTCTTACAATTAATATCACAAGACCAATTTAGATAAATGATCGAGCACCCTTAAAGATCATATAATTGCATCAAATAGTCCGTTTGATTTATCTTGAAATTTTAGCAAATTTAAATCCAACAACACTCATCATAAAATAGAGTAAATTACACTGTTCATCCTTGTGGTTTAGCCGAAATCACTACCGCCGTCCCTTGACTTTTTTTTTGCATGGTGAATTCTTGTAATAAAGTTTTGTGTTGGTCCAAATAATTGAGTAAATCTTGATATATTAAAGAACAAATTCATTAATAATGAATAACAATAGTTAAAAGATTTCTTAATACCAACTAGACTACATGATAACATCCTCAACTTTTTACAGGGATAATTTCGGTATGTTATTCCCATTGAATGACAAATAAACTCTCATTGATCCAAGCTATGCTTGTGTTTCAATGAGAGGATGATCCTATCACTAATACTATGTATTGTGTTTATTCAGGATGCATATCTATCTATTACAATTACAGACACATATATAGGAAATAATACAAGACATGTGATGATGGTGACATGTGGTCCCCCATGTGGTCAATCTTCATCTTCCTCTTTTGAAAAAACACCAACCATCCTTTTGAATGTGTCATCACAATATTCCCACTCTTATGGTAAAGTCTTGTACTTGTTTGACTTCTTCTCTTGGAAGTTCTCACCCATATTTTTCAGTCTGTATGTAGAGATAGTGTCTTCAGGATCACTGAGACATTTGTCAAAATCTCAGTGTCACTGGTGTTGTTTGTAGCTCATATATTTTACTCACTGACACCGTATCAGTAAGTAAAGAGCATTAAACAACACTCACTGATTTCTTTATCAGTGAGTCACTCATTATTTATTTAGTGAGTTAGGCTATTTTATTTTCAAATCTTGTTCAGGATGATTGGGTCAATTTATTGGACCCAACAGTCTCCCCCTATTTGAATATACAAATAGTCTAAAGTGAATGGTAAAAGGTGTAAGACTGAGGGTTCAGGTTGTTTAGTGACTGGGGTTGAGAGCCCGAGTTCAGTGAGAGGGGTTCAGTGAATGAGGTATCAATAAACTGGTTCATTGGTCAGTGACCAAGTTCAGAATTCAGTGACCTCATTCACTTTGACAGGTTTGTGGGGTTCAGTGTGGAAGGGTTTAGTGACCCAGTGACTAGGTTCAGTGACCATGAGTTCACTTTGATGCTAAGAGGGACCTGGTTCATTTAGATACATCAGTGTCCATTCTCTTTTGCAATCCCCTGAAGGACATTTTAATCACTCAACTAAAAGGACCTGGTTCAATTTTTGATACATCAGTGTCCATTTTCTTTTGTCACTTGACTTGGTATTACAACACATACATTTATGAATACACTGTACAAATACACCCCAATATACTTATAATCAATACATTCCCTGATGTTGCAAAAGCTATGATATCCCACTTGTATCATTCCCTGAAAGTTTCAGGAGCTCTAATTCAGAATCACCATGGGTTCACTCCGTGGTTTCAGGCACTCTAGGTTTAGAGACACCACGAATTGAGGAACTCGGTTTCAGAAGCTATTCAAGTTCAGGGAGTCACTTGTTCAGTGAGACCACGGTTCAGGGTCTCGGGTTTCAGGTTCTTGAGTATTTACAGTCTTGTTCTCGTCTTGTTCTCATCCCGAAGGACGCATCATCATTTGATCTTTATATACCGAATTACCGAGTCTGTATCAACAAGATTAGGCTCAGCCCGAAAAGCACCATTAACACTCCCTCATGATGCAAATACTCAGCTCGAGAACCACATCACCACTCCTTGATGCTCACTGTATCTTGTTTCAGGTTCCTTGAGCAGCATTCAGAGTAGCAACCACTTAGGTTCAGGGACTTAAGACATTCAGTGTCTCTTTACATCCACAGACCTGAATGCTCATAACTCAATCAGGTTGAGACTGATTTGGAGACCCCATGGTTTCAGGAAGTAGAGTCAGAGTCAGTGACCTGAGTTCAGTGGAAGGTTCAGTATGAGATGGTTCAATGTCACGAACCATTCAGTGACTGGGGTTTTAGTGACTTGGGTTGTGGGTTAGGAGGATTTGGTAAAGGTTTGTCAGGTTCGGATGTGGTTCTTGAGACTGTCTCGGATAAGGGTCTCTGGTTTGGGTAGTGTAACACCCCAACCCGACAAGGGTAGAAGTGTCACATTCTGGTGTCATATCAGAACATACAAATAAAATATTTACAAACGGAAACCTTAAAAATGAAGTATCAAATCATATAAACAATTGACTGACGAAGGAATAAAATATCCAAATGAAATGAAATATCAAAACAAAAACTCTTCAAAGTAAGTCCAAAATATAAGGTAACTAGGGTTGGTCCACTCAGATAATCCAACTCTCAGCCCATCAAAGCCCATCTTCAATCCTAAAACCTGCCGCAGAAAAAGAAATGCGGCTGAGCTTAAAAGCCCAGTGAACGGATATAACTAAACGAAAGCTAAATAAAATCGAAATGCGAAATGAAATAAGGAAGCCGATAACAAGGTCGCAACGAAGGGAAACAATGAGTCAAGGAGGATCCTTGAACACAATTATACGATATCCAAACAGTAATGATAACAAGGAGAACGAAGCAAAGCAAAGCATCGATGACATATATACAAGCACCTACAAACTGTGCATACAAGTATCTTGACACATAAGCAAGCATACAGACGTCATATCCACACAACATATACAGATATAATCAATTCAGAAATCGAAGACATACAAGTCAAACAGAAATCTAAAGGCAAGCGGAAGCAATTAATTAGTAAGGGAACATGGCAACCACACATGTCAAAAACACTTATTTGAAAACATAATCAAAGCATCATAATCAAAGTACCAACATGAGTCAACACATGGCGGTCACACGTAACAAGTAGGAATACAACATACGATATAATTGAATGAATCAAAGACATAGCAGGACAACCAATTAACAAGCCATACGTCACACGTTGAACCATTTACCCAATCAAACCGTAGCGTATAGGCAGTAATGTAAACATGGCAGGTCAACAATAAACAGATAAGAATACAACGGAATAGTCATAGTCCACAAGATTAACCGAACAAAGCACATATAATAAACCGACAAAACTATCGATTACACATTGGCATGGTCACCAGACAATTCAGAGGTTCACATAATAGTGAGATCACATATCATCAGATGAAAACAGGTAACTCAGATAACCGCATATTAATCACATCATAGCAGGATAATCGGTAGTCACATAAAACATAAATAGCATAACAAATCAAATAAACACATAATAACCCTAAGACGTGAATGGAACGATAGTCCAAATAACGGAATGAGAATGTGACAGATCAAAGAAATGGAATATATATATCTTGGTAGTAGAGTGAGTCATATAAGGTACTGAGTAATGAACAATTAACGTAGCATATGGTGCGTTGGGGAATACAAAAGGTACAATATAGGTATATCAAAGGTGTAAGGGTTGTCAGAAATCTACCACGAGCCTGGAACATATCATATCATATCATATCATATCATAAGTAACCATTGTATTCGGAGTGACCTCGAATACCATACATAATAGGAGGGGAGACCTCAAGAACAAATGGAGTAGCTAGCTCCTGGAATGTGAAGACGCGTATTGCACACGACATCATTCACTATATAAATCATATCATATCATATCATGTTAAATCCACTAAAACATATCATATCTAGGATGCATCCATACGCCCCCGGAACATATCATAGTGGCCAAATCATATACATATAGTGAGCTCATAATCATATCATATCATAATGGGGACGGTGTGTAACATCACTCATACACACTGGAGTCATGCCATTGGTGCATCAATGACACGATCATGTTACCTTCATGACTAGGAACACATATTTGGCTCGGGTATCAAATCAAGCGGCGTCAAAGCATAATCATATCATAAGGGTTCATATCAAAGTTCATATCAAAGGTTCAAAAGTCAAAGGTTCATATCAGATTTCCATAACATAAGTTCATAATCGAGGTTCATAATCGTTGGTTCATAATCATAAAGTTCATAATCAGAAGTTCAGAATCATAACAAACGAATATCATAGCGAACAGAATCATATCAAAGGATTATGTCGGAATCATATCAAAAGGATCATAGCATAAGGAAATCATAGCAAAGGAATATCATAAGTGAAGTAAAGTCAAGGATCGAAAAGTCATGAGAAATCCCTACTGAAAAGGGATAGAATATCTGTACCTCAAACCGTAAAGCAAATCGCCCAAAGTCCACAAGGAAAACAAAAGCTACTCCTTCCTCCACGAATCTACACGAATAATGGTCGCTTAATATTTAGAACGTTATTTCATAGTTTTAGGGTTCATCGTTATTCCTATTTCATAATTAAGATTTCTTTGTATTTTAGAAACTTTCTAAATTAAATAAGTTTCCCGAATTAGCGACTTTTATAAATTATGGTTGCAATTGACAATTAAATAAACTTAAAGGTTCTATATAACCAATATCATATTTTAGGGTTTATTATAACACCTTTGGTAAAGTTTAAGGTTTAAAGTGTACATTATCAAGTTTAATGTTTTAACTATGAAAATTTGGTTGATGGTATATACCATTCATGAACCATAATATTTACACGTATAATATTTAAGCTCATATTCGTTTGAGACAATATGTACACATTTATAATCATTATACTTTCATTCTCGATATTTCCAACATACGCACTACAAAAAAAAGTTGAATTTCCCGCATTTATTTCTCCACGGTATAGTCAAGTGTGGACTTTTTTTTATATAAAATATAATTTTGCTACATTTTTAGGTGTCACAAATTATTAAAAAATATTCCACGTATATAAGTGTGGACAATTATAATAACGCTACACTTATAATTGAAGTAAAACAAATTCTTAAAAGGCCACACTTATAAGTGTAAAAAAACACTTCAAAAATGCTACACTATAAATGTAATAAAAATAACTGCACAAAAAAACTACTTTTATAAAAAAAACCACACTTTGAATTATCCACTCAAAAAAACTACTTTTATAAAATCACACTTAAAATAACTATCCCTTCCCAAAAAAACGTATAATTCACACTTACTGTTAAAATCAGGTTATCCCTTCCCACGCCGATCATAAAATATTTCCTCCTTCAACTTCATAAACGTATTACTGTTACATCCTTGCCCTCACGCCGTGACGTGGCACCAGATCTAACGGTTGTTGATGTACCGGAAGTTGTACCGGTGGTGGTGAACCCTAATTTTACTGTTCCGATTATCAGGTCAATCGGAAGTTGTACCGGTTGTGGTTGTTGATGTACCGGAAGTTGTACCGGTGACGTGGCCGTGGTTTTGTAATCGACGCCGTACATTACTGTTCCGATTATCAGGTCAATCTTCACGTATGTATTATTTCTGTAATCCCTAATTTTATTTTAATTTCATTTTCAGCTTCTGAAGTTGTTATTATTACTTTTTGGAATTCATGTTTTCTGATTCAAGTCAAATTGTAAATGATAGGTTATCGAACTTGTGAAATTATGTTGTGAGATGCGTTAGGTTATTTCTACTCCGTGTGTGATTGTTTCGTGTTTAGACTTCGTGTTTTGTATGATTGACCTGCGGTTGATGATTTACGGTCGTTTTCGTCTATGGATCACTGGTTGATAAAAACGATTAAGGTCTTTTTTGAGTGTAGAGCTAAGCTTGATGATAACTGATTTATTCATAGGGTTGTTGTAAGTGATTATGATTCTGATTGTGTATTTTGATGTTTAGAGTATGTACATTCGATTGATGATTGCTGATAGATGTAAATAAAATAGATTGTGTTGTATAATCACAGAGAGTCACTTATGATCAGTTTAGCTGTAGATTAGGTGAATTCTGCTTGTAGGTTTTTGGTTTATGGTTTGTTTCATTTGACCACGTATAGGTAATTAGTTGTTTATATTGCATATGCTCGACAATGACTAAGCGTTTCATTAGATCTTTAAGTTTTGCAAAGCATTTGTATCGTATATTAACTTAATGGTATGTTATAAACATTTATTACTTGTTTAGGTAAATCAATATGATGGACAAAAGTTGGATCAACGCACACATAAAAAGCATTACTTATAGAAAAGGAGTCGAGTCTTTTATTAATTTTGCTCGTGCTAGAGACATAAGAGGATCAATTATATGTCCTTTCCTTAGATGTTGTAATGTTGAATTATTGGAAGTAGACGAGGTTCATGAACACTTATTGCGTTATGGTTTTTTACCGGGGTACACAATATGGACTATTCATGGGGAGCTTGCTACTCCCCCAACATCTCCGTCTACTAGCGTTCATGAAACTTCGTTTGCTGATGACCAGGGTATCTACAACAGGTTGACATGGTGGGAGCAAATCGATAGCGGCAAGCAGCTCACTCGCAACAGGAAGTTTCTTACACTTGTCCCTGTCGTGCTGTAAGTTTCTCTTTACTTACTTGAGCTTTCATTTAGGTTGGGCCTTAAAATTCATTGTCATGTGAGAATTGGTTAAATTAGCTCTAATCTGTTGTTTGCTTTTAAAATTGTTGTTTAAAACTCACAAAAGCTTGTTTAAGCTTCTGTGAGTTTATTAGTTTCTCAGATAATCTTGAACTTGAGTTTTACAAAGAGTCAACATAAGTCAACATTGGTCAAATTCCTCACTTTTTAGTAGATTTTAGAGAATGCCTGGTTTGCCTTTGACATTTCCTCACTTTTTAGTAGATTTTAGAGTTTATTTGTTGCTCATTTAAGATTGCAGTTAGTAGTTTTCTGCACTATTTTATTCTGCTCATTCTGAGATGATTCTATGGTGTACTTTGATTGATGTTAGTTTCTTTTAGGTAGCCTTAGGTCTGGTCTTTACTCATTTGCCTTTAGATAGAATCCTAGATGCTTTTTAAGTAGCTATTTAGTTCAGCAATAAGCCCTCTCTCCCCATTTCATGATCTGCATCAGATAAGCCATAGTCCCAATCCTTAGTTGTTTTTTATTTTTAATTTTCTCATGTTTTATCCTTATTAGCTGATATTTGATTTTTACTTTTGCTGAAGATTTATGTTCAGTATGGCTCTTTGATTGATAATCGATTAGCTTATTATTCTTGTGAAATTTACACCACATTGCCGTAGCTTTTATGTTATGTATATTAGTATAACGGATGTACAGGTTTTGGTACAAACAGCCATATGAGTTTCAGTTCTGAATATGCATCTGCTCCAAAGGTTAGAAACAGTAGGTATATCGCTATAATTAGCAATCACTTCTGACTCGAAAAAATAATAATTTGTTTGCTGAACTGTTTCAATTCTAAATTGGGAACTGTTTGAGTTCCTACAGTTTCATATCCAAGTTACATATCCCATTTCCCCAAACCCCTGCTATATCACAGGGGTTTGAAACTGCAGCCCATTCAGGTACCCATTGGCGCGACCCGTTAACATCGTTATCCCAGCGATATAATCTCAAATTACCATTAGTTTCGAGTGTTAGTCTTCTAAGAACTAAAGGTCTATTAGTTTCGAGTGTTACCCTGTAATGCTTAGTTAAATGAGGTTTAGTCCATAAATATGTACATTGTAGCAAAAGCATCTCTATGTTGGACCATATAATATCAGTAGTTATTGATAGTTTATACATGTCTACATGCCTAAACATTTAATGTGCTATTGCAGGTTGAGCCAAAACAGCTAATTGGAAGATGTTTCGGTCTAAAGCAACAATGGAACAACATTCAAAAAGGTATACACAGAACAAGAATAATTCCACACTCATGGAATCACATATGCAAACTGTTGGTAACTTACATGATGACTCACATCGCCCATCATCTTTTACTCCCAAACTTTTCCGCCCACCTTTTTGTTCTACTATCCAACAAAACCCTTCTTCATCGTCATCTTCTGCTGATTTTCAATCCGTACTATCCAATCCAACCGCTTATAATCCAAATTTGTATGATTCTATGATGCACCATTCCACATCGTCATCATATTCTAAACCACCATCATATCCCAAACCACCAGCATCCGAGCCTATGCTGCACCAGTCCACATCTTCATCATATTCTAAACCACCAGCATCCGAGCCTAAGTTGCACCAGTCCACATCGTCTAATCAACCTTCATCTTCTAGGACTAGTCTACATCAGTCCTCCTCGTCTTTTTACTCGGGCCAAGATGTTGAAGATGAATATGAAGATGAAGATCAAATTGATGAGGACGAGGCAAAGGAGGTAGAAATAGTAGGTAAGTATATAAACATACTAGTAATTAGTTATTATTTCGCAAATTCCATCCTAACAGTGGGTGGTGATTTTTTTGTAGATGAGTATGGGAGTATTCTTAGGACACAAAAGATGACAGCAAAAGATGTGTATAAGCGATGTTAATGATACTTTTCAACTAATCAAGGGTGCAACCACCGTGTGCACAAGGTTCATGACCTTACTTCTGAGACAACCCAATCTGTGTCCACCAGAAGCTAAAGATTGGAGAGAAATAAAAGCTCGTTGTGGTGTATTGCTTTTAGGAGAACTTCGGGTAATTTCTTCGGGTAACTAAAGTTCTCGTTCAAAGCACTTGATCTTATTGATGCACCGCCAAACTTTCTTCATCACCAGTGGGAGTTATATAAAAGTAATCTTAGAACACCTATGGCAAAGGTACCAGTTTCTTTTCCTCATATTAACAAACTATTTTTACCAAGTGTTTTGTACTGACTTTTTCTATACTGAACTGAATTGTAGAAACTATCACAACAGGGGAAGAAAGCAAAATCTGCGCAAGTTCATACTCACAGAACGGGTGCAACTAGTTTTGCGCGAAAACGTGACCGATTTGTAAGTACTATGAAAACATTCTCGTTTAAATTGTTCTTTAAATTGCTTTCAAGGGGTGTTTGGGACTTAAACCTGTTAGAGGTCAAATAGTATTGCTGCAGGGCTGCTTCTTTCGTGCGGTTAGCACTCGTGTCTTATATTATACTTACATAAATATATAGTGTCCCTCTTCACATGGATTAGTTGAAACCATTGCCTATAAGTTCATCAGTGATAAAATAAGAAACTGAGGTAAAATCCAAACTTTAGTTAGTCTCAGTTCCACGTATAGATCAGAAGCACCCAGAAAAGTCATCCTTTTTAGCTTTGTTGCTCTTATAACATTCACATTCACATTCAGGGATCAGATACTGGTTCCTCAAGCCTTTTTGGTAACATATGCATGCTTACAAGCTGGTCTTATCTGAGTTCCTGAACGATATAGATTGATATTAGCAAAGAGCTTTCATATCATTCCTAGTTTCGAATCATGGAGCGTTATTTCTTAAAAGAGCCATGAAAGGCTGTTGACACACATTCTCTTATTTCTAGTGATGCAGTGCAGCTTCAAGAACTCTTTAATGGAAATATAGGATTTCCTTTGATCACACAAGTCCTTAGCTATTTAATGCGATTACTTAGGTTCTGTGTCACTACGATCGTCTTTTTAATTCAATGTTAATGGACGATAAGTCGATCTCTTGATTTAACCGACTACAGATATTGTCATTATGGGACATCTTTATGCACTAAAATTAGTGATAACCCACCTCTGTTTCTGGTGTTTGTTAATACACTCTTTTTCCTAGTTTTTTTTGGTATATGTTGTCAATGTCCAATAAATCAAAAATTGATCTTGATCAAGATGATTGAGAAAATAAAAGTGTATTCTTCATTTTGTACAAAAATCCTGCCTTGGAAACCAAATGACATAGTTTGTGATAAGTTTTAACTTAAAAGTATGAGATGATATGCTGTTGAAACAGAAAAAAAGTATGAGATGATAGTTGACCCATTTTCCTAGTTTGTAACTCATTTTATTAATAAAAACTTTAAATACATCCGAAAATGATAACCTTCTAGGTTTACCCACACTTTTATACGAGTTTTACTAAAACCTCTAACAGATTAATCTTTGTAGTTTGGTAGTGTTTGCAGTCCTTAACTATCAGGATAATTTAGCATATTCAGTGAACTCTTCATTCCATTCAGGATTTAGATCCGTGTGCTTCACCGTCGTTTCTAATAGGTATAAGCTAGGCTACCATTGGTTAATCTGAGTATCACAAGTAGGTTCCAAGACTTTACTTCTTTTTGAAATGTTGAACAATTATAGACTTGTTTGATGAACACGTTTCACTCTCTTCTGTGCACTCCTAACCTCTTTCTCGTCAAATAAATTACAAATTTATACATAATCACATCTGTATCATACGGAAAATTACATTCTTTCATGTTGTAGTTTTACATTTCACCTGGTCTGGTTTGTAGCAAACTCCATAGATTTGAAACTTCAAGTTGAATTCGTTTTTCTCATTTTTTTCTTACAGGTCATACAGAAAAACATCTAAAAAGGAACGGGTCTACCACAACCCATTTTGATCCATGATTAACATATTAGTTCTTTATTATCAACAAATATAAGATGAAACGGAAAAAAAAGTTTTTGCTGGTCAACCAGCCCGGTCTTTTGCAACCTGTACTGACAAATGACATATTTTGATCCGAATCCATTTTGACCCGTCACCCAACCCCGCTCATCTGACCTATTATTACTTTTAAGGGGTGTTTGAGACTGCTAATGGTTTATTGATTATTTTGTATTTAATGTGCAGAAAACGAAGTACAAGAGAGAACCTAACAGGATTGAGAGTTTTGACTTGTCATATCAATCAAACGATGGGTCATATATTCATGACATGTCGAGAGAGTTGAGGGTATACAACTATACATTTACTGAATTTATACATTTATTTATACTCATGTGTATATTTGATCTTATATTGCTAATGTTTTAGGAGCGAGCACGTGAAGAGATGAATAAAAGAGAATTACAAGTTGGCAATTCAAGACCTGTTGATGATGAAGCGCAGTCAGAGATTGCAGATGCTGTGATGTTTGATCTTATTGGTCCAGATAAGCCTGGACAAGCATTTGGTTTTGGGACCGGAGTTACAAAATCTAAAGTCACCAAGTTCAGTTTTGATTTACGAAGAGCAAGAAAAGAAAGTTTAATGGATCAATACCGTCTATTGTTAGATAAAGTTGAATCACAAGGTAGGCATATAGAGTCACAAAACAATCGGATCAAGATTATGGCAAAAGATCTTAGTGACCTTAAAGGGGAGGTGAAATTTTTAACGACCGCACTCAAAGAGCTATATGGTGCTGGAGCTTACAAAGATATGATCTTTGAAGACGTACCAAGCACACAGGTTAGACTTTGAGCCTTATTTTATGTCTTATTAAATGATTGGCTATACGTTAAAAATCTGATGTCTTAGTAAATGATTGGCTATATGTTAAAAATCTGATGTCTTATTGTCATTTTACTTAATAATGTATCATGTCGGTTATCATTATGCTTAATTATAGTTATTGCAGTAGGAGTATCAAATCCTTGATTATTCAGTTATGCTTTTTTATGTCGATTTGATATATATATATGTAGTGTTGTTGTATATAATATAAAATAAAAAAAGCCGTGAATACTATATATTATAAGACTTTCCGAATTAAGAAAAGAATTTAAGAAAGCACAAGACGAGTTCCTGAAAGCACATACTAGTCGCCTATAAATTACCCCAAACACTTTGACACATTTTTCTTCAGTATAATCACTACTACTACCACTCTAACAATGGCGGAAAATGTTAACGTCCAATCACTTCTTTCATCTCCTGAACGAAACTACCTCATCCGTAACAACGGTGATCAGGTATACCGTATATATATGTTTCATTTTATATAAGAAGTACTTAGAAATAGACGATGAATCAGGTTGTTTTGCTTTTCTCTCTTATGACTGCATGCATGTGTGTATACGTTAGTTTTCGACATAAAGTAAGAAAGGACCTTTTCCGACCTCAAATTTGCATACTGTTCTTAAGTTACGTCTCTTTACCACTACTTGTTTTTTAAGTACTTCAGACATAAAAGTAAATAATAATAAAGAGTAACTTGATAACCTGATTTATGCATTATATATGTGTAGGTTGAAGAGGTGTAGTTATTGAAAATAAGAAACGCATCATATTGATTAGTAATTCTATTAGTATAATCTTGTTGATCAATCAGCTTGGTTTTGAGCTTTCGAGAGTAACAAGCTAGTCTGGCTGGAAATGAAGTTATCCATTAGAATGTTATTTGTAGTCGAGTGATCAGTTGCTTTTTCTAAAGTAGAGTGTATTTGGCTTTTTTTCAAATTGAAATGACAGTTTAGCAAGTAGAAAAAGTGAATTTACAAATAAAAAATACTGCAAATTGTCATTTTCTTTGCGAGCTTTACATAGGCCTTGAATACAGGAGAAGTAAAAAGCATTTTTGTTGGAAGCACATTGCCTGACTGTTTGTTCATTGCTTGTCTGTCGATGCTCATTTCTTACGTTCTGCTATGTATGTATTAACCTCATTAAGTTTTTGTAGAAATAGCAACACGAGCAGCAACACGAGCAGCAACAGCACCACCACCAAAAACAACAGGAGCACCACCAGCAACACCAGAATCACCAGGTGCCTTTGGCAAAAATGTGGCAAACACCAGGCTGTACCACATTCGGCTCAAGGGTAGAAAAAGTGTAGAAAATCAAAAATGTGTTTACTCACTGTTAATTGGTTTTTACTGTTACGTTACTAGAAAACATGCATTGACTAATGTGTAGGAAAATTTGATATTTTTCCTGCATTAGAAGCAGTGACTAATGTGTACTGTTACGTTACTAGAAAATTTGATATTTGTGGGCAACACCAGGCTGTACCGCTGTACCACATTCCTGGATTTGATATTTGACTAATGTGTACTGTTATGTTTTCCTGCATTTTTCCTGCATTTGATATTTGAAATCACTTTCCTGCATTTTTCCTGCATTTGATATTGCATACATTTTTCCTGCATTTTTTCACACTTTTAATTGTCCACACTTTTAGGTGTGAGAGAGGAAATTGTCCACACTTTTAGGTGTGAATATTTAACAATGTTTCCACACTTTTAATTGTAAGCATCTTTTTGCAATTTTGCAAAGTGTGGATATTCAAAGAATTTTTTCACACTTTTAACCATAGACATTTGGATAATATCTTCACACTTATATATATGTGTGTAGGAAAATTTGTCACACCCATTATTACCACACATGAGTAAGTGTGGCATTTATAATTTTACACATTTTTAACCGTGGCCAATTGGCCTTTATAATGTGGAAAATTGAACTTGTTTTTTGTATACCAAACGACCCAAAAATTGATCCCGCGATCAGTTTCGAACACATTACAGGACTATTTCATACCATGCATACACCATTTAAATTACACTATTTTACTGTTGTTAGAAACTTCATTCATTATAATAACTTGATTCCACATGCACCTTCACATGTTTAGCTCTTATTTGCCCCACGTCCCATAATAAAAATTCATGCACACAGATATTCGATCACGAGACACATATTATATTTAAATGACATGAACCAATCTTTAACCTTTCGTTAACAATGATGCGCCCTCAATATTTATTTTCCAGGTTTCATTTCTAGTCTTTTGGACATGATAAAGGTTCGACTAGGGTTGAAGTTACATGGTCGATTCATACAAGATCAAAAGGTAATCAAAACAAAGACAATTGAAGTTTTTATCATGTTAATTTTATTATTTCATGCGACACAAATATTCGATTATATCAAGCATGTTAGTCGATCAAAGGTTCATGAATCCATTCGAATGATAGAGAGGTAATCAAAGGAAAGTTAAACGAGGAGGAAAGGTTACCCTTGTAGCGTGATGACAAGCAAAGGACACGAAAGCAGATGGAGAATGGGTCAAAAATATACCACTACCGAAACATCTACTCCACCCTCGAACCAAAAGACACCCCCACGATCACGATTTCCAGCCACACCCACGATTACGAGTTGCCCACGAATCACGTACGAGCCTCCTGTTGGCCTCCTTTTGATCGACAGAAAAGATGATGCAGAAGAAAAGGTGGTTGTCGATGGTCTCCTTTGTGTGCTAGGGTTTTGGCATTGTTATTTGAATTGGTAAAGGATGGAATTTACAATTGACGTGGTAATGAGATTAATATGGGAACAATGAGGGAATAATGGGGCGTTAATTATGGGAGAGTATAAATGGGGCCAAATCAATCTTCCATAATTATCAATGTTTTAGTTATTAATTTAGCTTAAATACCTTTTATAACTTTTACATGTATTTTAGTCCATATATCTTATAATGTGTTATATTTATTTTGTAGACATAAGTGAAAACAAATTTTATTATCTCGTACCATTTGGTAATTACACTTATCTTTACTATATAAAATGGAAAAAAGGTCAAAGGTGAAAGTGAAAACTTGAAATTTGAAACTTGAAAGTCAAAGTTAAATATTAAGGAAAAATGTTATCTTTAGGATCCCTCTAAAATGAATTCATAATTTCCACTAAATAAACCAAAACAACTTATAAACCTCAATACTTGTGCTACTTTTTCTCGTATTCAACAGAAGATAAATATTGGTAATTAATAATTGATTTGTTTTCTTGTTTCATAGCCTTCAATGTTACTGGAATTAACATAAATTTTGTTTTGTGTTAGGAAATGAAAAAAAAGAAGTTTTAGTCACGTTAGACAAGTATAAAGAAAGATAAAATTTTGAAAGGTGGGCAATAATTACTTAAAAAAACATATTAATGACGTAAGAGGCCCACGAAAACTAATATAAACATCTTGCAAATAAAATGTTTATCTAACTATCTTATGTTGCCCCAGTAAGGAGGCTCAATCCTTCCCATTTTCTCTCAACGTCGACTTTGTCTCTCCAATGACCTTCAGGACGATAGGGCCGACCATGTTCATTTTTTTATTTTTTATTTTTTAATTCAAAAATTTTTAAAATTAATTTAAAATTCATTAAAAATAAAAACATTACAATACTAAATAAAAACATTAATATATTAAAAATAAAAGCGATCTGAAATACATAATCATAAATCTTAATCTGAATGCTCCCCGCATGTAGAATCATACGAAGGAGACCGATAACCGGCAAATTCCTAGATGCGAGCCAAACGTTCCTCGTCTAGCAAAGGTTGCCCAACAAATCTAGCAGACGAACTTGATGCACCTACACCATCAGTTTTGTTCTCCCGATAACTCCAGCTGATTTTGGTGCTGATGTTGTTCTGTATTTGTTGGACACACCCCCACAACATGTCAGCAATGTCGTCGTTTTTGCGGGCTTCATCCATCAAAAGTTTGTCGATCACAGCTTTTCGTTCAGGCGTAATATCGTTGCAAATCGTGTAGTCTTCTCTCATACGTTGCTTCTCGCCTTACTGCTCAAACAAATTGATAACGTCTATAATAACGGTTTAAAGAAGTAAGTGCCTTGTTTCATTCGATCGTGTACACGACTAGGTTGGGTTCAAAAGCTGGTGCGATCGAGTTGCCACAGAAGGAGGATCGACATACAATTGATCGACATAGTCAATCGTTGTATATTACTGAGGGCAACCTTATTAAATATAAAGGTCTTTTCTAGCATTAAATGACTAAGACTCTTAAAGTTAACCAATGCAAAAAACAAAGCAAAGTTTGCAAGTAAATTAAACATAGTTTTGGTTAAATCTAAAGAAAGGAGTTTATGAACATAGTTTTGGTTAAATCTACTGTTTTATGGTTATCTTTATTATATAGAGTAATTACAAATGGCATTGAAGTACTAAAGTAAAAAATAGAAAGTTGAAAGTTGAAAATCAAGATTAAGTGTTGAACCAATTATCTTTAATGCATTGTTGAATGATGAGGAAATAATTATCATATGTAATATAATTACCATTAACTTATCAATTATTTAACTATATGTATATAATTACCATTAAAAATGCAAACTGATATTAAATAGAAACAGATTCGGCATATTTAAAGTTGGAAAGTCAATACAACTTCTTTTTTTATTATTATACATACAAAGCATGTATCCATATTTTTTAAACTTAAAAGTGAGGAATATTAAATTTCTGAAATTCCTTTCAAACTAAAATTTCTACATAAAAATTTAAAGAATTTGACCTTAATGAAATAGCTACCATAACAATTCACACCTAAAATTTCAAAGAAATATATGACAAATTTTGACAACTTTTACTAATGTAATTTCCCAAAAAAAAGATTTTAATTTATTTAAGCGTAACACTAATAATTTCTAAAAGTTTACCAACAAATTCTGTTTTATAAGGCACCATATTACAACTTATTTTTTATTGTTATGTTAGTTCATAGTGTGTGTACCATATGCGATCTCAGTTATTACATATTGAAATGTGTGCAATAACCATATGATTTTTAAAAATATTGTTTTGACATTTATATATAGTATAGTTGATATTGCAGGGATATTGTTGTAAATAACTTGAATGTTTACAATCGCAAAACATTGTATCGATTTATTATTTAGTCATGGGGTTCATTTTTTTGTTCTTGTTCTTGCGCATTAAATACGTTAAATACAAATTTGTTTCCAAATATTGCTATAATAATGGTGATTGATTGGTGCTTCAATCGTTCATTGTTCCGGCGCATTAATTTCAAAGATATTATACAAAGTTTCCTAAAATAATTTGGTCAAAATACATTATACAACCGGTGTATATATTTTGTTAAGTTTCTTAGGTTTGAAGTTTTTTTAATTGGGTCAAATCTCATGCCTTGATGAATGATAACTACAAAGTGAAGCCAATCAAAGAGTTCTGTCAAAGAGGATTCAACACCTCAAATGTCGTGTACTAAAAAATTTTACACGTCGAGTAACATGCATTGTTAGTTATCTCATAATTGATGTAATGTTTTATTTTCAGTTTCAATAAATATTTTTATATGTTCTTTGACACATGTTAATAATTCTTGTATCAGTTGAATTATCGCATGTTACGAAACATTCACCACAATATCGCATATCGTTAATTATCTGCCACTAGAAAACGCTGCCGCTAGGCGCGGGTACTCGTCTAGTATAAATCAAATGTAAAACGTATTTAACGAGTTGGACATATTTTGCACATTTCCCAATTATTATGCTGAGTGGTAAAATGGTCTTTTAACACGTTTTAGATTTTTAGGGTTTTACAGGTAGTCTTGCTTCATGAATGACTTCGTATCAGGTAGCCTCTCGGTCTCTCAGAATCAGGGACTCTTCAGGTCAGGGAGTTGATCTTATGCTAAGCATAACTTTTTCATAACTCCCTGATGATGCACATGTGCATACAAGTCAGTCCCTGATGTGTATTCATGTCACAAGTTCAGACTCATTTTAATAGTCAATCACATATAACACATTTTTCACACCTTAGGTTCAGCCCGAGTAACCTAACTCCCTGACCCAAACTAAAAAAGACCTATCCACTGATCTTTAATACCCCCTGATCCATGACTTGTATTCATCTCAGCCCGTTTATCGTTTCAGCTATGCCACAACCTTTAAACCTTTGCTTGCAACACCCTGATAATCAATTATCTTAGTCACCCTTTAACATCACCAGCTCTTCCATCAGGCTCAGCTCAACAGCTATGACAAACATACCTCGAGTCACATACTTTGCAACTACCCCTGATGAACTTGTTTAGATCACTGCCTGATATAATGACAAGTCCCTGAGTCTCAACGTTAACCATTTTTCTCAAGGACTCGCTTTTTCAGTGCATACCTGTTACTTTTCAGGTACTTGACTAGCCATCAAAGACTTTGTCCCTGACTCTTTTCATTCAACATATCCCTAACACACAACTCGTTTTCCACTCCTTTTCATTCAAAGCGGATATACCCTATGATCTTTAATACCCACTGATTCACAAACATCCGCTGACCCTAATCATGCCCACTCACTGATCTTTATATCAACAATCA
Source organism: Chrysanthemum makinoi (assembly GCA_910596185.1). Taxonomy (NCBI): domain Eukaryota; kingdom Viridiplantae; phylum Streptophyta; class Magnoliopsida; order Asterales; family Asteraceae; genus Chrysanthemum; species Chrysanthemum makinoi. Next base: position 198,050,911 of record OU343218.1, on the reverse strand, counting down.
CAACTTTAACATAACATCACCTACACATGAGATTATCATACACCAAATACCACAATCTTAATCTCACCCTAGACACTTATAGACCACAAATCCGAATAAAAAACCTTTTATCATCCTACACTCTGTTCTTGTTTATCCGTGAGTCACAAGCTCACTTAACTCCACCATTCACTGATATAGATGTGATAGACACCAATAGGGATCAATGAAGATCCGTTAGAGGATTCTAACTGGTTTGACCAATCCAAGAATTAGAATAGATTGATGAAATGACAATTAGTTATCAAGGCGGGAAAAGTTGTTATTATTGATAGTGAATACAGTTGAGAGAAAATGAGATTACAATACCATGAATGAAAATGACTTAGAGATACAAGTATATAAAAGAAGGTTTTCCGCCTAAAGTTAGTTAGAGGTTGATGGAGATTGTCCGCGTGCACCTCACTCTGGTAAACCACTTGTGCCTCACGTGCCTATCAACATAACTATCTCAAGTGGTGGCTGATTAGTAGCTTATCGGTCCACCTCCCTTAAAACAACTTGTCCTCAAGTTGTGCGAGTCAAACTTCGAGCCTGGCTGCAAATCAGTAATTGATTCCCATGTAGCATCTTCCACAGTCCCATTAGCCCATTGCACTAGAACATACACCTCTGCTCCATTCCTTTTTCTAGCCAATCTCCTATCCAGAATGGCCATTGGCTCCACCAAGAACACACCGATATTGTCACAAGGTGGAAGACTACCACTTGTCGATTTGGACTAGGATGTGCGCACTTCTTAAGGCGAGATATGTGAAAGACATTGTGAATTTGAGACTGTGGTGGTAATTCCAATTTGTATGCCACTTGACCCACCCTTTGAATTATCTTAAAGGGACCAAAGAACTTTGGTGAAAATTTGTTTTGCTTGCCCTTCCTTGCGACAACTGTCTATAAGGTTGCGTTTAAGATACACCCAATCTCCACAATCATACTCCTTATACGTTACGTTGCGTCCTGATGAGACTTCATCCTATTTTGAGCTCTTTTGATGTGGAATTTCAAAGTTTCCACAGCTTCCTCTCTTTCCTTCAGGGTCTTGTCCACTAATTCCACTCGACTTTCTCCTCCAATGTATGGAATGTGGATAGGAGGAGATTTACCATACACGACTTCATAAAGAGTAGTTTGGATAGCGATGTGATAGTTTGTATTATACCACCATTCAGCAAGAGTCAACCATTTACACCACTGAGTAGGTTGTTCACCAGTCATGCATCTTAAGTAACACTCCAAACATCTGTTGACTACTTCGGTTTGGCCATCGATTGAGGATGGTAGGCAGTGGACAAACACAATTCCACCCTTAGTAACTTGAACAATTCCTTCCAAAACAAACTAAGGAACACCTTATCTCTATCGACACAATATTCTCGGGTAGCCCATGTAACTTGTAGACATTATCTAAGAACACTTGAGCCACTTGACGTGATAAGGGATGAGAAAGAACCATGAAATGAGCATATTTACTCAATCTGTCCACCACTACAAAAATCACATCCTTACCTTGTGACTTAGGTAAGCCTTCAATAAAATCCATAGAGATACTTGTCCAAGTCTTGGTTGGAATGGGCAATGGTTGTAACAATCCTGGGTAAGCTTCCAAATTAGGCTTATACCTCTGACAAACATCACAATTTCTTACCCAATTCTTAATATCCTTCCTCATTTTTTTCCAATAGAACAATGAACATAGCTTCTGAGTAGTCACCTTTACTCCTGAATGTCCTCCTATTGATCCATTATGAATGGTGGTCAATAGTTCCTGTCTCAAATAGTCATCATTGCCCACCACCAATCTGTTCTTCCTCCTCAACTGGTTGTTATGCCAAGTGTAGTGGCCAGACTTATTAGAGTTAGCTTGCAGTTTAAGAATCAAAGCGGAGGGGTGATCTTGTGCCCAACTATCCACTATCTTGCCATAAAGTGTTGGAGTAACACTAGAAGTGCTAACAATGCTCAATAATTCTGCTGGATTTTGAATTCTAGATAAGGCATCAGCGTAACACCACCCCTTTCTTATAGACTATCTCATAATCAAACCCCATTAGTTTTGGCAACCATTTTAATTGAGTAGGAGTGGACATCCTTTGATCCAACAAATATTTCAAACTAACATGGTCTGTTTTGATCTTAAAATGTCTATCCAACAAGTATCCTCTCCATCTTTCCAAAGCTTGTACCCTTGCTAGAAACTCTTTTTCATAAGTGGACATGCTGATGCTTAGCGACAAGGTTTTGCTTAGAAAAGCAATAGGATGCCCTCTTGAAGTAAGCTGCTCTATTCCCTCCGAAGCATCTGTTTCAATAGTGAATTCTTTAGTAAAGTCGGGCAACCTCAATCTGGAGCACTAATCATTGCTTGCTTAAGTGCTTGAAAAGCTTTAATACGCTTCATTATTCCATGTAAATCCCCTTTTCCTTGGTAGTGTTAATGGTTTCTTGATTGAAGCATAGTTTTTATAAACCTTTACGTAATAACCGTCAAACCCAAGAACCCTCTCAATTGTTTGATGTTGCGAGCCACCACGACCATTGCCTTTATCTTTCTTTGGATCGTAGAAACCCCATCGAGAAATGACATGTCCTAAATACTCCACTTGAGTAGTACCAAACACACATTTGCTCAATTTGGCATACAACTTATGAGACCTCATTGTATCCAAGATGAGTTTAAGATGTGCAACATGCTCCTCTAAACCATTGCTATAGACCAAAATATCATCAAAGAACACTAATGTAAACTTTCTAAGGAATGGTTTGAATACCTCATTCATCAAGGACTGAAAAGTAGATGGAGCATTCGTCAATCAAAGGGCATTACGAGGAAATTCATAGTGCCCTTCATGTGTTCTAAATGATCTTTGTCACATCCTCATCATGCATCGATCGATGATATCGACTGAGATCAATTTTGAAAATAATTTGGCCCCATGTAATTCATCAATCAGCTCCTCTATAATAGGAATTGGAAACTTGTCCTTAATGGTTTGCTTATTCAACTGTCTAAAGTCTACACACATTCTCCAAGTGTTATCTTTCTTCCTTACCATTACAATTGGAGAAGCAAAAGGACTTTGACTTTTCGATAACTCCTGCCTCTAATAGTTCTTTGACCATACCTTCAATAGCATCCTTAGATTTGGAGGGTGACTATAAGGTCTAATGTTAACGAGCATAGCTCCGGCAACTAATGGAATCTTGTGATCATGTGTTACGTGGGAGGTAATTCCTTAGGAACATCAAATACATCAGCATATTCATCCAAAACTTGTTTAAGTTCACCATTGAGCTCATCAGGTACCCCACTGAGTTTCATACAAGTAGCTTCCTGAACAGGAACCACACATAATGACATGGAATGCAATTCACCATGTGTGATGTTTTGGACAGTTTTCTCAACCTTTTTGCCATGTAACCATTCAACATTTGACTTAGTGGTACCTCTGATTCTCACCCTCTTACCTTTATACTTAAAATCCATCTGTAAATCCTTGAAGTTACACTTAATAATTCCCAAGGTTGACAACCATTGTATGCCTAACACCATCTCACAACCTCCCAATGGCAACAACATGACATCGGTATGAAAAACAGATATTTCCAACATCCATGAGAAATTCTTGCACTCAGAAGTAGTCAACAACTTACTACCATTAGCCACTGTAACTACTAAAGGACCAGTGGGTCTAATTGAACATCCCAATTTCTTAGCCACTTGTTTATCTAAAAAATTATGTGTGGAACCACAATCCACTAAGATATGAATCATATGTTTCCCCACAGTACCCACTACCCTCATAGTTTGATAATTGGTAGTACCAGTTAAAGCATGTATTGAAATTTGTGGTTGTACCTCTTCTTCCTTTGGACTCCATTGCTTCTTCCCATTCTTCTGAATCAGAATCTTCCTCTCCAGGTAGGACTTCCAATGAAAACAATTGGCCTGCACATTTGTGGCCAGGGACATATTTTTGATCACAATAGAAGCATTGATTTTGTGCTCTCTTTTCTTGATACTCCTTTTGAGACAGTTGTCTTCTACCTTGTGGATTGTTCTGTTTTAGAATAGTGCTAGGTAAAGCTAGAGTAGTAGTTGGCTTTGTAACTCCAGTACCATTCCTAAAACCATTTCTTTGATCTATCACTTGCCTAGACACAGGAGTGGGTAACAGAGGAGTGTATCTTGACTTCAAAGCAATCAGAGTTTGTTCTTGCATCTTAGCCATGTAGAACACATCAGTGAGAGCATGCAAAGTAAACATCCTTATTTGCATACTAATCTCTTCCTTCAACCCACCCAGAAACAAACTGATTGAATGTTTTTCATCTAAATCCACCATGTTCAACAATGCTTCAAACTTCTCTTGATATTCTTTAACAGTTCCTACTTGTTTTAATTTCTTCAATTCCATCAATGGATCTTCAAGAACTGAATTGAATCTTTTTAATACCTCTCTTTCATAAACCTCCCATGAACAATCATCACCAAATTTTCTACAAAACTGTTGATGCCACACTAGAGCTTTGTCATAAACATGCATTGACACTAACTCTAATCTGTCCCCATCTTCAACACCATCAATCTTAAAGAACTGTCGACACCTACACACCCACCCTTTAACATCATCACCATTGAATTTGGGAAATTCAATCTTTGACATTCTACCATATCCTCTACCACCATTTCTCCCATTTTGACTTCCACCTCCATTACTATGCTGACTATTACCAGCACTGGTTCCTTCTCCATTCTTTAACCTGTTGATTTCTTGATTAATAGCATTTTGACTAACCAAGTACCCCTGCATTCCATCTTTGATTTCAAGCATTGCTTCCTTTAACTGATTGATTGCTTCTTGCAAAGAATCCAAAGTTGGAGCAGCAGTCATTGCATTATTTCTTGTTCCCACCATTGTGATTGGTATCAACTAATCTAATGTGAAAGAACAGTGGAGATCAGTGGTGGCTGATCTCAACGGAAAAGTAACTGCTTCTTGCCGGAATTTAGCCGGAGAAGATGATCGAAATTTGAAATCAAGAGCCAAGAAAGTGCTCTGATACCACTTGATAGACACCAATAGGGATCAATGAAGATCCGTTAGAGGATTCTAACTGGTTTGACCAATCCAAGAATTAGAATAGATTGATGAAATGACAATTAGTTATCAAGGCGGGAAAAGTTGTTATTATTGATAGTGAATACGGTTGAGAGAAATGAGATTACAATACCATGAATGAAAATGACTTAGAGATACAAGTATATATAAAGAAGGTTTTCCGCCTAAAAGTTAGTTAGAGGTTGATGGAGATTGTCACGTGCACCTCACACTCCTGGTAAACCACTTGTGTGCCCCTCACGTGCCTATCAACATAACTATCTCAAGTGGTGACTGATTAGTAGCTTATCAAGATGTATCATCTATCTCATCCTGAGTTACCAACACAATGAACAATTTCTATCACTATTATTAGTGACTTTATCAACTCAACCCTTCAAAACCGACTCAACCTAATCCTTCACTTTCTTTTAATTTTTGCTGTCTTTCAGCTTGACGGTGTGTCGATGTTTGTGTTGTCGTGTGTGGATTTTTTTGTTGAGAGTTGGTTAATTTTTGATGATCGGAATTGTGGGTTCACCGGATTTTGGGTATATCGGAGTGGGTTTTGACTGGATTTGGTTTTTTTTTATGTGAGTGATATTTGTGTTGTGTAGATTTGTGATATGGTTTTAGTGATGGATTGGTTTTGACCGGTTATAGGATCTTGGTATTGGAGTGGATAGTATGTGGTGATATTGTTATCACTTTTTTTGATGGTGAAGATCTAATGTGGTGTGTCGTTTATTGGGTTTTTGGAGGGGGTAAAGTGTTATTTAACTGATTATTTCAATCAGTTAGTAATTTTGGGTGTCAATATAAGTGTGTTTCTCTCCCATAAAAGTTGCAACTTTTGAAGCTTTTCACACTAATATTGACATAGTTCAAAATGTTATCAGCAGTCATGAACGGATCTGGATTAGAGAAAAATCCACCCGCTTTGATACCACTTGTTGGTCCAAATAATTGAGTAAATCTTGATATATTAAAGAACAAATTCATTAATAATGAATAACAATAGTTAAAAGATTTCTCAATACCAACTAGACTACATGATAACATCCTCAACTTTTTACATGGATAATTTCGGTATATTATCCCCATTAAATGACAAATAGACTCTCATTGATCCAAGCTATGCTTGTGTTTCAGTGAGAGGATGATCCTATCACTAATACTATGTATTGTGTTTATTCAAGATGCATATCTATCTATTACAATTCTGAGACATATATATATATATATATATATATATATATATATATATATATATATATATATATATGAAATAATACAAGACATGTGATGATGGTGACATGTGGTCCCCATGTGGTCCTCTTCATCTTCTCTTTAGGAAAAGCACCATCCTTTTGAATGTGTCATCACAATATTTCCACTCTTATGGTAAAGTCTTGTACTTGTTTGACTTCTTCTCTTGGAAGTTCCCACCCATATTTTTGGTCAGTATGTAGAGATAGTGTCTTCAGGGATCCTTTGAGACATTTGTCAAAATCTCGGTGTCCTGATGTTGTTTGTAGCTCATATATTTTACTCACTAACACCGTATCAGTAAGTAAAAAGCACTAAACAACACTCACTGATTTCTTTATCAGTGAGTCACTAATTATTTATTTAGTGAGTTAGGCTATTTTATTTTCAAATCTTGTTCAGGGTGATTGGGTCAATTTATTGGACCCAACATTTTGTAACATGGTTCTTCCTCATTTGTAACGATCGTTAAATCACTGCATGCGCAAGACATGTGAGGGTAAATTTGTCACTTTACTTTTTATCATCTTTGTCCTAACTTTCACACATGACACATTTACACAATATTACACTCTTCTCTCCCAACAAAATCCCATCCGGCTAGAATCCCGACCGTCACCGTCATCATGAGTTTGATTGATTTTCTTTCTCTACACAACGTGATTTTATATCATCACTCATTTCCACCCACTTTCATAACCCATCATCACCCACAAAATATACTACCACAAAACCAGGGGCGGAGCCAGGATTTAAAGTTGAGGGGGGCCAAAATTAACGTAAAAATTATAGCTATAAAAATATTACTCGAAAATGAATCTATAGCACTTTAACTCATGATTCAACTTAACACAATAATAATTAGGAACCAAGCTAAATTAGAAAAGAATAATTTAACAAGTAAATTACTTTTGATGTTGTATACTTGCATCTGATTGGTTAAGTCATTCGTAATTTTAATAGGAATAAGGGGGGCTTGTTGCAAATATTATTAAAAAACTAGCTTATAAGCTATATAACTACTAATGAATAAAATAGGCTGAACATGGGTAAACCAACACCCACTAGTCATCCTACTAGCTCCGGTAACCTATCATAATTACCTGTCGTTGTAACACACCATTAGAATGAAACGGGTGGTGGTACCATCTCTAGACAGCGACGCTACCATTGTTTGTGGGTATATTCGTATAAGTGGGTGAAACACAATGATGGTGATTTCTATTTTGTAGCGACAACGACGATATAAGAAGTAATACGAGCGGCGGCAGTTTCGCGTTTGCGTTCTTGGATGATCGTGATATCAAGGTGTGAGTGAAATTTTGAGAAATTACATAAACCTTGATCTTGATCTATTAATAAATGAAGATGATATTCATTTTACACAATGAAATTGTGTCTTTAATGGAAGAGTATATAACAAGAGATGTAATGAATGTGTGGGGTGGTGTCCTGTGATTCTGGACATATGTTAGAGAAGCAAACAAGATTCATGTTGATATTTGGGATTTACTTATGTATTTATTTATTAAATACTTAACAATTTATTTATTTTATTTATTTATTATTTAATTTTTTATATATCCGAAGTTTATATTTTTATGTTATAAAATACGAGTATATAAATAAATACAAAATGATTAAAATACCCTCATGTGCAAAGCATATGGGGATGACTTAACGAAATCATTTAAGTATCGCTATGAATAAGGATGAATTGTGTTACAAAACTTTATTATAAGGATTCATTATGCAAAAAAAAAAAAAGTCGATGGATGGTGGTAATTTACTCTAAACCAAATAAGTATCCGGCTCCTTAGCTCATAAATTAATAGGAATATATACATGTTGAGATCCAAAATTAAGGATAAGAATGTGTGATTGAGGCTTAGAGAGGTGGGACTTTAGTGAAAGATCCTTTAAATATATGGAGCATCAAATTGAAAAGGCACTCAAGTGGTTTAATGAAAATCAGTGCTTTGCAAACTCTGGCTTCCATATACCATAATAAGTCTTAAGATAAAACTAAATGTATAAGCAGTGGTATTCACATCTATCCTTTCTTCAAGTCTACTCGAGTCAGAGCGTATTCTCATCACTAGTGTAAGATGAACCTTCTTTGGTTGGAATGTAGGACCAAACTAATGTTGCACTTCCAACCGTCATTGCGGCAAGTATTGAACCCCCAATCCACCTTTGTCTTGTCTTCCTTATAATTATTAGACAAAATTACACGTTTGGTCTCTATGGTATACCCCAAATAACAACTTTAGTCCCTAAGTCGTTTTTATTACACCAGCAGTATCTAATTTTGAAACTATGCACGCTTTTGGTCCCTATTTTGGATGAGCGTTAGTTAAGTCCGTTAAGTATTTTGCGTTGTTAGTCCTTAGTTAATAATTTTTGCACCGTTAGTCCTTAAAGTTATATGCATAAATCGTCCTTGTGGTTAGCCCGGTCAGCGGGTCGGTTGAACGCCACGTGTCACCACTGAGTGGTGCCACGCGTGGCATCGGTCGGTCGATCAACGGGCCGGGTTGGGTTGCCACGTGGACCAATGAGGTGGTGCCACGTGGCATTGGTAAAATATACCCACAATTTGTCACGCATGGGATTCGAACCGGGACACTTGGGTGGGAAGCATAGCTTTGCCCAACTGGGCTAAGCATAGCTTTTATTATATTTCTCTAAATTTAATACATAACCCTTAGCATTTAAGAGCCCAATAAACATAAAAGGTTGATTTAGTTTTGGTCTATTAATTTCTGGAGTTATATGGACCGTAAAAAAATAAATAAATATACCATCGGACTCGTTTTTTCGTGCTCTTTCCAATGGTATGCTCGGGGAATTTTTGACTTCGTTGGAACCTCGAAAATGCGAAAATAATCGTTTTTCTTTGTTTTGCATTTTTCGAGGTCCAAACCAAGTCGAAAAATTATCGAGCATACCGTCGGACTCGTTTTTTGTACTCTTTCCAATGGTATGCTCGGGGAATTTTTTGACTCGTTGGAACCTCGAAAAATGCGAAAATCATCGTTTTTCTTTGTTTTAGCATTTTTCGAGATTCGTTTGAAATCGAAAAAATTCCCGAGCATACCATTGAAAGAGTACAAAACGAAACGGACGGTACTTCAGAGAATTTTTTCGACTTCGTTTGAACCTCGAAAAATGCAAAAACAAAGAAAAAATGGTGATTTTCGCATTTTCGAGGTTCCAACGGTTCGAAAAAATTCCCAGCATACCATTGGAAAGAGCACGAAAAAGACGAGTCACGGTATTTTTCTCAATTTTGAACCGGCCCGGAACCCCTTTAAAATGACAGGTCAAATTTCCATTTGACCCTTTTTATTATAAAAACCAAGCTGGGCTTTGAAGGGTTAAATAGAAACAAAAGCACAATATTACTTGAAGGTATGCCCATCTCAGATGGGTATCACCTTGGCCTCCCATACAACCCACCAGGGTTCGATCCTAGGGGAGGTAAATTTTGGTTTTATTTTCCATCGCCACGTGGCGCCACCTCATTGGTCCGCGTGGCGACCCCGACTTGACCCGTTGGCCAGGCCGACCGATGCCGCGTGGCACCACTCGGTGGTGACGTGGCGATGCTGACCAACCGGCTTGGCATTGGGCTAACCACAAGGGCGATTTATGCATATAACTCTAAGGACTAGCGGTGCAAAAATTATTAACTAAGGACTAACAGGCGAAAATACTTAACGGACTCAACTAACGCCCATCCAAAATAGGGACCAAAAGCGTGCATAGTTTCAAAATTAGATACTGCTGGTGTAATAAAAACGACTTAGGGACTAAAGTTGTTATTTGGGGTATACCATAGGGACCAAACGTGTAATTTTGTCTAATTATTAGAGGATAAATAGACCCAAGCCCGGTTTGTGATTTTAGGGTATCTAGGGTTTCACCATTATAAATAATGATAAATAATAAAGATATACCTCTGAGGGTTTTATCATTTTAACATGGTATCGAAGCGGGTCTGATCTTCAGACCTAGGTGGTTACGTTGAGCCGCCTCCCCTAAACCACCCCGTCAAACTCTAACAGCCACCCTCCAACCATTATAAAATACTATCTCCGCTTTGCTTTTCTTTATTGTTGCTGCTGTTAGAAGATTGCTACTGCTTGCTGTCGGATTTATGTTTATGTTTTTGTTTTATTGTTGAAAAAAAAGATTGTTCTTACGACTTTGTTACCAGTCGACTAAAGTTGACCGTTGGTTCCAGTCCCTAAAGACGACCGTTGGTACGGTTTTGTTACCAGTCAATTTAGCCGACTGTTGGTACCAGTCGACTCAAGTCGACGGTTGGTACGGTTTTGTTACGAGTCGACTAAAGTTATGTTTTTCTTACGTTAATGTTTTTTTTTTCTTTTCTAGTTTACTACTCCAATCTGACCTTTCGCGATTTTGCCACTCGAACTGCGAGGGAGTATTAGAGGATAAATAGGCCGAAACCCGGTTTGTGGGTTTATAAATAGTGGTCAATAATAAAGATATACCTGCGGGGTGTTATCATTCCAACAATAATTGCCTAGCTCGTCGCGTTGTTTCTACACACAATACAATGACAGAATTAAGAGGAAGCAAGTCCGGAGTGAAGAAAAGATAACAAAATTTCCAAGACTTACCGATTGTTTCTTGATTTCTCTGAGACATCTCATGATTAACAGCCTCATAGTACCCCAATCTGTCCAATAATCTAGCAATTTCAAAGTTCTTAGACTTAACTGCGCTTTCATCTCTGGCTCAAGCTCGGCCTTAGCTTCTTCCCTACAGATAGAATTGGATACACAACGGATATGGTTAACTTGACGGGATAATTCTTCTCCAATATCATTTGGAATTTGGTTCTTCAACAAAGTAGGATCTTCCGGAAGATTCAGCCCAACAAGAGATAACTGTTCGCATATCCTCCTCCATTGGCTTTTTATATCATTTGTATATGTATTGGTTATTTTTATATCTTTGTTTTGTATACATCAGGAAATTGAGTTTTATTGTGGTTATTTTGTATAGCAAAGATACTTTACCAACAAAGAGATAATAAATGATTCTATATTTTGATTGAACAAATATACTCTTTTTTACATGTGATACAACCAGATTGTTAGTATATTTATTCTTTTTAACAACTTTATTTTACCAATTAGAGCCGATCTTCTCATTATGAGAACAATACAACTAGATATATTTATGATTCTGGGTAGATTAGTGAAATGTGTGGCTTTTCCGTTGGTCCACCAAAGGTAATATTCTCATATGTGGAATCACAAGAATTTTTAAAGGAATTATTCACTATAGAGATACGTTTGTAAGTAAATTAACAAACAACAAACGTAAATAGGTTCAATTTGGTTTGTAACTATTAAAATAATAGACGTGCATGTATCGTCTTTTCGATCTTTGGTACTCTTGAAGAACCAAAGTATGCCGTGAAAGGCAAAAAAAACTTGAGTAGCCAATGTTCATTCTGTGAACACCTAAGAAGTTAAAAATAACAAAAGTGAAACTAAAACTAAGTTTTTGATAAGTGTATATATAAAATAATGTCATTTATATAGTTGTACATACATGTTAAACATTATATATATATACTATTTGGTATTTTTGAACGGGCCAAGTAGTGAAATCGTAAGGGGTCCGTTTCCCCTTAATCCTTTACCTTATTGGTCTATGATTAATTGTAAAATGCAAACAGTAATCCAACAGTACCTTAGTGGAGCATGTGCCACTTCCTGATTGGTGAAAGTGTGTTGCATGTTTCCCTGTTCAATCCCGTTATTCCTTAATAACACTCGTAACAACATTAATAGTGGTTAAAGTTAGATTCTTCCAGACTTCCTGCAAAAAAAAAAATCCACCGACTCTTATTTTATCTTTGCCAAATTTCTCATATCCTAGAAAATTCTATACCCTCATTATTCTTATCCATCTCATCGTTACCAAAGAAGAATCTCTGCTCCAAAAAATAAAAACCCAAAAACGCACACATAACAACACAAATTCAAAGACCCATCAACCAATTGAAATTTTCAAAATCGGAATAAACTATCCGTACCATCAACGGATTCGCAGAAGGTTTATAAAGCTTCATAAAATGAAGGAATTTATTAATAGCAAACAAAAAACCCGCATAAGTAAAATAGGGAAATAGGCAACACCCTTTTTGGATTAGAGAGTTTGAATTATGAATTGTATTTGTAGGTAACTGGTGAAAGTTGTGAAAGTTCAATCAGAAAAGCTTAATCAAGATGGGAATTTATATTTTAAAAAGAATCGATTAGGTTACGCTATTGATGGTTATCTGAGAGGTATATGCATAATTTTTACAATTTTTTTGTTAATGTATATAAGGTGTTTGATGTAATGTTTGAATGAGTTTTCGGATTTTCCAAACCATTTTACTTTGGCACATGAGGTGGCGGGTTTGGGTAAGTAACATAATGGAAATGTTATGTTTGAGTATGGGATTGGAATTGATTAAGGGTAAAAGAGGAGGGTCGAAGTTGAGTTTAAATTCGGTTATGGATAGTGGTACGAATATGGAGAATGTCTATTGGCTGCGATTGTTGTGGAATACTTGGATGCAATGGAGGTATGCAAATGTTAGAGCACAAGTTGTTCAAAAGAACATTATTAGTGATTAATGTGAGGTATGTATAGCTACTCTTTATACTATGTTTTTGTTTTTAGCCATTTTATGTCATGCTATAAGTGAGATTCATATCTAAGTTAATTTACTCGATCAGGAAAAAAAATATATGTTGTACAAATATGTCGTTAAGAAAACATGTTATTGATCATTGATTATAGCCTTATTATAGAGTTAGACTTTATCATTGTTAGTGTTGTCTATAATGATAGATGAATCAAAAACTTTTATAGGGTACAAATTAAAGGAGATAAATACAATGAAACTTTAATACAAATAATTATTCGTTGTGACTAGAACACCTTAACTTCACTTAGATATCAAGCAATTGCAGAAAAAATTGTACCAAGAAAGTACAAGGCTAATTTAGAGTTGTGCATCTTTTAATTAGCATTTTAATGAATGGGACACAATAATTGTGTAGTAGCTTAGCTTGGTAAGTTTAAAACTTCTTTTAATATATGTTTTACTAGCTACTGCGGTAATTTGTTATATGCAAGTGAAAGTATGTAAAAAATGAGGCAGATTCTGTCTTGCAAAAAAATCGCAACTTCTGAAGGAGAAATTAGAAATGAAGCTCAACTTAATCCTGCATTCTCAAGTGAGTATTTTTTACGTAGCGATGCAACATAATTTTTAGTGTGTATGTTGCAATTTATAACATGTTTTTAAGTAGATTCTAATCCACGATCCCTGTTTTGCGTAGATGAAAAAATATATGTTGTACAAATATGTCGGTTAAGAAAACATGTTATTGATCATTGATTATTGCCATAAAAATCATTGATTATGGCAGCGTGTTCACGGATGTCGTCGGGTTGTTAATCGTGTTTTGCAAAATCTAACTTCAACATTTAATATTGGTGCTCACATTAAAAGTTATTTTTTTCTAAAATATAATTTTTCGGTTTAGTATTGTGCACGAAAGTTAAGCTAATGTTGAAGGTTTTTAGGGAACATCAACAAAGGAGCTTTGGAACAATGGAACTTGGCATCTGAAGCACGGGAGAATCGTGAAAAGAGTATTAGGAGCCTTTGGTGGATCAACGGATGTAAGAAAGTTATCGATTTCGATGGGTGCTTCCTAAAAAGTGAATGTCGAGGTTGGTTCTCTCAACCATGGGAAGAGGAAGTTGTTTTACTTGGCTAAATCTTTTTAAGTTCGTTATGGAGAGATGGAAACACAAGTTGGATTTCGTTATGCCTCTTTTGAATGATTCTTGATTGATTGGATTTTAGGGTGATGGTCAAAAACTTATCGACAAGCAGATTGAGAAGTTTTACAAGCGTAAGTTTTAGTCAAACACTTGAAACTACTCATTCAATTTAGTAATGGGCTAAACATTAACTCTTTCAACGCGTATATGTTAACTTATCAACAAATCAGCCAAACAACACAAAACACTTGAAACTACTCATTCATGTCCCTCCGTTTTTTCCTGCGCCTTTTTTTTGCCTTTGTTTCATTCCACTATAGTAATGGGCTATGATGATTTTTGCCTTTGTTTAGTTCCACTATAGTAATGGGCTATGATGATCGACTATTGTTCTCGAATGAAATGATATTGGTCTAAGGAAGTTTGAACCGTAACTTGGCGGGCCAATTACCGGATGGCGTGATAGCATACTTGCTATTGTGCAATCGCGATTATTCGACCATGGCGGAATTCGATCTTTTGACCATTTTCGATTACAATTTCGAGCCTCATAGGAAGAGTTTAGAGGTGCAACTCGGGGTGTGTTCACGGGGCATGTTCGGATGGTTCAACTCGGTGTGTCTGTTCGGCCGGTGTGGAGTATGTTAAGTGTGTTGTTTGAGTGTCTCGGTTCAGTGCATGTGCTCACGGGACATGTTGGGTTAATCATTCGGTGAGTGTGGAGTTTGTTAAGTGGGTCACTTGATTGATTAAGTTGAATGTGTTAGTTCATTAAGTGTGTTCGAGAATTCATTCGAGGAGCGTGTTCACAGAGGGTGTGTTCACTAGGTGGGTTCACTTCAGTTGCAATTGAGCAGTTTATGCCAAATGTGTATAAAGGAATGATTTTATTACTAGCTATAAAAGGAGTGATTTTTATTACCAAGTTGAGCAAGTGTGCATTGCATGATGTGTGATCTTAATGCTTGGGCAGTAGGGTATGTACATGTTTCTTATTGAATTGTATTCTTTTTGGCTTACTCATTTAGCAATTATTACTTATATATATCTTGAATCTCATGGCATTACTTTGTGAATCATGTGAATCGACTATGTGAAATCAACGGTATAGTATGCTCTTTTCAATCTGCCTACACAAGTTGTTTTTAAAATGTATTAATTTCATTTTGATAAGTGACTATTTATTCAGGTGAGTTTGCTTACTGGAAATGGTAGCACCAATGATGACCTCAAACTCTCAACTGATGATGCTCTCTTGACTCAGGTATATAATAAAACCTAATTATTTTAGCTAGCGTAGTCTGATATTTTACATCTTTAAGTCAGTAGTTCCAAGTTATATGAGAATTGACTATTAGAGGATTGATTTTTCATGACATAAAAGAGTAACAAAGGTATATTTGTTGGTGATCTTATAATGATCGTCTTTGTATGTGCGCAATTTGCATTTTCAGCAAAACTGAACTTTAATATATGTCTAGCCTGCTGCAAATTTGCAGTTTATAAAGGGTCTTCATGTCGATTGGTAAAGAGGTCGTTGAGACAGAACACGTTAAAAGTGCAGGACATTCTATGGCAAATCTTTCACAGCAGGTGTGTAATTCTAATCATTGCTCTATCCACAGCTGTGGTTGGTTATTACTAGAGGTAGATAAATAGACGGGCTGAATGTCAAAGCGGGTTCGGTTAAAAATGGTTTTTGTTTATGCGTCAAAAGGGATTGTTTGAGTGTTTGTTTGCTTATTTTGTCATCTTAATCGTATTCTTATTACATAGACCAATTCAAGAAGTCTACTTTTAGATTTTGAATAAGTTGAAAAAAAAAGTTTCTATTATAGTATGGATGAACAGCCGAAATTGGTAATGATAAAAATTAGCGTCCGGATATTTAGGGTTGCTTATTTTAAACCAGTTCAACATAGAAAACAAAATAATAAGCAAGCAACAAGCGCTTTTATTTTAATGCAGAACCAGGTCACATGTTCTTCTTTGAACATCCTAGAGCAACACGTCATCTCCGACTAATGTAAGCTTTCCATTATCTAGAAGTCATGATTGCGATTGATTACTTAAATCGAAGAGGGAAAAATTATTGGCATAATGTTTTTGTATCAACCATTCAATAATATCGTGTGGAGTCGCCCTTTGGAACATGATGGTTTCAGAGATCTTAAACTTGAAGCCTGTTGTTGGATTCTAATTACCATGTTAAAACCGCTGACTTTGGTGTAACCAATATCATGCGTGATTGTCATTCTAGGAAAAACAAGTTGTCAAAATCCTAACTATGATGCCACAGAGGTATACATATTCACAGGTTTTAAACTAATTGAAGTTTTGTTTTGAGTCGATTAGGATACAAAAGCGATGTTTGTCTTGCTTTCTAAATGTGTAGTTTGGTATTTGTTGGACTAGCTGATGGCATCTACAAAACCAAATCAGAAGAAAACAAAGAAAGTGTGCAATGCACTGAAGCATTTACAATATCATTTTAACATGAATAGCAAAATGTTAAAACCTTCCAAGAGTTGGTAGCTTACTATCATTTTAACATGCTAAAACCTTCCAACTAGCCTTCGAAAGGTGATTTTGTATTCATTATTTTAATTTCTTAGTCTTCGTTACAGTATCATTTATAGAATCAATTCATGAAAAATAAATGATTACTGCATAATTCTCATAAACATAAATACAGCTGCCCCGCGGCAACGCGCGGGCTCACCTGCTAGTTAAACATAAACCTTATTAGAAGTATACCAATGACTTGAACAAAGCAAAAGCAATAGCATTATTTATCTCTTGCACTCGTAGTTGAACCTCGATCTTGTTTTCTTATTTTTCAAATTTAGTTGATACTCCTTTATTATAACTGTTATTCTATTAAAGATTAATACTAAGCCATGATGTTCAACAACATCATCATTAAGAGTTAATAAAGTAGTAAGAACCAACATATACATATTCACATACTTAACATAACAAAATTTTAAAAAATATAACAAAACATCCTACTTTAGTCCATTATTTATACTACAAATAATCTTACGCTATGCTCAATTGGGCAAAAGCATACAATCATTAGCTAATTAATTGATGCTCATGCAAACACTTGGCGAAGATGGTACAACAAATTACGTCACAAATTAAAAATAGTATCCTAACTTTAAAGCAACAGAATCAAATATATATATATATATATATATATATATATATATATATATATATATATATATATATATATATATATATATATATATATATGAAAATCCAATCATTCTTCTGCGAAGATGGCATTCAAAAACATTGAATCAACAACTACTTTTGATAGTAACAACGTCACAGCTTTGTAACAGTAAGAAGTACGGTAGCATTAGACATTTTATGTGCAACTTTAAGACATTTATGTGCCTCTATAACTTGTTTAGCCAGTGCTTCCGCTGTACAATCAAAACATTAAGCATCATTATTTTTGTTAGGAATTAGAAATTCCATAGTGAAGAATCGGTCACCCCAAATATTATCTAGCATAAGTTAGCTCGTAGACGTGTCGTTATTTACGTTATTCAGTAGTTAAATAGTTAGTTAGTAGCATAGATTAGTTTAGTGTTACACCGTGGAGGAAGGGACGGGTCGCCCCACTACAAGAAAAGGGGCTTTTTAGGACCTTTTCCTGCGACACTTTATTTAGCAGCGTCCTAAAAACACATCTAATATGACTAGCTACTTTATGAGTCCTATTATCATGGAACCTAATAAGACATTTCATGTATTGGTCTTATTAGATGATTTTTATAGGACACTTACTCATTTGAGTCTCGTTATGATATAACATAATACGATACTTGCTATTTATGTCCTATTATTTTAAGTTTTATAGGACTCAAAGACATAGAGGTCATATTATCTATAATCTAATATGACATAAGTATATGTGTCCTATTAGATTCAAATTTATAGGACACTTATATGGTTTGGTCATATAATGAATTTTTTGATAGGACACTTAGTATACATGTCGTATTAAATAAGTTTTATAGGACACTTATTTACTTAGGTCTTATTATGAAAGAAACTTTATATGACACTTGATATTTAGTCTTATTATCACATTTTTTATCGAATACTAGGTCATCGGTGTCTTATTGTATTTGACCTCATAGAACATCTAATGTATATGAGTTTTAACACATTTGATATATGTTATTTTCGTATTTTACAAAACTCTAAAGTTGTGCGTAGATTTTATACTAATGTTTTGTTACTAATTTTTTATAGTATTCTAAAACCTGCACCACTATTCGAACCAATTAGGTTGAAAGTGTCATTTGACTCATTGAACTCAACTTCAAGCATGAAAGTGAATGCGTGGTTGAACTCAAGTGAAGTTTTTATCAACGAGTTTCATAGTCAACTAAAGTTTTGATCATTGAGTTTCATAGTCAATTGAAGTTTTAATATTTCAATTATATAGTCAAGTCAAGCTTGGCAAGTTCGTACTATGCTTGGGGAATAAAAACATATAGCGGCTATACAAACTCTTCCAAATGAAATAAGGTTTCTCAACACTATTACGCTCCACGGTGCCATTTCTCCTGATTCCCTTTCGTACATGACGAGTTGCCAACATCAATTGCTAAACGTTACATGAAACACTTAATCACAATATCTTAACAATAACTATTTGCCACTATATAACTTCATCGGTATGCACGGGTACACGCTAAGTTTTATGATTGTTTTATAAAAGGAATTTTGTGACTAAATTACTTAAACAATAAATGTCTAAGGCTAGACACAATCGATCGGGAAAAGTCGGTCGGTCGACTTTGGTGACCGATTATATAAGCGGTCGAGTCCTTTGCGGCTATTTGGTCATATATCGGTTGACAACCAAAGAAATCAAATATCGGTTCAATTTGTGACTGATTCTATATATTACCATTTGATTAAAAAAAAAATTAAACTTTACTACTTTTAACACATTATAAATACCAACCTCAAACACATTTTTAAACACACAATTTCAAACACAATTGTGTCAACACAAAATTATTATGGCTTATCGTCTCCCTAATTCCGTCGAAGAAATGCAAATTTATGATTTATGTGTTTCGTAACGTAGTTTATTTTTGTTCGTATGTTTTTTAACCGTATCATATTGTATGATTTATGTAATATTTGTATTATTAATTAACTTTTCTTTGTTGTTTAAAATATTTGAATAAAAAAAAACTCGGTTTTAATGTTTATTTGAATTTCGTATTGTAATGTTTTTAATTTTAATGAATTTAAATTTGTTCTTTAAAATGTTTGAATTTAAAAAAAAAAAAAAGTTCGGTCATCGACTGTAACAACTTGGTCGTATCTGGTCGTCGGAGAGAGAAAGTTGATGTGGCAGCCGGTGACCTAGGTCATGACTGTGTCTGGCCTAAAAGTTTCAGTCTCCCGCTTAAACTTTTCATAGTCTCCTCCCATCTTTTCTCAAAAAATAAAACCCTACACTTCTATATCCCTCTAATTTTCGCCTCCCTTCTTCATCTTTCACTTACAACTGCACACAAACAACATTGATCCCTCGCAATCCAATTTTTTGCTTCTCCTTCATGACTTCTTTCCAAATTCATCTCTAATAAGGTATGTAAACATCAACCAACATCAATTTTGTTATCAATTTGAGTTTCCTGTGACTTATTGTCTACCTATTATTCAAATATTGGGTTTGAGCTTTAATTAACCATCAAAGGTCGTATAAAGCTTTGTATTTCTTAAATTTTTATGTGATTATTATGTTATGATATATCATGCTACTCAATACAACATACTTTCAGACCCCACAAGTCAATATTTTTGTCAAACCCGAAACTAGGATTGAAACTAGGCATAGGTTTTGATTTTCTTAGATCTTAGTATATGTTTTGTAATTATTTCATGGTTAACTTTTTATATTACTTCTTCAAATTTGTGATTTTGAGCAGATTTGATTTTGTGGAAGAAGCTATATGCAGTAACATTGTTTACAAAGTCTATTACATGTGAAAAATACTTTTTATTTACATGATTGGTGCATTTTAATTTGTAGGTACATCGAAAGAGGCTTGAGCTTTAAGTGAGATTCAAGTGTTCTACTTACGTGTCCCATGACATAGATGAGTAAGTCATTAAAAATCAAATTGATTTGATATTCTATTTACAAAATCATGTCTAAAATTAGTTTGGATCTTGAAGTAGCATAATATGTATGTTCGTAGTGGTTTAAACTTTACTTGTTTGGTTCTTGCGAGCATGTTTTTCTTTAGGCTTCTTGGAACGTAAATGTGTTGCGATACGCCTAAGCGATTTTTGAGAATTAAACATATATTTTTATGTAGTAATTCTGATTAGGGGTGAGCTTGGTTCCGGAGCCGCACGAAACCGAGAGAACCAAGAACCGAAAATAGGATTCTCATAGGAACCAAGAACTTGACCGAGAAACTTCTCTTGGTTATGTTTTGGTTCGCGGGTCTTGTTCGGGTATTTTGGTTTTTACCCATTAGACCCGTTTTTGCTATACCTATTTTGCTAAAAGCGTAAAATTAAAATATTTGTATACATTAAATTTGTATTTGCATACACCTAAATAGTAAAGTTATTGAAAAACCATGGAGCTACAAGTAAAAAATCATACAGCTACAAAGTTAAAACCAATTTGTAAAATTCATAGAACTAATCTTTAATCTTTGCTTCTTCACATGTTACATCACACACTGGTTATTTTAATTAGAGGACATTTAAATTATGTGGCTTTTAAAAGCCAACGTGATAAATACAATGAATGGTTGGATACTTTGTCAAGTGCATTAACAGGTTATGTAGCTCTATTGCTACTCTTACATCATACAGCTACAAGTAAAAAGACCATAGAGGTACGAATTGTTTGTTTTCTAGAATCTGTTAGTTACATGAACCAAAAAATACTTTAGAATGGAACGATTGCAAGTTTGTAAATGGGCGGACGGAGTGTTTTTTTAGTGCAGCAGCCCTTTATCAACATTCAACAGCATCATGTGCATAAGTAAATTGATGTCTCCTGCTCTAACATAATGTTGTTTATTTTATGCAGTTGCTTATGTGTTATTGTGAAGAACTAAAGATACCAACCAATGTATATCAGGGAATGACACTATAGGTGTGCTCAAGATACGTTCTACTAGCATTCCTTGAAGTGAAAAAAGCTTTTGAGCAAGCTAGAGAAATACTTATGAATATTTTGTTGCAGTTAGTGTAATTTACTATTTGAATATTTTTTTAATGAGTTTGATTGTATTACAATAAAAAAAGCAATATAATGCTATTATTTTTACAACCATTCTTTGTTGCTAAATTAGTTTCAACAAAGTGTGCAAGTTTATACCGTTGGGATTTGGTTGCAAATTTATGTTATTGAAAATCTGTTGCAATATGACAATGGATTTTCTTCCCTTGCAAAACTGGTACAATTTTTTTGGTCGTTGCAATTCTGTAGCAAAAATTTTCCATGGGGCATTTATGCAACGGTAGTAATCCGTTGCAAATGACCATTTACAACGAATTCCTACCGTCACATCAGCCCTAATGTGTTGTAGTGAGAGTTAATGCAACTCATAATTCCGTCCTAAGAAAACATTTTTAGGACACATGAATGCGTCTCAACATGTGATAGAAGGTTAGCATATTTTAGAACCCTTTACAGCGTCCTATTACCTTATCTATTAGGACAGAACTTGCGTCGTATAAAACGTTTTATGAGACTATTTTATTGGTTTCATAATATTGGCATTTATTAGGATGCTTATACGTGTCCTAATAATTTTTACACTTTATACAACGCCTTTATATGTGACACTTATATCATTGGTCCTATTATGCAAAAGGTCCTATAAAGTAACCTGATAGGACACTATTCGGTGTCCTATAAAACCTGATTTGTTGTAGTGGTCTTTACCCACTGTATGCCTGATCTATAGTCCGATAGGAGGACGTAGTGTCTGTAACTATAAATACCCCTTCCATCCTTGGAAGGGGTGGAGCTTTTCTTTAATCTAACTTTGCATTTTGTGAACCAAGTCTCTAGCAAGAAACTCTCTCTCATCTCTTTCTCTCTAACTATGGCAAACATGTATTTTCATCATCCAAGACCACCCGAATCATCAACACAATAAATATTACGATCCTACAAATGGTATCAGAGCCAGGTTTGAGATCATCAGCTACCATAAATCTCTGACTCTTCCATTGTGGTGTTCACATTATGTGATGTTGTGACTTATGGACCGACATGCTCACATTCTGGATCATGATATCTTCTCATCAGAGTAGCAGAAGCTTTAATTGATTCATGATATTGGCAGCAGCGTAGCAGAAGTATGGAGTGAAAATATCAAAGTTGTTGACGCTTTTATCACAATTGGGGAGGTGTTTTCTCTCCGGGCATGATGTGTATTCGGGAGAGTTCTTGGATATTGGTGTACTTCGGGTTCTTGAGCTTCATACACGATCATTAGGGAAGAAAGTCATTGTTTACCACAAACATTTGGGAGGTGTTTTCTTTCCGGGCATGATGTGTATTCGGGATAGTTCTTGAGCTCTATTCTAAGAGACGGGCTGCATCAATTCATCTACTAGGGGGAATTGTTTTCTTGACACCTTTCGGAATGGATTGCTTGGACTTGGTGGAAAAGGAATTTGAGAAGAGGTATTCAAATGTGGGATGATACGCTTTGTTCTTCTTCTAGATGATATAACCCCGAATGGAGATCCTCGATTATCGTTCTTAAATAGAGCAGCGGGATTTATGATAATGGTGTGCTTCTCATTGCACTGCTAAGGCAAGCTTGAAAT
The DNA here is from genome assembly GCA_910596185.1 of Chrysanthemum makinoi. Lineage (NCBI taxonomy): Eukaryota > Viridiplantae > Streptophyta > Magnoliopsida > Asterales > Asteraceae > Chrysanthemum > Chrysanthemum makinoi. The sequence continues at coordinate 198,027,815 of OU343218.1, read as the reverse complement.
AGAGCTTGAATCTGCTCATCTAATGGATTTTCGGTTTGGGGAAAGTCGCCAAAGTCTCTCTTCAAAGGCTCGGGTTCTCTCTTCTATTCGGAGCCTCGAAGCTTTGGTGGTGGAAGTTTAAGAGATGACGAATTCTATCTTCTACGACGTGCTGTCCGATATCCTTATCTCGGTACTCGTATCATCATCTTCTTAAATTATATCATCTACTCTATCATTGTACATATTTATTCAAAAAGCTAAATACAAAAATATAAAACCAACAAAAAGAAAATATAAAAATATAAAATCAACAAAAATCCATAAAAATCAGAAAATTTAAAAATACCAAAAATATGTTTTCCCAAGACATATCTTCTGGTATCGATAACATCTGCTATCTTAGAAATGTCATTCAATAATGGCACAGGACCATAGATGAAGTTCGAGCAGGAGGTGTAAATATTCTTTTCCAAAACATGTCACAAACTATGGCTTGCAGTTATTTCAGACTGTAACCCGTGCTTATCTATGGCTTGCTATTATTTCAGATAGCAACCCGCTCTTCAAGAAGGAAAGTCTTTGCGCTAAACAAATTTTCAAAAATTTCGTGCACTTTTCCTAAAACAAATGAGGAAAGTATGTCGAAGGACTGCTATTCCTACTCAAATATTTTTCCTTCAAAAATTCTTCAGAAAAATATTTGTTTTAACAAAATGGTGGTAAATGAGTTGCTTTATAAACAATCAGTTTCAGAGTTTTTATTAAATTTGCAAACTCAATCAATGACTTCAGCGCTTTTAAACTTTTAAAAAAAAATGAGTCATTGATTGAGGGGGAGAATGTTTTTCAAATTTATATCATCTATCGGACTTATCTAATTATCCTAATATGCTTAATTAAAAATGATGTTAACCTATGTTGAAAGACTAGGTGCCTAGGATAAGATTGTTAGGATTAGATGATTAGAGTTTGATGAACACATTATTCCCATGCTTTATATGAACTGATTGATATGTTAAATTGACTTTTATTAGTCAATTGTTGTTTGGGTGATGTCGACCACCATATATCTGTATGTATGTTCACTAACGTATGCAGATATCATGGATATAAGAATGTTCCTGATCCGGATTCCACAATTGAAGATGATTGGATGCCGAAAGGAAAGGGTAACTATTTCTTGAGTTGACAAATGAAGAAACGGAGCTTAATTGGACTTCTATGGAGAGTTGGCATGGAAAAATGCAACGTAAGAGGTCTCACTGCATCAGCAGACGGTTTTATTCATCAGCAAATGAAGAAATTGAGCTTAATTTGACCTCAGTTGGCATTAAAATGCAACGAAAGAAGTCTCACTGCATCAGCAGATGGTTTTCTTCCAAACCCTACAACAAAAACGGAAGCTTCTCAACCACCTAACGTATCTTTGTGCAGGATACCATTTTTAAACAATCTTGAATATATTGTTTTGAAAGTGGAAAAATATTGTTTTGAAAGTTAATTGGACTTAATTTTGAAAATCACCGGACTTCATTTTATCAAAACATAAGTCACTCAATCATCGACTACTGTCATCGATTGAGGGGGAGAGTGATTTAAAATAAAATATTTTCAAACGATATTTCTTCATAAAAGTTCCGGTTTGTACAATAATTAAGTGGTGATCTAAAGATTTAATGTTATGTCATGGTATGATTCTTCTTTAAAAATCAAAGATCTTTCAAAATGAAATTTTTTATGTTCTTGTTTGATTGTGAAATTGTTTTATTTTAGCTAAAAGATCTCTTAAAACAATCATACCTGACACTAACAATCTTTAATGTCTTAAAATGGTCCTTATCTGTCATTTTTCAAAATCAAATCTTGCCACGTCTTTCCCTAAAATTTTATAAATGAGTTAAATCGATTGGGATCACAAATCTCAAAAGGTTTGATATTTTTGATCGGGGGAGAGATCGTGATTTAAATCTCAAATCGGTTTTCAAAGGGTGATTGTTTCTAAAGGCACTCCTGCCTCCATGCGCCAAACGATTTCAATATACATAATGCACATGTTGAGGGGGAGCATTTATCCAAAAACTAGATGAGTTTTAAATCAGGCACATATTCTCCCATGTTTACTAAACCGTATTAAATCACTTGGGATCCAAAATCTCAAAAGGTTTGATATTTTTGATCGGGGGAGAATTTGTGATTTAATAATGAAATTTGAGAAAAGGTGATCGTTTTGACTCAAAGTGCAGGTAGCTCTCCCATATGTGCTAAAACGCTTTCGAATCTCGAAGCACATATTAAGGGGGAGCATTTCTAAAGAAATTAAACTTTCAAGGTACAAAGGTTTCAACGTTTTATCATATGTACCTTGATTGAGTTTGAAATGGTTTCTTAATAGCTTTTGTGATCGTGGATGTACTTAAAAAGAACTCTTTCCTCTATGTGATAAAATGATTTCAAATATCCAAAGCACATATTGAGGGGGAGAATTTACCAAGAAAATCAAATGGCTTTTTCTACGGAAATTGTGGTCAAGAAATTATTTCAAAGAACTCTTGCCTCCATGTTTTAAACAATTTCAAGATCATTTGCACATGTTGAGGGGGAGCATTTCTAAATGATCAAAACTATTAAGGTACAAAATGCTTTGATCTCGTATCACAAGTACCTTGATTGATTTTTCCAAATGATTTTTCAATTGGTTTCAAGGAAGAATGAACTATACCAAAAGACCGACCATTTTACTTTATGCATGGAGTTATAAGGATGGTTAGGTTAGGTATTCGTTCCCATGATCCTGCCAGAGCCGGAGGGATCTACCCAGGGATAATCCATTAGATAGTGTAGAGTCCTTAGGTATGATGAAAAAGGAGAAAAATGAGAAATGGGAAGAGTGCGGACTGAGACAGAGCTAGTACTGGAATAAACCCAACAAGGTTCTAGTTATGAAGTCTCGGTAAGCACTGAAGGGGTTGAAGGATGAAAAAGAAATGAATATGAAAAGGGTGAAAAGAAATAGCCCTCCAATAATTCAACCTTAGGGCAGAAACCGGGTTCAATACCTATTCTACTGGTGTTTACTAAGGTAACACTGGTATTGAAGACAAGACGTCATGGACCCAGTGACGCACTGCACTAAACTTCCCAAGCTACTCAAGTTCCTCTTAAAATGACTTGTTTCATTCTCACGGGGAACCGACATTATCTATCGACTTTCTCTTATAGATTGTTGATATTGAAGAAAGAGACCCCCTCCCTAGTCTCCGGCATAGGAACCAAATGTGCACGATTGTGTCTAGAGCCAAGAGATCATCCACAATATCTCATTAGGACACAAAATTAATGAAGACTTGCTGTTTCACACAATGTGGAAAGTAAGAATATATTGAGAGTCCTACGCATTATCCTTGTGGTATTGCCACAACATCCGAGTGATATGTAAAATATTCACGATGAAGATGGAAATCCTTCTAGAGCCAACATCAAACAAGCTCTTGGTGGGTGACATGTGAGATCTTTCAAAAAGATCAAGCTTATGACAACTGGACAGAAACGATGTGGCGATTCACTCTTGAATCAACCTTGGTCCAGGAATGGAATTGACGAATACTTTTGGAAAAAACGTTCGATGTGCAAATCTTCTTTTCTCTAGCACATCGAATGTGTATTCATTTTCAAACACAAAAAGTATCTCTGATTGAAAAAATACTTTTGGAAAAACCGTTCGGTGTGCAAATCTTCTTTTCTCCAGCACATCGAATGTGTACTCTTTTCAAATACAAAAAGTGTTTTAATTTGAAAATTGATCTTTCTCATAAAACCTTCATCGTATTGCAAAACTCTTTCTTCAAGTAATACGCGATTTTTTCAAATCAATTTTTCATCAATCAGTGAATCTCAATTCACTGGTTCACTCACTCCGTGTTGTCTTCTTTGAGACGTTCCGGTTTGAGAACGGCTAGAGCAGCTGCGAAACCTGTCAAGGAGATTCTTAGGAATCCTACGATCACAGGCAGCATTACTTAATCTGATCAACGGGGAACCGTGGGCCGTGTCGTCAATTAAGCGAAAGTGATCAAAGACACTTTCGTGTGTTTTATTGCTAACTGTTGTTTGCGGGTACATTTGGACGGTTGCAGCTAATCAGAATTGAGGAGTCAATCCAAAGCCGCATGCTAACAGCATCCACACTTAATTAAAGAAATCATGGCTGGTGCATATCTACAGAACCTGGCTCTGATATTTTCATACTATACTTCTGCTACGCTGCTGCAAATATCATGAACTAGTAAAGCTTCCGCTACTCTGATGGAAAGATGTCATGATCCAGAAAGTGTGAGCATGTCGGTCTGAAAGTCACAACAACACATGATGGCAACACAACTATGGATGATCCAGAGAGATTTGATGTGGTTGATGATCTCAATGAAAGCTCGAAGATCATCAAAGATGTGGATCAGTTAAAGGCCTCCACGAAAAGTACAAATCAATGCGGACTTTGAAGAATCGCTACTAAAGCACAAAGATTGCGGAATTGAAGAATTGAAGTCTACGAGCTCAAGAACAAAGTCAAGAATAGAATGCTAGGATCCAAAATGTAAAACATGGGGTGACCTCCCTTAGGGGGAGATTGTTAGGAATTAGAAATTCCATATTGAAGAGTCGGTCACCCCAAATATTATCTAGCATAAGTTAGCTCGTAGACGTGTCGTTATTTACGTTATTCAGTAGTTAAATAGTTAGTTAGTAGCATAGATTAGTTTAGTGATACACCGTGGAGGAAGGACGGGTCTTTACCCACTATATGCCTGATCCACAGTCCGATAGGAGGACGTAGTGTCTGTAACTATAAATACTCCTTCCATCCTTGGAAGGGGTGGAGCTTTTCTTTAATCTAACCTTGCATTTTGTGAACCAAGTCTCTAGCAAGAAACTCCCTCTCATCTCTTTCTCTCTAACTATGGCAAACATGTATTTTCATCATCCAAGACCACCCGAATCATCAACACAATAAATATTACGATCCTACAATTTTATACATGAAAAGGAAACTTTTGTGTTGTGGAGACTTACACCAGCATCCTCCATAGGTTCAGAAATTACACCTTAATCGAGTAATAAGCATAATCAAATTCTTGTGCCGCATGTGAAATCATGTCCTGCAAATTGCAGATGAACAATTACAATTTAAAATAACAAAAGAGTTGTATTAAGCACAAAAATATACCAAAAAAAGTCCCAAAAAGCCTTTTATTTTAAATAACCAACCAGAGTCCCTTTCCCTTGAGCATTATTAAATAGCCCATATCAGCACCAATTTCAGTTGTTATCCGATAGCACTTCCTTTATAAGTAATTTCAATAGGCAGTTACAAACAACCCGCGAGAATGCATTAGTAAAGTAAGATGGATTTTGTTTAGAACTCAAGTTTTTATCTAATTTACTTGCATTTTTTTTGCTACATAGCTTCCTGGTGTAAACTGTACACATTTATGGTTATAATTGCATACATGATCATTTTGCTACTAATTTCGGGCCATAATGCTCAAAAGTAAATGAAGATTAAATCAATTTCTACTAATAATACAAAAATAACATCCCAAATGCATCTTTCAAACCTTAAAAGCCATTAACTTTGATTTCATCGATACTATCCTACACCACATTCACCCTAACAAAAAATATATACTTGAAAATATATTACTACTTCATATCTTTGATCTCGTATGTGACACAACATTGTGCTATCAGTTATTTAGTCCACTAACATGGCTTTTAGCTCATCTTAGAAATAACTTTCAAAAGTAAAAATTTACTCTAGTAACGATTTCCAAATAGTCATAGTAAACTTTCTTCACCCATAAAAACATACCTTGTTGTTAATAAATACTCACCCTTGAATCACACATCACAAATCTCCAATTATCTAGTGTGAATAGATGTTTAAAAACACTTGTAGACGTCTTTTACTACACACACATTTCATCAAACATGTTAGGTGCGGAAAAAACTTGCAATCCAAAATAATAGCTAAAGGATAATCTAAAGATTAAAAAATCATGAATTAGAATTTGTAAAAGACTTACCAGGAAGAATACTACGTATGATTAATTCCCTGTGACATTCAAAATTAATATAGTCTATATAAACAACCGCACTTACAAAAACAACATTTTTTTTCTTCTTAAAAAGAGTTTAAAAGATATCATACCATGTTGCCAAAAGTCCTTCCAAACATTTTATCATACGCATTGCCCTCTTTGAATCACTTACAAACCTTTGATCTTCTATCTTCAAATTCATCAAAAACATCATAACTATTGGTTTCACATCAAAACCATAAAAAAAAGTTGAATAGATTCGATACTTACAAAAAAACGTTTATAGATTTGTAACTATGGGATGTTGAATATGATTGAATCGAAGATATGTGGACAAAATCGAAACTCTTACCGTAACTTCAAGGATATAAGATTACACATAAAACCATTGTACTTTTCATAGTTTGAAAGATTCAAAAGGCCGTATTGAATCCTTTCCATATTACAATTTTGACAGCAAAACACCAATTGGAGATGATGATTTGATTTCAAAGGAGATGGAGCACACATTAATTGAAGAGGATTTTTAAATATTGGAGAGGAAGATTTGATTTTTAAATATGAAAAGCCAATCATTCTTCTACGAAGATGGCATTCAAAAACATTGAATCAACGACTACTTTTCATAGTAACAACGTTACAGCTTTGTAACAGTAAGAAGTACGGTAGCATTAGACATTTTATGTGCAACTTTAAGACATTTATGTGCCTTTATAACTTGTTTAGCCAGTGCTTCCGCTGTACAGATCAAAACATTAAGCATTATTATTTTATACACGAAGAGGAAACTTTTGTGTTGTGGAGACTTACACCAGCATCCTCCATAGGTTCGGAAATTACACCTTAATCGAGTAATAAGCAAAATCAAATTCTTGTGCCGCATGTGAAATCATGTCCTGCAAATTGCAGATGAACAATTACAATTTAAAATAACACAAGAGTTGTATTAAGTACAAAAATATACCAAAAAAAGTCCCAAAAAGCCTTTTATCTTAAATAACCAACCATAGTCCCTTTCCCTTGAGCATTATTAAATATCCCATATCAGCACCAATTTCAGTTGTTATCCGATAACACTTCCTTTATAAGTAATTTCAATAGGCAGTTACAAACAACCCGCGAGAATGCATTAGTAAAGTAAGATGGATTTTGTTTAGAACTCGAGTTTTTATCTAATTTACTTGCATTTTTTTCTGCTACATAGCTTCCTGGTGTAAACTGTACACATTTATGGTTATAATTGCATACATGGTCATTTCGGGCCATAATGCTCAAAAGTAAATGAAGATTAAATCAATTTCTACTAATAATACAAAAATAACATCCCAAATGCATCTTTCAAACCTTAAAAGCCATTAACTTTGATTTCATCGATACTATCTTACACCACATTCACCCTAACAAAAAATATATACTTGAAAATATATTACTACTTCATATCTTTGATCTCGTATGTGACACAACATTATGCTATCAGTTATTTAGTCCACTAGCATGGCTTTTAGCTCATCTTAGAAATAACTTTCAAAAGTAAAAATTTACTCTAGTAACAATTTCCAAATAGTCATAGTAAACTTTCTTCACCCATAAAAACATACCTTGTTGTTAATAAATACTCACCCTTGAATCACACATCACAAATCTCCAATTATCTAGTGTGAATAGATGTTTAAAAACACTTGTTGACGTCTTTTACTACACACACATTTCATCAAACATGTTAGGTGCGGAAAAAACTTGCAATCCAAAATAATAGCTAAAGGATAATCTAAAGATTAAAAAATCATGAATTAGAATTTGTAAAATACTTACCAGGAAGAATACTACGCATGATTAATTCCCTATGACATTCAAAATTAATATAGTCTATATAAACAACCGCACTTACAAAAACAACATTTTTTTTCTTCTTAAAAAGAGTTTAAAAGATATCATACCATGTTGCTAAAAGTCATTCCAAACATTTTATCATACACATTGCCCTCTTTGAATCACTTACAAACCTTTGATCTTCGATCTTCAAAAACATCATAACTATTGGTTTCACATCAAAACCATAAAAAAGTTGAATAGATTCGATACTTACAAAAAAACGTCTATAGATTTGTAACTATTGGATGTTGAATATGATTGAATCGAAGATATGTAGTCAAAATCGAAACTCTTACCGTAACTTCAAGGATATAAGATTACACAGAAAACCATTGTACCTTTCATAGTTTGAAAGATTCAAAAGGCCGTATTGAATCCTTTCCATATTACAATTTGGACAGCAAAACACCAATTGGAGATGATGATTTGATTTCAAAGGAGATGGAACACACATGAATTGAAGAGGATTTTTAAATATTGGAGAGGAAGATTTGATTTCAAATCATGAATTGGGGATAATTTGATTTTCTTGTGACAATAATTAAGAGGATGTTACAAAGAGTATGCATTGAATGAGTTACTTAAATGATTTTATTGATTTTCGGATTAAAAAAAATAGCTTAAAGGAGTGTGCAATGGTGTGTTGTACGCATTAAATCTTCGACCAATCATAATCGAGACACATCAGCGTATTGATTGCAAAATGTGCTTCATGGGGTTGTAACATGTGGGTGTTTATTATATAGTATATAGATAGATTTATTATATTTCATAGTTGAGGTCAAAAGTTGAAATATATAATTTAAACCCTAGGGTCTGTATTGACACCTTTGAAAGTTAAATTTAAATTTGAATTATGGGTGAAATATATTTGAAAATCTCCTCTACAATCATTTCATAAACCCTACAAGTTTTTTAAAGTCGGCACAAGGCATAAGGGAAGAGATACGTTTTCAAGCAAATAAGGTACTATAATTCATATATATAAATTTACTAGCTAGTTGCATGTCTTTGCATGTGTAATATGTTGATCATGTTCATTGATTGATGTATGTTTATAATTGGTGGTAAACTACGTACTATAACCAACTCTTTCTTGATCAGAAGTAATAACAAGGTTATTTTATTTTTGACTTTATAAACCATTTTCATTGGTGAAGATGATAAATGTTAATATTTATTTTTTGGGGTGATTACTGAATAAAACTAGTTAGGAGATGTTAACGAAGGTTTATAATAGGCAAAAACCGTGTTGTGGAGACGAACTAAGAAAATGAAAAAAAGACGGGAATTAGGATATATAGCCCTGGACTTTGGTCATTTTTATTTCTAGCTGAATGTTTCATTTTAAAAAACTATAATGTGTCAAATTAAGTTCATTGAGTGTCCATTATTGTTTTAAAAAAGGGTTAAAAGCACCATAATATATCAGGAAAATGATTAGGATGCCTAATTATATGCTTACTATATTCATTGTTGGACACATGGATCCCACTATTTATTTCTTTTTACATATACCATTGATTTTGACACATGTTTTAAGATCTTTGTTAGACACAAAATTAGGCATACCAATTAGGTATGTCAATCACTACTCAATATCATACTTGTCACTTGCACCTTTTATATGTATCGAACAATTTTTTTTTATTATATGTACTAAACTTGATTTTATTGTATTTTTTTGTGTACTTTATAATAACTATGATACATACAGTAGTAAAAAAACGAGGGGCAAAATACAAAAAAATAAAATACAATAAAATCAAGTTTAGTACATAGAATAGCAAAAATAATTGTTCGATATATATAAAAGGTGCGAGTGACAAGTATGATACATTACGGTGCCAGTAGCCCTTTGAAAAATTTAGTTTTTACTGCAGCCCTTCCATGGATTTCAGTCAGCTTGTAACAGAGTTTTTAACTTGGCCGTTGAATACAGAAATTAAAGTATATGTAAATTATCTTACATTATTAGTTTGATTATGCATTAGATTTTATATATAGATAAAACAACCACTTGTTTTTGTTAGGGTAGTACGGCACAGTGTATAAGACCCATTCCTGATGTAATAAACTCCATTTTTTATCATATTGAATGGAGAGTACGTACTCGGCTATCAGTAGAGTTGCTCTCTGATTTTGTAGCTGCTTTTCAATCTCATGGTTCCGTGTAGTTAAGTAGCCCGGAACATTCTCAAACCCAGGCCTAACTTTCTTTGTGAAAAGGTGAATTTATTAAGTGATTACATAAAATTGTAAATTTTTTGGAAGAACAGAACTTTGGGAGTTGATAAGTCACCCAAGACACATAAATTGATAGCGGGTTCCTAAGAGGCAATGTACCTTTTCCATTGTATAGGAAGTTGATAAGTCACCCACTAAGCACTTATGAGACAACAAATTCTGCAACTTTTGATTGGTACCTCAACAGACAGATTTGAATATAAATTATGATTGTAAGATGTTATTCAGCGCATAATCTGTATGTGCATTGCAATTAAAACTAGTATTTTTTTTTCCATCTAGAAATGTATTCAAGAGGTAAAGTCCCAGCCATTGGTATTGATCTTGGAACAACTTATTCTTGTGTGGCTGTCTGGCAGCACAACCGTGTTGAGATCATCACAAATGATCAAGGTAACCGGACCACCCCATCGTATGTCGCCTTTAATGACACTGAACGTTTGGTTGGGGATGCTGCCAAGAATCAAGCTGCCTACAACCCCACCAACACAATCTTTGGTTCGTCACTGTTAATTTTTTTTATTATGTTAGCTTTTGTTAGTTATTTAGTCTTAGACTAACCATTGTTTAACTGAATTACATAATTATAGATGCTAAGCGGTTGATTGGAAGAAGAGCAAGCGATGAGATTGTTCAAACAGACATGAAGTTATGGCCTTTTAAAGTGGTCGCTGGGAGCGATGACAAGCCAAAAGTAGTAGTCAGTTACAAGGGTGAAAGGAAAGAATTTACTTCTGAAGAAATATCTTCCATGGTTTTAGCAAAGATGAAAGGGGTTGCCGAGACATATCTTGGATCAGCAGTTGGAAAGGCGGTGATAACTGTTCCTGCTTATTTCAATGATTCACAACGTCAATCGACAAAAGATGCTGCAACGGTTGCTGGACTTGAAGTTATTCGTATGATTAATGAACCAACTGCAGCTGCAATTGCTTATACTCTTGACAAGAGAGCTAGTATAGATGGTAAGATGAATGTATTAGTTTTTGATTTGGGTGGAGGTACGTTTGATGTTTCCATTCTCACCATTGATGAAGGTGGAGTCATAGTGGTTAAAGCTACTGGTGGTGACACCCATTTGGGAGGTGAAGATTTTGATAGCAGAATGGTTAACCATTTTGTCCGAGAGTTCAAGCGAAAGCACAAAGTTGATATTAGTGGGAACCTAAAGGCTTTGGGTAGGTTGAGGTTATACTGTGAAAGAGCAAAGAGGACTATTTCAACAGCTATTCAGACAACGATTGACATTGACTGCTTGCTTAATGGTATTGATTTTTCAGCAAAGTTTACTCGAGCTAAGTTTGAGGAGGTGAACATGGATTTGTTCAAGAACTGCATTGACACGGTGAAAACGTGTTTGAGGGATGTGAATATGAGTAAGGATAACATTGATGAAGTTGTACTTGTTGGTGGATCAACCAGGATACCCATGGTACAAGAATTGTTGCAGGAACTCTTTAATGGAAAGCTACTGTGCCAAAGGATGAATCCTGATGAGGCTGTTGCTTGTGGGGCTGGAATTTTAGCTGCCAACTTAAGTGGCAATGGTCATGAAGCTGTGCAGTGTCTGGAGCTAATCGATGTTACTCCTTTGTCACTTGGAGTGGCTGTTAAGGGAGATGTTATGCGTGTGTTAATTCCAAGGAATTCACCTATACCAACCAAAAGGGAAGGCACTTTCGTTACATCTGAGGACAATCAAACTAGTGGGATTTTTTTTGTTTATCAAGGTGAGAGATTAAGAAGTAACGAGAACCATTTCTTGGGAGAACTAAACCTGTCTGGGATCCCATCCGCTCCCAGGGGGGTAGTTAAGGTCATTCTGTGCTATGAGATAGATGCTGATGGAATCCTGAATGTCTCAGCAAGAGAAATAACTACCGGCAGACACAATTCAATCAAGATAACAAACAGTGGTAGTCTGTCTGCAGTGGATATCAAGAAGATGATTGAAGATGCTAATCGGTATAAGCTAGAAGATGAAGCTTACATGAAAAAGGTGAGAGTCCATAGAGCTTTAGACGACCGTGCATATAAGTTAAAAACCAAGATGAAAGATTATAATGTTCGGTTGAAGCTCAGAAAGACGGGGCTTAGTGTAGAAGACTTGGAAGCTATGGAACATCAGATTGAAGGGATGACTGAGTGGCTTGATGAAAACTGTGATGCTGAACTTGATGAGCTGGAGAACAAGGAAATGGAGCTTGACGATATATGCAGGCGGTTCAAGTTAAACCTTGTTCTAAAAAAGTAACTGAAAGTACACCATGTGGAACTCTGGAACATACTGTCTCTAAACTTTAAAATTTTCATTTTTGAATTTGAGTGGGAGATCAGGTTTATGTACTGTTCTGCTATTATGAATGTTAAGTTATCTGTCAAAGCTATGACTATGTCATGAAACTATTATTGTGTGGACGTGTCTGGAACCCATCAATATAACTAATGCTATTAAAACGCGACAAGCTCGATGTCATTTTACAACATAAACTGTTTGTAGCAGTTATAGGTTGCTATAACATTCGTGTATCACAAGGTGCATCATTATTGTAGAGTTTGGTGCATGAGAGTATAAGAATCGCAGTAATAGAATTTGTAGCATCATCATAATATAAAAAACAGTGCACCATCGTTAGAAATTAAATGCAGCATGAATTCTAAAAATTATCCTGAAAAAAAAAATCCACAAAATCTTAATTCTCCAAAAAAGATATATTATGTTAGTTTCTAAAAAGTTTTTTTTTTTTTTTTTTTTTCTTCTTCTTCTGTCTGAACTAAGTTTCTAAAAAGTTGAAACAAGACAATCTCACAACCTTTTTAGAGCATCTCCAATAAAAAAAAAAAAATTATTTTTTTCACAATAGATTTTCTAAAGGCATTATTTCATTTGGAGTGAAAGCTATTTTTGCCTAATGCACTTGAGGTTTTTCTAGTCATTTGAGAAATTACTTTCGTGCAAAATTATTCTCATAGAATCTAACTATTTTAATACTAGAATTACAAAGAGAAAAAGCTAGGCAAAGTCTTTGAGCTAATAACATTTTTGTGACAATAGTTTTTGAAAGGTTCATGCTATTGCAGCACCTCATAGGGGGTGTTTGTACTTTTCTTGGGGTACTTGGGCCGGCTGTGGCAGTGGGTGAGGGGGGAATGTTTTTTCTTGATTTTCGTGCCGAATATTTGTACAAAGTCTTAAAAAGTTTATGTTTTGTGTTATACTCCGGTAACAAATTTTTGTACAAATGTTTTATGTTTTGTGCCAAATGTTAAATCAGTTCCAAAATGTTTTTTTTTTTAGTTTTATAACTTTTTTTACAAGTTTTTAGTTTTATAACTTTTAGTTTTATGTTTTATAACTTTTTTTTTTAAAATGTAGTCGAAAAATTTTGAGGCTCAGATTCGAAGGTTGCAAAGTGAGATTTTATCTCACTTTACCGTCCATTCGGTTTCGGTTATCATCATCGTTTCGGAAAATTTTAAGGCTCAAATTCGAAGGTTGCAAAGTGAGATAAAAATCTCACTTTACCGTCCATTCGGTTTCGGTTATCATCATCGCCTCACAAGTGTCACAAGTTCAAAATTGCACAAGTCACAAATGCACAAGTCACAAGTTCGCAGGATTCTCAAACTGCACAAGCCTCACAAGTTTAAAACTGCACAAGTCTCACAAGTTCAAAACTGCACAAGTCACAAGATTCTCAAACTGCACAAGTCACAAGTTCTCAGCATTCTCAAACTGCACAAGCCTCACAAGTTCAAAAATTTTCACGTTTACACATTTTCAATGTGCAAGTGGTAAGTAGGATTCCCAAACTGCAAAAGTTCACAAAAAAGTAAACAAGATTCTCAAACTGCAGGCAGTTCAGGCTAGGGCTGAGCATTCCGACCGTTTCGACCGACAAAACCGACCGGACCGGACCGAACCCGACCGGACCGAAGGACCGGCGGTCCGGTCTCGGTCCCGATTTTTACCTTATTTTTACCGAACCCGATTTTGAAATAAGGTACGTAGATACCTCAAAGATCCCTGAATTGGTTAAAGAGTTTGATGTGTAGGTCAAACCCTGTAAAATTTTGACATGTGTCTATTATTTAATTAGAAAAGCATTGGTTGTTGTTGGGGTGTATTGTTGTTATGCCACTATGACTATTGTAGTGTTATTTATTTATTTATTATTTTTATTAAAGGGTGAAATATATTACTATCTCCGTCTCATAATAATTGTCCACTTTGACTTTTTTAAGTCTTTTTTATTCAACTTTGACTATAAATATTTTTATTTGTGTAATATAATACTTGATGAAAAATATATGAATAGATTGGGTTTTAAATTTATTTTCATTTGGTATAATTTTCATCAAGTATTATATAATACAAACAAAAATATTAATGGTTAAAGTTAAACAAGAAAAACTCAAAAAAGTCAAAGTGGACAATTATTATGGGACGGAGAAAGTACTTATCAAAACATATTATAAATAATTTAATAGAAACATAATTGAATTGGACACTCCCAATTAGTGAAAACTACTCCAACAATATTATTCAAACCTATCATATATCAGACAACACTAAAATACTATCTCTGTTACACTAATGCAGAGGAATAATGCAGCTTTCCTTATCTGTACAGACTGCAACATCTCCTTACTATTCACACCCATTGATTCATCCACAATACAACAAAGATCATAGCTTCATAACTAAATTTCCTAGCCATAATTATTTAACCAGCATCCATAATAATCAAAGCAATAGAAAGCTAGGCATTATGTGAGCTATACCCATCCTTCCCACTTCATAATAGAAGCTATACCAAAATCCTACATTTCCATCATAGTAAACTAGATGGCATCAGATTATGGGAACACACCCTATATGGGAACCTTCCTAGCCTCTTGTGGTAGCACGTTGTTTGGACCAAATATGATCATTTTACACTCCTCACTATTCTAAATATCATATGCTACCCTACTAGTTCATGCTACTCAACACAACAGGATACCCACTTTATGTAAAAGCTATCTTTTAGAGTATAACGAGACAAGAACTAATCCTCCATTACCTCAACCAATGCCTATAAAGGAATAAAATTATCTCGGGATAACTAAACATCAAGCTTTCCAAGATACATGACTATTGTAATTTCATGCAACTTAACTTTTGTATTTTAGCAAAACTTTTGAGTGTAAAACTAGAAAAGCAAAATCGTCAAATTTTTATGCCACTTCATTGTCATCATGTCAAAAAAATACGAAATTTATATTTCAACCACTTAATTTGATAAAAACTTTTGACAATTATCACAAAGTGTGAGAGATATTAAACTTTTAGTTTACCCACTTCGAACAACAATAAATCGTCACACCAACCTCCAATGAAAATAAAGCTTTCAGTGTATGATTATGGGGGTAAATTGGTTGACCAATATATAAAAAATAATGTTAATATAAAAAGCCAAATTTTGAGACTGCAATTTTAAATTAGTTTAGTTTATATCTATTTTCCTTAAAAAGAAACTTAGAACAAAACGTGTTTGACTATAATTGAATTGAGAATGACAAAAATGATACATTTCAAAGAGGAAGGATAAATTTTAAAAAGTAAAAAAAAATATTAAAAGAAAAAGGTATCTATAGGTTTAATATTTTAATTTTGAGTATTTATGATTTAACCATTTAATTATGGGTCATTAGTTTCATACACACTTTGACTTTAAAATACACACTTTGACTACTTTAATACCTATAATAGGTCAAAGGTACAACTAAATACACTAAAAAGTTAACATTGATAATTGGGCAAATATCATTTGCTCGTAAATAGTGACGGACATAATTAAGTTGGACCTATAAGTGTGTATGGTTCATTAGTTGGACCTATAAGTGTGTATGGTTCATTAATACACACTTTTGACATAGTGTTATGGTTCTCAAAAGGTTGAATATGAATATTATATCTTAAACTTTGTTTGACTATTAGTTTAAAGGATGGATGTCCTTTCAAGTTCTAGGTTGAATATGATAGGTCGTGTTAGTATTATTTTAAGTGAGTTTTTGAATTTAATTAAAATAACAAATTCAAAGGGCTTGCATTTTTTCCTTCTTACAAAACATCAACATGACCAATCATGTCTAATTTAAACTTTAGAGAATCTCAATTCTAGTTTAAAACACTTAACATTATTTTACCCATTTGATTAAACCTCTCAAGTTTAATAACCGCTTAATTAAAACGCTTAACTAATTTGATCAACATTTATATCTATAAGGCATGAGGGAGTGGTACCCTAATACCCTGGGTGCCACATCACCTCTATCCAATAAAAATCTTCCAACTCAAAACTACCCAATTTTACCCTAACACTACCCTAAGTCGAGGGAGTGGTACCCTAGTACCCGAATTTTTTATTTTTTTCTTTTTTTTAATACATAAAATCACATACAATATTTAAAATAAAAATATACCATTTCATTAAAAATAAAAATATTACATAATACTTAAAAAAACTACAACTTAAATTTTTTTACCTCTCCTTGGATCCATGGTTTTGTGTTTTTGAAAGATTAGTGTGTGTTGTTATTTGTGTTTTGTGTGTTTTTATTTTGAAAAATGAGTATGAATGGTTTGGTTTTAAATAGGATTTTTTTTTTTTTTTTCAAGGCAATGTAGCCGTTTGAACAAAAGCCACGCTCCCCCAACGGATCTTTTTTCAATTTAATCACCAAACACATGCGGGCTCCGAACTCGAATTTGCTACTCGATTTTGATACCCGATCTCCACGGGGCGGTGTACCCGCTCGAGTTCAAGTACTCGATGGGGTACCCGCTCTCCACTCCCTCATGCCTAACTTATACCACGTATCATTTTAATCATTATGGTTAAGTCGTTCAAGATTCAGATAGTGGTTGTTAAAAAAAATAACCACGTTCATGAGGCATGTATCATCTTCACCAACACGAACTGTTCAAGTTTACCAACCTCGACCTGAACTCGATCAAAAGGGGATGGGTACCTGAATCGGAAATAGCATATACAGTGGATCCCGTAGGTAAAATAGGGAACTCCCAGTGACGGACCCAGAAAAATAAAATGTAGGGGGCAAATTTTTTTTTTCTACAATAGCAATAAAATGCGAAAGAAAAAACTAAGATCATAATGATAAATCGTGTATTTTTACTTAGAGATGAAGGATTTATAGGGCTTTAGAGTGTTGAATGTTGGATTTTAGTATGTGTGTGGGGGGCAATTTGAGTTTTTGGTGGGGGTCACTTTCGAAAAAAGGTCAAAATTATAAAAAATTTACACTATAATCTCAACTTTTTCGGCTAGCCATGGGGGGCAACGGCCCCCCATACTTCCTACATAGGTCCGTCCCTGGGTACTCCCTCTGTGAGGACAAGTATCTACTTTTCTCGCTATACGAATCGATACATCTTATGATACACCAGCTTTTCGGGTTTTCAGTTTTTTAGTTATTTTTGTTGGAAAATTAGTTGGCAAAAGTGACTTTTGACCAACTTTGGACACAATTATCTATATGTATATGTCACATATATGAGTAATAGTTTGTAGGTTCGCGTTCTCCTCGAAGAGAGCTTCGCAATAAGCCTTTATGTGTCCAAAATAGAGTTGATGTGAATGAGATATCGGGTCTCAAAGTTAGGCATTTGGTACCATGCCTAAAGAGGAAAAGTAGTTTATTTTCAATCCCACATCGGTGGGATGAGTAAACTTAGAGGGAGTCTATTGTGTATAAATAGAGGCCATAATTTCACAAGTTTTACACACATCAAATCAATAGTTATTATTGATTTCCAACATAAGGAATACGCACCTCTTAAGATGAAATTCCAGACAGTTTAGTTAAGTCCGACAATACAACTTACTGTTTTGGCTGTTGTACCCTAGGAAACAGACGGCGAATCTGTTTTAAGGGAAGCGTGTCAAACACGTGCCTCGGCTTTTAGTGCTTCTTTGT
This sequence comes from Chrysanthemum makinoi, assembly GCA_910596185.1. Taxonomy (NCBI): domain Eukaryota; kingdom Viridiplantae; phylum Streptophyta; class Magnoliopsida; order Asterales; family Asteraceae; genus Chrysanthemum; species Chrysanthemum makinoi. The sequence goes on along the minus strand of OU343218.1, from coordinate 198,009,636 downwards.
TGATCTCTATTTGGTGATCAAGTAAGTCTTTTGACTATTTATCATTTATTTAATTATCGTTTATCTGCTTACATTCTGTTTATATTTAATCTTCTGTTATTTATTTACTGTTACTTTTATTTATTGTAATTTAGATTTTATTTATAAAAGTGTAACCGTTTCCCTACAGTCTTAAAACAAATTCGGTTTAACAGAATTAAAACACTTTTTATTAAAATCTGATTTATTTTAATTAACAGATTTTATAGCAAGTTGTTAATTATTCCAAATTTAGTTTTACACTAATAAGGAATCTCGTATTAACAGAATGTTAGGAATGTCATGAGTGACATCTAAAGGATCTGCTCCCGAACTTGATAAAAGGGAGACCGATACTCGAGTTATGTGTACGGTAGATGCTTCAAAGCATTCAGATTTTATGTGCCATAACTATGGGTTAAATGGCCTGAATGAAATGAAAATTGTTGCCAAGGCGAGGATCTAACATTAGATAATTGTGGATTAACACTTGGGCATCATGTCATGAGTATGATGATAAGAGTTTGGTTAACTCTTTCAAAGTAGCAAAAAATGGCGAGATGCAATTTATGGGCAACTCTACAACTGCTAATAGCAAGGGAAAAAGAAATGTGATGTTGAAATTCACATGTGGAAAAGAGCTTAAGTGAACCAACACGTTGTATGTGCTAGAGATTCGTAGGAATCTTGTGTCTGGATGGTTGCTTAATAAATTTGGCTTTATTTTATCAAGTAACATTGAGTTAACATTGAACAAAATTTTGGTCGGTACGGGTTATGCCCTTCATTAAATGTTTAAGCTGAATCTTTTTTTTTTTTTTGTTGTTTTAATAAAAATGAGTATGAATTCAGCTTATTTGATCCTTTGAATGTATAGCATGGCCATCTCGGACATGTTAATTTTAACTCAATACGTTGTTTAATTAAATAAACAAACACGGATTACAAAAGTAAAACTTATGTTGAAGCCAAATCGACAAGATTGTCTTTTCACTCGGTTGACCGTATATTAACCGAACCCTTGATCACATAGTTTTATGTGATTTGAAATCGATACCTACTAAGGTAGCAATTAGGTACTTCATCGTAATTGTTGATGGTAGCACAAAATATTGCGACTTTTACTTACTTGAGAGTAAGGATATAGACAAGATTGATCTATACAAATAAGTTAAGAGTCAACTTATTATCGAAAACAAGGCGGTTCGAAGTGATATTGGAGGTGAATATGTGTCTCCATTTCATGTATGTTCTAAACATGGAATAAGACATAAATTTATTGCTCCTTATACACCACAACATAATTGTTGATAGGAAAGAACTGTGCCTTAAACATATGGTTATGCCATGTTGTTAAAGTCATGGTTTAAGCCATGGCATGTGGGGGAAAGTGGTTTTATTGGCTACTTATCTTTTAGATAAGATCCCCTGTAAGGAAAAGAAGATAGTTTTTATGAACTATGGATGGGAAGAAAACCATCCTATAATTACTTACAAATGTGGGTGGTGTCTATCTGTACTGACACCCAAGGTACAAAATATTGGACCTAAAACTGTGGTTTGCATAATTTTGGATATGCTCATAATAGTAGTGCTTATCATTTCTTTGTATATGATTCGGAAACGATAAATATACACAAAGATACGATAACCGAATCAAGGAAAACTTTCATTGTTTGAAACCATGTTTCCTTGATTATTAGAGGAGAATGGATGTTCATCTAGGCTTGGTGGTAAAGTTGTCCATGATGAGAGGCAACTAAATGATGAAGTCCTTCATGATGAGAGACATCAAGATGATAATGTTGTTCGTGATAAGAGACAACAAAGGAGTTGATAATGATCTCCAAGATGAGAGACAAGATCAAACTGAGGAAGAAGAGGTTAAACCTAGAAGAAGCAAAAGGGCAAGAACCAAGAAATCGTTTGGACCCGATTTTGTTTTTTTATGGTTGAAAATGAACCTGCTTCATACCGAGAGGCGGTTACTTCCTCAGAAGGGCCTCAATGGAAAGAAGCCATTAAAAGTGAAATAGATTCTATTTTACAAAATCATACTTGGGAGGTCGTGGATTTACCTCCTGGTTGTAATCCACTAGGCTATAAATGGATTTTCAAGAAGAAGATGAAAGCCGATGGCACCATTGACAAGTATAAAGCAATATTAGTAATCAAAGGATTTAGACAACGAGAAGGACTTGATTACTTTGATACATATTCACTTGTTACGCGAATAACCTCGATTAGGATGATACTTGCTATTGCCGCTTTAAGAAATTTGGAAGTTCACCAAATGGATGTGAAAACGGCATTTCTAAACGGAGATTTAGAAGAAGAAATCTACATGAACCAACCCGAGGGTTTCATGGCTCCTGGACAAGAGAACAAATTTTGTAGGCTTGTTAAGTCATTATATGGCTTAAAGCAAGCTCCTAAACAATGACATCAATTTTTTTTTCACGTCATGTCAGAATGTGGATTTAAAAAATAACGGATGTTTGTGGAAAGAAATAATTGCTGGTATATATGTAAACATGTGTCTATACATAGATGGTACACTTATCACTGAAAGTGATAACAAGATGATCAAATCCACTAATGAAATGTTGGAGTCAAGATTTGACATGAACTACATTGGCTGCTCGATATGGTTCTTGGAACTAAGATCGTATGAAACCAAATGGATTTGTTTTGAAGTCAAAAACACTATAAGGACAATATTCTTGAGAGGTTCAATGTGGGGGATTCCGGCCTAGCTAGAAATCCAATGACATCTTTTAAATCTATTTATAATAGAGGTAAAGGTGTTGCCTATTTTGAATACTCAGAGAATATTGGGTGTCTTATGTGTCTAATGACGTGTGTAAGACTTGATTTAGAAGTTATAATCAAGTTAAGTAAATATACCAGTAATTCAAGTGATGACCATTCGAATAGTATTACACAAGTACTATGATACTTACGATATTGCATTTTGGAAGATATTCAACTGCTATCTAATGATAGAGTAATGCAAATATGGATTCTTACATAAAGGAATCTAGATCCACTAGAGCGGATGTATTGACTCTACGTGGGAAGCTGTGTCTTGGAACTCTTGAAAGTATTTCAAACAGACTTTTATAACTAAATCTATGATGGAATTTGAATTTATCATTTGAGATAAATTTATAGAATATGCGGATATCTGCGTTAATTCGTAGAGGACATACCAAGATGGCGTAAACCGGTAACGACCATCTATATAAAGTGTGATAGTCAATTGGAAATTGACAGAGCTCATATCACAATGTAAAACGGTAAGTTAAGACATATCCATCATAGACGTTGATTGGTGCGACAACTACTCTCAACTAGAGTTATCACGATTGACTACGTAAAGTCAATAGATAACATCGCGGATCCGCTTACGAAAGGCTTAAGCAGAGAGTTAGTTAGTAAGTCGTCTAAAGGAATGGGACTAAAGCCCTTTAAGGAATGAGTTTATATGAAGGAAAACCTAACCCAGTTGACTGGAGATCCCAAGATCTGGGTTCAATAGGACAACCTAATCATATAAATGTGGGGGAAGTCATGTCAATATGGGGGAGTTACTTAACATTGTAACTTCCTAGTCCATTCCTATAACAAATGTGACTTGTTGAGAGGTTAAACATATGGCTTTAATGATTCAGGTTGAAATCACAAAGCATAATGATTCGAGATGAAATCACAAAACATATATTTTTAATGATTCAAGATGAAATCACCTATGGGAGAGAGAAGTGGGGTCGCTTTGAAGGGAATTGTGGGGGCGCAAATCCTAAGAGCTCTTGCAGAACCAGGCTAGTGTTCATGACCATAACGAACATGACTATGAGGACTTGACCATGTCAGGGAGAGTCTTGTGTGAAGTGTAATGTCGTCTACGTAAACAGAGGCTGAGTTCAAGGACATCACGTCTACTCGGATCTAGGAGACTAAGTGCATCTCACAAGGGAAGGATCAAAGGGTCACACCTACCTATCCTTTGCAAGATTCAACTATTGGAATTTTATCGTAATTTTTGTGTATTACGACCGATCTCCATTCATGTGGGGGATTGTTGGAAAATTAGTTGGCAAAAGTGACTTTTGACCAACTTTGGACACAATTATCTATATGTATATGTCACATATATGAGTAAAAGTTTGTAGGTTCGCGTTCTCCTCGAAGAGAGCTTCGCAATAAGCCTTTATGTGTCCAAAATAGAGTTGATGTGAATGAGATATCGGGTCTTAAAGTTAGGCATTCAGTACCATGCCTAAAGAGGAAAAGTAGTTTATTTTCAATCCCACATCGGTGGGATGAGTAAACTTAGAGGGAGTCTATTGTGTATAAATAGAGGCCCTAATTCCACAAGTTTTACACACGTCAAATCAATAGTTATTATTGATTTCCAACATAAGGAATACGCATCTCTTAAGATGAAATTCCAGACAGTTTAGTTAAGTCCGACAGTACAACTTACTGTTTTGGCTGTTGTACCCTGGGAAACAGACGGCGAATCTGTTTTAAGAGAAGCGTGTCAAACACGTGCCTCGGCTTTTAGTGCTTCTTTGTTGATCTCTATTTGGTGATCAAGTAAGTCTTTTGACTATTTTACAATTTATTTAATTATCGTTTATCTGCTTACATTCTGTTTATATTTAATCTTCTGTTATTTATTTACTGTTACTTTTATTTATTATAATTTAGATTTTATTTATAAAAGTGTAACTGTTTCCCTACAATTTTTATTTTTCTTATTCAAATCAAGTGGATCAATTCTTTTGATTTTCTTTAAACACTGAAATACAACCATTTATTCTTTATTCAAATTAGTAACATGTAGAGTTAGCATCTCAACCTTAAACAATGCTTTTTAAGTTAGTAATAACACCAAAGACAGATATAGCCGCTAAAATATAAGATAAGTATGCCTCTCCCGGACATACAAGTGCGCATCTTAATGGAGATGCCGCTAAGACCAAAGTTATCAATAAATACAGTGCTATCAACAAAATATCTCCATCACCGCAAGTGTTTGAAGAAGTGTGACGGTTTATAGTTTTGTTGTACTCTACTTCTTGTATAAAGTCTGTAATAGTGTAATGTGGTGTAGCTTAGTCAACAATAGTCAAAGTTAGTTATAGTCATAATGTGTAGTATAAATAGCATTGTAACAGTTCACTTTGTAACATATTGGATTTCACATACACATCAAACCATTAACACAAGAGGCGTACAAGATGAGTTTCTAGAGAGAGAAAGAGTTAGAGGTTTGGGAACTTGGTGAGAGAAAATGAAAGTATTATTATGAGCTCCAACTCTCTACCTTGGGAGGTAGAGAGTATTGATAGTCCTTACATAAATCGCCACCTACGGGCTATGGATCAGGCATACAGTGGGTAAAGACTCGTCCGTCCTCCACGGTGTTACTTAACTAAATACTACTTAACATTAAATAATCTACGACTACGAGCTTTCTAACGATTACATATACTTGAGGTGACCGACTCTTTAATGACTGGATTTTCTAAATCCTAACAATCTCCCCCTAAGGGAGGTCACCTCAAAAATACATTGAATACAAACAGATATTACATTAAAAGTGTTCTTGGATTCTTGTTAAAGTTCTTTGCTCTGAAGCTCGTAGTCATCGATTCTTCATTATTGCATGTTTGGTTAATCCAAGTGGAGGTCTTTATCGATCCACGTGATAATGAGTTTTGAGCCAGCTTTGAGATCATCAACTATCATAAATCTCTGACTCATCCTTTGTGGTGTTGGTATTATGTGATGTTTGTGACTTTTGGATCGACATGCTCACATTCTGGATCATGATTTCTTCTCATCGAGTAGCGAAGCTTTCGTTGATTCATGATATTGGCAGCAGAGCGAAGCATGGAGTGAATATATCAGAGTCATTGATGCACTAATCATGATTTCTTTTGAAATGAATGTGATGTGTGAGCATGCGGCTATGGATTGACCGCTTCATTCGATCACCGCAAACGTCGGGCGCATTCGCATACAACAGTTAGCATTGAAGCGCACGAAAGTGTCTTTGATCACTTTCGTTGAATTGAGGTACACGGCCCACGGTTCCCGTTGATCATACAAGTACGCTGTGATCGTAAAATTCGAAGAATTTCCTTGACAGGGTTTCGCAGCTGCTCTAGCCGTTCTCAAACCGAACGTCTCAAAGAAGACAACACGAAGTGAGTGAACCAGCGAATTGAGATTCACTGATTGATAAAAAGAGATTTGAAAAACAATCGAGTATTGCTCAATAGAAATTGTTTTTGCAATACAACGAAGGTTTTAATGAAAATTAATTATCAATCATAAACACCTTTTATTCTGAAATATTAGTACACAGTCGATGTGCTAAAGAAAAGAGTTTTTAAGCACAAAGACCGGTTTTTCAAAGGTATCCGTCAATCCATAACCTGAACCAGGATTGATTTAAAATATTGAATCGCCCCATTGTTTCTGTTCAGTTGTCACATGGTTGATCTATTGAATAGATCTCACATGCCACCCACCAGGAGCTTGTTTGATGTTGGCTCCAGAAGGCTTTCCATCTTCATTGTGAATATGTTAGCATATTACTCAGATGTTCTGGCAATACCACAAGGATAATGCGTAGGACTCATAAGATATAATCTCTCTTTCCACATTGTGTGAAACAGAGAGTCTTCATTGACAGTGTCCTAAAGAGATTTATATGATGATCTCGTAGCTCTAGACTCAATTGTGCATATTTGGATCCTATTTCGGAGACTAGGGAGAGGGTCTCCTTCTTTAATATCAACAATCTCTAAGATAAGGTCGATAGATTGTGTCGGTTCCTCGTGAGAATGAAACAAGCCCTTTTAAGTGGAACTTGAGTGGTTTGGGAAGTTGAAGTGCAGTGCGTCACTGGGTCCATGACGTCTTGTCTTCAATACCGATGTTACCTTGGTAACCACCAGTAGCATATGAATTGAACCCGGTATCTGCCCTAAGGTTGAATTATTGGAGGGCTATTTGTTTTCACCCTTTTCTCATTCAGTTCTTTTTCATTCTTCAATCCCTTCAGTGCTTACCGAGACTTCATAACTAGAACCTTGTTGGGTTTATTCCAGTACTAGCTCAGTCTTAGTCTGCACTCTTCTCATATCTCATTTTTCTCCTTTTTTCAATATACCTAAGGACTTCTACACTATCTAGTGGATTGTCCCTGGGTAGATCCCTCCGGTTCTGGCGGATCATGGGAACTAATACCTAACCTTATCTTCCTCATATCACCATACATAAAGTAAATTTGGTCGGTCTATTTGGTATTGTTCATCTGCCATTGGAACCAATTGAAAACCATTTGAAAATCAATCCAGATACTTGTGATATATTATCAAAACATTTTGTACCTGAATTGTTTTTGATAATTTTAGAAATAGAGCTCCCCCTCAACATGTGCATCACGCATCATTTTGTAATAGAAATAATTTTCATCTTTGAGGGGTTGGCTTGCATCTAAGAGTAGTTATATAAAGAATGTGGTTTTCAAAATAGTTGCTCCCCCTCAATATGTGCATGGAAATTTGAAAATGTTTTGCACATATTAGGAAAAGACTGCACATTGAAATAACTTGATCACGTTTCAAATCTTTGTGGTTTAAGATAGATGCTCCCCCTCAACATGTATATGGAAAATTTGAAATCGTTTGGCACATGTGGGAAGGAGAGCTTGTACATTCTTATAAAACCATTTACCGAATTATCAGTTTAAATCCAATTTAAATCACAAATTCTCCCCCGATCACAATTATCAAATCATTTGAGATTTGTGATCTCTGTAGATTTAGATTGATTTTGAAAGCTTTTAAGGAGAATTGTGACTTGATTATGAAAATATTTTAACTGATAAGGATCGGATTTTGAGACTTTAAACTCCATTGATTAAACATGCATGATTATCTTTTGAAAACAATTGTATGACAAATAACCTTTTGATTTAATTGAAATCATTCTCCCCCTCAATCAATGACATAAGTTGTTGATTGAGAGATAGATATTTTGACAAACGTTAAGTCCAGATGATTTACAAAAATAGATTTCGAGTTATTTCACAAAGCAATTAGTTTTCATTAGATGGTAAGTAATTGTTTTAAAGAATCAGAGCATGAGTTTTGAGAGGCAAGATAAAGCATGGCTCTGTTCTTTCTTTGAAAAACGGGTTACTGCCTGAAATGACAATAAACCATTTGTTTCACTTTCTCCCAAAAATAATTTTTTGATTTTTTGTGTTTTTTTTAAGAAACAAACTTATGTACATTCGAAGAACATCTAAAGACCCATGACATTCTTTGAATGTCAACACAAAGTCCGTAGATGATATCGAACAAGGAAAAATATGACAAAATAACAATATTTTTGGAATTTTTCAAGATTTTCTAATTTTTATGGTTTTTTGAAAGTTTTATATTTTTCTCTTTGCTTTTTGTTGGTTCTATAATTTTGTATTTTGGTTTTTGAATAAATATATACAAAGATATGGATGAAGAAAGACCTTTACTCCTCTTCTTCCTCTTGAAAACGTTTAAGTGTTTCCGGTTGAAGACTCTTTAGACCAAGTCGTGGGAGGATAAACTCAAAACGTTCTCTAGGAAGAGCTTTGGTGAAGATGTCTGCTAACTGGTATTCAGTCCTCACAAAGTAAAGTTCCACCACACCGTTTTCAACTTGCTCCCTGATGAAATGATGTCGAATGTCGATGTGTATTGCTCTTGAGTGTTGAACGTTGTTGCATGAGAGAGCAATAGCACTTTTATTATCACAGTACAGAGGGATTTTGTTGAATTCAAAGCCATAGTCAGATAATTGGGATCTCATCCATAGGATTTGAGCACAACAAGATGACATGGCTATGTATTCAGCCTTTGTAGAGGAAATAGAAGTGCTCATTTGCTTCTTTGAAGACCAGCTCACAAGCTTATCACCCAAAAACTGAGCACCTCCAGGCATACTTCGATGAGTATCTTGACATCCTGCATGATCAACATCTGCATAGGCTGTTAGTGACATACCGGTGTCCTTCGGGTACCAAAGTCCCATATTGACGGTTCCTTGGAGATACCGAAAGACCCGTTTAACCGCTTTAAGGTGCTTTTTGGTAGGCTTAGCCTGATATCTAGCACACATGCAAACAACGAACAGAATGTCTGGTCTACTGGTTGTGAGGTACATCAGGGATCCGATCATACTACGATATTTCGTTTGGTCTACCATGATCCCTGAGTGGTCCTCATCCAGTTTAGTACGTTCTATCATGGGAGTGTCAACAGGGTCACTAGAATCAAATCCAAATTTCTTTAAAATCTCATTTGCATATTTAGATTGATTTATAAAAATGCCTCCGGGACTTTGTGAAATTTGTAATCCCAAGAAAAATGACATTTGTCCCATCATTGACATTTGAAATTTGGAACCCATTTCATTTGAGAAACGATCACATTCATTGGGGTCGGTCGAGGCAAAAATAATATCATCAACATATATTTGAACGTGAATTAAATGTTTGCCTGACTTTCTGGTGAACAATGTCGGATCAACTGCTCCTTTGCTGAATCCAGTAGATAGAAGAAACTTTGATAGCGTATCATACCATGCCCTTGGAGCTTGCTTCAAACCATAAAGAGCTTTCTTCAAACGATAGACGTGAGTAGGATGCTCTGGATTCACAAAGCCTTCAGGTTGGCTGACGTATACGACTTCTTTCAGATCTCCGTTAAGAAAAGCCGTCTTTACATCCATCTGATAGACTACCATTTTCTTACTTGCAACATCAGCCAAAAAGATTCTAATTGCCTCGATCGAGGCAAGCAACTGGAGCAAATGATTCTTCAAAGTCAATACCCTCTTTTTGACGGTATCCTTTTGCAACCAATCGAGCCTTGTTCTTTAAAACATCACCATGCTCATCAAGTTTTACTTTGAAGATCCACTTTAGAGCAATGATCATGGCACAGTCCGGAGCAGGTACTAATTCCCATACATCTAGTCGATCAAACTCATGAATTTCTTCTTGCATGGCATTGAACCAGCTGTCTTCATTCATAGCAGTTTTGACGTCTTTTGGTTCAATCTTAGAGAGTACGGAGTTGAAGAAGCACCATAAGGCATTGGTTGCAAGTTGTCGACGAGTGGATACTGAACGAGTAGGGTTTCCAATGATGTTGTCCAATGGGTGATCATGTGTCCACTTTCTAAGGTGTTCATGTGGTTGTTGTTGAGGAACGAATAGCAGAGTTGATATCTCCGATGAAGATGGTTCTGATGATGATTCAGAGCAAATATGTTTTCAAAAGGTTCATCTTCGGGGTAGCAAAGGATTTTCATCATCTGTAATGCAGCAAACATTTCCATTGTGTACACTTGATGATTGAGGCATTGATGATGATACCGAGTGATCAGCAGAATGCGCTTCTTGACTTAGTGACATGGAAACTGAAGGGTTAACTTCATTGACAGAGATAGGAGCAACCTCTGTTGATGGAATTGACATATCATTATCCCTTGGCTCATAGTGTTCATCAAACATAGGATCAAATAATTTCTTTAAATCATCTTCTGATGGAGGTACATTCGGAGTTGCTGGTGAGGGATTAGAAACGAGAGTAGAACTGATAGGACTACTTGATGAAAGTTGATATGCGGGTCCAGAACTGGTTTGTCCTGGAGCCATCTGACCGGTCAGCTCATCGAATGTAACGTGAATTGTTTTCATGATATTTCGGGTTCTCTTGTTGTAGATTCGGTAACCCTTCTTGTCTGGTGCATAACCAACAAAAACTCCAATATCTGCCTTTGCTCTTATTTTACCTAAATCTTGACCGTCATTCATTGGATAGCACAAAGCACCAAACGCACGAAGGTAGGAGAGATCAGGTTTTCGTTTATGAACAAGTTCATATGGAGTTTTTCATGAGAGGTATGAATGAGGGAACGATTTTGGGTGTAGCAAGCAGTGGCAATGGATTCAGCCCATAGAAACATTGGAACCTTTGAATAAATTAGCATTGTTCTTGCGGCTTCCACAAGAGTTCGATTTCGTCTTTCAACTACACCGTTCTGTTGAGGAATTCGTGGAACACTTCTTTGATGACTGATTCCAACACTTTCATAAAACTAAATTAAGTCTTTGTGATTAAACTCTATGCCATTGTCTGTTCGAACTATTCTAACAGTATTGTTGAGTCGAACTTGTAGCTGTTTGATAAGTTTGATGATGACATCTGGAGTTTCATCCTTTGTCCTCAAAAACTTTACCCAAGTAAATCGAGAGTAGTCATCAACAACGACTAAAATGTATTTCTTCCCATTTATCGTTTGTACTCTCATTGGTCCGCACAAATCCATATGAAGGGTATGAAGGACTTCCATTACGGAGTTTGTGGGTTTCGGTTTATGGGCATATTTCGTGCTTTTTCCCAATTGGCATGCTGAACAAAGATGATCTTTTTCATACTTTAATCTGGGTAATCCTCTTACTAAGTCCTTTCGGAAAGATTGTTTATGGTACCAAAGTTCAAGTGATTGAGACGACAGTGCCATAGCCATGACTTAGTTTTAGAAGCTTTTGACAGCAAGCAGATGGGTGAAGATTTCATCATATTTTCGATAGAGATGGTGTATAGGTTTGAACCACGAGTTCCTCTTAATAGTTCCACACCATCGAGCTCTCTAACGAAACAAGTATGTTTTCTAAATGCCACTTCTAGATCAGAATCACATAATTGACCAACAGAAAACAAGTTATGACCAAGACCTTCAACATAATATACCCTGGAGATTACACTTTTGCCAACTACATAGTCACCATAACTCATAATTGCTCCAAAATGGTCGTTCCCGAATCTAACAGTCCCGATGAATTTACTCACAAAGTTCATGAGCCGTGACCGGTCTCCAGTCATATGCTTGGAACAGCCTGAGTCCAAGTACCACAGAACGATTTGAACGATCTGCAGTTGAACACGGACAAGAATGGATAACTGGATAATTGGGATCCCCATGCAAGAATGGGTTCCACTTGATTAGTAACAGTGATTGGAACACCCACATCGGTGGTAGAAAAATGGACTCATTAGAATAGATGCAGTGCTAGTGTCCGTATTTGACCTATTCAAAGTATGTTCGCTTCTTAAGGGAATAGTTCTACCAGTAGGAATCCATTTTCTAGTGGGCATTGATTTAGCAACTTTAGGGCAAAGCTCATTAATCTTACGGCCAGTAGGTATCCATTGATAACCTATATTACTAAATTTCCTTCCTGTGGGTTTCCACTGTTTTCTAACTTTCTTTCGCCTTTGCCTTTTAGCCCTCTTAGCTTGAATTCTAACATTAACAGTTTTATCAGGGCATTTGACATCATTAGACAGAACATTTACACCACATTCATGATTAGTAATAGAAATCAAGCAGTCATCATTACATGGTTTGCGAATAGTAGCAGAATTCGAGTTAATTACAGTACGCTTATAGCTAATACTAGAATCAACACGATTCGTTTTATTCAACTCAAACTTAATATTCCTAGGGTGATCTTTTACTCTCTTCCAATGCACATTCTTAGCTTGCGAGGTCCTATCTTGCTTGGTATTGCCTGGAGGCTTTGACCCGCTTGCTTTAATGTCACTGATTACTCCTGTAGAGGGAATTATGGGAACATTAGTTGGTTGATCTACTTTTTGCATTCTTGAACTAGACGTGCAGGGATCTGAACTACTTGAAGGCACATTAGTGTTCACTTTCTTAAAACTGGGCATAGAATGATTTGAATGCTTGGCACTAGGCATAAAACAAGGCATCACAGCTTTTCCTTTCGCACCTAAGGATTTAGGACATGTTGCAATTAAACATTCTAGCAGCTCCTGAGATCGTTTGGCCTGAATGCAAGCAAACCTAATTTCTCTATCAAGAGGTTTGTTAATGAAATCCTCTTCCACAATCTCACGGAGACATTCTAGGCTATCCTTAAGGTCAGCACAATAGTTATGAAACACAGGTTCATTATTCCTAAGATGAGGAGGAATGTATTTCACAGTCACAGTATATTTGCAGTCAGAGGATGACTTTAATGCAACATTCTCATTAAAAACAAGTGACAGTTTCCCTCTTTCCTGACTCCTAAGATTCTCAATTTCTTTTTGTAAAGACGTTATTTTTTCATTGTTTTTGTCACGAGTGACTTTCATTGAATCATATAACTCTTTAAAGTGTCGTTTAACTTTTTCATTTTCTTCTAGAAAACCTCGTTTTCCTTTTGTAAAGTATTAACCAAGTTTTGAAGATGAAAAGTTTGGGAATACTGAGAATCTAAAGGAGGAGGCATTTGGGAGCCAGTCACATTGTTCTTTTCACCCTTTAATTGAGAGATTTGGGCTTTAAACTTTCTGATCGTGTTACAATGAGCTCGAATCTGTTCATCACGTTTGCTAATTTCAAAAACTGCATCAAATTCAGGAGCATCCAAGGATGTCTTGATATTTGAGGTTTTAACATTTTCTTCAGATGTTGATATTTTAATTGCAAAGCAAGATGCTCAACTTCCAATTTAGAAAACTGTTTCACCGGGTTATCATGATCATCCTGTTCAACTTTATCATGCAGTTTAGAGTTAGTTTTTTCAAGCTCAATGACACGATCATGGGAGACTTTCAGAGCAAAAGATAATTCATGAAATTGAGAAGCATTAATGGAACAATTCGTAGCAGTGTAAAACACATCTTGAGTAATACATTCAGAAATAAGATACTCATTCAAGGTATGCAAGTTTTTCCTCTCAATCTCATTATATTTTAATTCTCGCTCATAGTCACTAACCTCAACTATCATAGCATCAAATTCCTTTTCCATTTCTTTAATATCTGAATCCATCCCCTTTTTAAGACTCTCAAATTGACCTTTTAGTTGTTTAAAGAAAGGCATGACCTCAGTTAAATAGCATTTCTTAGTTTGCTCAAAACCCCTTTCCCCTTCAGTTATCCTAGTGGGTGTGATCCTTTTCTTACAAGTTTTCTCAAAATCAACAAATAATTGAAAAATAACATATTGATTGATTAAGGTCTTGATTTTAGTGGCAATAGTTCTAGGAACTAAATGCATTGGTGTATTCGGAGGATACACAGTCGCTGAAGGCATTTTCCTAAGGGAAGGGTTTGTTACAACAAGATTCTCTGCTTTTTGCTTATTTAAATCCTTTTTCCAGAATACTTGTTCGGGTGTTAAAAATGTTTGAGGCTTAAACTTGTTCAAGGAAATCCAATTTTCCTTTTTGTAATCATGGGGTTTGATCGTCATATTATTCTCTTTACATTCAGGATCTTCTAGCTTCTTATTCATTTTCTCCCTAGATGCATCATCTAATTTTCTATCTTCCTCAGTGCACTCAACGCAACTAGGTTTCTGTCTAAGCTTAAGGATTTCATTACCATCATAAAGTACCTTATTAGCAGCTCTAGCCTTTTTAATGATCTCTGGATTTGGTTCCTCAACAAGGGGAATACTGTGCTTATCGCTTAACACTCTATGCTTAGTGATCAAGTGTGCAGTCTGAATGGTATTCCCTTGTACGTACAACTTATTTTCGAGTTTGTTTTTCAAAGTTTTTTGATTGGAAAAATCATTTAAAAGTTTTGATTCCTTAGCATTGAATTCTTGCTTAAGCATTTTAACATTTTTTTGAAGTTCTTGTTTTTGCTTAGCAGTTTTAGAAAGCTTTTCTTGTAAGGAGTTTAACTCTTGTTTTAAGACTTCTTCTCTAAAGTTACTTTTTCTAATAACTGTACGCATTTGGTCATCCATTTCCTGCTCACGGGTGTTCAACTCAAACTTTGCACATTGTTCATAAATAGCAACTTGTTCTTTATAGGCATTCAGTTCAGAGATAACAAAATCATCAGGGGCACATGCAGTGTATTCATCAAAGACATAGTCCTCATTGACTGTGGAAGACGCATTACTTGGTACAACCTCACTTTCACTTTGCTTCACATATTGATCATATGGGACAATATTGCTATTACCCTCATCATCAATATCTGATTCATAAGTTTCAAGATTTTGTACTTTATTATGCATCTTTTTCCCATCAACATTATCATATAGTTTTAATACCTCAGAAATGATTTTGTCTTTGGATGGACCAGCATGTTGTGGTGGAGAGACCATAGGTGAGATGCTAGCCATGAAAATTGTTTGGGCAGTAGGTTCATCATCGACATCAGAGTCAAATGCATCACGTCGCTACTTGAAATGCATATTTATGATTATGACCTATCTCCTGAATTGGCTGTTCATCAACATCAGCATCATAGGTTCGGGCATTTCCCTCAGCAAGGAACAACAACTCCTCTTCATCCAAAGTTGCTCCATTATCCCGAGCTTGCACAAGCAACATCTTGTCTCAAGTATTCGCATTCTGAGGACGTTTTGGAGATGTGCAGTTCCTAGCAATATGTCCCTCACCACTACAGTTGTAGCACTTAATTGGCTTTGCTTGACCTTGATTCTCATTCCTTCCCTTATTCTGATTTACCACATATCCTCTGCCAACTCCTCCTCTTCCCTGTTCATACTGCCTTTCTTGAACTGGTTGCACTATAACCTTCCCATCTCTGACAGTTGCTTGATTGTGTGGATTGGATGTTGTTCTAAGGTTATTGTTGGTGTGTGGAAGAGAGTTCATGTTTTGACTAACCATGAGAGACAGTTGATTGATGAAGTTTTCCATGAATGTGTTTGGGTCTGGAGGCTTATATGCTGGATCAGGGATGAGTTTGTAATTACCATCACCCATGGGAATGACTTGAGAAGCTTTGGTAGTAATACCAACATTTGTGTAAAAGGTTTGAGTCATTTGAGGAACTTGTTTCTCCCTGGTTGGTTTTGAACTGTTCTAGAATCCTTTTCTCAAACATAGCATGTCTCTCATTCTAGAGAAGGAATGCATACAGTTGCTCATAGTTGGTGTTCTTCAATCCTTTGGTTAGCTTCACAAAGGTGACAAAATTGTGCCATTCGGGATTCATGTTGTTCACAAACTTTGAGTTCAGCTGAATGTTTGGCATGGTCATTTTGATGTTCCTCATGTCATTCACAAGCTTGTGGAATCTCACGTAGTACTCATAGATACTCTCATCAGGTTTCATCTTGAAGTGCTCAAACTCATCGCAGCTTGTGATTCTCTGTCCTCCTTGGTTAATTCAGAACCTGAGAGAAGCATCTTGACATTATCCCAAACCGCCTTGGCTTTAGTGTTGTGATTGATCAGCTTGTAGATGTCTTTTGGAAGACCCTGAAGTATGATGTTTGAAGCCCGATATCAGATCGAATCTCTTTTTCTCCTTATCATTGAGCTCATCATACATCTTTGGTCTGTCCATTCCAAAGATCATTGTTCCATCTGCTGCAGTGTCAATTATGTCTCTTGTAGTCTCAATCTGATAAGGTCCTTCATCAATAGACTTGAGAATGTTGACTCGTTTTCCTTTCCAAGACAATAAAATCTGATTCGTTGAGCCCAAGAGTCATAGTCAGTTCTGTCAAGCATGGGTGGACGAGTATCTGAACCAGCTGCTTGAACATCCTCGCCAACAGTGGAGATAATTGTAGGTACGTTGGTAGACATGTTTAAAGATTACACGGGATTTTATAACTCAGTGATTAAACCGGGAAATAGATTCTTTCACGGGATTTTACTAAATCAAGAGAAAACCGTATTACAAACAAAAATTCAACCAAGTCTCTAAGAAACCTTGAACCAAGTCGCTAAGCACCAAGTTGCTAAGTATTATGAAATCAAGTTGCTATAATGCCAAGTAGCTAAGACACAGTCAAGTTGCTAAAGAACAACTCGCTAAGATCCAAGTCGCTAACACCAAGTCACTGAGAATTATGACAACAAGTCGCTAAGCACCAAGTCGCTAAGTCGTCAAGTCGCTAAATAGAAACTCGCTAAGGTCCAAGTCGCTAACACCAAGTCGCTAACAAAATTGAAAGCAAGTCGCTACCTTCACCAAGTCGCTACCCGTAGTGGAGAATCCACTAAGTGTACTGTTTGTCGGCTTGTCTCAAAAGACAAGTCGCTACCAAAAAGCACTACAACTCGCTACCTTTTACTGAAGCAAGTCGCTAAGATGAAATTCACTACGAGAACCAAGTCGCTACCAAGAGAAACTTCAAAAACACACTTTTCAATCCAAAACAAGCTCAACCACAGTGATTCAAGCTTACCAAATCAAAACCCAAGCACATACAATGATTCTAAACCCAAAAGTACACCCAAAATTCAAACTTTAACACTAGAAATGAACCAAATGATGCAAATACCACTAAACTTTTTCAAACTCAAAAACCATCTAAAAACCACTAGAAATCAAGGATATGTAAGAGATGATCTAACCTTGGCTCTTGATACCATTTGTAACATATTGGATTTCACATACACATCAAACCATTAACACAAGAGGCGTACAAGATGAGTTTCTTGAGAGAGAAAGAGTTAGAGGTTTGGGAACTTGGTGAGAGAAAATGAAAGTATTATTATGAGCTCCAACTCTCTACCTTAGGAGGTAGAGAGTATTTATAGTCCTTACATAAATTGCCACCTACGGGCTGTGGATCAGGCATACAGTGGTTAAAGACCCGTCCGTCCTCCACGGTGTTACTTAACTAAATACTACTTAACATTAAATAATCTACGACTACGAGCTTTCTAACGATTACATATACTTGAGGTGACCGACTCTTTAATGACTGGATTTTCTAAATCCTAACACACTTTCATTTTAATAAAAATCATTTACAATTTTTCCCTCCAATCTCACTTCTCTCTGTTTTAACTCCTTGGTTCAAGAAGAGTTCAAGGATAGGAGGAGAATAAGAGCCCATGCGAAGGGTTTTGTTTAACGAAATAAAGTTTTTGACCGGAATATGAATAAAACCGAAAGACCCCTTTAACTATTATGGGGGTTATCAAAGAGAATTTTTTTCTTGTACTATAGTTGCAAGTCTATTGTTCTTTTTCTGAATTAGGTGAAACAAAGCTACAAACAAAGAGGTTGGGCTGTCATTAGCATTGAGGTCAATCACCACACCACCTCTATCATACATACGACATTACATGACGCGAGAGTGCATGGCCAACACACACCTAAAGCACTCTTTAGTTGCTTCTCCTTTTTTCATTGAGATTGGGTTGGTGTTCAGTGTACCGCTTGTGTAGCCTATGCAAAGCAAGCGAGTACAAAAAGACGTTCGTAAAGTAGTTAATATTTTTCTCTGAAAATTAATTGTTTTAACTGAACAGTCATTTAAATCGATTGTTTTAATAGTACCAATATCTAAAGAAAAAGCAATATTTATTCATTTTTTAAAACTTTATATTACCAATTACAGTCGATCATCTCATTATGAGAACAATACAAGATATATTTATGATTCTGGGTAGATTAGTGAAATGTGTGGCTTTTCCGTTTGTCCACCTAAGGTAATTTTATCATAGTAATTATAATAGGGATAATTTCATTGATACCCTTACAAAACATCCAAATTACATCAATATCCTAGTAAATTTTATAATTACGTCAATATCCTTCAAAAAATGAAAAATACTCATATATATCCAAATAGTCATTTTAATATAAAAATAGATAGTTTTTAATCATAAACTATTATTTATTGAGTTATATTACTTTTTTACCCTTGAATCTTTAGCTCTCAAAAATATAAGAGTTAATTGCAAAAATCGTCCCTAAGGTTTGGCTAAATTGCAGGTTTCGTCCCAAAAAGTTTAAAATTGCATAAATCGTCCCCAAATCAAACCTTTTTGCAAATTTTGGTCCCTGGCTTTAACTGCCGTTAAGTTAATTTCGTTAAAATTTACACGTTAGCCCCTTTTGGCCAATAACTCTTGCAGCGTTCATCCTTTTGGCCAAAACTCTCGCATAGTTCATCCTTTTGGCCAAAAACTTTTGCAGAGTTCATCCTTTTGGCCAAAACTCTTGCATAGTTCATCCTTTTGGCCAAAAACTTTTGCAGAGTTCATCCTTTTAGCCAAAACTCTTGCATAGTTCATCCTTTTGGCCAAAAACTTTTGCAAAGTTCATCCTTTTGGCCAAAACTCTTGCATAGTTCATCCTTTTGGCCAAAAACTTTTACAGAGTTCATCCTTTTGGCCAAAACTCTTGCATAGTTCATCCTTTTGACCAAAAACTCTTGCAGAGTTCATCCTTTTGGCCAAAAAATTTTGCAGAGTTCATCATTTTGGCCAAAAACTCTTGTAGCGTTCATCTTTTTATACATTTTCATATGTTTTTAATCGTCTTCATCCATTTTATACGTTTTTGTCCGGTTTTATACGTTTTTGTTCGTTTTAATACGTTTTCGTCTGTTTTTATACGTTTTCATCCGTTTTTATGCGTTTATGTTCGTTTTAACCGTTTTTTTACTATCTAAACATATTGATATTTAAAAAAAAAAAGAAAAAAATTTTGAAAATAAGAAATTTGAAATTTTTTCGCAAATTTTGAAAAAAAAAATTCCAAAAAAATTTGAAAAGGAAAATTGGAAAAAAAAAAAAAAAGAAAATTGAAAAACCTTTTTTTCGTAAAATCCGAAAAAAAATTGGAAAAAAATTTCCAATTTTTTCAGTAAAAACTTTTTTCGAATTTCTTTTTTCTGATTTTTTTCGTAAAAAACTTTTTTCGAAAAAAAATTTGGAAAAAAAATTCTTTTTTCGAAAATAAAAATTATAAAAAAAAACTTTTTTCGAAAAAAAATTTGGAAAAAAATTTCTTTTTTCGAAAAAAAAATTATAAAAAAAAACTTTTTTCGAAAAAAAATTTGGAAAAACAATTATTTTTTTCTTTTTTATGATTTTTTTTCCAATTTTCTTTTTCAAATTTTTTGAATTTTTTTTTTCAAATTTGCGAAAAAATTCGAAATTTTTTATTTTCAATTAAAACGCTTAAAAATGAATGAAAACGGACGAAAGCGTATTAAAATGAACAAAAACGTATAAAACCGGACAAAAACGCATAAAATGGATGAAGACGATTAAAAACATATGAAAATGTATAAAAGGATGAACGCTACAAGAGTTTTTGGCCAAAATGATGAACTCTGCAAAAATTTTTGGCCAAAAGGATGAACTCTGCAAGAGTTTTTGGTCAAAAGGATGAACTATGCAAGAGTTTTGGCCAAAAGGATGAACTCTGCAAAAGTTTTTGGCCAAAAGGATGAACTATGCAAGAGTTTTGGCCAAAAGGATGAACTCTGCAAAAGTTTTTGGCCAAAAGGATGAACTATGCAAGAGTTTTGGCCAAAAGGATGAACTTTGCAAAAGTTTTTGGCCAAAAGGATGAACTATGCAAAAGTTTTTGGCCAAAAGGATGAACTATGCGAGAGTTTTGGCCAAAAGGATGAACGCTGCAAGAGTTATTGGCCAAAAGGGGCTAACGTGTAAATTTTAACGAAATTAACTTAACGGCAGTTAAAGCCAGGGACCAAAATTTGCAAAAAGGTTTGATTTGGGGACGATTTATGCAATTTTAAACTTTTTGGGACGAAACCTGCAATTTAGCCAAACCTTAGGGACGATTTTTGCAATTAACTCAAAATATAATTACTGTAATTCATGTATCTTCAATGATTACTTTTACAGTTTTATCTGCACCACGTTTTGACATTTTCATGGAAACAATTATCATCCTAGTTGACTGGGTATATTTTATTTGAGTTTGATTTTGGTTAGTTTAACAGTGATTGAAACTTTGATTTTTAGATATGTAAAATGGTGATATCTATTAATGAAATTTACATATTTACCGAACAACAAATCTTGTCTTCTGTATACCATTACGCTATAAAATTTCCTACTAATAAAAGATTATAATTGAGATACGAAAATTTATCTTAAAGTAAGATTTGTTATTAATAATCTTAATAGTTAATCGCACAATATCAAATGCATCGAAAGCAAAATGATGCTCAGTATCTTGGAAGCTTATTCAACCATTGAATGGTCACTGGTGTGAAATAGTAATCCCATGAGGAAGAAGAAACATTAATGGTGACTGATGAGCTAAAGGGTAAAAAGGTAATAAATATTATTTTTGGGATTTAAGATAAAAGTTTTAAATATGGAATTATTTAATTAAGATTAATTATTTATTTGGATATCAATGAGCATTTAAAATTTTGTAAGGATATTGATGTAATTTATAACTTTTGTAAGGATATAGATGTAATTGCCCCTATATAATAAGGTGGCAAACTATAAACTTATGAATTACATGTGATGATCGACTGTAATTTTCCTATCTTTTTGTGTCATTCGCTTGTATCTTTATTGGCACGTTCTTCTTACCTAAAGAAAATAAGTATTTAGTGTGGTAAGGATTTCATTTTTACCTTATTGAGAGTTTGAGACTTGGGAATTTTTTTAGTAACTGTCCTGACCTGTTACCCACACTGCCCAATCAGCCGATTTTTGCAACCACTACAGATATTAGTAATATGTTCCATCTCTTACAAGACATTTCACATTAATACGACAATACATTATGAGTTATATATGTAGAATGAGTATTAGTAATATTAGAAGACAACATACATTTGGAATACACATTAGATTGATATAAACTTGAAGTGGTCAACATTATCACTCACATGTTTAACTCAAATTTGCAACACAATATTTTAGAATAAAAGATACTCTAATTTGGATTGGTCAACATTATCCCTGAAATGTTTAACTCACATTTTAAACCAACCTTTATTTGGGGTTATCATAGTTACTTATCAAATTAATATTTTTAAATTTCATACTTATAAGTTACCCAAATTTAAGCGCCATAACATTATGTCATTATAGAATCAACTGGTGGTTCATTTATCGAAGTTGGCCCATAATTAAAATACAAACATTTCATATAATGTTATTATTGTATCTAATAGAAATGAGGAGGCAACTAAATGAGATTCACGATCCAAATGCAAACATGAAATGGACATAGTAACCAAGTAAAGAATTGTTATACTTCGTCAACACCAAATATGCAACCATTAAGTGATATAACTGATATTGGTCCTATTTCGGGCTAAACTCAAATACATTACCCCCTCATGCCGTCTTGTAACACCCCCAAAAATGGTTTGCAGCGGAAGAAAAAGCTTTTGGGATGCTACTCAGTTGGATCATAACACAAGTGAGAAATAATAGCTTTTTCGTAAAATATTTCATTCATTGTAGTAAAACAAAGTTTACAAAGTTTGAATTGTTGTGGAAAATGGCCCATTAACAAAGTTTGGTCCCCATACGTAAATCGAGTCATCTATGACCATACGTCATGCCAATGCCCAAGCGCCTCCAGTAGTTAGCTATCGCTTTTAATCCTGAAAATACATGCTAAAAAGTCAACACAATGGTTGAGTGAATTCATAGGTTTAGTAAATAAGCAGTTGATCACAAGATTTTCAAGTTTAAGATAAGCCATGGGCTACGTTGTTATACGCCCATAAAAGATAGTTGATATTATTGCACTAAGCTCATGACACCAAACTAACTGCATACACCTAAATTACTGATGTAAGTAAATAAAATTGCCCCTCTGAGATGTAATAGCCAATTACATAGAGATACCAAATATAGTGCCCGGTTTATTTCCGATAACCGAGTCGGGGTCGCCAATTCCCATAGTACTATCCACGATATTTGCGCTTCACTGCAAAGTGATTAATGGTTCATGATGTAAGGGACTTTTGGCAAACCACTTAGGCAGAGTCATAATATCAAAAGTACAGCAAACAGTTTTCAAGCAATTGTGATCATAAAAGCAGTAGTAGCATGTATTCTCCCCCAAGGAGTTTATGAAACAGTTAAAAGAGTAAAAGTGGGGCTATGAACTCACCTCGATACGAATCAACGCAAGAATCACAACTAACAAGACTTGCATCAAAGAGCAAACACGACCAAATCATGAAGGATGGCACATCGATAACCAAAAAGTACAAGTACCAGGTACTGCATCGCCACGACCTAAAAGTATACGTATTCCCTCAAAATACGTCTCAAGAGTAAAATAATATAATATCCGAAAGACAACGTGTCTTAGTTTTCGTGGAATACTCGTATCGAAGATTTCAAAAATCCATTATCAATATCTCAAAAAGTTTAGTTTTAACGTTCGTGTGGTGGTAAGAAGACAAAGACTCGACATACAACTCACGCCAAAAGTATACTAAAAGGTAACTCACACCAAAGATGTAACTCGCGTCAAACATAACTCACACCAAAGCGTAATGTATATCCCAATACATTAAAAGGAATAGTCAAGAAATATTGAACAAGACTCAAGAACACACGCCAAAGAGATAAAACGTATAAAAGAAATTAAACAGATAAAGATCAATTAGCACGTCAGTAAGAAGCAAGTAATTCATTTACATGGTAATCCTAGATAGTTTAGATAAATCAATTAGGTTTTATAAGAAAACTCTAATTATAATAACGTTTCATAATTTTTATAAAATTGTTGGGTTTTATATAAATACAAGGATTTTCAAATAGAAGTATAAGTTTAATAAGTTTTTACAAATTCCGATATAATGCGTCCGTTTATACGATATTTCCGTGTTAATAGACTTTAATGAAAACTTGATTTTTAAAACAATATATCCCATCTGATTTATAATTAAACATGTGTTCTAGTTAATTACTCCAACCCGTTTCACTAATAACTTAACTAAATAGTTTTAGTAGTTGATCAAATTTTTAGATTATGTATTAGTTATTGGTTTTGCCACTTATCATTAGTTTCATCTCATATATTGGTCCATACGAGTAGAGTCTAATTTATCACCTCCGTCTCGAGTCCAAATAGTCCGATATAAGTCCAATATACGCAAAGTTCAATAGCAAGTGTCAACCACGAGTTACCGAAACGTACCAATGAATCAATGTCGAAACAAATGAAACTCGTCAATCGTATTCAACAATCAGACATTTAGCTCGTCATAGATAAATAATAATTAGTTGTAATGAAAACTATTTTAACTCTTTCGATTTACTAGACTAGGTTTAATCACAACAATGTATAAGCAATCCCATTTCATACGCTGGTAAAGCAAGAAAAGCAAAAAGAACGAGCAACTCCAACTCGAGACCATGAACCTCTTGACTTGAGAGTTAAGAATACCAACGACAACATCACATGAAACAAACCCAATTGACCGAGATGGAAATATGTGCACGCATACCATCAAGACCAGAGACAATTCTGAAACAAACTCAAACCCGACTCGCAACCATTTAATACAACTACAACATACTAAAAATTATTAAAACATCCAGATGAGCCAAATATAAACTGAATAATCAAAATAACCACGCCTAGGTTCACAAAATTCCTTTCTGATAAGCATTCGAAGATTAGAACATAACAATCAAAACAACTAATTGAGACCTAATTACCTCGACTCAAGACGAACCCTACAACACGAGCCAACAAGCAAAACCCAAACTGACCGAAGTCTGAAATCGACTCACCCGAGTTGACTCAACTCGACAAACAACAACCCCTTTAGATATGAATTTACCACACGAATTCTGATTATCAAAACATTTTCAAAACTCGTTTTCAACAAGGATTTATCACGAAAAATAAATCAATAAGTTTTGTCTTGTTTTAATCCCACAAAAACGTGACACTGATCTTATATTAGGTTCTAATAAAGAGAAAGTAACACAATAATGATTTTAGGTGTCAACTTACCCATAAGGTCGAGAGAGAAAGAAGGTTAGATGTTAGAGATGAAGAGGCGGAGTTTGCTGTTGTGACGGCAACCACGGACCAAGAAAACCCAAGATCAAAACCCTAGAAATCCGATTCTCCTTTTCAAGATCTAGGCGGCCATGGTGATTTGAGGCGCGTGAAGTATGTCAAAAGAACCATGAGGTCACGATCTATCTTTTGGTGCAAGGTTTGTATTTTCCGGTGGCGGTTTCCGGCGACGGTGGTGGCCGGCGGTGGCCGGAATTTAGGGTGTCCGGCGGCCGGATTTAGAGAAGAGAGAGAGGGAGTATTTTAAGTGTGAGAAAATTTGTGTGTGTAAAAATGAGAGGGATGAGTGAGATAGGGGTATTTATGCTCCTTGAGGGACCATTCTTGCCATTTACCAAAGTTGAGGGAAGGGAGAATGAAAATATCACAGGGATCACTCTTGTAATTCCAAAGAAACTTTTATAAATATTAGATTCGGGACTTATTTTGACTAGCAAACGGACTCTAAAAATTACGAAACTCATATTAATAAAAACTAGTTTTGTTCACGAAATCATTTTTCCAATAAAAATGAGTATTTATTTGACTATTTACTCGCAAATAGAAATAGTGATCACTTCGAATGGTTTAACGAGTTTATAGTTGTGTCGGTACGCGTTAAGTGCAAATTTCACATTTCATGAGACAGCTATCTCGTTTTCTCGTCAAACGAGCTTAGAAAAGTCAGTAAATGATAAACAAACATAATTCCTTGAAAAAACGAATATCTGGAAAAGTGCGAGTTGTTATAGACTTTCCTCCTTAACGGAATCGCGTCCTCGCGATTCAATTCGAGTTATCCCTTAGATCTGAAAAGAGGTATAGATACTTTCTCAAGATTCAATTTTCACATCCTCACGCGAATTCGAGATGTTTCTTAGAGTTCCCACCGATCAGTAGCAATAGGAAAGCGACTTTGCTCAGGTCATTTGACTTCACGGTTCACGCTTTCGATAGGTTTCCTCAACACAGCTTAGGCGTTCGTCGATATGGATATCTTCCAGCAAAGACAATAATCGTTTTCAACATGAGGCATTACCTCGACACGCACATAAAAACGTCATGAAAAATAGGTTCGGATGGTAGCTCGAGGCTCTAAGCCACCAGTCCAACTCTAGCAAGAGTTTTAAAAGGATCAACACAACGAAGATTAAACTTTCCACGTTTACTAAACGTATCACACAATCCATGATGAGATTTTAAGCATAGCTTCGTCTCCAATCATGGAGTCTCAAAGATTTAGGTCATTCATCCATCGTAGCTTTTCTGATGATCGTGAGCAGTTTGCATTCTGCTTTTGATCCGAACAAATTCAGGATAGAAAGTTGGGTATGTACGTTTTGAGAAGTTTTAAAAGTTTATGAGCATGATTCAGTTGTTAAGGTTATGCTTCTCGAAGGTGGGGGTATATAAAAAAAATTATAATATAGAGCCTTTAAAATTTTAGGAGAGAACTTGATGTATGTAAAGAAAATTGTTAAATTTCAGCTTTTGTGATGAAAACTTGTTAAATAAGGTCTTAGGCGACAACATGGAATCGGTTCCAAGTTGGAGGTTTGTAAATTTGGTTTATTTCAAAAGAAAATATCAGCTATCTTTTAAAGTTTTTCAAGAGGAATAAATAGTTTGTAAGGAAATTGCAGTAAAGTTCATGAAATGATTTGTAAAACCACTTTATTGAGTAGGGAGAAATATATATATTTTATTTACAGTTTAATAATAAATCGTAGTTTGTGGTTCGATATTAAAGCAACAACTTGGTAAGGTGATTTTTAAAGCAGTTTATAAAGTAATAGAAAACGATTTGTCAATGGTAGTGAAATATCTTGGTAAGACACAATTCGAGTTATAAGGCAACTCGTGAAATGATTTGTAAAATAGCTTATAAGAAAATAATTTATTGTTTGTCAAACAGTGGAAGATTTCGTAGTTCAACTAATATCGAGGTGGTTTATGGGGTGGTACTAAAATAGTCAGTAAAGTAAAGGCGAATAGTTCGTGGGGTAAGAGTACCAAGTTTTAAATCAGGCAGTGGCTAGAACGGCTTCCTAAAAGGGTAAAATAGTTTATAAGACCGTAATATAACTTGCAGGAAAAATTTGTGATATAGTTTACAAATTGCTATCGTAATTGTTTGTTGTTTCATAAAATAGTAGTAAGGTAATGAATCGGTTTATCATTCTATAGAAAATAGTTTGCAAAGCATTAATAAGGTCATTGTTTATGAAGTATGAGTAAGGTTGTAAATTTTTTTGTTTAATGGCACAGTATTAAGACTTTTTGGAAAAATGGCCGTGAAGTGATTGGTAAAATAGTTGAAAGTAGTTCACGTTAGATAACGACAAAGTTTATTATTTCTTAAGAGGGTAGCAGGACGCATGCTTGTTGTTTTAGAGGGCTGAGTGGAAGATTAGGGATCCGTTCCTAGAAAAAGTGACTTGAGTTGCAAGTTGACTTCTTAATACACTTTTAGATATTTAGTCGTTCGTTTATTATTTATGTTTAGCGAGGGGTTCCATTTGTAGATGTCGAGGTGTGATGTTCCTAGAACGGCTAGGGATGTAATCCAATTCATCGATTGGGTACGAGTTTTGGGGTAGAGGTGACACTGTTATCGTAATAGATGACGAGATTACTTCAATCTCAACGTATGAGAGAATAATGATAGGGTGGGGTTATGAAGACGTGGGTTGCAATGATCCAGTAATAAAGGTTTAATGATCCAGTAACGAAGACGACAAGTCGATGGGACGGGAAAACAGGAGACATGGCAATGTAGCAACCCAAAATAAGATCTAATCCTAGAGTAACGTCGTGTGGTAATTAAAATTTAGTTAGTCGCGCGTAATGTGCTAAGCAAGTCTAAATGGTAATTAGAATCATTAACTCGCATCATGCAACGTTTTTGCTGGTTATGTATTATCTGCTCAGTAAATCTCATACATAACGTAGGCACGGCGGGCGCGAAGTGGTGGCGTAAAGTGGTCCATTTCAACATGGATCACTGTGATGTCCTTGCGCGAAGTGGTAGTGTGCATCATCTGTCAGGCAAATATCCATACACGTTGCTAGTAAGATGTAGATGCGGAGGCGTAAGGTAGTGGTGTAAAATGTTCAGCTTAAAGAGTGTAGTATCACAATGAGAAAGGCGTTCCACATAGGAGAAAAAGTATCGTAGCGAGAAAATGTTGTGACATCAGTGTGTGATGACTGATGTGTAGGATTAAACCTTTATAACTCTTATGATGTAAATTTTTCTCTTTTTAGAAGTCAATCAAGAGGTCAAGTAGACATAACACTATTATAACTACTTTCAGTATTACAACATTCACCTCTGAGTCAGACATAGGTGATCAGGCTATGTCTCACTGTCCCTGGTTGAATATAGGTGATCAAGCTATATTCACCCGAGGTTCAATGAATCTTGCAATGCTTAGCTTAGTTATACTAGTAACATGCCTTGATGTCTTTAAAGTTTGGTATAACAGATGGAACAAATATTTCATTTATGTGGGGGAGAAGACGTAACGCAGTGGTACGTAAACATGCATATAAGTAAAGCAATCATAGCTAATAGTGAGGTTAAGTTGTCGGTAATAAAACACATATCTTATCAAAGATGACTTCAACGAGTCATAAGTGAGGCAATCAGCTTGGCAGGCAGGCATGTGGCGGTCATAGGATTAAGTTTTGTAAAAGTGGTTATAGTCTAGGTTTGAAAATTTACCCAGTTCTCTATAACCTTGGCTCTGATGCCAACTGTAACACCCCCAAAAATGGTTTGCAGCGGAAGAAAAAGCTTTTGGGATGCTACTCAGTTGGATCATAACACAAGTGAGAAATAATAGCTTTTTCGTAAAATATTTCATTCATTGTAGTAAAACAAAGTTTACAAAGTTTGAATTGTTGCGGAAAATGGCCCATTAACAAAGTTTGGTCCCCATACGTAAATCAGAGTCATCTATGACCATGTCATGCCAATGCCCAAGCGCCTCCAGAGTTAGCTATCGCCTTTTCATCCTGAAAATACATGCTAAAAAGTCAACACAATGGTTGAGTGAATTCATAGGTTTAGTAAATAAGCAGTTGATCACAAGATTTTCAAGTTTAAGATAAGCCATGGGCTACGTTGTTATACGCCCATAAAAGATAGTTGATATTATTGCACTAAGCTCATGACACCAAACTAACTGCATACACCTAAATTATGTGTAAGTAAATAAAAATTGCCCCTCTGAGATGTAATAGCCAATTACATAGAGATACCAAATATAGTGCGCCCCGGTTATTTCCGATAACCGAGTCGGTGTCGTCAATTCCCATAGTACTATCCACGATATTTGCGTTCACTCGCAAGTGATTAATGGTTCATGATGTAGGGGACTTTTGGCAAACCACTTAGGCAGAGTCATAATATCAAAAGTACAGCAAAAGTTTCAAGCAATTGTGATCATAAAAGCAGTAGTAGCATGTATTCTCCCCCAAGGAGTTTATGAAACAGTTAAAAGAGTAAAAGTGGGGCTATGAACTCACCTCGATACGAATCAACGCAAGAATCACAACTAACAAGACTTGCATCAAAGAGCAAACACGACCAAATCATGAAGGATGGCACATCGATAACCAAAAAGTACAAGTACCAGGTACTGCATCGCCACGACCTAAAAGTATACGTATTCCCTCAAAATACGTCTCAAGAGTAAAATAATATAATATCCGAAAGACAACGTGTCTTAGTTTTCGTGGAATACTCGTATCGAAGATTTCAAAAATCCATTATCAATATCTCAAAAAGTTTAGTTTTAACGTTCGTGTGGTGGTAAGAAGACAAAGACTCGACATACAACTCACGCCAAAAGTATACTAAAAGGTAACTCACACCAAAGATGTAACTCGCGTCAAACATAACTCACACCAAAGCGTAATGTATATCCCAATACATTAAAAGGAATAGTCAAGAAATATTGAACAAGACTCAAGAACACACGCCAAAGAGATAAAACGTATAAAAGAAATTAAACAGATAAAGATCAATTAGCACGTCAGTAAGAAGCAAGTAATTCATTTACATGGTAATCCTAGATAGTTTAGATAAATCAATTAGGTTTTATAAGAAAACTCTAATTATAATAACGTTTCATAATTTTTATAAAATTGTTGGGTTTTATATAAATACAAGGATTTTCAAATAGAAGTATAAGTTTAATAAGTTTTTACAAATTCCGATATAATGCGTCCGCTTATATACGATATTTCCGTGTTAATAGACTTTAATGAAAACTTGATTTTTAAAACAATATATCCCATCTGATTTATAATTAAACATGTGTTCTAGTTAATTACTCCAACCCGTTTCACTAATAACTTAACTAAATAGTTTTAGTAGTTGATCAAATTTTTAGATTATGTATTAGTTATTGGTTTTGCCACTTATCATTAGTTTCATCTCATATATTGGTCCATACGAGTAGAGTCTAATTTATCACCTCCGTCTCGAGTCCAAATAGTCCGATATAAGTCCAATATACGCAAAGTTCAATAGCAAGTGTCAACCACGAGTTACCGAAACGTACCAATGAATCAATGTCGAAACAAATGAAACTCGTCAATCAGGTATTCAACAATCTGTACATTTAGCTCGTCATAGATAAATAATAATTAGTTGTAATGAAAACTATTTTAACTCTTTCGATTTACTAGACTAGGTTTAATCACAACAATGTATAAGCAATCCCATTTCATACGCTGGTAAAGCAAGAAAAGCAAAAAGAACGAGCAACTCCAACTCGAGACCATGAACCTCTTGACTTGAGAGTTAAGAATACCAACGACAACATCACATGAAACAAACCCAATTGACCCGAGATGGAAATATGTGCACGCATACCATCAAGACCAGAGACAATTCTGAAACAAACTCAAACCCGACTCGCAACCATTTAATACAACTACAACATACTAAAAATTATTAAAACATCCAGATGAGCCAAATATAAACTGAATAATCAAAATAACCACGCCTAGGTTCACAAAATTCCTTTCTGATAAGCATTCGAAGATTAGAACATAACAATCAAAACAACTAATTGAGACCTAATTACCTCGACTCAAGACGAACCCTACAACACGAGCCAACAAGCAAAACCCAAACTGACCGAGTCTGAGTCGACTCACCCGAGTTGACTCAACTCGACAAACAACAACCCCTTTAGATATGAATTTACCACACGAATTCTGATTATCAAAACATTTTCAAAACTCGTTTTCAACAAGGATTTATCACGAAAAATAAATCAATAAGTTTTGTCTTGTTTTAATCCCACAAAAACGTGACACTGATCTTATATTAGGTTCTAATAAAGAGAAAGTAACACAATAATGATTTTAGGTGTCAACTTACCCATAAGGTCGAGAGAGAAAGAAGGTTAGATGTTAGAGATGAAGAGGCGGAGCTGCTGTTGTGACGGCAACCACGGACCAAGAAAACCCAAGATCAAAACCCTAGAAATCCGATTCTCCTTTTCAAGATCTAGGGCGCGTCATGGTGATTTGAGGCGCGTGAAGTATGTCAAAAGAATCATGAGGTGACGATCTATCTGTTGGTGCAAGGTTTGTATTTTCCGGTGGCGGTTCCGGCGACGGTGGTGGTCGGCGGTGGCCGGAATTTAGGGTGTCCGGCGGCCGGATTTGGAGAAGAGAGAGAGGGAGTATTTTAAGTGTGAGAAAATTTGTGTGTGTAAAAATGAGAGGGATGAGTGAGATAGGGGTATTTATACTCCTTGAGGGACCATTCTTGCCATTTACCAAAGTTGAGGGAAGGGAGAATGAAAATATCACAGGGATCACTCTTGTAATTCCAGTAAACTTTTATAAATATTAGATTCGGGACTTATTTTGACTAGCAAACGGACTCGAAAAATTACGAAACTTGCGCCTTTGTTCACGAAATCATTTTTCCAATAAAAATGAGTATTTATTTGACTATTTACTCGCAAATAGAGATAGTGATCACTTCGAATGGTTTAACGAGTTTATAGTTGTGTCGGTACGCGTTAAGTGCAAATTTCACATTTCATGAGACAGCTATCTCGTTTTCTCGTCAAACGAGCTTAGAAAAGTCAGTAAATGATAAACAAACATAATTCCTTGAAAAAACGAATATCTGGAAAAGTGCGAGTTGTTATACGTCTCATCAAACTTGAACTCTTATTATCAAACACCTCAAGTTAGGAGAGGTCGCGGTCGTCCGCAGTTAGGCACACAACCTACAAACACTAATACTACAGTTACACAACCATGACAATGAAGTTACACAACCATGACGTCGGGGCAGGCCTCCATCTAGAGTGGATTCTCCATCCGTTTCTCGCAATGTTAGACAACATATAAGTCATGATATCGGAAATGTTGATACTCTGCCTCCTCGCTCAAACATAGTAGCTATAACATCATGTGAGTAAACATGAACATGTAACTTTCTTACTCGCTACAACATGGATATATGTCTCATTTATGTAACATTGTCTTTCTAGGTTTGACTTTCGATGCTAACCATGTGCGTGTATCATCCCGACCGACTCCACAAACCGTTATTACTTCGAGGACTGTTGTTGATAGCAATGGCAACCCACTTCATGTGTTCATGTGTATGTTTTTTTGAGTATTTCTTTTATAAAATATACTCACAACTTCTAAGTATTTTTTTTTTAAATTATTGAATCGTTATAGCCGGGCAACGCACGGGTACTAGTTATAATAAAGTGGCAAACTATAAACTTATGAATACATGTGATGTGAATTAACTTTTTCAAGTATAATATAGAGCTAGCCGGTCCATCGGACGTGCTTTGAATCTAGTATACATTG
Organism: Chrysanthemum makinoi; assembly: GCA_910596185.1. Classification (NCBI taxonomy): domain Eukaryota; kingdom Viridiplantae; phylum Streptophyta; class Magnoliopsida; order Asterales; family Asteraceae; genus Chrysanthemum; species Chrysanthemum makinoi. The sequence goes on along the minus strand of OU343218.1, from coordinate 197,976,883 downwards.
TAACACAATTTGGATCTTATATATAAAGGACATAATTTTTTCAAAACAAATGCACATTAAAGAAAATGTGAAAGTTGCTCCCATAACTTAAAATCAAAGCCTGATCATATGCATATTTTCAAATAAGTAGTCTGATCTTAAAAAAAAAAAAAAAACGATTATGAAATATAATCTCCATCATAATTAAGTGTATCAAATAAAAGTTACTTACAATATTTCAATAAATAATTTGATAAAATCTCATCAGTTATATTATATTTCACTAGCTAGGTAGACGCGCGATGCGGCGTCGGGTACCATGTGACTAAATTTTTTGGTGAACAAATATTATTTTGTTTTGGACTGATGCATTTCAGATTTATGTTTTAAAAGTTTAATTAGATTGTACATTATGGTTGAAATAGTTGTATATTTTGGTGAATGGGTGTTTTTAATAATGTATTAATTGTATATGTTGAATAACATTTTTTTAGTTTTATTTGTGCTTTAAATACTTGTAAATTATGCTTATTTACTTGTATTTGCTTAAAAATATATTTTTAGTTTATTCATGTGTGGAAGCTTAATTATATTGTACTTTGTGGTTAAAAAGTTGTATGTTTGGATGAAGGGGTGTTTTTAATAGTGTATTAATTTTATTATATGAGTAGTGTTTTTAGTTTTATGTGTGTTTTAGATACTTGTAAATAATGCTTATAAAGTAGTATTTGCTTAAAATTTTATTTATGGTTGTCTTAAAATAATAAATAAGAAGGAAGAGTACTATAGATATAGATAGTTGAGGTCAAAAGTTGAAATATATAATGTAAACCCTTAGGGGGTGTTTGGTTGGGGCAATTTGGGGGATATTGGAGGCATTTGCATTTTAATTCCCTTCAAATGTCATGTTTGGTAACTCAAATGGGGGAAATTGAAGCAATTTACAATTCCTCGAATTGCCAAAATGGGGAGAATCAGAATGCCTCCAAAAAGTGAGGAATTTTAATTTGCTCGAAAACAAATTTATAAACTTTTTTTCTTATTGTTTTTTTTATAAACTTTTAAATAGAATATTTATAATTTTTTTTTATAAACTTTTTTATAAATTTTTTATAAACTATTTTATAGATTTTTTTTAAACTTTTATTATAAATTTTTATAAACTTTTTTTTATAAATTTTTTATAAATTTCTTATAGATTTTTTTAAACTTTTTTATAAACTCTTTTATAAACTTTTATAAATTTTTTATAAACTTTTTTTAATTTTTTATAAATTTCTTAGAAATGTTTTATAAACTTTTTTTATAAACTTTTTTATAAACTTTTATAAATTTTTTATAAAGTTTTTTATAATTTTTTTTATAAATTTCTTATAAACTTTTTATAAACTTTTTAATAAATTTTTTATAAACTTTTTCATAAATTATTTATAAACTTTTTTTTATAAATTTTTTATAAACTTTTTTTTATAAATTTTTTCTAAACTTTTTTAATAATTTTTTTTATAAACTTTTAAATAGAATTTTTATGAAATTTATATTAAAAAAAAAAAAAATTATAAATTTCTGTGAACCAAACATGCGAAGGTATTTTAAATTCCGGAATTTTAAATTCTCAAGAATTTAAATTTTCTAGAATTTAAAATTCCGGAATTTCAAATTACCCCAACCAAACGCCCCCTTAGGGTCTTAGAGTTGAGATCAATATAGAACTCATATTTGTTATAGAACAAATGAACCAATCATAACCCTCCATTTTTTATCTAAATTAATACAAAATCATTTTCCACCTTTTTTTTTAAAACAACATATCTTACAAACGGTAAATCTTCAAAATATAAAAAATACACTATCGTGACGAGAATTAAATTATCTTTCTATAGATATGCACTTTTACATATTTTCGACAAACATTTTTTTCAAAAATTCCGTCCGAAAAAATCGTATATGATTTTTACGAATCATATATGATTTTAAAAAATCATGTATGATTCGATTTTTACGAATCATATATGATTTTTACAATCATATATGATTTTTGTTGACCGAAATTTTGAAAAAAAAAATTGTTAAAAATATATAATAGTGCATATCTATAGAAAGATAATTTAATTCTCGTCACGATAGTATAATTTTTATCGCGTAACGATTAACGGTTTGCGAGATATTTAATTTTTTAAAAAAGGGTGAAAGTTTATCATAATAAAAAAATAAATAGGTTAATTGGATCTATGGTAAATTTTGGTTCTATATTGAACTTTTGCCTAGGCTCTTATTGACACCTTTGAAAGTTGAATTTAAATATGATTTATGGGTGAAATATATTTGAAAATCTCCTCTATAATCATTTCATAAACCCTAAAAGTTTGTTAAAGTCGGCACAAAGCATAAGGGAAGAGATACGTTTTCAAGCCAATAAGGTACTATAATTCATATACATAAATTTACTATTATTATTTTACTAGTTGCATGTCTTTGAATGTGTAATGTGTTGATCATGTTGCATGATTTATGAATGTATAACGAATTGTTTCATGATCAGAAGTAATAACAAGGTTATTTGATTTTTGACGTTATTTTATGATAAACCATTTTCATTGGGGAAGATGATAAATGTTAATATGTGTTTTTTGGGGTGATTACTGAATAAAACTAGTTAGGAGATATAACGATCAAGACTGTGTTAACGAAGGTTTAATAGGCAAAAACCGTGTTGTGGAGAAGAATTGAGTAAAAAAAAAAAAAAAGAAAAGAAAAGGGAATTGGGATACATATCCCTGGACCTTGGTCATTTTTATTTCTTGCTGAAAGTTTCGTTTTAAAGTCTATAATGTGTCAAAGTTCATTGAGTGTCCATTATTGTGTATTGCATTTAGCCAGTTGATTATTTTTATTGTGTATTGCATTCAGCCAGTTTATTACTTTTGCCCGTTGGACGTTGTTGCGATAGCAAAAAAAAAAAAAAAATCTTATAATAGAGCTTATAATACTTGATTGATCGTCACTTGGTCAATTGGTTCATGTTAACGTATGTAGTACTTCATTGCATAGTTTATGTTTGTAATTACATGCAATATATGAATCTATATAAACTGATTATTTATATTGAACAATGTCTAATATAATTTCACATTGTACATTTCATAGAGACTGAGTTTTTATTTTTCACAGTACATATATACAAAGTAAGTTATGAAGACAGAATATTTTATCACCGGACCCCAAAGAAGCAAGCGTTGCAAGACTATAATGCCTGTATCTATCAAGGAAGAAATTTCAGCAAGCTGTAAAGTTCCTGCCATTGGCATCGATCTTGGTACCACTTATTCTTGTGTGGCTGTTTGGAAGCAGAACCGCATTGAGATCATAACAAATGATCAAGGAAATAGGGTCACCCCCTCACGTGTTGCCTTTAACGACACTGATCGTTTGGTTGGTGATGCTGCCGCGAACCAGGCTACTTATAACCCCACGAACACCATCTTCGGTTAGTCACTGTTCTTTCATTGTTATTAGAGTAAATTCCAAAACTGTACTTGTTTTCAAATTTATGGTTAATATTATGTTTGTTTGACTAAGGTGTTCTCAATGTACTGTTCCCACCCGAAAAAGAGATAAGAAAAAAAAAACTACAAAATCTCTCATGTGTACTCCCCCCTTTTCTTTTTTGAACTACGGAGATTTATTAGACACATGCTAGTAAGAAGCTAGCACGGACAAATCAAGAAAAGATTGCAAATGAATACAAAGAACACTCAGATTGCAACACCAATCAATCCAAGAAATACTACAAAACTTAGCTCTATTTTTTATCCAAAGATAGGATGTCGCAATAATGTCATCAATCATTTTCATCGTATTAACCTTAACCGCCTGAAAAACAAGTAGATTCCGAGCCCTCCATATCCACCCTATAGCACATAAAACCACAACATCGAAAAAAGAACTTGTTCTCTCACCGAGATTCAAATCACCATCATCAGCCATATAAGGAACATTCAAGGCGCCATCTAGAGGGATCACATCCAACCCCCACCATTTACGAATCAAATCCCAAATATTCCGAGAAAAGGTACAAAGAGCAAAAAGTGATCTTCATCTTCAATTTTTTCCTCACAAAATGGACATAAAATAGAGTGAAGGTCGATTCCTCTTTTATCAAGATTGGCTCCCTTGTTCATCCCTCACGTCTCTCTTATGAGCCTGTGTAATCCTCTACAGTCTCTCTGTTTTGTATCAACTAATATTATACTATGTTTCGATCATAAATTGGAGTATTATAGTAAGAAATAATAAAAGGACTTATTGCAATTTTTTATAGTATGTTCTAAAAAAAAACTGCGCTACAAATAATTTGCCATCTCTTTCAAGTTCAATTCTGAGTATTTCTCTTCCAAATCTAGGCTATTTTAATGAAACAAGATTACTTTTTGCAACTGTTTTTGTAAATGATTGTTCTCAATCTTATTTTATAAGTTGGTATCTCTGAAATAAGCATGCTCTGATAGTCGATTAAAACATCTAGCCACAAGAATTTTCATATCAAACTGAAAAGAAATGCATTTGGCTTTGGCTAAATTAAAACATTAATTAGCAGGAAATATCGTTCATAATTAATTTAAAAATCATTTTGTTTAAGTTAGGTTTTCTTCACATAGTCCATGCAAGACAAAGTTAGTTATGGATACTCTCATATTTACATTCATATAAGAGATTAATTTGGGATTAATTTGCCGGATGTACTTTTTTTTAGTTTTCTTTTCTTCTTGGAGACAACATGGTTAAACAAGCATATTGTCGCCAAACATACTTCTTGGTATATATCTACTCTTGTTAGTTGTTACATGTTAGATTTTCTCTTTTATAACTAAGTTTTAACAAACCAGTGTTGTGTCGTGTTGCATTCAACAGATGTTAAGCGATTGATTGGAAGGAGAGCAAGTGATAAAACTGTTAAAGAAGACACAAAGTTATGGCCTTTTAAAGTTGTGGCTGGGAACAATGACAAGCCAAAAATTTTAGTCACATACAAGAATGAAATTAAGGAATTTTCTGCGGAAGAAATATCTTCCATGATTTTAATGAAAATGAAAGTGGCTGCTGAAACATATCTCGGATCGACTGTAGAAAAGGCGGTGATAACAGTCCCTGCTTTTTTTAATGCTTTACAACGTCAATCAACAAAGGATGCTGCAACTGTTGCTGGGCTTGAAGTTATTCGCATGATTAATGAGCCAACAGCTGCTGCAATTGCTTATGCTCTTGACAAGAGATCTAATGGCAAGATGAATGTGTTAGTTTTTGACTTAGGCGGTGGCACTTTTGATGTTTCCGTTCTGACCATTAATGAAAAGGGAGTCATTGTGGTTAAAGCTTCGGGTGGTGACACACATTTGGGAGGTGAGGATTTTGATGAAAGAATGGTTAAGCATTTTGTCCAAGAATTCAATCGAAAGCACAAAGTGGATATCAGTAGTAACCTAAAGGCATTGGGCAGGTTGAGGGTCAATTGTGAAAGAGCAAAGAGGATTCTGTCAGCCGCTAGTCAGACAACAATCGAAATCGAGTGTTTGTTTAATGGTATTGATTTTTCTGCAAAGTTTACTCGAGCCAAGTTTGAGGAGATTAACATGGACTTGTTCAAGAAGTGCATGGAGCATGTGGAGACGTGTTTGAGAGATGCGAATATGAGTAAGCACAGCATTGATGAGGTGGTTATCGTAGGTGGATCGACAAGAATTCCTAAAGTGCAAGAATTGTTGAAGGAGTTGTTCAATGGAAAATCACTTTGCCAAGGCATCAATCCGGATGAAGCTGTTGCCAGTGGTGCTGGAATTTTAGCTGCAAACCTAAGTGGTATGGGTGACGAAGCTACGCAGTCTCTTGTGCTAATTGATGTTACTCCATTGTCTCTTGGTGTAGGGTGTGAAGGAGATGTTTTGGAAGTGTTAATTCCCAGAAATTCGCCTATACCAATCAAGAAGGAAACCGAGCTCTATACTGTTATTGACTATCAAAATTCGATGGATCTTCCGGTGTTTCAAGGTGAGAGATTAAAGTCTTCCGAAAACTTTCTTTTGGGAGAATTTTGGCTGTCTGGCCTTCCCCTTGCTCCCGCAGGTGAGGTCGAGGTTCGCGTATGCTATGAGATGGATGTTAATGGGATCCTGAACGTCTCGGCCAGAGAAATGACAACTGGCAGTAACAATGCAATCAAGATCACAAACACAAGCAGTGTGTCGAAAAAGGAGATCGAGAAGATGATTGAAGATGCTAAACGATATGAGTTGGAGGATGAAGCTTTTGTTAGGAATAATCGGTTCAATCCGATCCAGATAGATTGAACCAAATAGATTTTGGTTCTTATTAGACCTTTGATAGATCCAGACTGATACAAGCTTGACACAATCTGTCTGAAACTATTTCTAAAACTAGTATTATGTTGGTTGGTTATAATATGGATTTGGTACTTTGATTGCTGCCTTCTTAAATATTATGGATCTTGTTAGGAGCTTTACTGATTTTTGGTTATTTTGGTTGAACGGAATAAGGATGCTGAATATGCTACATCACTTTCCGCATACCAGGAATGTGTTCGGGCTTCCTTATCATGAAAAGGTTTATGCTACTGTTTTATGTATCAATATGCATCAATCCTACTGATCTTATTGCTAAAAGTGTTTGGTTTGGTGTTGCTATATGCGCTTACTATCTAGAACTACTATCTGTGAGCAATTAAAAAGCTTATGACCCATTTCATCTTTAGCTATGGTTTAGTTGATCTGTTTGATTACGAGGATACATAACTCAAACTGGCCTATTATAATTAAATGGGTCAGAGTCTCGCCCCTCTACATATAACAAAGTTTTTTCAGTTTGACCTGTTTCAGTTTCAGTTATTTTTTTGTTTACACATTTGACCCGTTTTAGATAGAACACAAGATGCGATAATAAAGTTAATGACATTTCGAAAGGTATAAAGGAATGTTGATACTGTATTCAATGCTGTACTCAAAGCCATCAGAATCAAGTTTATGATCTTTAAAGTCAAAAACTCCTAAGCAGTGCAGCAGGCATCTAGAGTTTGGAAGGTACAGTTCATGGTGTGTCATAAGGATAGCGGAGTGGAGTCGAGATTGATCTTCTGTGTTAGAAGTCTGTGCATGAAGTTGGTTCTAGTATTGATACATGTCTTGGTTTTACATAATGTTTTGGTATAGAGTTCTTATTAGTGAAATTCTTTATTAGGTTATATTAGCTTACTGGTTTGGTGCAGTTTACCAATGGTTTTGTGGAATATTTTGTGAAAGCGGTTTAGGTGGTGTCAAGTAAAGTTTGATCTTTAATTTACCGACCCTTTAGGAAAATTTTGGGAAAGCAATTTAGAAATACATCTGCGTACAAACTGAGATGAGATGATGGGACATAATGGGATATCAGGAGAGCATAGGCCATATAGATTGACTCTAATTTTGATATCTTTAAGTTGAAATTTTCAACCAGGTATCAAGTGTTGAGGTTTCTGCTGTAATGTTAAAGTTCAAATCTCGGTTGTGTTCTGAATAAAATCCTGATGAGAGCTTTTCCTATCTATTTTTTCATTGTGTCCGCGGTTTAGTCATGTCATAATTATTTTTATGGATTGGGAAAACAAGTAAAGTGAAAGACATATGCTAGAAGTTGTGTATTACAATAGAATACTTTTGAGTTAGATGACCATAACTTGGTTTGATTGTCACTTGATCTCTATTTGAACATCACTATCTCATTATTTAACTTCTATTATAAGAAAGTAAATCTAGATAACCAGTGTATTACACGCACTGACGCGCCATGTGTCTATATATGTATTTGTGCTTGTATATGTGTACATAATACATGCACTGGGGTTGTGTTAGCTTCTACTCTGATTCCTAAGGTTTTAGCCTTCTCTTCAGTTTCATACTTTCGTGAATCCATGGGTTATAAGAAAATAAGGACCTAAATCCATGGGTTATAATCCTTCCATTACTAATCGTACACGTTCAGTATATATTTATTGCAACTTTACAGACCATTCCAAATAGTAAAAAGTAACTAAGTAATTCAATTCAAATGAAAGACACATATGAGATAGTAATCCCCCTCCCTTTGCATGTGAATTTACTTGCTCGCACGTATTATCTGCATTTATACTACTACTATACGCTAAATCAGTGCTTTGCAAAGTCTGGCTTCCATATACCATAATTAATCTTAAGATAAAACTGAATGTATAAGCACTGGTATTCACATCTATCCTTTCTTCAAGTCTACTCCAGTGAGAGTGTATTCTCATCACGTTGACGTTTTGTTGCTTTCAGAAGTATGAGTTGGAGTATGATCAGTGTAAGATGAACCTTCTTTGGCTAAAATGTAAGACCAAACTAATGCAGCACTTCCACCTGTAACTGCAGCAAGAATTGAACCCCAAATCCACCTTTGTCTTGTCTTCCTTATTTTCCTAGCTCGTTCTATACATAATACAATGACAAATTATGAGGATTCAAGTCCAGAATGAAGAAAAGATAACAAAATTTCCAAGACTTACCGATTGTTTCTTGATTCCTCTGAGACATCTCATGATTAACAGCTACCGCAATCTGTCCAATAATCTGGCAATTTCGAAGTTCTTAGACTCTAACTGCGCTTTCATCTCTGGCTCAAGCTCACCCATAGCTTCTTCCCTACCGATAGAATTGGATACAGAATGGATATGGTTAACTTAACGGGATATATAATTCTTCTCCAATATCATCTGGAATTTGGTTCTTCAACAAAGTAGGATCTTCTGGAAGATTCAGCCCAACAAGTGATAACTGTTCGCATATCCTCCTCCACTGGTGATTTTTCTTCTTCTGCTTGCTTCCTTTTCTCCATCTCTACCAGTAAGCTCAGTCGTAGTTCACGCAATTCAGTGTCGACATCATTTGAAGCAGTCTGGGATCCACTTTCTCAAGACAAATTAAATGCACATTAAAGAAAATGTGAAAATTGCTCCCATGACCTTAAATCAAAGCCTGATCATATACATATTTTCATACAAGTAGTCTGATCTTTAAAATATCAACAACGATGATAAAATATAATCTCCATCATAATTAAGTATATCAAATAAAACTTACAATATTTCAATAAATAATTTGATAACATCTCATTAGTTATATTATATTTCATAGTTGAGGTCAAAAGTTGAAATAATGTAAACCTTAGGGTCTGTATTGACACCTTTGAAAGTTAAATTTAAATTTTGTTTTATGGGTAAAATATATTTGAGAATCTCCTCTATAATCATTTCATAAACCCTACAAAAAGTTGTTAAAATCGGCACAAGGCATATAGAGTCTAAGAGAAAAGTTTTCAAGCAAATAATGTACTACGTAGTACTCCGTATAATTTATACTATTATTATTTTACTAGTTGCTTGTCTTTGAATGTGTAATGTGTTGATCATGTTGATTGATTGATGTATGTCTATAGTTGGTAATACGAATCTATAACCAACTGTTTCTTGATCAGAAGTAATAGCTAGGTTATATGATTTTTGAATTTATTATATGATATACCATTTTCATTGGTGAAGATGCAAGATCGATAAATGTTAATATGTGCTTTTTGGGGTGAAGATGCATGATAAATGTTAATATGTGCTTTTTTGGGTGATTACTGAATAGAACTAGTTAGGAGATATAACTATCAAGACTGTGTTAACGGAGGTTTAATGGGCATGCACCACGCGTGTGGTGGAGGAGAATTGAGAAAATGAAAAAAAGACGGGAATTAGGATATATAGCCCTGGACCTTGGTCATTTTTATTTCTTGCTGAAAGTTTCATTTTAAAAGACTATAATGTGTCAAAGTTGATTGAGTGTCCATTAGTGTTTTAAAAATTTACTTTTGACTGCAGCCCTCCCATGGATTTCATTGGCTTGTAACATAATTTTTAACTTGGCCGTTGAATACAGAAGTTAAAGTAGATGTTAAATTATCTTACGTTAGTTTGATATATTATACAAAAACACACCCAATCCGCCGGGGCGGAGATTAGTTTCATTATGCCTTAGATTTATCTTTTATGTATTTTGTATTGCATTTAGCCAGTTTATTATTTTAGCCAGTTGGACCAGTTGGGATAGCAAAAAATTTATCTTATAATAATATACTTATAATACTTGATAGATCATCACTTGGTCAGTTGGTCCATGTTAACATATGTAGTACTTCAGTGCGTAGTTTCTGTTCGTAATTACAATATAAGAATCTATATAAACTGATTATTTATATTGAACAATGTCTGATATAATTTCACACTGTACTTGTCATAGAGACTGAGTTTTTATTTTTTACAGTACATACAAAGTAACTAATGAAGACAGAATATTTTATCACGGGACCCCAAAGAAGCAAGCGTTGCAAGACTATAATGCCTGTATCTATCAAGAAAGAAATTTCTGCAAGCTGTAAAGTTCCTGCCATTGGCATCGATCTTGGTACCACTTATTCTTGTGTGTCTGTTTGGAAGCAGAACCGCATTGAGATCATAACAAATGATCAAGGAAATAGGATCACCCCCTCACGTGTTGCCTTTAACGAGACTGGTCGTTTGGTTGGTGATGCTGCCAAGAACCAGGCTGCTTATAACCCCACGAACACCATCTTCGGTTAGTCACTGTTCTTTCTTGGCTATTGCCTGTGAGAGTAAATTCCAAAACTATACTTAATGGCACCGTAATGTATCATATTTGTCACTAGCACCTTTTATATGTATCGAACAATTCTTTTTGCTATTTTATGTACTAAACCGGATTTTATTGTATTTTTTGTGTACTTTGCCCCTCAATTGTTTGCTACTATATGTATCATAGTTGCCATAAAGTACACAGAAAATACAATAAAATCAAGTTTAGTACATAGAATAGCAAACCAAATTGTCCGATACATATAAAAGGTGCAAGTGACAAGTATGATACATTATGGTGCCTTTAGCCCTTTCAAATTTATGGATAATAATATGTTTGTTTGACTAAGGTGTTCTCAAAGTACTATTTTCACCCAAAAGAGATAAGAAAAAAACTACACAATCTCTCTCATGTGTACTCCCCTTGGTCATCCCTCACGTCTCTCATATGCGCCTGGCGTGTATCCCTCTAGAGTCTCTGCTCTGTTTTGTATAAACTAATATGATGCACTACAAATAATCTGCGATCTCTTTCAAGTTCTAAGTATTTCTCTTCCAAATCTAGGGTATTTTGATGAAACAGAATTACTTTTTGTAAGTTGGTATCTACGAAATAAGCATGTTCTAATACATATTTGGTTTTGCTCGGTTTCGGCTGTGATTGTCGCAAGAATTTTCATATCAAAAAACACTAATTAGCAGGAAATGCTGTTCATAAATTTATTTTTTTATTTTTTATTTTTTATTTATTATTATTTTTTTTAAGTTAGGTTTTCTTAACATAGTCCATGCAAGACAAAGAGTTGGTTATGGATGCTGTCATATTTACATTCCTACAAGAGATTAATTTGGGTGTTTATTTGCCGGATGTACTTTTTTTTTTCCTTTTCTTTTCTTCTTGGAGACAACATGGTTAAACAAGCATATTGTCGGCAAACATACTTTTGGAATATATTTACTCTTGTTAGTTATTAAATGTTAGATTTTCTCATTTATAACAAAGTTTTAACAAACCACTGTTTTGTCGTGTTGCATTCAACAGATGTTAAGCGATTGATTGGAAGAAGAGCAAGTGATAAAATTGTTAAAGAAGACACAAAGTTATGGCCTTTTAAAGTCGTGGCTGGGAACAATGACAAGCCAAAAATTTTAGTCACATACAAGAATGAAATTAAGGAATTTTCTGCGGAAGAAATATCTTCCATGATTTTAATGAAAATGAAAGTGGCTGCAGAAACATATCTTGGGTCGAGTGTTGAAAAGGCGGTGATAACAGTTCCTGCTTTTTTTAACGAATCACAACGCCAATCAACAAAGGATGCTGCAATGGTTGCTGGACTTGAAGTTATTCGTATGATTAATGAACCAACAGCAGCTGCAATTGCTTATGCTCTTGACAAGAGATCTAATGGCAAGATGAATGTGTTAGTTTTTGACTTAGGTGGTGGTACTTTTGATGTTTCCATTCTCACCATTAATGAAAAGGGAGTCATTGTGGTTAAAGCTTCCGGTGGTGACACACATTTGGGAGGTGAGGATTTTGATGAAAGAGTGGTTAAGCATTTTGTCCAAGAATTCAATCGAAAGCACAAAGTGGATATCAGTAGTAACCTTAAGGCATTGGGCAGGTTGAGGGTCAATTGTGAAAGAGCAAAGAGGATTCTGTCAGCCGCTAGTCAGACAACAATCGAAATCGAGTGTTTGTTTAATGGTATTGATTTTTCTGCAAAGTTTACTCAAGCCAAGTTTGAGGAGGTTAACATGGACTTGTTCAAGAAGTGCATGGAGCATGTGGAGACGTGTTTGAGAGATGCGAATATGAGTAAGCACAGCATTGATGAGGTGGTTATCGTAGGTGGATCGACAAGAATTCCTAAAGTGCAAGAATTGTTGAAGGAGTTGTTCAATGGAAAATCACTTTGCCAAGGCATCAATCCGGATGAAGCTGTTGCCAGTGGTGCTGGAATTTTAGCTGCAAACTTAAGTGGTATGGGTGACGAAGCTACGCAGTCTCTTGTGCTAATTGATGTTACTCCATTGTCTCTTGGTGTCGGGTGTGAAGGAGATGTTTTGCAAGTGTTAATTCCCAGAAATTCACCTATACCAATCAAGAAGGAAACGGAGCTCTACACTGTTATTGACTATCAAACTTCGATGCATCTTCCGGTGTTTCAAGGTGAGAGATTAAAGGCTTCCGAAAACATTCTTTTGGGAGAATTTTGGCTGTCTGGCCTTCCCCTTGCTCCCGTAGGGAAGGTTAAGGTTCGCGTATGCTATGAGATGGATGTTAATGGGATCCTGAACGTCTCGGCCAGAGAAATAACCACTGGCAGTAACAATGCAATCAAGATCACAAACACAAGGAGTGTGTCGAAAAAGGAGATCGAGAAGATGATTGAAGATGCTAAACGATATAAGTTGGAGGATGAAGCTTTTTTGAAAGAGCAGGTTTGGAATAATCGGTTCAATCCGATCCAGAATGACTGAACCAAATAGATCCAAACTGATACAAGTTTGCCACAATCTGTCTGTTACTATCTTTAAAACAAGTATTATGTTGTTTGGTTATAATATGGATTTGGTACTTTGATTGCTGCCTTCTTAAATATTATGGATCTTATTAGGAGCTTTACTGATTTTTGGTTATTTTTGTTGAATGGAATAAGAATGCTTTATATGCTGCCAGGACCGTGTTCGGGCTTCCTTGTCGTGAAAAGGTTTATGCTACTGTTTTATGTATCAATATGCATCAATCCTACCGATCTTATTGCTAAAAGTGTTTGCTTTGTTGTTGCTATATGCAATTACTATCTGGAACTGCTATCTGTGAGCAATTAAAAAGCTTATGACCCTCTTCATCTTTAGCCATTGTTTAGTTGATCTGTTTAATTAAGAGAAAACATGACTCAAACTGGCCTATTATGATTAAATGGGTCAGAGTCTCGCCCCTCTACGCATAACAAAGTTTTTTCAGTTTGACCCGTTTCAGTTTTAGTTATATTTTTGTTTACACATTTGACCCGTTTTAGATAGAACACAAGATGCGATAATAAAGTTAATGACATTTTGAAAGGTAGAAAGGAATGTTGATACTGTATTCAATGCTGTACTCGAAGCCATCAGAATCAAGTTTATGACCTTCAAAGTCAAAAACTCCTAAGCAGTACAGGCAGAGGCGGAGCCAAAAATTTTTGCTCGAGGGGCACATTTTGACAATTTTTAGAAACTGCATTACAAAATGGTTATTAAGAGGGAAAATTACAAAAAAATCCAGATATTTTAGAAAATTAACACTACATTTTTTTTTTTTTTGCTAGGGGGCACGTGACCCCCGAGACCCCTCCCTATCTCCACCCATGAGTACAGCAGGAATCTAGAGTTTGGAATGTACAGTTCATGGTGTGTCATAAGGATAGCGGAGTGGAGTCAAGATTGATCTTCTGTGTTAGAAGTCTTTGCATGCATGAAGTTGGTTCTACTATTAATGCGTGTCTTGGTTTTACAGTTTTAGTATAGAGTTCTTAGTGGGATTCTACATTAGATTATATTAGCTTACTGGTTCGGTGCAGTTTACCAATGGTTTTGTGATTGGAAACTTCACATTTTCACCAAAAAAAATAGATGGATTAATTATTATTGATGGAATATTTTGTGAAAGCGTTTATTTACATCTGCTTATAAACTGAGATGAGATGGTGGGAAATAATGGGCTATCAGGAGAGCATAGGCCTTATAGTTTCACTCTAATTTATGATATATTTAAGTTCAATTTTTCGACATGGTATCAACTGTTGAGGTTTCTGTTGTAATGTTAAAGTAAAAATCTCGGTTGAGTTCTGAATAAAATCCCGATGAGAGGTTGAGTTCTGAATTAAGTAAAACTCTCTGTTGTAATGGCATATTTATTTGTATGGATTGGAGAAACAAGTAAAGTGAAAGGCATATGCCAGAAGTTGTGTATTACAATAGAATACTTCTGAGTTAGATAGACCATAACTTGGTTTGATTGTCACTTGATCTCACCATTTGAACTTCACCATCTCATTAATTTTTTTTTATCACTACAACAATCGTGTGGACGGGCGAGGAGACTTTCGCCGGAGACGAGATGTCCCCGGCAAAAGTCGCTAAACAACAAAATCACAGCTGACGTGGCACATGAATACGCTGACCTGTTAATGAAAATTCAACTAACACTTTCGCAGGGGACTTGTCCCCGAGGAAAGTCTGTTTACTATTTAGTATACTTTGACCGCCCAGTCAAAATTCAACGGTACCTTTCCCCGGGGACATGTCTCCGGCAAAAGTGGATTTCACTTTTACGAAAATTTGACTAGAGTCAATAGCATGTTAATTGTTCTTGCCTTTATTCCCGCCAAAACTTTCCCCGGGGACATGTCCCCGACAAAAATGATATCTAAAAAAATACGCTTACTTATATGTTAAAAATACACAACTTTTAATACACAACTAAAACCCCGATTAAATGTTAAAAATATGAACTTAATTATATTGTGGTTCATTCATATGTTAAAATGACCTGCTAGAGATGGGTCGGATCAAGTATGTTCAAAGATGTTTGTGGTGGGAAAGTTTCTTCACAAGTTCAAATCAAGACAGTGGAATATCTATGATAAGAGGTTGTGAAATTCGTGTAAAGATAAAAGGACTATATAATGTGTTTGTCATGTTGGTGGGAAGTTTTGGCGCCAGTATTTTTGGAGGGAATGATACGTATACCATAGCACCTATACTTGGTCGTTTAACATGTTACGTATACCATAGCACCTATACTCGGTCTTTAAACGTGATACGTATACCATAGCACCTATACTTGGTCGTTTAACATGATACGTATACCATAGCACCTATACTCGGTCGTTTAACATGATACGTATACCATAACACCTATACTTGGTCGTTTAACATAATACGCATACCATATCACCTATACTCGGTCGTTTAACATGATACGTATACCATAGCACCTATACTCGGTCGTTTAACATGTTACGTATACCATAGCACCTATACTCGTTCGTTTAACATGATACGTATACCATAGCACCTATACTTGGTCGTTTAACATGATACGTATACCATAGCACCTATACTTGGTCGTTTAACATGATACGCATACCATAGCACCTATACTTGGTCGTTTAACATGATACGTATAACATATCACCTATACTCGGTCGTTTAACATGATACGTATACCATAGTACCTATACTTGGTCTTTTAACATATTACGTATACCATACCACCTATACTTGGTCGTTTAACATGATACGTATACCATACCACCTATACTTGGTCGTTTAACATGATACGTATACCATAGCACCTATACTTGGTCGTTTAACATGATACGTATACCATAACACCTATACTCGGCCGATTAACATGATACGTATGCCATAGCACCTATACTCGGCCGTTTAACATGATACGTATACCATAGCACCTATACTCGGTCGTTTAACATGATACGTATACCATAACACCTATACTTGGTCAGTTAACATGATACGTATACCATAGCACCCATAATTGGTCGGTTAACATGATACGTATACCATAGCACCTATACTCGGCCGTTTAACATGATACGTATACCATAGCACCTATACTCGGTCGTTTAACATGATACGTATACCATAGCACCTATACTTGGTCGTTTAACATGATACGTATACCATAGCACCTATACTTGGTCGTTTAACATGTTACGTATACCATAGCATCTATACTCGGTCATTTAACATGATACGTATACCATAGAACCTATACTCGGTTGTTTAACATGATACGTATACCATAGCACCTATACTTGGTCGATTAACATGATACGTATACCATAGAACTTATACTTGGTCGTTTAACATGATACGTATACCGCAGCACCTATACTCGGCTGTTTAACATGATACGTATACCATAGCACCTATACTCGGTCGTTTAACATGTTACTTATACCATAGCACCTATACTCGGCTGTTTAACATGATACATGTTGGGAACTATATTTAAAGTTGATAAGACAAAATACATGAATATTTTTACTATTGTAATTCATTATTATTACTTTTGGTTTAAGTATCTAGTGTCTTAAGTTCATTTTTAGTTGTGGAAAACTTCATGGTGGGTAATTTGAGACATTAGATGGCTGAATTGGAAGTGTGGTGATGATTTGTGATGGTCAAAATCAAAGTTGCTTCTATTCGCGGTTCTCCTAGTGGATTATGACAAAAAGGGGAAGAAGTACTTGGAAGCTGCCACTTGAAGATTCTTGGTGATTGCATGTTTAAGGGGAAGTTCGTTTATCTTTCATGACATACTTGTTTGTGCTTATTTGGTTTTGTCATTATCTACTAGGGGAAGATTGTTGGGAACTATATTTTAAGTTGATAAGACAAAATACATGAAAGATGAAGGACTATTGAAGACAAAGAAAGACAAGGGACCTACTTGGCAAAGAAATATTTATTATCTAGTCCCTTGTAGTCATTTGTAACCCTAGTATCTTTATTATATAAAGAGATACAAGGAATTAGGTTTTTAGTGTGTCATACAATGTAAACATCAGACAAAAGGGTGTGTGTGTAAGTCTAGGGCGTGAGTATGTAAACGCCTAGACTAGGTAATAGTCGACTTGTAGTGTTTAGCCCCAAGGATCGTTGATCCTTGTTGTGTAAACAACCTCGAGCATCGATCCTAACAATACATATACCATATCACCTATACTCGGTCGTGTAACATGATACGTATACCATAACACCTATACTTTGTCGTTTAACATGATACCTTTACCATAGCACATATACTTGGTCGGTTAACATGATACGTATACCATAGCACCTATACTAGGTCGGTTAACATGATACGTATACCATAGCACCTATACTCGGTCGTTTAACATGATACGTATACCATAGCACCTATACTCGGTCGTTTAACATGATACGTATACCATAGCACCTATACTCGGTCGGTTAACATGATACGTATACCATAGCACCTATACTCGGCTGTTTAACATGATACGTATACCATAGCACCTATACTCGGTCGTTTAACATGATACGTATACCATAACACCTATACTTTGTTGGTTAACATGATACGTATACCATAGCACCTATACTTGGTCGGTTAACATGATACGTATACCATAGCACCTATACTCTGCCGTTTAACATGATACGTATACCATAGCACCTATACTCGGTCGTTTAACATGATACGTATACCATAGCACTTATACTTGGTCGGTTAACATGATACGTATACCATAGCACCTATACGTGGTCGTTTAACATGTTACGTATACCATAGCACCTATACTTGATCGTTTAACATGATACGTATACCATAGCACCTATACTTGGTCGGTTAACATGATACGTATACAGGCTCTGATTTGAGCATGTGTGGCATAGGCGACCGCACAGGGCCTCCGATTTTTAAGGACCTCCAGTGTCTAAAACTCCGCTATTATTATATAAACAGTTTTGGAGGATTCAATCTCGTCGGAAGATGATTTAGGATATACAAATATAAGATCTTAATAGCAAGAAATAGAAATAAGCTAGTTCCTGTGTTTTAATGGTGGAAAATGAAGCATGGGTTTGAACTGAAGAAGATAACCCGAGCTGAAGGAAATGTTTTTTTACTGGGCCATAGGTTTTTATTTGTCTTTTAGTTCTATTAGTCTCCTAACTTTCATTTTAGACCTCTTGTCTTCACATTTTTTAATTACAACCACTTCGCATATTTTGCATTTGTGGTTAAAAACTTGAGAAGGTTTAAGCTTAAACTAAACTTAACTTTCACTATAAATCTATTTCTTAAGCTTGAAACATGTCTTAAAAACCATGTATTTGCTATGATTTATTTTAAGACATCTTAGACGTAATGCTTTATAGTTTACAGGTTTTTGTAATATGCTTAAAATACTCAATTGCTACAACTAAAAAAAAGAATGATGTATTTATATAAGAATATGGTTAGAAATTTGTTTGATCGATATTAAAAGCAATGCATTACGGAGTTAATAGGTGTTGCCGTGTTGATTTTATGAATACTTCATCTTTCGGAAGGCCTATTTAAAATTATGGAACAGGGCCTTCAAATTTCATGGGACGGCCATGTACGTATACCATAACACCTATACTTGGTCGGTTAACATGGTACGTATACCATAGCACCTATACTCGGCCGTTTAACATGATACGTATACCATAGCACCTATACTTGGTCGTTTAACATGATACGTATACCATAGCACCTATACTTGGTCGTTTAACATGATACGTATACCATAGCACCTATACTTAGTCGTTTAACATGATACGTATACCATAGCACCTATACTTGGTCGGTTAACATGATACATATACGTATATAAAGTATATAAAGTATATAAATACCTATAAAACATTTATATATAATTTCCCGTGTCCACGCTGTGTCCGTGTCATATATTTTTAGACTTTGCCGTATCGCCGTGTCTGTGCAACCTAGGTTAAAAGTAATTAAACTAATTTTATAATTTTTAGGTTAAATTTAAACTGATTTATTATTAATTTTAATTATTTAAAATGACTAGGCGAGTACCCGTGCCTAGCGGCATCGGTTTCTAGCGGCAGCGGTTTCTAGCCGAGTGTCCGCGCGTAGCGGCAACGGTATCTAGCAGAGTAGCCATGTCTTGCGGCAGTGGTATCTAGCAGAGTACCCGCGCCTAGCGGCAGCGGTGTTTAGTTTTCGACAAAATTCCTGCGGCGAATAATTTTTTTTTCAAAAAATTGTATATGTATCGCTCGGGAATCCTTTTCGAAGAGCACTTTTTCTGAAGGCATGATTGCACAACAACGACAATAGATTATTGTGTTTTTATGAAGGTATAGGGGTGGCGACGATTATTTACCGGCAAACATCTTATTCAACATGTAATTTTTTTTATAGATTGTTGTGGTTTATGGTACTTTTATTTATTTATCTACTTATTTATTTATTTATTTATTATTATTATTTTTGTTGACTAAATTGGCATTCGATTATTGTGTTTTTCTGAAGCTATAGTGGTGGCGACGATTAACGATATACGATATTGTGGTAAGTGTTTTGTATAACGTTCAAAATAAAACGTGAAAAAGGATGAAAATGTAATTACAAACTGTTGTAACATGTGATAATTCAACTCTAGCAAAAATTCTTAACATATATCAAACGACATAGAAAAATATTTAATGAAACTTAAAATAAAAGATTACATCAATTATGAAATATTAATTAACAACACATGTTACTCGTCACGTAAAACTTCTTGATACACGACATTTGAGGTATAGATTCCTGTTTGACGGAACTCTTTGACTAGTTTAACCAATACCTTTGTTGTTCTACGAGATATCCCTCTAGACAATGCCACATAAAGCTGGCCATGAGAGAAAACAGAATCTGGAAAATAGACACCCACATTTGGAATTGTTTGGCCCTGAGCTTTATTAATAGTCATCGCAAAGCTAAGGCGCACGGGGAATTGTGTTCTCTTTAGTTTGAAAGGGAACATGTCGTCTTCAGATGGAGCAAGAGGAATTCTTGGCAAGAGCACTCTAACTCCAGCGTGCTGTCCCACAACAATCTCAGCATTGATGACATTAGGATCAAAACGTTTTCATATCAACCTCATTCCCACTCGTCATTGATAACTATACAGCCATTTTTTTATACATAGTATTAGCTGATAGGATTTTCGGACTATAATGATTTAACATACAATGCATGAATTACAAATACATGATAACAATTAAGATACATAGACGATGACGTCGAATTGCTACATCCTTCACCATTTGAAAGTATTCTCAAATGATTTAACATAGAATTACATGAATTAGTTGATAGGATTTTCGGACTATAATGATTTAACATACAATATATGAATTACAAATACATGATAACAATTAAGATACATAGAGTGAACACTTAACATGTCTAAAATCAAAATAAGTCGACTATCGGTTCGACGGTTATTTTGAACGCCTCGAATGCATTTATGAACGCAAATAACACGAACAATTGTGTTTGTGTACCATAGGTCATAATTTCGATTACTAAACGACGAAAAGTCTATAGCATCAAATGCGTTGGCCATTTTTCTACTATAATAAATCAATAATTAGGCAACAAAAAATGTATAACTTAAAACTAAAATAACTATATTTACATTATTGACATTATAAATATTTTAAAAATTAAACACTTCTAAACTTTCTTAATTCCAAAAGTTATTTCAAATTTTTAAAATTAATTTTAAAAAATATTTTTTTTTTCTATTACATCAAATTAAAAAAAATCAAAGTCAATAATTCAAAATTTTAAAAAATTTCAAATTTCAAAATAAATAATCAAAGTTTAAAATTTTATTAAAAAAACGAATTTTTAACTTTTTGAACTTTTTCCAACTTTTTCAAAATATTAAAAAAGTGAAAAATTTCCAACTTGTTAACTTTTTCAACTTTTTTAACTTTTTCAACTTTTTCCAACTTTTTCAACTTTTTCCAACTTTTTCAAAATATTAAAAAATTTTCAACTTTTTCAAAATATTTCATTTTTTTTAAATTACGAAAATTTAAAATTTTAATGTTATTTAATTTTTAAAACTATTTCAAATTTTAAGAAATATTAAAAATCAAAGTCGCTAATTCAAAATTTTCAAAATATTTCAAATTAAAAAAAAAACTAAAATATTTTAAAAGTTTAATTAAAATAAAGTCAATAATTCAAAAAACAGTCGAAATTTAAAAAAATATATATATATATATTTTTCAATTATTTCAAATTAAAAAAAATCAAAGTCAATAATTCAAAATTTTAAAAAATTTCAAATTTCTCAAAAAAAAATCAAAGTTTAAAATTTTATTAAAAAAACGAATTTTTAAAATTCTTGAATGTCACTAATTAAAATTTTCAAAATATTTCAAATTTCAAAAAGATTTGAAATATTTCAAACTTTTAAAATTTCAAATTAATTCAAATTTCATACAATTTCAAAATATTTCAAGTTTCTAAAAATTTCAAAATACATCAAAGTTCTAAGTTTAAACTTTCAAAAAATTCCAAAAAATTTGAATTTCAACTATTTTATATCCACATTTATACAATAAACTTTATAACAAATTTACGGAATAAAGTTTATAACAAAATTTATACAATAAACTTTATAACAAATTTACACAATAAACATTATAACAAATTTACATAATAAATACTAAAAACAATTTACATATTTACACTAAAAGCTTGTAACAAAATTTTACACCATAAACAGTATAACATATTTACATCATAAACTTTATAACAAAGTTTACACTATAAACTTATAACAAAATTTACACTCTATACTTTATGACAACATTTACTTCATAAATTTTATAACAAAGTTTACATAATAAACTTCATGACAAATTTATGCTATAAACTTCATATCAATATTTACACTATAAAATTAATAACGAATCTACTCAATAAACTTTATAATAATGTTTACAATAAACTTTATTAAAAGCAATGCATTACGGAGTTAATAGGTGTTGCCGTGTTGATTTTATGAATACTTCATCTTTCGGAAGGCCTATTTAAAATTATGGCACAGGGCCTTCAAATTTCATGGGACGGCCATGCACGTATACCATAACACCTATACTTGGTCGGTTAACATGGTACGTATACCATAGCACCTATACTCGGCCGTTTAACATGATACGTATACCATAGCACCTATACTTGGTCGTTTAACATGATACGTATACCATAGCACCTATACTCGGTCGTTTAACATGATATGTATACCATAGCACCTATACTTGGTCGTTTAACATGATATATATACCATAGCACCTATACTTGGTCGGTTAACATGATACATATACGTATATAAAGTATATAAAGTATATAAATACCTATAAAACATTTATATATAATTTCCCATGTCCACGCCGTGTCTGTGTCATATATTTTTAGACTTTGCCGTATCGCCGTGTCCGTGCAACCTAGGTTAAAAGTAATTAAACTAATTTTATAATTTTTAGGTTAAATTTAAACTGATTTATTATTAATTTTAATTATTTAAAATGATAATAAAGAGTTTTTTTAAAAAGAAAATTGAATAATTAAAACTTTTCCCGAGGACATGTCCCCTGGGAAAGTTTTGGCGAAAATTTCCATTTTCCCTCCTCTCTTTTACTTTATCCCGCCATTACTTTCCCCGGGGACGTGTCCCACGGTAAAAGGTTCGCTAGATGACAACGAATACTTTCGCCGGGGACATGTCCCCTGCAAAAGTAGAAAGTAAATATTGACCTCAATAATTGACAGATCTGGTCATACTTGGAAAAGAAAAAAAAACGAAAGTCGTCTTCCTCCTCTCAACTCACCACTGCCACTACACGCTCCATTACCACTGCTCCACCTCCACCACCACTGCTCCATTACCACTGCTCCACCACAGCACCACCTCCACCACCACTGCTCCACCACCACTACACGCGCACCACTGTGCACCATCTCCTTCTCTCCTCTCAATAAAATGATTTTATCCTCAATTCCTCTCAAAGTTTGATTCTTTCTCTTCTCTTCTCATTTCTCAACTGATACCATCTCCTTCTCTCCTCTCAAACTGGTATTTTTTTTAATTAGTTAAACATATTTTTAATTTTTGTAATTTCTTTTTAATTGTTTATAATTTTTGTCAATTGTTTATAAATTTATAAGTTTGTTTTGATTTTTTATTAATTTTTTTGTTAATTTTGTTTTTTGGTATATATAGCTGCTGCTGAGAAGCCGATACCCGAAGCCGAGAACACAACGCACGTGCTCTCGAGACCCCACAACCGAGGTATTTTTTTGTGTTTATGTTTGTAGCGGGGACATGTCCCCGGCGAAAGTTTATAGTTGAGCATTTTAGTGTTTATGTTTGTAACCCCTCATCAGTTCCCTTTTGGAAACTAGTATATATAAATTTGTTGTGTGAACTCAAATGTACTATATTGTGTACTGGTATATATAAATTTGTTAATGCATGAATGGCCTGCGTTATGAAATGTGATTGTGAGTTGTAGGGGGTTTATTATTGCTGTTAAAAGATGATCGGTGTGGTATAGTTGGCGACTTCAGCGTATAATGGGGTTTAAGGTAGCTTGAGCTTTGATAAGTTTAGGTGCTTCAACGTTTAGTTGGCGACTAGTTAGTAACCCCCTATCAGTTCCCTTTTGGAAAACTGATTTTCTGCTCCTGAAGGGATGTTTGGAACAGCACCTTGAGTGGGTCAAGACCCACTTTTGACCCATGTTTGGGTCTCCCAATGGCTGTAGTAGATGTTAGATATGCTTGTTCATCCTTCTCATTGGTGTCAATTTGCAAAACAAGTTTTTAAGAAGTTGTCATGCAGTCCCATATGTGTCTTAATTAACTTTTGTTTTTGAATTTTAGTTTCTTCAATTTAAGATTTTAGAACCTGTACTCTTGTATGATTAATCTTTGGTTGGTAGTGTAGGCATTCCATATTTTTTTGAATTTTTGTTTGAGCTTGTAAGTAGCTTTTCCCTAGCTTGAAGTTACCCTATTGAGCCATGTGTGACTGTTTCAGCAATCCCATAACAGCCCCTTTCAGCCCTCTTTTTAGCTTGTTAACAGCTCATTAGTGGCTGCCCCTTAGCTTGTAGGATCTCTTTAGTATGCCATTTACTAGTCTTGGATTACCTAGTCTTTAGTGCTTAATTTAGTGCTTATTTTTCTAGCCAAAAATGCCCTTGGAAGACTGCTATTGTGGGCTATTTCATATGCTGATATGGCATATGTTGTAATTTTGATTTTTATTAATAAATTTGATTTTTTTTACATTCGAGACCAGCCGAGAGCCGAGACGAGCTAGCCGAGAGCCAAGACCACAATCGGTATGTTTTTTGTCTAACTTTGTTAATGTTTGCTGTTAATACACGTGAAACTTATATAAGCTCACAATCGGTATTTTTCATAAGCTTCAATTTTCTGGCTTATTTGGAGACTTGTGGGCTGATATAAGTATATTATGATATGATAAACTTATATAAGCTCACAAGTCTCCAAATAAGCCGGAAAATTGAGTCTTGTGATATATAAGCTGAAATTGACAATGTGAATATGTTAGTATTGTATAGTATTTGATTGTGTTAAACTATTGTAATTGATTTTAGGACTTTAGTGATTAATTTCGGAAAGTCTCCGTCCGAAGTTAATCATCCCATAGAAAACCCGTCCGAAATTAATTTATTAGAAATTAATTTCGGAAAGTCCCCTGTTTGAGACTGCTTTTTGAATGTTTTGTCTCATTTAGGATATGAATGCGTATAATTGATTTACTATTTGTGAAAATTTCGACAGTGTTTCCCCTTTACTCCTACGAATATGTCTTTAATGCACATATTTGGGGAGTTGAGGGGAAATGCTGCCGAAATTTTCTCAAATAGTAAATTCAATTATACGCATTCATATATGAGACTAAACATTCAAAGAGTGGGTTAGGATTGCCTTCCAAAGTTGGATTAGGTGAACAAAACGCAAAACTGGTAATTCCACCTTTATGTTTTTACGTGTAGATTTTTTGTTAAAATTTTAAGTCAATATAATTTTTTGTTGCTTCATTAAAACGCAGTTATGACAATTGATAAAAGTTGGGTCTCACTAGCATGTACCAGTAGAGAATTTTTAGTTGGTATTAAAGCTTTCTGCGAGTATTGCAAGCCCTTAGTGAATATTGATGGGAATATAAAATGTCCATGTGCTCGTTGTTTAAACCTACCCTGGATAAAGCACGAAAATTTGTTTGACCACATACACACAAATAGCTGGGACCATAGTTGTACGAAATGGTATAATCATGGTGAGCCGGATGCCCGAACAGTCGTACACAACACAAGACACCCTGGGATGAGTGACATGGCTGAGTTCCTTCATGATATTGGTCCGAATAACGAACAAGATGATCCAACTCAAGGAAATATTGGCGAGACAAGTAACGACGCACTTCCTCAACGTAATGAGTATGAGGAGTTACTTGCCACTGCCAACGAAAAACTATACCCAGGCTGTGAGTGGATGTCTTCATTAGACTTTATGGCAAAGATTACACACATCAAGGTCAAAGGTAAAGTGAGTGACACCACATTTAATGAGTTCCTAACTTTATTCAAGGAAGTTTTCCCGCCCGTTCTAGGATACAACATGCCATCGTCATACTATGAAATAAAGAAGACATTTAAAACTATCGGGTTAGGATATGAATCGATACATGCTTGTGTAAATGATTGCTTTTTATATCGGGGGTGGGTAACGAAGATTTGCAGACTTGTCCGATCTGCGGCGCTAGTAGATGGAAAGAAAAGAACACACTAGGGAAGAAAGTTCCTAACAAGGTGTTGCATTACTTTCCTATCATTCCTAGACTACAACGTTTGTACAAGTCCAAACACAGTGCAAAACATATGACTTGGCATGTGTCTGGGAAGTCTAGGGAGAATGGTAAGATGCAACACCCGGTTGATGGTCAAGCATGGAAGAAATTTGACATCAAGTATTCGAAGGAATTTGCTAAAGAAAAAAGAAACGGCCGGTTAGGGTTGGCTGCTAATGGTTTCAATCCGTATGGCAACCTTAGTCAGTCATACATCATGTGGCCGGTTATATTAACCACATACAATACGCCTCCCTGGATATGTATGAGAGAGACTTCTCTTATGTTGACATTGTTAATTCTGGGCCCCAAATCACCAGGGAAGGATACTGATATTTACCTGAGGCCTTTGATTGATGACCTAAAGACTTTATGGAAAGATGGAGTCATGACTAAGGATGTTGTTACAGGCACCGAATTCTGTATGAAAGCAGCGCTTTTATGGACTATCAATGACTTTCCCGCTCGAAGTAGTTTGTCTGGGTGGAGTGGGCAAGGTTACAGGGCATGTCCGACATGTAATGTAGACACTCCAGCTATGCACGTGTTAAAAAAAACCGCTTATGTTGGTCATAGAAGATTCTTAAGCACGACCAATAAATGGCGGAAGAACAGAAGGGCATTCTATACAGAGGTAGATAATAGAGACCCTCCTAGAAAATTTACCAGTGATGACATATTGGATCAACTAAGAAGATTGCCTAAACGTCTCCCGGGGAAACATCCAAGATATGGGGGTGCGAACAAAAAACGTGATCCTGATTGCGAATTGAATTGGACAAAAAAATCTGTTTTCTAGGAGCTAGAGTATTGGTCTTTTCTTACACTAAAACACAATTTAGATGTCATGCATATCGAAAAAAATGTGTGTGAGAGTGTGTTGGGTACTTTGTTAATGAATGACAAATCAAAAGACACCAACAAGGCAAGACAATACTTACAAAATTTGAATATTCGTACTGACTTGTGGCTCGTCAACAAAGGAAACGGGAAGTGCTCTAAGCCTCATCCTACGTACTCTTTCACAACCGAAGAAAGAAAACTTTTTTGTCAATTCATTAAAGGTACGCGTTTTATTTGAAAATTTCTTTGTTCCAATTAATTCGCGTATTCATTTCGACAACTTATTCTAATATCATGATTTTTTTTCTTAATTCATCAAAGGTGTTAAACTACTTGATGGGTTCGAATCTAACTTCAAGCATAAAGTGACCGACAACGATAGCAACATAACAGGCTTGAAGGCTCATGACTGTCACATAATGATGCAACGGTTGCTTCCTGGTGGACTTCAAAATTACTTGAAGGACCAAACCACCGCAACACCAATAATCGAGCTTTGTTCATTCTTCAAACAAATATGCGCTTGAACTTTGATGGTGGATGACATGTTGAAAGCTAGAGAACAACTGATCAATATTTTGTGCAGTTTCGAGCAAATATATCCTCCAGCTTTTTTTGACATTATGATTCACTTGGTTATTCATCTACCGGAAGAGGCTATTGCCGGCGGTCCTGTTTACATGAGGTGGATGTATCCATTTGAAAGATACATGAAAAAGCTCAAAAATTATGTCAAAAGTACAGCTAAGCCTGAAGGTTCAGTAGCGGAGGGTTATATTGCTGATGAAGCATTAACTTTCTGTTCGCATTATTTTCTGGGTGTTGAGACGAGATTTAATCTTCCTGACCGGAATGAGGACGGTCCAAGCCCAACAAGTCGATTTGAGGTGTTTCGATCAGTCTGCAAAAAGATTGGTAGACTATCATTAGTTCGGTGTCAAGGAGACACAATGAAGCAAGTAGTATGGTACGTACTACACAACAGTCATGAAATCGACCCGTACATGGACGAGTACAAGAGGTACGCGTTTTATTTCAAATTTTGTTTTACGTAAGTTGTTATTCGACGACTTATTCTAATATCATGAGCATTTACAGGCCATTTCCTGGCAGTGACTTGCAAGAAGGATTTCCTCGCTGGTTTGAGATGAAGGTAGACTTATTGTATGTATTACCCTGTAAAAATAACGACTATTACTCATCTCTATCTATTCTTAACTTTTTCATAGATTCGTGAATTAAAAGTAAAGAAGGACCCAAGTTGTACTTCCGAGTTACGCGCTTTGGCTTGTGGACTATCATGTACTGCAGTCTCAATCAACTCTTGCATAGTCAACGGTGTGGAGTTTATCGTACACGGCCGTGATTTACGTCGTTCAACTCAAAACAGCGGAATTTCAACTCCTAACCCTGATGGAGGAATGCATTATGGCCAGCTTGAAGAAATTCTCGAGTTTTCATATATTTCATTCAATGTTGTGTTGTTCAAAGTCAAATGGTTCGACACTAATAACAGTAATCGCGTAAAACGCTGTACCTATAGAAACAACATTATGCAAATTATGACCGATCGTGTATCGTTTCAAAATGAACAATTCATTCTTGCAACGCAAGCAATACAAGTCTTTTACCTTGATTTCCTGGGTAAACGTGGTATTTGGAAGGTTGTCCAAGATTCTTATCATCGAAAGATTTGGAACCCGGATATCATTGTGGTAGAAGACAATCAGGATGTTGTACATGACAACAACTCATCAAATATCACACTCTCTGCTGAGTTGGATCAGTTGGATTATAACATTATAAATATAGATGTTCAACCAGCGTAAGTTGAGGCACCACCACCAATTATCACTATTGTGGAAGACGAAGATGATATTGATTATGATGACCACGTTCCTCATGATTTAGCATCTGATGATGATGACGACCACGAGAATGAAGATGATGAAGCTGACAGTACTAATAATGTTGAATTTTATGTTGATGATATAGGAGATTAATCTCAAATTGTAATTTGTAGAACAACACTTAATTATTTGAATGAAATTGTTATCGAGTGGTTAAATGTGTTTATTTGTTTGTTTATTTATTTATTTAATTATTATAATTATCTTATTGATATATACTGTTATTTATGTGAATGTGTTTATATATATATATATATATATATATATATATATATTTCTTCACTAATTTCTATGTTCTTGTACTAGTACGTTTACAGGTGGCAGATGTTGTAGCTAGGTCTCACGGTGGCGATGGAGGTAATTCGCCACCTCGTGGTCCCTCGAGGAGGATAGGCACCAATTGCCAGCGTAACAATTTCTGAATTATTTTTAACTAAACTGTATTTGATTACTTGTTATTTTAAATTGATAACTTGTTATTTTATGTCATCATCACTTGAATTTGATTACTTGTAGGCTCTAAATCCAAAGCTCCCAGCCTCGACGCCAAAATTGGGAAAGGCGGGAAGGTGGTGCGTGGTGCCACAAAGAACACGGCACTCAAGGCGAAGGTGGCACTTGATCGTCGTCCGGTGTCGATCCAGTTCCGGGACAACCAGGAGGGTTTTTATACACATGTGGGCCCTCACACTGCTTGGTTCTCCAACTATGTTGGGGTGCTGTTACGGGACTCGATTCCCATGTTTTGCGATTCATGGGCTAAGGTACCCGACACGGCCAAGGCCCACATCCATGACCAGCTACACGTAAGTTTTTTTAACCTTTATTTTTTTAATTATTGTGTTTATTTATTTTAATGTGTTTATTTATTCAAACTTGTTTTTTTATTTAAACTAGCAGGGTACCCGCGCGTTGCTGCGTCGGGTACCCTGAAATTAAATGTTTCGCTGAATTATGTATTTTAATTTATTATTTTCTTATTGACAATGAATTTACTTATCAAGAATTACATGTGACGTATTTCAACTCTTTAACTAATGACAGTGTTTTTCATGATACGATTTTGATAATAAGTATTTATTGGGCAATGCTTTTTCATCGTTTAAAATATCAATTTGATTTATATAAAGCTAACTTTTATAAATACATGTGTGAAAAAAATATGTGAAACCGACTCTTTCGTAAAGTTATTGTTAGTAAAACGTATAATTGAAAAAAATTGCTCGCCACAAATTTTGATCACACGATACCCGCCGCCGCAAATGCACAAGTGATAATAAGCAACTCCTGATTTATCAGCCTAATCCAATAACCTCAATCCAATATTCAGATATAACAAATGAAATAAAACTAATTTGTGGTTAGCACTGTTATCCAATTAAAGTCCAATTACTTCAATTAAAGGTTATACCCACAACCTACTTTAATATACCCCTTATTTCACGTGTTGACTACTAACTTTTCACACAACTCTAATTTTAATACCCTAATCACTATCTCTCTCTCTCTCTCTCTCTCACACACACACACCCCACAAATAGACGCTCCCTTCCCTTTTCTTTCTAGCAGCCACAAAAATCTTATCTCTCACTCTCTAAACACCAAACAAAACCAAGACTTCCAAGAACCTGTTTACACAATAATCTTATAAACTCAAAACACCTTCCTTTCTTTTTCAACCAAATCCAAAAGAAATACATGCAAACAAATCACTTCGTATTCTTTCTGCCAATAAAATCCAAACACCAAAACCGATTATATTTTTCGTATTTTCTCAGCTCGAATCACAAACCCATGAACCAAAAAGGGTCACGGCTTCAATATTTGTTAAGGATCTTGGGTAGGTTAATTTTTGTTGTTTTTCATTTTTCATGTGAAACCGAAAGAAAAGAAGGATGAAACTGATTGGTTTTGTTCTGTCTTTGGGCTTTTTCGGATATAAAAGAGAAGAGTTGTATCTCGCAGATCTATGATGATTTGAAATGATCTATAAATATCCGTTCTTGTGACGAAAAACAATCTGAGATCTTTTTGGTTATTTTTCTTGTTTGTTGTCGAGCATTTAGTGGGTCTTGAGGAGTTAAGATTGTTGACGGGTTGTAGTTGAATGGGTTTACCTTTTCAAAATCAAAATGGGTCTTAACTATAAAATGGGTAAACCCATTCAACTATAAAATGGGTCTTGAGGAGTTAAGATTGTTGACGGGTTGTAGTTGAATGGGTTTACCTTTTCAATTTATAGCCTACTATAAAAGAGGTGTGAATTGGACATGTTCTTGGTTGTGGTTTACCTTCATTCGATCTTCGTTTTGATTTTGGAAGCAAAAGCATTGTCACATGAAGGGTTTTGGGCTGATACGTATGGATAAATATTTGTACATTGTGCTTTACATTTTGTATTAATTGGTGATGGGGTGTATTAATTGTATGTATGTAAGAAATAGTATTTGCTTAAAATTAATTTGTGCTTTACATATTGTACATGGTCATTTTGTGAAGCAAATGTTGTACATCATGATTAGAGACATGTACTCTTTTGTGAAGGGTGTTTTAAGTTGTGTATTAATTGTAGTTTGATTTGTATTTTTATTTGTGCTTTAAGTATTGTAACTAATGCTTTGTAACTTGTATTTGCTTAAAATTCTATATATAGAAATCTTAAAATAATTAATATGAGGGAAGTGCATCCCTCTATTATAAGATAGTTAGATTATAGATATAGATATATATAGATATGTGTAAATGTGTATAATCATATGATTAGGACCTTACCCCTTTGGATCCTTTGCTTTGAAAAAATCGTTCGATTTTTATAAAACAAAGTTTTTAGTTTTTACAGTAAGTTTTATTAAAAATATTACAAAAGGCGCATATGTTGATTCTCGAGGCACTCTTGCGATTTAATATATTTTTTGAACAGTGTATTTTAGTATGCATTTTTAAACTCAATTAATTTAACAATACCTTTTTCGTTTGACTTAGAACCAAGGATGACCAAGAACATGGTTTAAGGTATTTTAAGTATTCTAGTAATATTTAATGCACAAATTGTGTTTAAGTTAGTTGTACATTGTGGTGAAATAATTATATATTTTGATGATGGGGTGAATTAAAATGTGTATTAATTGTATATGTTGAATAGTGTTTTTTTAGTTTTATTTGTGTTTTAAATTCTTGTAAATAATGCTTCCTTACTTGTATTTGCTTAAATATTGTTGGATCGATATACTTTAATCAAACTAACTTAACTAGCTTGTTAAGGTTTAATAACCTCGGATAAATCCTAAGTTATTAACAAAGAAACACTGAGCAATCTTTATTAAGTACGCGGAATTTACTTAACAAAGCTAAGAAGAAAAACTTTATTAACAAACTCTAAATCTGCTTAATATGCAGATACTCTAATACAACTCTAAGATAATTGAACTTTCTCTAAAACTCTAATTCTAAAATCGTAAGTCATATGTCATATCTCTAATGCCAATCTAGGAGTCCTTTTATAGGCTCAAGGATATCCTAGTCGGTTTACAATTGATAACCTTGTATGACAAGTAATCTAATACAGAATATTCTAGAGTTACCATACTTTCTATAAACGAATATAACAGTTCTTTGTTCTTGCAGTTACTTTGACTTCATCTTGCAGTACTTTAACTTTGTCTTTAGCAGTACTTTGACTCTTTGACTTTTTCGATACTTTGCAACTTACGGTACTTTGATATCTTCATACTTTGATATCTTCAGCACTTTCATAACCCAACAATCCTCCCCTAACTTGATTTCTACTTGCTTGACTTCAAGTTCCTTTGTGAATATATCTTTAACAGCTTCATCTTTAAAAATGGATTGTTCTTAAGTCTTTAGATTATATCTTTGTAGAATCATTGCTTTGTCAAAGTATCTCTTAGAATTGTTTTCTTCACAGCAGCATCCAACAATCTCCATCTTTTCAGCAACACAGCAACATATGACAATTTGTACATTTAATTCAGTTTAAGTTGCATACTATTCTCATCACTTTCAAGTGAATCATTGAAAAAATAATGGATTTAGAACTCTTTACCAAAGCCATTATCTTTGAAGTAGCCAAATGTTTTGGTGTGTAAGACCATGGTACATTGATAACCATATGATTTTTAGCAAACCACCAGCTATCAACAGATTTGTTTAGTCTTTACCAAAAGCTGTACCCTTCTGGACTAGTTAGTTCTTCTATCTAATGGTGAACTAATTACCAATAATGGTTTTTCACAGCCTTTACCACAAGCCATTTTCTTGTGGGCTAGCCAACTCTTCACATTCTCTGATATGGTGAGTTGATTACCATCCAACTTATTAGCAAGTTGTCAACTAAAAACGGATTTGATATATCTTTACGAGAGCCGTTTGCTCATGGATTAGTCAATCCTTTTGTAACCATGGTGGATTGATAACCTATTGATGTTATCATCACAAAAACCATTTATTCAACCTTTAGTTCAAAATATTTATTACTTAACAACAAGGTTTCTTCTAAAATTTATTTAACTGGTTTAGTTCAGCAAACAATACTTTGATGAAAGTACTGTCTGATTCAGCAGTACTTTGAATAAAAATCTTGATATATCAAAAAGTATTTATTCAAATAAAATTCATACCAGTTATTGATCATTCTCAGCAATGGTAGTCCAGGTTTATAAACAGATTAATCACCATGCAAGCAGTTTCATCATCCTCTTCTACTTCCAAACCATGCTCAAGCATCCTTCTCATGAGCTCAACTGTAAGAGGGTATCTTCTTTCTGCAAACATGTGAATCATTATTCCATTCTCTAACTCCAAGACATGAACTCCAGATTCTTCAAAGAATCTCTAGCAAACTATTTCCAGTTTTCTGATTCTTCCGGATATCATCGAGCTTTCTTCTTCAGTTTCCCACATAGTTATTAGATCACCATGTAAAACCAATCCAATCCCTTCCAATGGATGATCTTCAAAATAAGCCTTCACAACATGATATAAGTAAAATAGGTCTACTCTATCAATAACATGCAGCAAATCCCATAACCTTTTGAAAACTTTAAAACTTTCATCTTCCTTATGAAAAACCATGTAATCTCCATTCTTAGATTTCTCAACTTTGAAAGCACTGATCTTTGATCTGTTCATCTTTATATCATCATCTTCCTTTGTATAATCAAAATCTACTACTCTGAGATAATTCTTCAATTCATCAGTAGTCTCAGATCTTAATTCTACCTTTTCTTTCTTTGAAAACTGAACATCTGTAACTTCAGTTTTCTTTTTTCTTTTAAGCTTTTCTTCCTTTCAACTTCAGTCGAAAGCTTCTTCTCTGAAGTCTTTAATGTCGCAACATCTTTCTTATAAGCTTCGTTTCACATCATAAAGTCTTTTCATATCAACATAGTTTAGCTTCTGAAGTCCTTTATATCCTCTGCCTTTTAAATATGCCATCATTGTATTCCTTTCCTTAGCTAAATTAGGTCTTCTTGACATAAATCTAACAGGTGTAGGGGACTGTAAAGGTTCATAGCTTCAGACATCTAAGTCTTCTTGCATTTTCCGAGCTGCTTCTCTATTTTTAGCTTCTTGAGCTTGCTGTTCTTCTCTATCTTTAGCATCTAATTCTTCCTGAACTTTTCTAGCAGCAGCTTCATTCCTAGCCACTTCAAATGCTCTAAGTTCTGCTAAAGTGAGTTTCTTTTTCTTTGTTTCAATCAGAATACCTTTCCCTTTGTCTTTAGGATCAATGGCTGGTTGAGAAGCTCTTGGTTGTTCTTCTTCTTGTACATCTCTAATGGTAACTCCTCCTCTTGGTTGTGATAGATCTAATATTGTAGCAATTACTTCATCATCACTAGCAGAATGGATAGGTATATAAGTAGCTTCCTCCTCTTCTTCTCTAACAAATGTAGAAGGACCAGCTTCTTCTTCAAAATTCAGTACCCTTGGAGTTATTGCTCCTTGCCTAGATGTATCATGAAGATCATACTTTGATGTTCATTACCTTGAACACCAGATTACTTTGAACTTGTACTTCTTCTTCTTGTTTCTCGGAAGAATCTTCTTTCTTTTCATAACATCTTCTTGATTCTTTCTGCTGTGTAACATCTTCTTTCAAATTATCCTTTTCGAATTCCTCCCCAAGTTGTGACGAAGATGATTTAGGAATCTTCTTTCTTTTTAATTCCTTACGAAGCTCTTTACGACGCTTGTTTTCCTCCTTAACCCACAAGTTAAAACCTTGAATATAGGGTTTAACAAAATTGCTTAACCAGAAATAGTTGCGCTTCAACTTCCTAATAGTTTTAGCTTGATGCTCAACAGTCTTATTCAACCGAGCAAGCTCCCGTGTCAAAGCATAGTTATCCATAGATAAACTTTCATGAGGAATAGAATGAGCATCACCTGGAAGTGAAGAAGATGCCTCAAAGAAAACGACGTTGTGGAGATGGAGTAGATGATCTCTCAATCTCTACTTGAACCTCAGGACCTGAAGAATCATCACCTTGTAAGGATGCGTACCTTCACGGAAGCGGTACTTGCAGGATGCAGTACCTTGTGAAGCAGTACTATGTGAAGCGATCTGTGAGCGAGAATCGATACCTTCAGATTCTTCATCCTCTCCAACGCATCACGAACAGCATTTTGGACAATTTCCATCATTGTTGTTGTTAAAGGAATATCTCCACCTCTGAACAAGTTACTTCTTTTAGCCATGAATGTATAAATTTTGGCTTGTTGCACAATGACAGGTAGTAAAGCAGTAGGTTTTGGAACATCAGCCAAGTGTTTGTTCAAGAAAACCTGTATAAACCTTGGATACATCAACCAAGTAGCCCGGATGATATATGCGATAGCATCCCATCCAAAATAAGTGAAAAATTAAACACTCTGTCAGTAGCTAAGCCAACTACAGCAGATGCAATATTCGACCCAAATTGCTCCCAAGAAGTGCTTTAAGAACTTAAGCAATGGAGCAAAACATGAATTAAAAACTTCCATTGAGGACAAAATAAGGCCTTCTTAAAGTTTGTTCAGGTCAAAGAACCTTCATAACCTAGATTACGAAAAGTATCCCAAATCAGTTGCTTGTCAAATCTAATAGCCCCTTCTTCATCACCAAATAATAAATCATCACGAATGGAGGCCTCTGTAATCTTGATAGGCTTGCGACATGAGGATCTAATATAAGATTCATCCTCCTCCATATTCTCTCTAGCATTAGCCCAAAATTCTTGAATCCATGGTTCAATAACATCTCGGCTCAACTAAAGAGCATAACTAATAGGCGACCCAACTAGATAATCAATGATATCATAGAAAGCCACGTTTGCCTCAGTCTTGTCCAAATTAGCCACCATATTGTGCTTGAAGCAGTTAAACGATTTGCCATTGTAAAATAAGTGAGCACAAGAATGAATTGATCGAAGAATAAAGAGATTGTGATTTGGAGATAAGTATGGAAAAGATGTAAGGTAATAATATGAGAGGGAAAATCGGAAAGTAGTTATTTATAGGTAGGATTTGAAAAATCACGGCCTATAATAACAAAGTTACCGTTATTATCAATTACCCATCAATATTACCGTTGGAGCAAGACTTTAATACGACAAACAGTACTTTCCACATAAACAGTACTTTCCCAAGCGGTACTTTAGGAAATACAGATACTTTTCCAAAACCTTCATATAAACTAAGTATAAGCGAACATCCTCCTTAAGCAGATACAGGGACTATACTAACACATTATAGTCCTCCCCTTAAACGAAGCTTAGTAGTTAATCATTCCAATGCTCACGACCAAATGATTGAATCGTGACACATCAAAACCTTTGGTGAGTAAATCAGCTACATTATCATCCGTGTGAACTTTAACCACATTAATAAGCCTATGCTCATAATCTCTGATAAAGTGATGCCTAATCTGAATATGCTTTGTCTTGGAATGATATACTGGGATTCTTAACAATACAAATTGTACTCTCATTATCAATATTGATAGGAGTATTTTGGAAATTGAACCCATAGTCCAAGAGTTGATTCTGCATCCACAAAACTTGACCACAACAACTTGCGGCAGCTACATATTCACTTCAGGTAGATGATGTTGCTGCAATTGTCTGCTTTTTGCATTGCCAGGAGACTAACCTTCTCCCAAGATATTGGCATCCACCAGTTGTGGATCTTCGGTCATAATTATCACCTGCATAGTCACTATCTGAAAAAGCTTCTAAGTGAAAAGGTGACTCTTTAGGATACCACAACCCCAACTTAGGTTGTTGTTTCAAATAACAGAAAATTCTTTTTACTGCATTCATGTGAGATCTTTGGTGAGACTTGATATCTCGCACATAGACAAACTACAAACATAATGTCGGGCCTTGATGCGGTGAGATACATAAGAGAGCCAATCATTGATCTATAAAGCTTGACTTTAACTTGAGGTGGCCATCTTCATCTTTGCCCAATGAATTGATAGATTTAATGGGTGTAGTAAAAGCCTTCATATCATCAAAATTAAACTTCTTAAGTATATACGCAACATACTTGTCTTGGCTAATGAAAATGCCTTCCTTGGACTGCTTAACCTTGAAGTCCTAAAAAGAATGTTAACTCTCCCATTGAACTCATTTGAAACTCTTTCTGCATCATCTGCTCAAACTCCTTAACCATGGACTGTTTGGTAGCTCCAAAGATGATATCATCCACATAAACTTGAACTAACATGATATCCTTCTTGTCTCTCTTGATAAACAAAGTCTTGTCAATAGCTCCCCTCTGTATCCATGTTGTAATAAGAATGTAGAGAGCGCTCATACCAAGCTCTAGGTGCACGATGAAGACCATATAAAGCCTTAACTACCTTATAGACTTTGTTTGGATGCTTAGGATCCTCAAATCCTGGAGGTTGTTTCACATACACCTCTTCGGTAATAGTACCATAAAGAAAGGCACTCTTGACATCCATCGATATACACGAAAACCCATATAAGAAGGAAAAGCAAGAAAGATTCTAATTGCTTCAATCCTTGCTACAGGAGCAAATACCTCATCATAATCGACCCTTTCCTCCTGTCTATAACCCTGAGCAACTAACCTTGCCTTGTTTTTGATAACATTGCCTCTTTCATCCCTAATATTTCTAAAATCAGGAGGGATCTCTTTATCGCTCATCTTTGCCGGAGCAACCACTATCCACAATAAGATGATCTTTAAGCTCCTCTTCGGGTTGCCTTACACAAAAGAAAAGAGTTAGAAACTCTTAGGAACCCAAGCCATTCTTGACTTGTGTTCCCGCGTGGAGATTACAAACTCAAATTCCTTGAGTATATAATTTCCACTATCTTTCAAATGGTGATCCAAAATTATCTTTTGAGTTTTAGCATGTGGATTTTCAAAACTTTCGGTTTTCAACATAAAGCTCTTTCACCCGGTTTATTAGCATTTTCTTGTGTCACACAAACATCGATTCACTTTTTGTTGAACGTCTTTGTGTGTCCCTTACCAAGACTTCCCCTTTTTACCCATTCGGTTTGAGCAATTGGTTCTGTGATCTAGATCCCCTATATGAATTGTGATACATTCTAGGTTGATAATGAGATCTCCTAGAATACCTATTCCAAGCAGTTGTATCAGTACCTTGTCTCTAAGCAGTACTTTGGAAAGTCTTGTGAGATCTTGAAGATCTTCTCGATGTGGGTATCTATTATCGGTGTGAAGTTTACGTGATTAATCCTATTTGAATTAGTCACACGGTTTGTGCTCTCTAGATTTCTGATTTGTAGACTTATTCCTTGTAAACTTGCTTAGATATTCTGAGTGTTTGTCACAGTCTTTGATTAAGTGAGTAGGACTATAACACACAAAACACAGTTTTTGACCCATATGACCAAAGTGATTTCTTCTATGTTTATGCCCAAAATTATTTTGCCTTCTAGATGGTCGATAAAATCTGTTTTGACTAAAATTATCCCTAAAAGGTTTAGCAGTATAGTTTTGAAAGGGTTTTGCATAAGGTGCTGCTTGTTCAGAAGGTACTTGCTTGTTGAGCGTACTTTGGTTTAAAGGATCTGCTTGAATATTTTCAATAGTTTCTTTGGGTTCCTCAGACCTAGATTTAGCAATAAGCTTCTTCCTAAACTCTAGACTATCTACACCATAACGAGAAACATCAGGCCTAGCGGGTTGATGATTAATGGGATGAGGAACAGCATGATAACCATTGTCTTTCTTATATGCAGGAGGTGAGTCACTTAATGAACCATCATTACTAGATGTATCTACATAATTAATGAGTTCTTCATCACTAGTGGTTATATCCTCATACTCACCTTCATCCGGATTACTAGATTGGTTTTCTTCTATCTTACTAAAATCCATACCAAAACCTAATCCAGTTTTAAGATAAGCTCTTCATTTGTTTTTGAACATAAGTAACATGTGACAAACCAGCTTCACCCCAAGCAGCAAACTTAGCTAACAAATCATCTCTTTCCTTAGTTAATTTCTCAATTTCAGCAATTTTACAGTTTAGTTTCCATTCACTAAGTTTTAGCTGGTAATCCATTGTTCATACTTTTCAGCCCAAGCCATTTCATTATTTTCATGTGTTATGATTTTAGCTTCCATAGACTCTAAAGTAATTTGATAACCTGCTACCTCAGACCTAGCCCTAATACAATTATCTCTTTCAATCACATAATTGTTAAGTAATTTTTGATAGAACTCATAACAGTTTGAGCATACCTCGGTATAGGAGGCTGAGATGGTGCATTAGCCACCATAGCAAAAAGAACAGGATCATCTTCACTTTCTTTGCTCCAATCAAATCCTCCAAAGCCATCATCGATCCCAAGCGGCATGGTCGATTCTTCATTAAAGCGGTGCTCCAGTCAATGCTTCCACTTGTGTCTTCAACTGCATCTTCCACTTGCTACCATCTGATGAAGTCACTTTGGTTCATCATCAAACTCTTCACTCGGTCAACTTCAGATAACTTCTCTTGAGCAACCAAAGCCTTTGTTTCAGTAATGGGAATTTCCTTAAGCTCAAGTTTTGGCTTCTCGGATGTCTGTTTGCTTGATACTTAGCAAACCTGCACTCTCTTGCAAAGTGACCAATCTTTTGACAATTGAAGCATTCAATTTGAGATTTGTCAAAAGTTATGCCCTGTTTGGGTTTGAAATCAATGCTTTTACTGTCTTCTTCATGTACTTTTTGATTCTTGCATTGATCATAGCAACTTGCCACCTGATATCAATTTCTTCAAGTGCATCTTCTTCAATCGGTGCTAGATCTTCTTCATAAGTGGCAGGTAAACTAGCTTGTTGTGCAAAGAAGGAGCACATAACTTCATCTGAGGCCATAGTGGTAGTTGGTGGGGCCTCTTGAACATATGAGGGTGGTGTATAGACAGCAGTACTTTGAGGAGAAGCAGTACTTTTGGAAGTACTTGCTCTTCTTTCGAGAGGATAGAAAAGCAATCTTGTGAGATTTGGAATTTTGTTGACCACTCATCTCATGTTCATACACCTTCAGTTGATGATAAAGATCATCAAAGTCCATAACATCCAACCCCGATTGTCCTCTGATCATAGTAGCAATCACATGCCATGAGGATGGCAAACTTCTTAAAAACTTCAAATTAGCATCCTCAACTGATACTTCTGCCTTGTATAACTCCAACATGTTGAGAAGATTCTGGAACCTATCATATGCAGCATCAAGACTTTCTCTTTCTCCAACTGTGAAAGTTTGGAATTGTTGTTTGTGAGTTTCGTGCATCTTCTTAGAGGCTTCATTCCCTCCAAATCTGGTCTTGAGAGCAGCCCAGAGGCTACGCTTAGCATCTTTAGCATCATGAAACTTGAGAAGATGACCATCTGGAATGGCAGACAAGAGAATGTTTAGAGCCTTCTCTTGATTCCTTATGGTTGCTGCTTTGGTAAAAGCGCCTTTGGTGCTAAAGGTTGTCTAGCAACTTGAATGGGTTCTTGAGGAACTTCATTCCCATTCACAATTACATTCCACGAGCATGGTGCGTAATGGCAATATCTTGCCTCATCTTCATGCACGAGATCATATTCTCCCTTCTTGATTATTGGAATTACGAGTGAGGGTGATTGAGGGTTGTGGAACGACTTCGGTCGACATCTTGGATATTGTCGGGTTTCTTCCTAGTCAGAGTTTCCACACAAGCTCTGATACCACTTGTTGGATCGATATACTTTAATCAAACTAACTTAACTAGCTTGTTAAGGTTTAATAACCTCGGATAAATCCTAAGTTATTAACAAAGAAACACTGAGCAATCTTTATTAAAAGCGGAATTTACTTAACAAAGCTAAGAAGAAAAACTTTATTAACAAACTCTAAATCTGCTTAATATGCAGATACTCTAATACAACTCTAAGATAATCGAACTTTCTCTAAAACTCTAATTCTAAAATCGTAAGTCATATGTCATCTCTAATGCCAATCTAGGAGTCCTTTTATAGGCTCAAGGATAT
The DNA here is from genome assembly GCA_910596185.1 of Chrysanthemum makinoi. Classification (NCBI taxonomy): domain Eukaryota; kingdom Viridiplantae; phylum Streptophyta; class Magnoliopsida; order Asterales; family Asteraceae; genus Chrysanthemum; species Chrysanthemum makinoi. The sequence goes on along the minus strand of OU343218.1, from coordinate 197,935,449 downwards.
CCTAGTCGGTTTACAATTGATAACCTTGTATGACAAGTAATCTAATGCAGAATATTCTAGAGTTACCATACTTTCTATAAACGAATATAACAGTTCTTTGTTCTTGCAGTACTTTGACTTCATCTTGCAGTACTTTGACTTTGTCTTTAGCAGTACTTTGACTCTTTGACTTTTTCCAGTACTTTGCAACTTACAGTACTTTGATATCTTCAGTACTTTGATATCTTCAGCACTTTCATAACCCAACAAATATCTATTTTAGAAATCTTAAAAAATTAATTATGAGGGAAGTGTCTTCCTCCATTATAAGTAGTATAGAGTATAGATATAGATATAGAGAGATATGTGTAAATGTGTATAATCATATGATTAGGACCTTACACCTTTGGATCCTTTGGTTTGAAAAAATCGTCCGATTTTTATAAAACAAAGTTTTTAGTCTTTACGGTAAGTTTTATTAAAAATATTATAAAAGGCGCATATGTTGATTCTCGAGGCACTCTTGCGATTTAATAATATTTTTTGAACATTGTATTTTAGTATGCATTTTTAAACTCTATTGATTTAACAATATCATTTTCGTTTGACTTAGAACGAAGGATGACCAAGAACATGGTTTAAGGTATTTTAAGTATTCTAGTAATTTTTAATGCACAAATTGTGTTTAACTTAGTTGTACATTGTGGTGAAATAATTGTATATTTTCATGATGGGGTGAATTAAATTGTGTATTAATTATGTATGTTGAATAGTGTTTTTTTTAAAGTTTTATTTGTGTTTTAAATACTTGTAAATAATGCTTCCTTACTTGTATTTGCTTAAAAATCTATTTTAGAAAATCTTAAAAAATTAATTAGGAGGGAAGTATCATCCTCCATTATAAGTAGTAAGTATAGATATAGATATTGATATAGATATAGATAGATATGTGTAAATGTGTATAATCATATGATTAGGACCTTATACCTTTGGATCCTTTGCTTTGAAAAAATCGTCTGATTTTTATAAAACAAATTTTTTAGTTTTTACGGTAAGTTTTATTAAAAATATTACAAAAGGCGCATATGTTGATTCTCGAGGCACTCTTGCGATTTAATAATATTTTTGAACATTGTATTTTAGCATACATTTTTAAACTCTATTGATTTAACAATATCGTTTTCGTTTGACTTAGAACCAAGGATGACCAAGAACATGGTTTAAGGTATTCTAAGTATTCTAGTAATATTTAATGCAAAAATTGTGTTTAAGTTAGTTGTACATTGTGGTGAAATAATTGTATATTTTGATGATGGGGTGAATTAAATTGTGTATTAATTGTATATGTTGAATAGTATTTTTTTTAGTTTTATTTGTGTTTTAAATACTTGTAAATAAGGCTTCCTTACTTGTATTTGCTTAAAAATCTATTTTAGGAAATCTTAAAAAATTAATTAGGAGGGAAGTGTCTTCCTCCATTATAAGTAGTATAGATTTGTACATTTGTTTTATTTATATTTTATTGCAGCACTACTTTGATATCGACCCACACATTGCTGGCTCGAATGGTGACAAGATAGTTGACAGTATCGAGTATTATCTCCAAAAACGATACAATGACAACAAATATAGATGCAAAATAGATCACTTTACAGCAGCAGGTGGGGTGGAGAAGATTGAGGACATCAAAAGACAGCGTCCAGCGAACAAGACGCCAGAGGATTGGGATGCGTTGGTAAATTTCTGGATCGACACTTTATAATAATAATAATTATCATTATCATTATCATTGTTATTATTATTATTATTATTATTATTATTATTATTATTATTATTATTATTAATAATAATAATAACAATAATAATAATAATAATAAGTGATCCCAAGTGTTTGTGTGGGCGATTTCAATGGCGATTGGGTGATCCACTGGATCTTCTATCCCATCTCGTTCATCCTTTCTTCCCCATTCATCCAACCACCTTGATCGTCTTGGTCTCACCGTGGTTGTGTCCCGTGGTTGTATGTGCTTTGGTCTCCGAATCATCGTTCGGATGGGTTTTTCTCATTTGTGAGAGTGGGTGGTTGAGAACTCTGCCGGTGTCCTCACCGTCTTCCTCCTTGGAACAGTTTCTCTTTTTTTTTGTGATTCCGATTCATCACCGGTTTCCGGTAGTGTTTTGGATCTTTATTTCTGGTAGCGAGTTGGTTCTTTATGTCTGGTAGCAAGTTGGCTTGCTCTTTGTTGGGTTGCTCACTTCTGGAAGCGTGTTGGTTTAACACTTTGGGCAGCGACTTGCTTTTTAGCGTGTTGCTTTTTATTCTCTGGCAGTGCTTCAGCTGCTTTTCTGTTTTTTCCTTTTAGGTGGGGCCCACGCTGAAGACCTTTTCTTGTTGCCTTCTATTTCTTTTAGGTGGTGCGTTCTATTTCTTTTTATTCCTTTTAGGTGGTGCCTTTTATTTCTTTTTTGATATTATAGTAGGACCATGAATTTGATATTTTAGTTGCCTTTGTTCTATTTTGTTTTATTTTCTTTTCTTAAGGTTAGTGAAAAAAAAAGAAAAAAAAAAGACATATATATATGGCTATTATTCGGTTCCATTGTCCCTTTCTTTGGTTTGAGTGGTTGCCAAGACGGTAGTGGGAATGGGCTTACCAAAACTTCGTTGATCTCTCATCTTCGTGATCGTCATTTCAATGAGGATGCGCTAGCCACCACCAAACTTTCTTTGGCCACTAATTTGGTTGTTTTTTAGGCTGCTGAGGTTACGCCGAAACGTATGGGTCTTTGGTTATGTGGGGTTTGTTTTAAGACGCATACTCTTCGCTCTAAATGTCGGCATGGATCTGATTTTGTGCCGGCCCCGATTCTTGGTGATGGTGTTGTTAGATTTGTGTTATTTGATCTCGCTAAGCCCCAAGTTCCCTCTTACATGTTCGGCCAGCTTGCGTTGAAGATTTGGGTTTGGAAGAGCACTCTAGTTTTGATTTACACTTACTTGACACATTGCTCGCTAAAGGTTTGCACTGCTTATCAAATCCATCCCTCCTAAGTGCCGTTTGGGATTCTCTCGTGTTTTGAAAGGAGCTCTTGATAAGGTGATCTGCACACCTGAAGACATTTCTTGTTGGGTTGGCCTGTTAGCCTTGCCTCTTTGTCTCCTTAAAACATTTTGCCCGAGGAGTAACATGGAGTATAGGTATACCACTAGGCGCCAACGTCAAGAAGAATATATCGTTAATGCCATTCGGTCTTGGGGTACGTCTGGTGGTAGTTTGCAGCTTATTAGAGAGGTTTTAGCTGAACCCTCCCCTCTTGGTCTAATATTGGGGAGGGAAACCTGGAGTTGGGTGAGCGTAACGTCAAGCAATGTAAGAGGAAGATTTGTGATGGTCATTATACTGCTGTTGTCCGAGTTCTTTCTTCTTCAGGTGTTGCTCCTTACAATGATACTACCCTTGAGGACCTAAAGGCTAAGCACCCCTTCAAGTATGCTCCTTCCTTTGATATACCTATTGATCATCATAGCCTCATTGCATCTCCTCTTGTGGTTCTTGACATGATTAAGAGTTTCCCGTGGTACTTCTTGTGGTCGAGGCGGTTTCGGCCCAACACCTTTTGGATTGTTTGGTGGTTCTTTATTTGCTGGCTATATCGATGAGTTAATCAACTCCATCACCCAGGTGGTAAATCTTTTCTTGATGGTAAGTGTCCTAAGGCTTTGGGCGAGTATATTGCTAGTGCTCCTCTTGATCAAACCGGGTGGTGGTATCCGTCCTATTGCAGTGGGGACTGTGTGGAGGCGTTTAGTCTCCAAGGTGGGAGCTTCTATGATTGGCCACTCTTTAGATGGTTACTTGAATGATCTTCAGTTCGGTGTGGGGGTTTCTGTAGGAGGGGAGGCCATTCTTCATGCCGTGAATCGGCTTGTTGAAGACCGTGGAGATGATGTGGGTCTTTCGATGTTGTTGGTGTGTTATAACCAAAGATATACCAACCTTATCAAATACCCACGTTATGAACACAAGAATACCACGTTAAACCCAAACTGTTATGCGTAAATAAAGAGAAAGATTAAGATAAGATATGGTGACTTGATGTATATTCGTGTATATGTTTAGAGAGGTAGAGAGAAGAAAGATGAAAACAATAATATGTTATATTGCTTCAAGGAAAAACACACACACACACACACTCAAGCACACCCCTCAAATGACATACTTGAGGGGTTTATATAGTACAAGACAAAGGATGCCCTAAGGCTTGGCCATGGGCCGTATGTGGGCTTCGTGGGATTGGATTGGACTTGGATTTGATATAAGGCTAGCTTAACTAAACTAATACCCATTTAGCTTAGTCCAATCCACGAGCCCGTTGACTATTCTATCACGATATCTAACACACGTTACAAAGTTCCTAAACGTGAATGACCATCACTTCTAATAAAAACTATTAAGGCTAACAATCTCCCCCTAAGGGGTGGTCATTCAAATGATGCTCCACTTGATTAGGTCTTTACTTTTCTTGAGCACGAACTTTGTGTGTAGATATAGAATAGTCTTGATTCTTTGTTCTTTCATGCTTTGTGATCAGTTAATGTGGTTGTCTGCCATTGTCAACTTCGTTGGTTAGGTGTCTCCACGTCTTTCTCCACCATGCTCACACTTCTATTTGTCTTTTGGTTACCAATGATGTAGTTCTCGAGTCTTTAAACTTTGTGTAGCCTTTGATTGTGATGAGAACTTTCATGTGTCGTTGGTATGAGCATGTGGCGAGTCTGCATGATCCATCCGCTCCGGAGCTTCCATAAGAAGAAAACATAAAACAGGTTAGTAATAAGCGGATTCTGGCACTTACAAGTTTGAATTTCGAGGGTGTTAACAGCATAGTGTGAAAACACGTCTCTAATTCTCACAGAGGCCGTTCCTGAACTGGAGTCCCACAAGTGAGATAACGCGATATACCGAAGTACATCTACAGTTCAGATGAGTCGAGGTACAGAAGCATCACCTCACGACTGTAGACCGTTTGAGACACACTAAGCGTAATCCACGAGGATTTACCGAAGTGACCTGCTGTCTGCTTGATGTTGACCCGGGGAGTTTCCATTCAATCACTAAAGATTACAAATGTGAAACTTCTCATAAATGTTCTGGCAAATTGCTAAGATCTGCGTAGGACTCTATAATATATCACTTGTGCCCTTATTGATGAACAACAAGCGATGTCATGTCATGTGTTCCTATGAGATCTTTTGATGAATCTCGTGGCTCTATACTCAATAGTGCATTTTGGTTTCCTAAGCGGAGACTAGGGAGAGGTTCTCCTTCTTCAATACCAACGATCTCTAAGAGAAAGTCGATAGATTATGTAGGGTTCCCAGTGAGAATGAAACAAATCCCTTTTGAGAGGAATTGAGTGGCTAGAAGGTTTAGAGCAGTGCGTCACTGGGTCCATGACGTCTTTGTCTTCAATACCAGTGTCATCTAGTGACAACCAGTAGCATATGTATTGAACCGGTTTCGCCTAAGGTTGAATATGGAGGGCTATTTCTTTTCACCCTTTTTCATTACATTTCTTTTAATTCTTCAACCCCTTCTTTCTCCTTTCTCACATTACTCCTTTTTTAATCATACCTAAGGACTTCTAATACTAACTATGGGTATTGTCCTTGGGTAGATCCCTCCGGCTCTGGCGGATCATAGGACGGATTTCCTATCCTTAGTCACCTTATAACTCCATGACTGTCCTATTGTTGCCATAAAACCATTTTTCTTGAAAATCTCTCAGTGTGTTTTTGATAGAAAAACATGTTTGGAACACTTCGCGAGTTTTATATTTTCAGAAACACTCCCCCTTCACATGTGCTTATAAGTTTTGACAGAAATCTGCACATATAGGGTAGAGTTCGCACTTTTTGAATTGATCAACTTTCAATAGACAAGACCGATTCGAGACACGTTTACATCACTAGAGAATTAGCTTGAAATTATTACAGTCACGGTCAAGTCCATAGAAAGTTTCTCGAAATGGTACATTCTTGACTTTGCATTCTCATCAATTCATTGGTTTCAACTGAGTCGAGCTCTTTTGAGATTCAAACACCGATCATAAAACATTTTTGATCACCTTTTAATCACGTTTCTCCCCCTCAAAAATAGCATATCCATGATGTTTTTGAAACAAAATGATTAAAAGATATATTTTTCGGAAATCATTTGGAGAGAAACTGATTTAGCATGAATTTTGGAACAACTTTGGTTTAATACTCCCCTTAACGAAAGCATATTTTTCATACAGAAAATTTAGACTCAATTATGGGTTTAGAGGGAGTTATCTTGGTACCAAATGTGAGAGATTTTGAAAAATCTTTTTGAAAAATTTCAAATTAATGGTAATGCATAAGATGAAGATTTTAAATATCTTTTGAAGATATTTAGAGAAAAATTATCTTCATGTGATTAAGGATAAGTGCTCGATATATATGAAAATCGATTTTGCGTAGCACTTTCCTTTCTTTAAAGATCGGGTTACAGTGAAGTAAATAGCTGCAAGCCATTATGTTTTAAGGAATAGTGCTTGAAAAATATTTAAAAGCTTTGATTTTGATAAGCACTTTCCTTTCTTTGAAGCGCGGGTCCTGAACTGATGTGTTCAGAAGCCATTATGTTTTTAGGAATAGTGCTTGAAAAATATTTAAAACCATTGATTTGGATAAGCACTTTCCTTTCTTTGAAGCGCGGGTCTGAACTGATGTGTTCGAAGACATTAATTTGAAGTCTGGTTTAAATCTTGAAGTATACGAAAGCCACTATTTAAGAAATTTTGAGAAACGACATGTTTTGAAAAACATTAAAGAACTCTCGCTCAAGCATCTGTACATACCCGTATCATTGTTGAATGACATTTCTAGAAACGTACAGAATATCGATTATACAAGAGACATGTCGTGAGAAGAATATTTTTGGATTTTTGATTTTATATTGTTTTTGTATTTTTTGAAAAAATTTTCTATTTTTGTATTTTGCTTTTGTTGGTTTTATAAAAGAAATGGAAAATCAAAAATAGAAGATAGAGAGAATGAAGAAGAAGAGTTTACAGAATTAGAACCCTCTGATGAGCTGGGTTCAGAGATATTTGATTCACCCGCAACCAAAGATGAAGAGTTTTCACAAATAACAGTGTTAGAAGTACAAGATTCCTCACGGTGAGGTTGATCACTATCAACGGTTGTAATGGTTTCTACTTCCTTATCCTGATGATTGTCACTATTATCTGTGTTGGTGCAAGTATAAAAATCTTTCTGTTGGAATCCATCTAAGATCTATTGTGCTGAAAACTTTTCCCGTGGGTTTCCACCTAAGGTAAGATCTAGAAGTTGTTTTCTTATCGGATCTGCGGAAGACTCTTTTTAGAAAAACTACGTCCTGAAGAGATCCACCTATTAGGTTTCCTTTTGATGTTCATCTTGTCACCGGGTTTGTTTCTATTTGGTGTCTTAGTGGATTGTGCCTCGGTACGAGAATTATCTTTCTTGAGATATTGTAAGGCACATGCATCATGATTAAATGAAAAGACACATTTATTACATGTAGTACAGACAAATTCAATATTCTTGTTTAAAACAGCAGCTTTAACTTTGTCACTACACTCTTTTGGAAATTGATTCTTGTGCGAAAAAGACTTAGAATTCCTAGTGATGTTTTCTAAGGGCATAGCATTTTCTTTTGCGTAACTACTCTTAGATGTAAGCCAATCCCTAGTATTTTGTAGAGTGTTCCTAGGTAATGGTTTACTACTACTAGCAGTGCCTTGAAATCTTGTAGAATTCATCACCCTAGATGTTGCACCTAGAATTACGTCTTTTCGAGTCTGTGCCTTTTTCCTAGCTTCTTCTAGATAGTGATTGTTGACCATGTCGTTAGAACCGACAAATTCTTTAACTGGATTTTTGGTCACATTCCGTGTACTATTCCTAGAAATGCCAGGTGAAATAACTTTTGGTGTTTCAGCAACTGCTTTTTCTTTCTCAAAACCGTTGATAATTCTCTTTTTAATAGGCAAAGTCTGTGGGTGACTTGTTTTTGATAAATCATTTTTCTCATTAACTTTTGGAGGAAATGAGAAATAGACATTTTTGGTTTGAAAACCGGTTTCGGAATATTTGTTTTCTCCTCAGTCAATGGTTTTGCAAACTTAGTATCCACAACCTTTCCTTTTAGACTTTCCAGCTGAACTCTCAAAAGATCATTTTGCTCTTGCATGTCCTTGTAGGCACGCTCATACGACAGTTTGTCATACTTGCATTCCTCGGTTTTTCGATCAAGTTGTTTAAAATAGGACGCGTTTTCTTTTTCAAGTTTTTCAAGAGCTTTTTCATATTTTGAAACAATTGTGGAGGTCTCAGGTGGAGTCTTTCATGATCTTCAACGAATATGTTTGAAGGATAATGGACATGATATCAGTAGTCATAACATCTTCGACGAGAGAATCATTCAAATTTTCCAAAACTTTGATGTGTTCAACACTTTCATTAGCTTGCTTTACCAGGGATTTATGGTCCTTGACAAAGTCACTCGTTTCTTTCAAAAGCGCTTGTTCAAATGAATTACCCTCGCACTGCGATGCGGTTAACGAGGTTCAATTTGAGTTTCAAAAAACTTTTCGTTTCGTCATCATGACGAGTAAACCAGATGTTAGTAGTAATATTGGTTTTAGATTTGTGATCTCTTGAAGATACCCAATTCTAGTTTTAACGTCATCTAAAATGCTTCAGGCATCACTTGTGTTAAAAGGATTGTTTGAAGACATTTGTTCGATTTTCGAAAAGGATTTTGAGACAACTACAGGAGTTGCAACTGGTTTTGAAACGGTTTTGGCCGGTGTTGACACTTTGTTTGAAACACTTGGTGTGGTGGAAAACGTTGATTGTTCTTTTAGATTAACAAAAGTAATTCCATTAATTTTGTTCCATTTGTTATAATCAATCGGTTTAAGATCTGGATTCTTTTGTTTCATTTTTGATCTACTCTCCTCGGATAGTTCTAACGTTTCAAGAGAATCACGAACAATAATGGGTTCATGTAAAGCTTTTCCATTGTGCAACACATTCTGAGATTTCTGAGCTTTCTTGAGGAAAGAAGAAGGGTCGTTACCAAGTGCCATTCTATTGTTAGTATGAAAACGCGGATTTACTTGATTAGAAAGCATCTTGATTGTTTGAGCAGAATGACCCGTTTTAAGAGGCAAATTTTCCAAAGTTTGGATTTTTTCATTTTTATCAAGAATTTCATCAAGAAGAGAATCTTCTCGTTTTGAAAAATCGGTAATCAATTGCTTCTTTTCTTTTTCAAGATTAGAAAACATTTCTTTTTGTTTAGAAAGTTGGTTATTTAAATCAGAAATTTCCTTGTTTAGAGATTTAATTTTCAAGTTCGAATTCACATCAAGTGTGTTATACTTGATTTTCAATTCTTTTTCTTTAGAAACCAAATTTCGATAACCAATTTCTAATTCGATTCTTTGTTTTACGAAATTCAAAAGCTTTTGCATTCTCCTTGTAACTCTCAAGCTCGGCGGTCAATTTAACATTCGCGGCCTTAACTTCGCGATTGACCTTTGTTACTTTCTCGATTTCAATGCCACAATTATTAATTAATTTTTCAAAATAAGCACGGGTTTCCTCATCAGTCTCAGTATTTTGTGCCACACAGCCTCCATTAGGATCCACATGGAGTTTGAGTTAGTATTGCTACAACTTCGGATTGTCCAGTATGTATCATAAGTAGGTGCTTGATGTCCTGAGAATCTGTTCATCATGAGTAAACTGATTAGCAACATTACCATAATTTGGTACCTCATTGAGTGGATCTGTGTCGTAGACGGGAGGTGTATCAAAAGTACCACTTGATGTTGTGTCCTGCGGATTGATTCTATGACTAGAGGTTGTAGTATTTTTTGCTTTATCTGCCCGTTTTGGATTCATGAAAGCGTATTACGCATCAGTCAATTCAATTCGAATCTTCTTTCGTGCTAACATCAACATGTCTTTGGAGCCTTTCAAGCTTCGTCGAGTCGTTTGACACTAGATTACGAACTAAAATAACTGAATTTTGGCTTTGAGGTTACGAGGTAGCATTCGAACGAAGTCATATAGATTATTCCCATGTTGATATCCCATATTCGATTCTGTCGACCCCTTGATGTCCACAAACTGCCTGCATATTGCATCTGATTCCCCATTTGTATACCCGTAGCAAATCCATTATGATTCCCAATAACATCAACCATTTGTCCTTCTTGACCCATATGCATACTCGGTTGAGCAAACTGCGGATTATACGATGAAATCCATTGGTTGTTGTTATTTGGTGTAGTGGGACTAATGTTTTCTTCATTGAAGAATCCTTTTAAGCGAGTTATGAGACGATCTGCGGAGTTGCCATTGATGAAGGTATGTGATGATAAAGTTGATGTAGGATCGATTCAACGATAAAGGAGTTGTGGTTGATGAAGATTAAGCCCGGTTGAGGTGATTACGAAAGTCGTACTCGTAACCTTGGTTCAAAAATTTTAAGCCCAAAATTTGAATTTCACTATAGAAATCAATTCTAAGGTCGTATGAAAAATTTGAGTTATGACAATTTTGGCCTTAAATTTGACGAAAAATTTGAATTTAGGCCCAAAATTTGAATTTTGACCAAAATTTTCCTTTGTTAAACCAAAATTTGAATCTCGCGTTAAAATTGAACGTTTAGTCTCCTCAAAAAATTAATTTTTTTTTTTTTTTTTTTTTTTTTTTTTTTAAACTTAGGCGTAGACTTAGAGAAAATTACGAGTAGGAAATGGTTACGAGTAGACGAGGCTTAGGCGTAGGATCTGGTGCTTATGCGTAGGATCTTATGCGTTGGAAGCTTATGCGTAGAAACCTTAAGCGTAGAAACCTTAAGCGTAGGAACCTTATGCGTAGGAACCTTAGGCGTAGGAACCTTATGCGTAGGAACCTTATGCGTAGGAACCTTATGCGTAACTTTAAGCTTATGCGTAGACAAAAAGTTACTCGTAAACCTTACGCGTAATTGTGAAGTTATGCGTAGAGTTACTCGTAAGCTTTTAGCTTATGCGTAAACTATGGTTAAGAACCAAAAATCCTTTACACTGTCACAGCGTAAGGGATATCCACAAGTCGAAGTGTTCCACACACTTATCCAAGTGAGGGAAGCACTGAGTAACCGTTATAGCTCGAAGATTCTTCACCAAAAAGTTACGAGTAGAAAACTAGGGTTTTGACTTTTTGACTTCTACTCGTAAGAAATTTCCAATGATTCAAACGATGTCTATTGCACAGATATCCTTAAAACACTTTCGAATAACACAAAAATGTTAACCTTTTTCACCCAAAGTGCTTAGAAAAGTTACGAGTAGAAAACTAGGGTTTTGACTTTTTGACTTCTACTCGTAAGAAATTTCCAACGATTCAAATGATTTCGCTTGCAGATATCCTTAAAAACACTCGAATAACACAAAAATGTTGACCTTTTTCACCCAAAGTGCTTAGAAAAGTTATGAGTAGAAATGACCAATAACCAAATACGAGCTTAAAAATGAAGAAAAACACGTAAAGCTACGAACTTTTTGCGAAAAACTAAAACTTTAACACCAAATAAACCTTAAACCACAAGAATCTTGAATTTTTTGGTGAAAAAATGAAAGCTTTAAGCGTTTCAAATATGTAAAACGTGAGCTTATACGTAACCCTTCAAAACAAACACAAACACTCCTAAACCATTGTTAGGCGATTGATACCAATTGTTATAACCAAAGATATACCAACCTTATCAAATACCCACGTTATGAACACAAGAATACCACGTTAAACCCAAACTGTTATGCGTAAATAAAGAGAAAGATTAAGATAAGATATGGTGACTTGATGTATATTCGTGTATATGTTTAGAGAGGTAGAGAGAAGAAAGATGAAAACAATAATATGTTATATTGCTTCAAGGAAAAACACACACACACACACACTCAAGCACACCCCTCAAATGACATACTTGAGGGGTTTATATAGTACAAGACAAAGGATGCCCTAAGGCTTGGCCATGGGCCGTATGTGGGCTTCGTGGGATTGGATTGGACTTGGATTTGATATAAGGCTAGCTTAACTAAACTAATACCCATTTAGCTTAGTCCAATCCACGAGCCTGTTGACTATTCTATCACGATATCTAACACACGTTACAAAGTTCCTAAACGTGAATGACCATCACTTCTAATAAAAACTATTAAGGCTAACATGGTGGATTTCAAAAACGCCTTCAATCTGGTGGACCGTGAGGTTATGTTACAAGAGGTTCGCCTCCATTGCCCTGCCATATCACGTTGGGTTGAATTTTGCTACTCCAGTCCTGCCAGATTATATTATGGGGAACACACTTTATGGTCACACAAAGGCGTGCAACAAGGTGACCCTCTTGGACCTCTCCTTTTTGCTTTGGTGCTACATCCTTTGGCTCGCAAGATCAAAGACTCATTTTCTGTCCCCTTTCAGGCTTGGTACCTAGATGATGGTACGATTATTGGAGACGCTCTATCTGTTGGGAAGGCCCTGGAGCTCATTATGATGGATGGACCTCGTTATGGTTTGCACCTCAACGTAGATAAAACTGAGGTTTTTTGGCCAAGGGAAGACCCTAGAAGCAGGCTCGCAGGTGTTTTCCCTCCTAATATTGCACGGCCCCTGCATGGAGTAAAATTTTTGGGTGGGCCTGTTGGTGTAGACCTTGAGTTTAGCAGCAAGCTCGTTTTGAAGCGTGTTTCTAAAACCATTGAACTTATGGATGCTGTTGCTAAGCTTAATGATCCCCAATGTGAGTTGCTGCTTCTAGGGCATGTCTTGGCATTTCAAGCTGTATTTCTCTATGCTTTACATGTTCCCCGTGTCTTTGAACGTGCTCAGATTTCATTCGATGAAGCACTTCGCTCCTATTTGGAGCGTATTGTCACTGCCTCTAGACCCGGGTTTGGAAATTGGCAATGGAGACTGGCCACTCTTCCCTTTGAATTTGGGGGCTTGGTGTTTACGCTGCTGGTGATGTTTTAAATTATGCCTTCCTTGCTTCTAGACTCCAATCGACCCGACTTACTGGAACTGAACTTCTCCGACAGTCGGTGTTGGTGCTACGGATCTTCCTTTGATGATGCCTTGCATGTTTTTAATGAGAAAATGGAGACCGACCTTTTGGGTAGCTCTTGTGAGATTGCTGCCCCCAAACTCATGAAGAAATTGGCAGATTTATATTTCACACGTGTCACCAAAGAGGCTGAATCCACCTTCTGCTTTTCTGCTAGACAAATGGCCCTATGGAGATCGCAAATGGAAGACCACACCTCAGGTGGCTCGAGTAGTCCGATAGTTGGGAGGGCGGACTATGAATGCTAAAACCTACCGGTGTGTCTTATGCTATCGTCTAGGTGTCCCCCTTTTCTCCACTCAGATGCCGTGCTCTACTTGTTCCAAGGTTTTTACGGGTGATATCTATGGGGATCATGCTGTATCATGCGCAAGTATTATTGGTATTAAACATCGACATAATGTGGTGCGTGATACTCTCGCTGATATATATTCCCGGGTAGGGGTTTCGGCTCGTAAAGAAGTTGATATCGGGCTCTGCGGAGAGAGGGATAAACACCTACGCCCAGCTGACTTGTTACTTTACTCGTGGGAGAGAGGCCTTGATGTGTGTGTTGATCTTACTTGGGTCATCGCCTTGGCAAAGCTGGTATGACTAACTTTGTGGCGTGCGTGCCGGTGATTGAAGCGGCACAGTATAAGCGTGTCAAAATCGCAACCATATCTTGATATTGGATATAGGTTCATCCCCTTCTCGTTCTCTTCTTTTGGTGAACTCGAGAAGGAGGCGGTGAACCTGCTGAAGCGAATCCGAAGATTCTCGGTCACTTAAGATATTGGCGCGCGTGGTGCCAACTATATTTTTAGTAGGGTTTGTTTTGCTATTGCTATAGGGGTAGGGGCCCAGTTAGTCTCACGGCTCCCCACTAATTTCTTGTAATTTTCTTTGATTTTCTAATGAAGTGTTGTATAATAAATATAAAAATAATAATAATAATAATAATAATAATAATAATAATAATAATAATAATAATAATAATAATTATTATTATTATTATTATTATTATTATTATTTTTAATAGGATTGGTTTTGCTATTGCTAGAGGTGTGGGAGCCCTGTTGGTTTCTCGGCTTCCCACTAATTTTTTGTAAATCCTATGAGTTTTTAATAAAAGTGAAGTTATAATAATAATAATAATAATAATAATAATAATAATAATAATAATAATAATAATAATAATTCATTTATATAATAGATTTTATAATTTAAAATACGCAGGTTAAGCTTTGGACAAATACGAGTTCTAGCCTTCATGGATCTCAGTCGTTAGCTGCTATTCGCCATAACTTTGTAAGAAACTATTTAACCATTTTATTTATATATATACATGGTGTTGGGTGTGTCGTTATTGATTTTATTTCTAAACAGTTGAGCAGCGACATCGAGGCGGCGGTTGGAGAAGACTTGATAGAGCTATATCGTCGGAACCATATGAGGGGCGATGTCTGGGAGTCCCCGTTATCTGAGGCTAGATATGTAAGTATAATTTATTTTCAAAGTCACCCACTTTGATGAAATATAATGCATCACGACTTATATATTACTTTTCTTGTTTTTTTGTAACTAAACAGAACCAGATGAGACGGATCTTTGGAAGAGAGCACCGACCCACATGGCTGGCCGCGAGATTCTCCGCCACGTGATTCGTGGTAAGCAGCGCAGTCATATTCCTGGTGTAGGTCAAGTCTTACCCGGCGGTGGAGTGAAGAAGACCTTTAGCGCCTCCCGACCTCGTGATGAAGCGGAAGTGTCCTCACTGCGGGAAACAGTGCAGAAACAGACCGAGGAGCTCGCTACACAGAGGACTCAGATGGAGCTGGTGATGGAGTTTGTGAGGTAATTCCCGGGTTGGAAGGAGCGACTATAGTCCACCCCGGGATCAGTTGCTACTCCACCAGGTGGGTCGGGATCTGGTGCAACTCCACCGGGTGGGTCGGGATCTGGTGTTACTCCATCGGGTGAGTCTAGAGATACCGGGGACGGGAGTGGGGGTAGTGGGGTTTGAGATGTCAGCTTATGTTGGTTTAACAAGTTATGGATATGTTTGTAGAGAATAACATGGATTATTATGTCGTTTATGTGCATTATGTGCTAGGATTCCCGCTAAATGGATTATACGTATAGTTTTGGACCATTTGCGGATATGTAGCTTATGTATAGTTTTGTAGATGATCATGCGTTAACGGTTTTTGAACCGTTTTGGCAATTTTGGAAACACATAACTATGTTAGCGACTGATGGGTATATATGATATTATGTTTAGCGAATTTGTGTTGTTGTAGCATAAAACAGGTTTTGAAAAAACAGGTTGTTACATTGTAGATTTTTTCCCGAAAAATTCCGGAAAAAATCTGGAAATTACCCATTTTGCAGCAATTTTCTGCAAAATGGGTCAGAGGCTTTCCCGGGGGACAAGTCCCCGGCGAAAGTGTGAAAGCTAATTTATATCACCACTTTCCCCGGGGACAAGTCCCCGGAAAAAGACGAAAAGCAACAGTAGCATGCAGTTTTTGCAGGGGACAAGTCCCCGGCGAAAGGTATTTGCTCAACAGTTGTATTCGTCTTTCCCCGGGGACATGCCCTCGGCAAAAAGAAGTGCCACGTCGGACTAATAACGTAATTAGATAATTAAATAAATATTTAAAAACACTTTTCCCGGGGACGTGTCCCCGGCAAAAAGAAGAGCCACGTCGGACTTGTTTGACCGGCGACAAATGGCTGCGGGACCCACCTGTCCCCGGTAAAGGTGGACACAAGTCCCCAGGGAAAGTATTCCCGGGAGGGTATTGCCGGGGGACTTTCGTCGGGGACATGTCCCCGGGGAAAGGCTTCGCAGGGGACATGTCCCCGGCGAAAGCCCTGATATTTACCCTGTGAAAGTCCACATTGTTGTAGTGTATTATAAGAAAGCAAATCTAGATAACCTGTGTACTACACGCACTGACGCGCCGTATGGGTATATATGTATGTGCATGTATATGTATACATAATACATGCACTGGGTATGCATATATACGAGCGATAAAACATTTATCATACAAAACTAACTAAACATCTTCTTTTGGCTCAAGATGTCGTCGAAATGTTTATGCAATCGGTATGTGCTATTTGCCAGAATAATTGTATATGTTAGAAATGCTTTCCTTCTAACAGATTAGATGACTTCATGGGATCAGCTTCGTCTTGGTCAAAGCCTCAAAGGGTCAAGAGTTTCTCGGCTCTATGTGTGACAACTCGTAAATTCCTCGATGCGTCGTAATTGGAGAAACATCAATTAGAGCGATCGTTTTAACTAATTTGAGATACGAGTCATATTTATAGTCATTTTTATTGGAAATAATATTCTGAGAACATTGGCGTAAATACCGAGTCACGAATCCTTCATTTGCTAGCTCAAACGAGTCCGGAACCTAATATAACGAAAGTTTTACAAAGTTACAATAATGGTCCGTGCAGTAAATTGCATGGCCGCCCCTAAGTTTATGCTATTTACAAAACTAGATGTTGTTCCGTCTATGTTGCTCTAACAACGTTGAACTCTCGACGTTATTTTATCAACAATAGTCTGCTGACGTCATACCACCGATTGTGGTACTACATGTGTTTTCCTATCGGTGTCGTACCTTATACTCCATCGATGCGAACTTAGAGCCATTGACGTTTACTCGTGTTAAGGAAATTGATCTGATATCGATTGGTAGTTGAACTTCTTTTGAGAATTAGGACTTTGGATTCGAATACGGTACCTTTCTGCGTTAGGTATTAAGTGCACCAATGAGTCAATCGACTGACTTCGGTTAGAAATCAATACTCTCTTTTAGGAGTCGTACTTTTCGCCTCTAACCTAGATATCATGCTAAGTCAACCGACTGATTGCTAGTAGCAATCAACACTTTCTGCCAGAGTCATACTTTGAACTTCCTAGACATCCCGTTCAGTAGGGATTTCGTGCTCAACGGAGATCTTGAATTCCTAAGGAGTAACCCGAACCGCGTTCCTTGGGACAATCACCTAGTCGTTCTCTCGTCCTTCGAGAATCACCTGCTATCCAACCGGTCCTCTTGACCGATCGATAAGCTAAGTTGTAGACGAAACCTTGGAAGTAGATTCCGCGCCTTTACAGGTGGTTGTTGGTAGTCCTACCCAACCTATTCACCTCTCGCTATTCAGCAAGATGGAAAGGATGGACGACCTTGCTCGTCTCTCCGCATATAGTTGTAGCAGCACTAGAGAATCCCTCTATCTTCTTTTAAGGAGGTGAGAAAGTACTCATTCCTCTCCCTTTGGTAGAGTGACTTCGCTCCTAAGAGCTAGTCCTCACTTTCGAACTCTAGCTCCCTACCTTCTTTCCACTATGGAACTCCGATTGAAAGGGGAATCTCCCCTTGATTCGTTTTCTCTATATGAGATTTATTATGTTAGTATACACCTGATCCTTCTTTCTTAACCTTCAGCTTCTTCCGATCCTCTTTAAGGAGGAAGTGCGATCGGAAAGCCGGAGTTAGCAAATAGATTTCTTCACACGTAAAGGAAACCGTGTGCATTAGGATGCTGATTTCTATCCTTTTCGGATCGTGGCAATCGCCACACACCTACGTCTAGTCTATCACTTCCTAGAGCCGAGAAAATAGATATGGGTATGCTTACAGTGTATCATCTCCAGACTGATGGCCGAAGTGAAGAAACTATCTGAGTGTTAGCAGACACGTCGCGAGTTCATCGAGTTTGATAACGGTTGGGATAGACACCTTTCGTTGGCCAAATTCTCTTATGACAGTATCTATCACTTTAGTATCTCTAAGGCACCATAAGAGACCCTCTATTGTCATGAGTGCCAATCTCGATTGATGGGTAGAAACTGCCGAGGGAAACCGTTCTAAGACGAGATGGATAGGAAAGCTACTCGCAAATCGTTAGGAGACACAGACAACGTAAACCTCTTGAATCCTAGAGATAACCTAGATTAAGCTTAACGATTCACCATGAGAATGTGTGAATCATTTAGTAAACGTGAAAACTTAATCCTCGCTATATCGATCTTTTAGAAAACTTTGTTGGGTTAGACCAGTAGTCAGAGCTTTGAGCTACTGTCAGGACTCAGTAGTACTCCCGACATTTCGTACGTATAGGAAGGAATCACTGATAAGGATTTATAAGGTACCTTTTTGAGGGGTCATTTAAGCCCTTAATTGATCACTTTTGTATCCGTTACTACTTAATTTCGTTCCTTTTCACTTTTTAGGTCTCTTGAAGGCAAATTGTTGGAATGACACTTATTCGGACGAATAGGCGCCAATATACGAAGAAAATGGCCAAAGTCAAGAATCGAGACACTCAAGCTGCAGGAACTGAAGGGGAAGGCATCAGCGTTTAATTGTGACACCGTCACAACATGTTTTGTGACGACTCAGTAGCCAAATTGCTTATTTACAAGTGACGGCATCAGGTTTTAAAAGAGTAGGGCGTCGCAGCTCAGACGGCCTAGATTTGATCCAGACGGCGTCAGAGGCTGAAGGCGGCGGCGTCACGGGCATAAGGTGGCCCGTCACGCGATGATAACGTGGCCAAGACGAAAACCTAATGGCGACAACCGACGGCGTCACAATTAAAGAGTGGCGCCTTCGCAGGTTTGTAACACTATATATAGAATCCGAATTTTTCAGTTTTAGAGAGGTAGTTTTGTGGAGTAAAACCTAAACCGAACCAAGGCTGTCTTGTACAGTATTTTAGGGTTCCATACCCTATTTTACATCAAGATAAGTGTTTTACTTCATTGATTCAATTATGTCTTCAATTGATTGTGTGTATGCTTGCATGTTCTCCATGTCCGGCTAATTTACTTGTGTGTTTGCTTAGGTAATATGAAACCTAGTTATTGAATATTGATTGGTTGTCTCTTATCTTAATTGTGATTTGCCTAGTATTGCGATAGGTCATTTGTTGTGTTATTAATGCTTGATTAATCTTTTTTGAACCTTAGCATATAGTTACTAGTGGAATTGTAGGCTAAACATCCAAAGTATACCTTAGTGTTAAGTTTATGAATCCTAGAGATTTCGTAGTCGTTAACCTTTGGTAGCTTCAAAGAGTTAGGGATAAACGCATACCCTACAACCTTAGAAACACAACGCGTTAAGAATAAGGACGTGACAATTCAACCATCAATAGGAGATAACTAGGGAATAATAAAATCTAAGTAAACACATTTTTAATCATCATACGAGCACACAACAATAGACATAGACTACCCCTAGCTTAGTTAATTAGAATAGATAATAGTAGAGTAATCGGTAGAAATACCACCCCCAAATCCAAACCCCGAGATTCGTACCTTTCCATTTTTTTAAAAATATAAAAAAAGATAAAAAAAATAATCTTCCTCAACCCCAACCTTAGCGTAGTAACTTCTTACTAGCATTCCTATTCCCCTAGAGAACGATATCAATACCCTTGGCTTACCCTAATACTACACTACAACGATTAGGTTCACTGCCTAGGGTGTTGAAAAACTTGCTCGACAAAAAGGAAGTTCCTTTGACCCCAAATGCGCTGCGTAAGCGTATCAAGTTTTTGGCACCGCTGCCGGGGAATAGAATAGCTAGTTAGGAGTCTACCTCGTTTAGGTTTCCTTGCTTGATTCCTATCAAGTAAGCTTTTTCCCCATTTTTAGCTTCCTCGTAGTCTATCCTCCTTCTTCGTGACCTTTGTTAGTAATCCCATCACTTTTCATCATGGAAGGTGATAATCAACCACCACTCATCAACCCACCACCAAATGACCCACCAAGAGGCCGTACCCTTGGTGAATACTCGAGACCAAGCCACTTAGGCTATAGGAACATGATGAGTGTCTAAATACTCATCATTTTTGTACAATCTAAACTGCAAAATCATCTGAAAACACTCAAAAATGCATCAAATTGATGAAAATATCACAAATCAGTGTTTTATGTGTTTTAAATGCAAAAAGATCAAAATCAGATGAAAAATGATTCAAGTTTGCAAAATTGGCATAAGTTTTAAAAGTTGTCAAATCTAGTCCCTGAAATTCAAAAATGTGGAATTTTATCATTCAAGGTCCCTGAAATATTCTAAATTGTCAAAAATGATCCTTGAATGATTCTTTGGTCAATTGGCAGAAAAGGTCCCTAAACTTTGAAAAATGTCAAAATTAGTCCTTGGACTTATAAAAATGGAATTTTATGCAAAAAGGGTCCTTGTTCTATCAAAGTTTGTCAAGTTTGGTCCTTGTGAAAAGTTTGGAAAAGTGGCATGTTCAGTCCTTTATCTTTGGTCAAATTGCAACATTAGTCCTTGTGTAGTTAACAAACCAAACGGATCCAATATCAAAGTCCAAATCCAATCCACAATCGGCTGGCCCAAATGCATTATCCAAGCCCAACAAACTTGACCCTTGACCCCTTGAGCCCCAGGCCAATATCCACTTGACCCCCTGTCATTACCTATTGTGAACCCCCCTTTATTAAAACCACCCAGTCAACAAAGTCAAATCCCAGCTCCTGTTCCTCTCCCTCACAGAAATCGCGCCAAACCAGTGATTCCAAAACCAATCATGGTTTTCCATGATTTACTTTCCCCCCTTACCTTGTCCCCTCCACCTCCACTAACACCAAAAATCTTTAATTGACTCAAACCAACCCCATTAATATCAAAACCTGCTCATGAAGAAATTGGCGCCAAAAATCCACTTGGATGGTTGTGATGAGTTTGGCCAGTCCAATGGCTCAGAAGTGGTGGGAAACAATCAGAGGTCATCAAGGAGTCCAAAAAGTCATTATATAGAGGAAGAGATGCAATGTATATCATCATCTAGAGTAATTTTAGTTTTTCATTGTCGTTTTTATTATTTTCAAATCTCCAGTGTAATTTAAGTTTTCTTAGCACTTTGTTTATGTTATTTAAAGTATTTGTGAACTATTTTCAGTTTCAATTTCAAGTATTAAGTTTTAATATCAGTTTATGCAATTTCAAATTTCAAAAATCTCATGTGAATCAAATGTTGTTATAAGGTGTTATCTTGGACTAAATAAGACACATAAGCTCCTATAAAGCTTATTCAAGCTTTTAGAAACACTTAAAACCAGTTTAGAAGTTAAAACATAAAAATACCAAAAATACCAAATAATTAGTGAAAAAATCAAAAATCATTGGAAATGGTGTACACAGCTGGAGCAGGGTGAATTATGGATGGCCTTGGGTTAGTAGCTTAGTGGTAAGCCTATAGGAGTGGTCTTGATCATTGGTTCTGTGATTTCAGTTGGATAACATTTGTAAGCCTTTTTGTTCATTTTTGTATTTCTTTGTTTTAGTTGTTTAGTAGTTGTAATTTCTGGTTCTTTATGTTTCTTAGTTATAATTAAGCATAAGTAAACAATAAAATCAGTTGGTTGTTCCTTTTAATTTGTAGTTTATATAAATTTCATTTTAACAGTTTAAATAACATATAGATCATTATTGAGTTTTATGTTGATAGTACTGTTGTTGCATGCTTGTTCAGTCTTCTTACATGATAATACAAGGTTGTGATTCAGTTGCATGGTCCAAATCTGTGTTTTACCTTGAAAAACATCAAAACAGTTTCAATAAGGACTTTTTGGTTAAGTTTGTTTAACTGAGTTAAAGAGTGTTTGTGCTATTGTTCATTAATGTTCTATGTCTCATTGGTTCTAAATAACTCAAAGAAACCAAAAACCGGTGCTTGTTACATCAAAAGTCAAAATTTCATTTTATCACATCCTTGTCATTCACTGTTGGATTTTCATGATCCTTGATCATGATTTTGTATTCATAAGTTGTTAACATTGCTCAAATAAGTCTTAATATACCTTAAAACAGCATAATCAGCAAGTAGTAGTGATCAAAAGTTCATAAAAGTCAAACTCATCTAGTTTTTATAATAGTCAAAATTTTCACTTGGGTCGTTTTTGAATTAAAAATATAATTTTATTGTGTGTTCAATAGTAATAATTAGCTTAAAAGCTCTTGGGAAACTATAGTTTAGTTGCTAATCTTAATTATAAAAATACTAGTTCTCTTTGAATCAGCTTTTTAAGTGCTTTTTAACTAGCTTCTTTTGGACCACTTTTCTGAAAAATGCCCTGTGCACAGTGAATGGTCCAATTTTGAAAAGCTCACACAGAGCTTAATTGTTGGTCTAAGCTTGTGATACTAGGTTCTTTGGAGAGCCAACCTAGCCATCTTGAGAACCCAAGCTTCATATTTCAATTTCTAGCTTGTTAGATAGGGCTGCTAGTAGCTTTTGTTTTTGGCCAACACTCGGTTTATCTTGACTCGGCTTAAGGTGAGCGTGGTTTGGTGCTATATTCATAAGCTCACCAAAAGCTCTATAGTTGTCCATAGTAAGTGATCTGTAGTTTTTCGGAAAGCCAACCAGCTTATCTTGATACCTTAAGGCTTGTTTTGAGCTTTTGAGCTTAATTTGCCCTAAAACATGGCTGCAGGCCTGTTTGTTTAGTAGAATAGCTTAAGTGCTTATTAGCTTTTTCCTAGCTTTTCAGTGTTAATCTTTGTGTCTTTTAGCTTCATATAAGTAGCTTGTAGCTTATTTTATCTTATTCTAGCTTTTGTTTCAGTTTGTGAGCTTGTTCAAGCTTAATTCATAAAAAAAAGCTCATAAGCAAATCTGTTGTGATCATAAGCCCACAAACTGCTTATTTGTGATTTGCAAAATTTTTGTCTTTGTAAAAGTTTCATAATTTAAGTAGTTAAGTAGTTTTCAAAAAGAAAATCCAGAAAAACATCAATTTAAATACTTGATAGTGTTTATTTAAAAGGTTTTAGCTTTTTGATTTTTCTTTTCATCTTATTAATAAGCAAATCTTGTTTTAATATTTTTCTTAGTTTTCTGTCACCTTAAGTTATTTTTAGAAAAAGTTTCATAATTTTCCTAATCTTTTTAGTATTTATTAGAATTTTAAATAGTTAAAAGTATTAAATAATTAGTAATAAATAATTAAAAAGCATAAAAAATATCTTTTCTGTTTTAAAATTAGTTTTATCATATTTTAGATTTTTCCAAGTTAAAATTTCATTTTTCCAGGTTTATTATTTATTTTCTAGTATTTAAGTGTATTTTAAATAGTAATTAATTAGATAAAAAGTGTGAAAATATATTTTTAATTTTAAAATTAGTTTTATAATATTTTAGATTTTTCTGAATCATAATATTATTTTTCTAGCCTTATTTCATATTTTCTTTTATTTTAGGTTATTTTTAAATAGTTTAAAATAGTTTTTAATTAATAATAATTAATTAAATAGTGGTAAAAATAATTTTATTTTTCTAATAATTTTCTTTTATTTTTAGGATTTCAAAAATGTCATTTTCATATTTTTAGGTCTTTTATTTTTTTAGATCTCACTTTTTATTTTGTACGTATACGTAGTTTTTAAACGTGCGTTTTACGTTTCTTTTATCTGATTGTTGTGTTTTCCAATTCTGTTTCCAAATACATTCCAATCAATCAGTAGTGTAATAATTCATCAAAACCTTTACTGATCACTATCCTTAGTGATCACTCTATCATCTGAGTTAGTTTTGACACACCATTGAGTCTCCGTGGGACTTAACGACCCGAGAATTCATTCTATTCTCCAGGACTTCATTGTATTTGTGTTTTAAGTAGTTTTAAGCTTCTTACGGTTAGCCATTCACAAGTGGCTAGCTTGTGTGAGGTAGCTTGACGGTTTTACCTGAGATCAAATTTTGGCGCCGCTTCCGGGGAGGCTTTAGCGTGTGTTAAACCTTTTTCAGACCCATTCTTGCACATATACCATCTTTTGTAAAAAGTTTTTTGTAAAGTTATCAGATAAATCAAAAAGTTCATTAACACTTTTCCTAAAGTGTTAAAAACCCAAAAACAATATAAAACAACAAAACAATCGGAACGTTTTCTATCTTGTGATTCTTTTAAGGTGATTCTTAAAGAGATACGATTTGGTCAAACGAAACGATACCAAAAATTTTTTAACCCATCAGCACAAATCTATACCTACGTCTTTTCAAGTGGTACTTAATATATACATAAAAATCAACCACCGCAAATCAAGGCAGTACACCTACTAACTGGGGGTGTGACCATAATAAGTTCCCGAACCACAGATTTAAAACTTGCCTTTGTGTCCTTGTGATTTGGTGTACCTTTTTCAAAGAAGCCATTTCATTTGTGATTATTGGTTAAGTTCACTTGTCGTTTTGCCTCGCATTTGTTTTGAAAAATTGATTTTTATACTTAGTGCATGCGCACTCGTTCTTCCAGTTCTACAAGTCCACTTTCTGAACTTGGCAAGATTCCTCGTAGGCGTAGAGGACGTTCTGCTCCTTCAACGTGGTGAGCGTCTACCACCACCACCACATGCGTAATGGCGAAGACAAACCCATGAACAAGCTTCTCCAAGCACCCATCGAGGGTTACGGAGATGCTATTGTTGTCCCGCCATCGTGGTGATACCTTTGAGCTAAAAACAGGGTTGCTTAATCTAGTAACCCAAAGCCAATTCTATGGTTTTGAGCGGGATGATCCTCATGCACACATTCGATGGTTTAACAAGATTGCATCTACCATCAAATACAAGAATGTCCCACATGAAGCCATTAAGCTTCTTCTGTTCCCATTTTCTCTAGAGGGACAAGCCGGAATTGGCTTGAGAAACAACCCCCTCGTTCTATTAAGACATGGGAGGATCTAGTCACCAAGTTCGTTAACGAGTTCTATCCTCCATCTCGAACCACAAGTCTTAAGAATGAGATAATGAAATTTTCTCAGAGATTTGATGAATCATTCGGGGAGGCATGGGATCGTTACAAAGAATTGCTTCGTAAGTGTCCGCATCATGGTTTTACCGAGTTAATGCAAATGGATACTTTCTATAATGGCCTCAACCAGACCAATCAAGACTCTTTGAATGCCTCCGCGGGAGGTAATTTCCTGAGCAAGACTACCAAAGAAGCCTTGCAAATCATTGAGAACAAATCTCAGGTCCGCCCTTTCCGAGCAAAGACATATCGGTCTCATCTTTGGACCTTCTTCTTCTTCATCTCCAGTGAGTACATCGAGCACCGATGCTAAGATTGACAAACTCACGAGATATTGTTCAGAGCTTTGGTTCTTGCTAACCAAAAAAGTGACCTTCACACAGACACCAACACATGGTGAAGCGAAGAAAGTCGAGAGTTGTGTTACTTGTGGTGGTCCTCATGCATACTACAATTGTACTGCCACCGATGGTAGTCCATTTGAAGCCAATGCTCTAGCCGGTAGTTCACATCAAGGAGGTAATCAATACCGTCCTCAAAATGAACCACACTACCGTGCTAACACTAATCGAGCACCACCGGTTTTAACCAGAATCCTAACATGCAAAACCGGAATCAAAACCAACCTAGAATGAACCAAGGTTACCAAAACCAAGGTAATTTCAATCCTGCACCAAATCAAGGTTTCCAACATCAAGGGAACCTTAATCAAAACAATTTCAATCGGGGGAATCAATTTCATGGGAATATGAATCCTAATCAAGGAAATTTTCAAAACCAAGGCCCTATTCCTAACATTAGAGGCCAGAATTTTCCTAATCCACCTCCCGCCATTGTTCCAACTGGACCATCATCTGATGAGTTGTTGAAGCAATTCATGAAATCCCAAGATGAAATGAACAGGTTGTTGGTCAGTCAGGATTCTGATCTCAAGAAGTATTTAAATGATCAACCCTCGGGCTCAGGAAAACTTCCGAGCAATACGATCGCTAACCCGAGGGGCGATGCAAAGGCGATCACAACCAGAAGTGGTGTTTCATATCTTGGACCTGCTTTGTTCCTACTACCTCTTCTTCTTCTCTCCCGAAGGTAGTGGAAAGTGAACCTAAGACACACAATGGACCTACGACTCCAATGCCTCCTCCACTAGGAGAAATGAGTCAAGTTACCAAGGATACAACGGACAAGGTGCATTATTCAAGCCCACGAAGTACGCGCACACGTCCTACAGCTTCGGTAGTCCAACCTCAAGTTGTCCAGAAACCCAAGTCAAATCTAGGAGTTGTTTTTGAACCTCCAAAAGCTCCCGTTGAAAACCAGAAATCCAAATCTTCTATTCCTTACCCATCACGTTTGAATGAGCAAAAGCTCCGTGAAAAAGCTAGTCATCAAATGGACAAATTTTTCCAAATTTTCCAAGAGTTACATTTTGACATAAGCTTTGCGGATGCTATCATCCTGATGCCCAAGTTTGCATCAACTCTCAAACACATGTTAAGCAACAAGGAAAATCTGTTTGAAATGGCAAAAACTCCTCTTAACGAGAACGCTCTGCAGTTATTCAGAAGAAGCTTCTGGAAAGCTTGGAGATCTGGGAAATTTCTCTTACCTTGTGTATTTCGAGGATGGTTGAATGCTTTGCCCTTGCAGATCTTGGTGCAAGCATAAACCTAATGCCTTATTCAGTGTGGAAGAAACTTTCTCTTCCGGAACTTACTCCTACATGCATGACTCTCGAGCTTGCGGATCGTTCCATATCCCGTCCTCTTGGCATTGCCGAGGGCGTATTTGTGAAAGTAGGAAAGTTCCATTTCCCAGCTGACTTCGTGGTTGTTGATTTTGATGCCGATCATCGGGTTCCTCTTATTGTTGGTCGAGGATTCACGAGCGGGCCGTGCTCTCATTGATGTATTTGAGCAAGAAATCACATTACGTGTTGGTAATGAAGCTATCACTTTTAACCTTGATCAAACTTCGAGGTACTCCGCAAATTATGATTCTGAGTCGGTTAACCGAATATATGTCTTTGATGTTGCTACTGAAGAGTACTCTCAAGAAGTTCTTGGTTATTCTCATAATTCTGTGAGTGGGGATTCCACCACATCTTCTCAACCTATCATAGCCAATTCTACTCCTTCTATCACTCCTTTTGAGGGAAGTGAATCCATGTCGGAAGAGATTGAAGCATACTTGGCTAGTGATTATGTTCCATGGGAAATTGATCATGCTCCAATTGACATTGAGGGGGACATACTTCTTATTGAGAAGTTGCTTAATGATGATCCATCATCAACCCCTCACCCTAGTGATTCAATCCATGAGATTAATCGGAGGAGATATTCTTCTAAAGAAGTTGTTAAATCATGACACTTCTCCTCCTCTCCATCCCGTCGAGCTTCATAACAAGGAAGTCAAGTCGGTTGAGAAACGAAGAATTTCACGAGGTTGAGCTTAAGGACTCACCACCTCATCTCGAGTATGCATTTCTTGAGGGTGATGATAAATTACCGGTCATTATTGCTCGAGATTTGAATAAAGATGAAAAAGCTGCTATCATAAAAATCACGAAGTCACACAAGCAAGCAATTGCTTGGAAACTCTCGACATAAAGGGTATCAACCACGAGTTCGTACTCACAAAATCTTGATGGAGGATGACTTTAAACCAGCGATTCAACATCGAGACGTGTGAATCCAAAAATCCATGATGTTATCAAACAAGAGGTTATCAAACTTCTTGATGCAGGATTGATTTACCCGATCTCGAGATAGTCCTTGGGTCAGCCCAATTCATTGTGTTTCGAAAAAGGGTGGCATTACTGTTGTCACAAATGAAGATAACGAGTTAATTCCAACTTCGGTGTACGGGATGGCGTGTGTGTATTGACTATCGTAAGTTGAATGACGTCACTCGTAAAGACCATTTTCCTCTACCCTTCATGGACCAAATGCTTGAGAGATTAGCGGGAGCGAATACTATTGTTTCCTTGATGGTTTCTCGGGTTACTTTCAGATTCCCATTGATCCACAAGATCAAGAGAAAACCACATTCACCTGCCCATACGGGACTTTTGCCTACAAACGTATGCCTTTTGGCTTATGCAATGCTCCTGGCACGTTCCAACGATGTATGATGGCCATTTTCCATGACATGATCGGGGAAACAATGGAGGTGTTTATGGATGATTTCTCGGTTATTGGGGATTCTTTTCAAACATGTCTCTCCCATTTAGAAAAAATGCTTCAAAGGTGTGAAGACACCAATCTTTGTCTAAATTGGGAGAAGAGTTACTTTATGGCCAAAGAAGGCATAGTCCTTGGCCATAAAATTTCAAAAAATGGGATTGAGGTAGATAGAGCAAAAGTCGATGTTATTGCTAAATTACCTCATCCTACTACCGTCAAAGGTATTAGGAGGTTTTTAGGTCATGCCGGTTTCTATCGTAGATTCATACAAGATTTTTCTAAAATCGCCCGGCCTATGACTCATCTTCTTGAAAAGGATGCTCCTTTTATCTTCTCACCCGAGTGCATCAAAGCTTTTGAAACATTGAAGAAAAAGCTTACTGAAGCACCCATTCTCGTTGCTCCCGACTGGGATTTACCTTTTGAGCTCATGTGCGATGCAAGTGATTTTGCTATCGGTGCAGTCTTAGGGCAACGTAGAAACAAGCATTTTCAGCCTATCCACTACGCAAGCAAAACTATGACTGAAGCTCAAACTCATTACACCACCACAGAAAAAGAGCTATTAGCCGTGGTGTATGCATTTGAGAAGTTTCGCCATACTTAATCTTTACTAAATGCGTGGTGTATACGGATCACTCGGCTCTCAAATATCTCTTTGCAAAACAAGATGCAAAGCCGAGATTGCTCCGTTGGATTCTCCTCCTGCAAGAATTTGATATCATCATACGTGATAAAAAAGGAGCTAAGAATCTAGCTGCTGATCATCTGTCCAGATTAGAAACCCTCACCAAGATGTTTTCGAGAAAAAGGAAATAAATGAAACATTTCCTCTCGAGGCGCTCAATGCGGTTTTCTTTTCGTGGAAGTTCTACCACCCCATGGTTTGTTGACTTCGCAAATTACCATGCGGGTAACTTCATAGTGAAAGGGATGTCGACCCAACGGAAGAACAAATTCTTCAAAGATGTTAAACATTATTTCTGGGACGATCCTTTCTTATTCAAAATCTGTGCGGATCAAGTCATCCGACGGTGTGTTTATGGACAGGAAGCTCTTGACATTCTCACAGCTTGCCATGCTTTGGACCCACGGGGCCATCATAGTCCAAACTACACCGCCAAAAGGTGTTTGATTCGGGTTTTATTGGCCCACAATCTATAAGGATGCCCATGAATTTGTCAAAACCTGTGACGCTTGTCAACGTCACGGAAATATATCTCAAAGAAATGAAATGCCACAAAATGCCATTCAAGTTTGTGAGATATTTGACATCTGGGGTATTGACTTTATGGGGCCATTTCCATCTTCTCGAAACAAGTACATACTCGTGGTACATTGACTATTTGTCAAAATGGGTTGAAGCGAAAGCTTTACCTACCAATGACGCCCGAGTTGTTGTGAAATTTTTGAAATCCTTTTGGGTTTGGAACTCCGAGAGCGATAATCAGTGATCGTGGTATACATTTCTGCAATGACCAATTTGAAAGAGTCATGCAAAAGTATGGTGTTACCCACCGTCTCTCTCTGCATACCACCCCAACAAGTGGGCAGGTGGAAGTTTCCAACCGTGGTATTAAAAAGAATTCGGAAGGACGATGGCGAAAATCGTGCATCCTGGTCGGATAAACTGGATGACGCACTCTGGGCCTTCCGTGCAGCTTACAAAACACCCATCGGGTGTACTCCATACAAGCTTTGTATGCGGAAAGGCATGTCATCTTTCGATTGAGTTAGAGCACAAGGCATACTGGGCCTTAAAGCATGCAAATTTCGATATTCAGACAGCTGGTGATCACAGAAAAGTTCAAATGAATGAATTAAATGAACTCCGTGATCAAGCTTATGAGAACTCTTTGATCTATAAGCAAAAGACAAAGAAGATTCATGACTCAAAAATCAAGAACCGCGTTTTCAACGTTGGTGATCGAGTCCTTCTTTTCAATTCAAGATTGAAGATATTCTCGGGAAAGCTCAAGTCCCGTTGGTCTGGTCCATTCACCATTGCTAAGGTTTATCCTTATGGCACCATTGAGTTATCTCAACCCGATGGTCCTAATTTTAAAGTGAATGGTCATCGAGTGAAGCATTATTTTGGAGAGGACATTCCCCCTGTGGTTGTCCCGGATCTACAAACTTTCCCCATGAACCAATGAATGCGGGGATCGAGTCAAGCTAATGACTCGGGAATCAAAAACAATAGCACACACCATATGGGTTTTCACCCATATTTCTGTCTACTTTCTCTGTTCTACCACCCTAGTGTGGGGGGTTGCCCCACACTGTTGTATATAAGTTTTTCAAAAAAAACTTTCCAAATAAAGGCCGTAATATTTCCCTTTTATGTTCTATGTTTCGGCATAACCGCCGGTACTTTGAATATTGAGGGCAATATTCATTTCTAAGTGTGGGGGGGAATTCTCACGAATTTTATCATGTAATTATCCACCCAATTCCCCCATTTTTGGCCAAAAATTTTTTTTTTGGAATAAGTGTTTTGCACTTACTCATTTGGTTATCAGTCCGCCATGTCTAATAAACAAAAGGATTGGCTAATCCAGGAGCAAACGACTCCTGGTAAAGATTTCTCAAATCCGTTTATGGCTTGCAATTTGCCCAAAATTGTATGGTATTCAACTCACCATATCCTAAAAAGTGAAGAGTTGGCTAGCCCGCAAGTTTATGGCTTGTGGTAAAGGCAGTGGAAAATCCATAATTGGTATTCAGCTCACCAAAGATAATTCGGATAATTTATCTAAGAGTTGGCTAGTCGAGCAAGCGGCTTCGGTAAAGACAAATCAAATCCGTTCTGACTTATGATTTGCTCAAAATCATTTGGTTATCATTGTACCAAGGTTCTTCCTTGAATCAAAACAATTGGCTACTCCAGAAGTGATGGCTTTTGGTAAAGAGTTTTTAAAATCCATTAAAGATCTAAATCATTGCTACGGACTAGCAATATCTTAGTGTGGGGGATTGATGAGTGTCTAAATACTCATCATTTTTGTACAATCTAAACTGCAAAATCATCTGAAAACACTCAAAAATGCATCAAATTGATGAAAATATCACAAATCAGTGTTTTATGTGTTTTAAATGCAAAAAGATCAAAATCAGATGAAAAATGATTCAAGTTTGCAAAATTGGCAGTTTTAGTCCCCCAAGTTTTAAAAGTTGTCAAATCTAGTCCCTGAAATTCAAAAATGTGGAATTTTATCATTCAAGGTCCCTGAAATATTCTAAATTGTCAAAAATGATCCTTGAATGATTCTTTGGTCAAATGGCAGAAAAGGTCCCTAAACTTTGAAAAATGTCAAAATTAGTCCTTGGACTTATAAAAATGGAATTTTATGCAAAAAGGGTCCTTGTTCTATCAAAGTTTGTCAAGTTTGGTCCTTGTGAAAAGTTTGGAAAAGTGGCATGTTCAGTCCTTTATCTTTGGTCAAATTGCAACATTGGTCCTTGTGTAGTTAACAAACCAAACAGATCCAATATCAAAGTCCAAATCCAATCCACAACCCACTGGCCCAAATGCATTATCCAAGCCCAACAAACTTGACCCTTGACCCCTTATGACCCAGGGCCAATATCCACTTGACCCCTGTCATTACCCATTGTGAACCCCCCCCTTTATTAAAACCACCCAGTCAACAAAGTCAAATCCCAGCTCCTGTTCCTCTCCCTCACAGAAATCGCGCCAAACCAGTGATTCCAAAACCAGTCATGGTTTTCCATGATTTACTTCCCCCCCTTACCTTGTCCCCTCCACCTCCACTAACACCAAAAATCTTTAATTGACTCAAACCAACCCCATTAATATCAAAACCTGCTCATGAAGAAATTGGCGCCAAAAATCCACTTGGATGGTTGTGATGAGTTTGGCCAATCCAATGGCTCAGAAGTGGTGGGAAACAATCAGAGGTCATCAAGGAGTCCAAAAAGTCATTATATAGAGGAAGAGATGCAATGTATATCATCATCTAGAGTAATTTTAGTTTTTCATTGTCGTTTTTATTATTTTCAAATCTCCAGTGTAATTTAAGTTTTCTTAGCACTTTGTTTATGTTATTTAAAGTATTTGTGAACTATTTTCAGTTTCAATTTCAAGTATTAAGTTTTAATATCAGTTTATGCAATTTCAAATTTCAAAAATCTCATGTGAATCAAATGTTGTTATAAGGTGTTATCTTGGACTAAATAAGACACATAAGCTCCTATAAAGCTTATTCAAGCTTTTAGAAACACTTAAAACCAGTTTAGAAGTTAAAACATAAAAATACCAAAAATACCAAATAATTAGTGAAAAAATCAAAAATCATTGGAAATGGTGTACACAGGTGGGCAGGGTGAATTATGGATGGCCTTGGGTTAGTGGCTTAGTGGTAAGCCTATAGGAGTGGTCTTGATCATTGGTTCTGTGATTTCAGTTGGATAGCATTTGTAAGCCTTTTTGTTCATTTTTGTATTTCTTTGTTTTAGTTGTTTAGTAGTTGTAATTTCTGGTTCTTTATGTTTCTTAGTTATAATTAAGCATAAGTAAACAATAAAATCAGTTGGTTGTTCCTTTTAATTTGTAGTTTATATAAATTTCATTTTAACAGTTTAAATAACATATAGATCATTATTGAGTTTTATGTTGATAGTACTGTTGTTGCATGCTTGTTCAGTCTT
The DNA here is from genome assembly GCA_910596185.1 of Chrysanthemum makinoi. Classification (NCBI taxonomy): domain Eukaryota; kingdom Viridiplantae; phylum Streptophyta; class Magnoliopsida; order Asterales; family Asteraceae; genus Chrysanthemum; species Chrysanthemum makinoi. Next base: position 197,902,622 of record OU343218.1, on the reverse strand, counting down.
CTTACATGATAATACAAGGTTGTGATTCAGTTGCATGGTCCAAATCTGTGTTTTACCTTGAAAAACATCAAAACAGTTTCAATAAGGACTGTTTGGTTAAGTTTGTTTAACTGAGTTAAAGAGTGTTTGTGCTATTGTTCATTAATGTTCTATGTCTCATTGGTTCTAAATAACTCAAAGAAACCAAGAAAACCAGTGCTTGTTACATCAAAAGTCAAAATTTCATTTTATCACATCCTTGTCATTCACTGTTGGATTTTCATGATCCTTGATCATGATTTTGTATTCATAAGTTGTTAACATTGCTCAAATAAGTCTTAATATACCTTAAAACAGCATAATCAGCAAGTAGTAGTGATCAAAAGTTCATAAAAGTCAAACTCATCTAGTTTTTATAAAAGTCAAAATTTTCACTTGGGTCGTTTTTGAATTAAAAATATAATTTTATTGTGTGTTCAATAGTAATAATTAGCTTAAAAGCTCTTGGGAAACTATAGTTTAGTTGCTAATCTTAATTATAAAAATACTAGTTCTCTTTGAATCAGCTTTTTAAGTGCTTTTTAACTAGCTTCTTTTGGACCACTTTTCTGAAAAATGCCCTTGACACAGTGAATGGTCCAATTTTGAAAAGCTCACACAGAGCTTAATTGTTGGTCTAAACTTGTGATACTGGGTTCTTTGGAGAGCCAACCTAGCCATCTTGAGAACCCAAGCTTCATATTTCAATTTCTAGCTTGTTAGATAGGGCTTCTAGTAGCTTTTGTTTTTTGGCCAACACTCGGTTTATCTTGACTCGGCTTAAGCTGAGCAGTGGTTTGGTGCTATATTCATAAGCTCACCAAAAGCTCTATAGTTGTCCATAGTAAGTGATCTGTAGTTTTTTGGAAAGCCAACCAGCTTATCTTGATACCTTAAGGCTTGTTTTGAGCTTTTGAGCTTAATTGCTTAGCTTAATTTGCCCTAAAACATGGTACGAGGCTCTGTTTGTTTAGTAGAATAGCTTAAGTGCTTATTAGCTTTTTCCTAGCTTTTCAGTGTTAATCTTTGTGTCTTTTAGCTTCATATAAGTAGCTTGTAGCTTATTTTATCTTATTCTAGCTTTTGTTTCAGTTTGTGAGCTTGTTCAAGCTTAATTCATAAAAAAAAGCTCATAAGCAAATCTGTTGTGATCATAAGCCCACAAAAGCTTATTTGTGATTTGTAAAATTTTTGTCTTTGTAAAAGTTTCATAATTTAAGTAGTTAAGTAGTTTTCAAAAAGAAAATCCAGAAAAACATCAATTTAAATACAGTGATAGTGTTTATTTAATAGGTTTTAGCTTTTTGATTTTTCTTTTCATCTTATTAATAAGCAAATCTTGTTTTTATATTTTTCTTAGTTTTCTGTCACCTTAAGTTATTTTTAGAAAAAGTTTCATAATTTTCCTAATCTTTTTAGTATTTATTAGAATTTTAAATAGTTAAAAGTATTAAATAATTAGTAATAAATAATTAAAAAGCATAAAAAACATCTTTTCAGTTTTAAAATTAGTTTTATCATATTTTAGATTTTTCCAAGTTAAAATTTCATTTTTCCAGGTTTATTTTATATTTTCTAGTATTTAAGTGTATTTTAAATAGTAATTAATTAGTAATAATTAGATAAAAAGTGTGAAAAATATATTTTTAATTTTAAAATTAGTTTTATAATATTTTAGATTTTTCTGAATCATAATCTTATTTTTCTAGCCTTATTTCATATTTTCTTTTATTTTAGGTTATTTTTAAATAGTTTAAAATAGTTTTTAATTAATAATAATTAATTAAATAGTGGTAAAAATAATTTTATTTTTCTAATAATTTTCTTTTATTTTTAGGATTTCAAAAATGTCATTTTCATATTTTTAGGTCTTTTATTTTTTTAGATCTCACTTTTTATTTTGTATGATCGTAGTTTTTAAACGTGCATTTTACGTTTCTTTTATCTGATTGTTGTGTTTTCCAATTCTGTTTCCAAATACATTCCAATCAATCAGTAGTGTAATAATTCATCAAAACCTTTACTGATCACTATCCTTAGTGATCACTCTATCATCTGAGTTAGTTTTGACACACCATTGAGTCTCCGTGGGACTTAACGACCCGGGAATTCATTCTATTCTCCAGGACTTCATTGTATTTGTGTTTTAAGAAGTTTTAAGCTTCTTACGGTTAGCCATTCACAAGTGGCTAGCTTGTGTGAGGTAGCTTGACGGTTTTGCACAGATCAGAACACCATTCAGCTTCCCGACTAAGCCCAAACTACGGCCCTGCGATCCGACACCATTCGGTTGGTGCAAAACGGATGTGCATTCCATGGACTTCGTTCCGAAGATCCTAATCAGCATCTTAAGGATTTCCTTAAATATGTCAATTCCATCGACCTCGATGCTACTACTTGGGAGACCACGCGTCTGTGTCTCTTCTAATTCTCTCTACGGGACCAAGCTAGTAATTGGCTTGAGCGACTTCCCGCCGGCTCCATCTCAAGTTGGGATGATCTCACCTCTCGTTTCCTTGCTCAATTTTTCCCACCGGGGAGAACTACTAAGCTTAGGAATGAAATCTTGATGTTCCAAAAACTTCAAGGTGAATCTCTCTATGAAGCATGGACTCGATTCAAGGACTTACTCCATAGAGTCCCTCATCACGGCATTGATCTTTGGCTTCAAGTCTAACTCTTCTACGATCATGTCAACTTCCCCACTAAGCGATCCATTGACCAAGCGGCCGGTGGAAAACTTAGTGATCTCACCGCGGAAGAATCGTGGGGTATAATAGAGGTCCTTGCTCTCTATGACAACGAAAGTTGGAATGACCCCCGTGAGTTGCCCAAAACCGTAAAGGCAATATCCTTGCCTCCCATTGACTCACAATCTTCCGACCGTAGGATGCTCGAGCTTGAAGATCAAGTTAAATTCCTAATGAGCTCCTACGAGAATCCTAAGTCTTCACATCAAGTGAATAAAATCACTCTACCTTGTGAGTTGTGTAGTGGTTCCCACGATACTCGAGATTGCACAAGACTCCCCGAACAAGCTTTTGCGGACTACGCCTCCACGTGTACCAACGAAGCGGGAGGGAAGTGGTACACTTTCAAGCCCGAACAAAACAACTTAGGAAACTCTTACAACCACTCATAGAGGAATCATCCTAACCTTAAGTGGAACCAAAATTCAAGCACACCCCAAAGCTCATCTAGTCCACCTAATAGGTTTAACCCTCCAAACACCGGGAACCCCACTAGTCTTGAGGCAATTGCATCTAGATTCATGTCATCTCAAGAAACTCGATTGACTAAGCTTGAAGCCGATTTTAAGCGACGACAAGAAGAGATGACAAACAAGCTTGATGCCCTCTGAAAAGCCTTTAATGACCGAGAAATTGGAGCACTCCCAAGTGATACTATAAAGAACCCAAAAGTGAGTTTGATTTCATCGACTTCATGTTCTTGGTCACCATGGGAGAGTGCGCATCCATGCCCCTCATACCCAACGGTCAACTCGTTAAACGCTATCAACAAGGGTTCCAAGCAATCCAAAATGAGGTACCAAGGCCCCGCACCATTGGTAAAACCTACTCTTGAGAAACCCGTTGATTTCAATGAATAAACCCGTCAAGTTATCTCACACAAGCTAGCCACTTGTGAATGACTAACCGTAAGAAACTTAAAACAGTTCAGAACCAATAATAGAAGAGAAGTGTAGTAATGGGTAACTCAAACGTGTAAGGTTTGAGCACCGAGATCGTTCCGAACGAGGGTTGAATGGAATTTCCAACTCACGTCTCGATTTTTGTGATTTGAATGGGAGAAGGGGATAATATGATGTTTTCTAAACTACGGGATAAGGAAAGTAAATGGAAATAAAATCTATGGGGAAAACCTAAGAATTATGGCAAACTACGCAATTCTACACTAAAATGCGAATACGGGATTAAAACGAAACGCGAATAAAATGCAACTACATCTAATCTAACTCCTAAAAATTATATAAAATTACTTTTATACTAAAAATGATATTTGAAAACTATTTATGAATTAAAACTAATTTTTTAGGAATTTTCTGGATTTTATTAGAATTAAAATCTAATTTTTAACTTTAAAAATAAAACTAAATAACTAAAAATTATAAAAACAAAGGGGAAATTATGAAACTAATTTTATAAAATCTAAAATACCATAAGAGAATTTTCAAAACTATTTTTTTGTTTTTCTGATTATTTTTCTATTTTCTACAAATTTAAAACTATTTAAAACTAATTTAAATTGTGAAAAATACCAAATAAAAGGGGAAAAATAGGAAAAAATATTTTTATGCTTTTTATATTTTTCTTAAACTGGGAAAATTGAAAAATTATTTTTTGGAACTTTTTCTGAATTAATTACAATTAAAGCTATTTAAAAAGGATTAAAAACTATTTTTAATCAAGAAAAATACTAAACAGTAGCTAAAAATTATGAAAAATTCAGGGAAATTCTAAAATGTTATTCTAAAGCTATGAAAAACATAAAAACAAGGGCTTATGTGAAGGAAAAGAGAGCTGCAATGTAACTGATATGTAAATAAGCACTTAAGAATAAGCAAATAAGCTCTAAACAGCACCAACTGATTACATAAGCTAAATAATATTTAAACTACTCTAAAGAAACTTATTGCAACTACTCCTAACTTCTAATGATTCTCTAATCAGGAAATGAGCTAACTGCTACTTTAATCCAAACAGCTTCTACACCCCTATGTTTAAGCTGTTGTGCTGGCTTATCTAAAAAGCTACAGAGAAAACTAAAACTGTGGTACTCAAGCCCACCTAGCAGAGAGTTTATAAACCAAATTTGAGCTCACAACAAGCTTTGGTGAGCTTGTTGTGACCTCTGCAAAATCTATGTTTAGCCAAATAAGTAACTGATGCAGGCAAACAGTTGGGAATGTGCAGAGGTTGGGAATGGATTTGCAGACTTAACAAGCTATCTAAATAGCATCTAAGGTGTATCCTAAACCCAGAATACTATTGTTAATCCTATAAACTACAAATAGGAACAGGAATCAGAAAGAAAAATCTAAAGGATATTAAGATATCAAGCCTAGAATTAAGCTACTTGGACAGATTTTCAAGCTAATGCACAGAGAAGTTAATGGGTAGTAAAAGCTTAAATGCAGAAACAAGCTAATCTATGGCACTAGCAGTCCTTAAATAAAACAACAACAGAAGAAGTAAAACCAACAACAACTAAGCAACTTGATGAACAGATGACTATTAAGACCAAACCAAGACTATGACAGTTTTAACGAGACATTTGCAAACTCACAAACTTGACTAAGAAACTTTGAATGTTGATTACTAAGGCTATAAAAACATCAATTGAAACCACAACTCTCAGATTCAGCTGTGCAAATGGACTAAAATCCAAGAATTAAGTATAAACCAAACACTCCTTCAAGTTCAAAAATGTAATTTAACATGATGACATCAACTAGTATTGCCCACAAATGAATTCAGAAACTCAAAAACCACTTAAAACTCAGGTATAAAATGATTTAAGAGCAGACATTAATCCAAAAACATTTTGACTAAAATGTTTGACTTTGTTTGACTATATTGGAAAACTAAAATTGAGAACAAGATCTGAGAAACTTCAAAATCACAGAAGCTTAGATAAGCTTCTGTGAGTCTTAACAACTGATAAAACAAGCTTTAGAACGAGATTAACAAACAAAAGAGCAATAGCAGATTTTCATGTAACAAACTGAAAGGTAAAATTGCATTAACAAGAGATTGCTTACAAAGTTAAAATGAAATTACAACTACTGAAAGATTTAAGAGCAATGACAGAAATAAATGGTCAAAATCTCTCTAAAGCTTAAGAGATTGGACGAATTTGCTCTTGTGACATGAATGGGTATATATAGCTCGAGCTTGGAGAGCTTGGGATGCCTTGATAGAAGAGCCTAGAAGCAAATAGCAGCCACACAAATCCCATGAATCATCAGCACCAATCCTATTGCTCCAATTCACCAATTGATGTGTCACGGCCAATAGGAGAGCTCCACTTAGCCACATGGGCATTCTTATCCTGACATGTCAGTGGTTCTAGAAGGATGGAAAGATCCTTAGTACGAGGTTTGGTGTTTGGGTGTGGGTAAATGGTGGTAAAATGGTGTGTAAATGGGTGTTTGGGGAAGACAGGGTAAAAGAACCACTGTTGGGCGCGTTTGGTTTATTTTATTATTAATCAAAAGGTGTTGACCGGGTTAAGGGGTTTGACCTGGGTAAAAATGGCGGGTCAAGTGGGTATATTGAACCGGGTTGGGTAGTTATAAGGGTGGCCGGGTATTGGATTATTGGATTGAATTTGGGCCGTGGCTTAGATAATGGATTTGGACTATTAGATATCTTGGACTTTGGACTAGTATTGGATCCATGGCATATCATAGGGACCAAAGATGTGAAAGCTGAAACTCCAAGGGCCAAACATGTGATTCTGAAAATATCTTCCAAGGACTTATTTTGCCAATCTTCAAATAAACCAAGGGCCAATTTGCAACTTTTTGAATCTTTAAGGGTCAATTTTGCCAATTGCTCAAACTTGAGGGGCCATTCTTGACATTTCTTCAAACTTGGTTATTTCTTCCAAAAATCATCCTCGGAGAATAAAATCTTCATAAATGCTCAATTTTGATCTTCTGGCTCAGCTAAAGCTCTCTTAATCTCTCGTGCTCGGATTTACATCTGATTTGGTACCTTTTTGTGTGTTTTTACATATCCGTACCTGCAAAAGCACAAACTCAAGAAAACCACAAATATTAGCAATAAACGGCTCTTTCTTGGTTGTTTTGGGTCAGTTTTGATAATGAAAAGGTATGTGTTTTAGCACATACCAAAATACCCCAGACGAAACCATTGTCGTGTCCTCACACAATGCAATCAACTCACGCTTCTAAAACCAAGGATTTCAATCTCTTTCTACTAAACCTTTGAAGAAGTAGCAAAGATTCATCAAAAGAGATTACGAAAGCCTTAATTCTAAAAACGCCCCGTTTACCTTTTAATTCACATGTAGATATAACGATTAAGCACATTCCGGTTATGAATGACGGTTTGTTAAACTTTCATGTCGATTAATAACTCCAACATTTTTCAAACGACACGTTAGGATCACGGAGTAAGAAACACAACACAGCGTGAAGTGACCATACGGATAGAATACATCGTCCCTGATTTTTCACAAGCTCCCAAACTAAGCGTAAAACCGAAATCATTGTTAAATATTACTCTAGATGCTAACACTACCCATGGAAGTTACTTGTGTAATTACCTTTTATTCCCATTTTCCTATTTCCTCTAGAATTTTTTATTTTTGTTGAGAACTGAATTTCTTCAAATTTCTCGTTTCGATAACTTTTATCCCGATAAAGATACAAAGCTAAGTCGATAATTAGTTATCCGCCTTCCCTCAAGAACCACTGTCCCAAAAATGAGGTCCACATCAAGGAATTTTTATTTACTTATACTTTTTTTTTGATTTTTTCATCATTTTTTTCATTTTTTTTTTTTTTTTGCACTTATACTTTTACTTGTATGAGCTATGAACTACAGAGCTTCACGGGGTAATTCCAAGACTATAGGCTTCATGAAATGAGGATCCCGGCTGGCTAGGCTAAGACCTCACTCAATCACGGCTAAAGATCCAAGGGTCCGATCTCGACACCGCAGCTCACAACTTTACTTATTACTTTTCACTTATTACTTATTGCTTATTTATAACGGATCCTTGATGTGTACCCAATTTTTAAAACAAAGATTCTTTTAAGAAGATAAAAAACTAACTATCGCCAAAAACTCAACATCTCTAATTATTGATAGACAGATATGGGGTGAAACAATTTTGTGGGAACAAAAAGCCATAAGTACCTTCGATGGGCTCTAAAGAGAACCAACTACTCCACGCTTAGCATCTAAACTCATAAGTAACTCTATCATTTCTCGATCTCCGCAAATTTAAAATCCCAAATAATGAGATCCGCAGATGCTTAGCCGATAATTTTTAGATTATCTATGGTTAAGGGAACAAGCTAGGGCTCAACACGCCCGGTCAAGTCAGAATTCTATTCCTACTCTCACCAGCGGAAAGTCAACAAGGTGTCAAAACATATATTAACTTAGCTAATGCTTCGTCTAATGAAATTAAGTCATGCATATTTAAAATCGCTCAGGGAAACTTGCAAAATCTTGGCCTTGTGAGCTAGAATTCGCATTTTATAGCTTCTTATCTAAGAGACTAGCAAACTTTTCAATCAAAAAGACTTAACAAAAGCTTACAAAAAATTTTAAAATTTTCTCATATATAGCACAATTTCTCATTTTCTAAGGAAAAACGGGGTTACGAGAGTTCACGACAAAAATAAGCAAGTGCGGTCAAATCAAATCGAAGATTACCCTACCCCAGACTAGAACGAAACATTGTCCTCAATGTTTAAAGCAAGGGTATCACGAAAATCTAAAAGCCGTTTATTAAGTATGCTCAAAGATAAACGTTAGTCGATAAGATTAGGATATCGGATTTCCATCAGCATCGATCATGAAACTCGAGTAGAGAAAATGACAAACTTCGAGCACGAGAGTCTTCATATCGGGAAAATCCTAAACACAACATCACAAACAACCAAACACGAGAAATCGAAGAGGAGACCCCGCGTCACTTATTAGAGTAAATAGAAAGAAGATAGAGATAAGCATGGGGTGCCTCCCACGAAGCGCTCTTGTTTTTCTTAAACGAGTCGCTAGCTTGACTCGTCCCCGAATTCATTTGTCCTTGGGGAAGAAAATGGTGGAGATACCAGGGTCAAAAACGGTGTCCTCATTCCCGAAAGAATGAGACTGGGTGGTTTGGGAGGGAAAGAAAATGTCGGGCTCAAGCACATAAGGAATGACTCCTCCCAAACTCACATAAGGCATGTGAAAGATCGATCCATCATCCGGCGGTTTTGCGGGCGGACGAGGGGATGAAGGATCGATAGGAGAATACTCCAAAGAAGTCGGGAGCTCATGGTATAGAAAGGTGTTACTCAAAAGCTCATCAACGAAGGCATCCAAGAGAGGATCCTTATCTCGAATAACATTTTTAGCATAAAACTCATCAACGCGTATCCCGGGGTTGAAAATCTTGTCTTCACATGTGGGCTTAACGGGATAAGTGAGGGTCGACTCAGCAGAGGAAGGAGAATCATCATTAAGCAAGCTTTCAAGAAAAAGGACATCTTGATCAGTCACACCCCGTCACTCTCAATATCAGGCGGTATTGGATCATCAAGAAATAAGTCGATTTCTTCCATATCAGAATCATAAGGAGGATTATCAAGAATATAAATGCGTCAACCACTTTAGTCAATTCATCAATCTCCATAATATCTTGATGTTGAGATTCATCACTTCCTTCATCTTGCATAACATCACATGGCGGAGAGAAAGGTCGGAACACGAGAGATGGGACAAGTGGTGTGCTCGAGAGCTAGCAATATCCACCACTTCCGTTGTGGTCTAGAATCGGACTCAAAATCTTGGTGAAAAGGATTAACTTCACAAAAGGTGTAGTCATTACTGAACTTGAAAACCGGATTTGAGAAAATCCCGGAAGTAACCTCGGAGATGTCAAGAGAATCACACAAAAGCGAATCACAATCACTATCAGATACATCCTCGGACTCACTTGGGATTGGGTCAAAACTCTCAACACTAGACGATTTCGTTTCTGGAATAGTGCTAAGAGGCTCGTCCCCCATTATGAGAGAGTCAACGGATTCAATAATGTTTGTAGAAATATAATCATCGACCTCTTCCAAAAGTACGTCACTTCTCTCAACCGGCGTGAGTGAAGGGGAAGGGTCGGAAATGAAAGGCTCAGAAACGGGAGTGGGATTGCCACTCGGAGGAGTATAATCGTCATCAAGAATCGTAATAATAAGAAGTTGGGCGATATTGGATTACTTCCGCCTCTTACCAATAATTCACGATAGGTCTTCTGATGAGGATCTTCTTTAAAGTGGGTAAATTTATCAAGAAGATTCTTAAGATCACTCATCATTTCCAGAAAATTTTGATTAAATTCTTCAGAACATGGTGAAGGTTGTGGTTGAACTTCTTGATATGGAGGTGGGTTATAAGGATAATCAGAATTGTTACAAGGAATTTGCTTTCGTAAACAATGGATTACGCATCGACAATCGGAATTAACATGCACGGACCTCCACAATACTCACAACCATATGATTGTTGTGACGAATAAGGGTAAGGTTCATAACCAAAGGTTGAGTTGTTAAATTGAACTTGACATTGAAAACTTTGGTGAGGACCACCACAATACTCACAAGAGTATGATTCCGACTCATAGTACGAGAGGTTGGTTAGGAAAATCGGTTGTCTCATAGTTAGGATTGTGGTGAAACTTCGGTTCCGATTTTCCATTGCTACAAGCGGAACAATTCCAACCATATTCGGTTCCTCTGCACCATATGCACAAAAGTCGATAAATCGAAGAATTATCTGGATAAGAATTAGCTATTTCCACCATTTCCGTGATAGGCTCTGGTTCTTGAACGGGATTCACCTCGGGCTCAGAAACATATTCCATTTCCCTCACCGGAGAGGGAGTAGGAATCGAGGGTTCTTCAATTAGAGCACTCTTTTGTTCTAGCCGTGCATAAAGGCGGGCGAGATCTGGATTTGGATTAATAAAATTCTGGCATACATTACAAAATCCATCGCGACAATTATTTCCGCACCAATCACATATACATTTCAAACATCGATATTGATTTTCTTCCATACGGCTTTGGCAATGAAGGCAGCGATGATAAGAACATGTCTCGGGTTGTGGCGGATGGTGAAACATTTTAGAGTCATCTCGAGATTGTTTGTCGGCTAAGTCGCACCAATAGCAAGATTTTTAGAACCGGGTATCCACATTGCTCACATACACATTCTGGATTCAAACAACAATCTTGAGTTCCTTCCATACGGCCTTTGCAATGAAAACAATGGCGATAATTGATTGTTTCCATGAGAATTAAACATATAGAGGGTAAAATAAAAGAATTATCGGGTTCAGAGGATAAAAGAAGAATATTTTTGGGTTTTTAAAACAAATTTTGAAAAGGAAAATCTTTTTGGGTTTTTGAAAAAGATATATATACAAAAACGACGGTAACTTCACTTTCGGGAAGGATCTTCAAATGCACGCGATTCGAGATGGAATACGAAAACTCGCTACAAGCCCTCCCCGGCAGCGGCGCCAAAAATTGATTTCAATGAATAAACCCGTCAAGTTATCTCACACAAGCTAGCCACTTGTGAATGACTAACCGTAAAACTTAAAGCAGTTCGAACCAATAATAGAAGAGGTGTAGTAATGGGTAACTCAAGCGTGTAAGGTTTGAGCATCGAGATCGTCCGAGCGAGGGTTGAATGGAATTTCCAACTCACGTCTCGATTTTTGTGATTTGAATGGGAGAAGGGGATAATATGATGTTTTCTAAACTACGGGATAAGGAAAGTAAATGGAAATAAAATCTATGGGGAAAACCTAAGAATTATGGCAAACTACGCAATTCTACACTAAAATGCGAATACGGGATTAAAACGAAACGCGAATAAAATGCAACTACATCTAATCTAACTCCTAAAAATTATATAAAATTACTTTTATACTAAAAATGATATTTGAAAACTATTTATGAATTAAAACTAATTTTTTAGGAATTTTAGGATTTTATTAGAATTAAAATCTAATTTTTAACTTTAAAAATAAAACTAAATAACTAAAAATTATAAAAACAAAGGGGAAATTATGAAACTAATTTTATAAAATCTAAAATACCATAAGAGAATTTTCAAAACTATTTTTTTGTTTTTCTGATTATTTTTCTATTTTCTACAAATTTAAAACTATTTAAAACTAATTTAAATTGTGAAAAATACCAAATAAAAGGGGAAAAATAGGAAAAAATATTTTTATGCTTTTTATATTTTTCTTAAACTGGGAAAATTGAAAAATTATTTTTTGGAACTTTTTCACAATTAATTGCAATTAAAGCTATTTAAAAAGGATTAAAAACTATTTTTAATCAAGAAAAAAACTAAACAGTAGCTAAAAATTATGAACAATGCAGGGAAATTCTAAAATGTTATTCTAAAGCTATGAAAAACATAAAAACAAGGGCTTATGTGAAGGAAAAGAGAGCTGCAATGTAACTGATATGTAAATAAGCACTTAAGAATAAGCAAATAAGCTCTAAACACACCAATGATTACATAAGCTAAATAATATTAAAACTACTTTAAAGCAACTTATTGCAACTACTTCTAACTTCTAATGATTCTCTAATCAAGAAATGAGCTAACTGCTACTTTAATCCAAACAGCTTATACACCCCTATGTTTAAGCTGTTGTGCTGGCTTATCTAAAAAGCTACAGAGAAAACTAAAATTGTGGTACTCAAGCCCACCTATCAGAGAGTTTATAAACCAAATTTGAGCTCACAACAAGCTTTGGTGAGCTTGTTGTGACCTCTGCAAAATCTATGTTTGGCCAATAAGTAGCGATGATGACAAAGCAGTTGGGAATGTCGCGAGAGGTTGGGAATGGATTTGCAGACTTAACAAGCTATCTAAATAGCATCTAAGGTGTATCCTAAAACCAGAATCCTATTGTTAATCCTATAAACTACAAATAGGAACAGGAATCAGAAAGAAAAATCCAAAGGATATTAAGATATCAAGCCTAGAATTAAGCTACTTGGGCGATTTTCAAGCTAATGCAGAGAAGTTAATGGGTAGTAAAAGCTTAAATCACGAGAAACAAGCTAATCTATGGCACTAGCAGTCCTTAAATAAAACAACAACAGAAGAAGTAAAACCAACAGCAACTAAGCAACTTGATGAACAGATGACTATTAAGACCAAACCAAGACTATGACAGTTTTAACGAGACATTTGCAAACTCACAAACTTGACTAAGAAACTTTGAATGTTGATTACTAAGGCTATAAAAACATCAATTGAAACCACAACTCTCAGATTCAGCTGTGCAAATGGACTAAAATCCAAGAATTAAGTATAAACCAAACACTCCTTCAAGTTCAAAAATGTAATTTAACATGATGACATCAACTAGTATTGTCCACAAATGAATTCAGAAACTCAAAAACCACTTAAAACTCAGCTATAAAATGATTTAAGAACAGACATTAATCCAAAAACATTTTGACTAAAATGTTTGACTTTGTTTGACTATATTGGAAAACTGAAATTGAGAACAAGATCTGAGAAACTTCAAAATCACAGAAGCTTAGATAAGCTTCTGTGAGTCTTAACAACTGATAAAACAAGCTTTAGAACGAGATTAACAAACAAAAGAGCAATAGCAGATTTTCATGTAACAAACTGAAAGGTAAAATTGCATTAACAAGAGATTGCTTACAAAGTTAAAATGAAATTACAACTACTGAAAGATTTAAGAGCAATGACAGAAATAAATGGTCAAAATCTCTCTAAAGCTTAAGAGATTGGACGAATTTGCTCTTGTGACATGAATGGGTATATATAGCTCGAGCTTGGAGAGCTTGGGATGCCTTGATAGAAGAGCCTAGAAGCAAATAGCAGCCACACAAATCCCATGAATCATCAGCACCAATCCTATTGCTCCAATTCACCAATTGATGTGTCACGGCCAATAGGAGAGCTCCACTTAGCCACGTGGGCATTCTTATCCTGACATGTCAGTGGTTCTAGAAGGATGGAAAGATCCTTAGTACGAGGTTTGGTGTTTGGGTGTGGGTAAATGGTGGTAAAATGGTGTGTAAATGGGTGTTTGGGGAAGACAGGGTAAAAGAACCACTGTTGGGCGCGTTTGGTTTATTTTATTATTAATCAAAAGGTGTTGACCGGGTTAAGGGGTTTGACCTGGGTAAAAATGGCGGGTCAAGTGGGTATATTGAACCGGGTTGGGTAGTTATAAGGGTGGCCGGGTATTGGATTATTGGATTGAATTTGGGCCGTGGCTTAGATAATGGATTTGGACTATTAGATATCTTGGACTTTGGACTAGTATTGGATCCATGGCATATCATAGGGACCAAAGATGTGAAAGCTGAAACTCCAAGGGCCAAACATGTGATTCTGAAAATATCTTCCAAGGACTTATTTTGCCAATCTTCAAATAAACCAAGGGCCAATTTGCAACTTTTTGAATCTTCAAGGGTCAATTTTGCCAATTGCTCAAACTTGAGGGGCCATTCTTGACATTTCTTCAAACTTGGTTATTTCTTCCAAAAATCATCCTCGGAGAATAAAATCTTCATAAATGCTCAATTTTGATCTTCCGGCTCAGCTAAAGCTCTCTTAATCTCTCGTGCTCGGATTTACATCTGATTTGGTACCTTTTTGCGTGTTTTTACATATCCGTACCTGCACAAGCACAAACTCAAGAAAACCACAAATATTAGCAATAAACGGCTCTTTCTTGGTTGTTTTGGGTCAGTTTTGATAATGAAAAGGTATGTGTTTTAGCACATACCACCCGTCAACTAAGAACCCAAACCTAATCTAGAGGAGGAGTACAAGGAACTCCATCAAGAAAAACCGGTTCTTGAAGTCTTAGCTCATGCACCTTATTATAATGCTTTAAAAGAAAAATATGAGCTAGAACTTAGACTTGGAAAACATGGGTCCGCTTTTGTGCAATATAATTTACCTAAGAAATTAGACGATCCCGGGCTATTCACTCTTCCGTGTAGGCTTGGAACTTCCAAACCTTTCGATGCTCTAGCCGACTTAGGATCATGCATCAATCTTGTTCCGTTGTCCCTCCATAGAAGCCTTAACTTAGGTAAGATAGAACCAACGGAAACCATCTTAGGTCTAGCGGACGGTAGTATTGTATATCCGGTAGGATAATAAAATACATGGTAGTACACGTAGGTGAATTGACTCTTTTGGCGGATTTCCATGTGCTAGACATGAATAAGGACCCGACATGCCCATTGCTTGTAGGAAGAGGATTCCTAGCCACCGCTAGTGCCATCATTGATTGTAAGATGTCTAAGATAGTGGTAGGAGAAGGGAGTGCTAGGTCAATTTACGATGTCAAAAAACATATTTACTACAAGGAAAAGGAAATCCCACATGAGATTAGGTTGGATAGAACACCATCTAGATATGGACCTTGGATTAACAAAGATTTCATAGGTCCTCAACGACCTTTTTATCTAGATGAAGCCTTTGCTAGTAAAGCAACTTTCCATGAAAAAGAATTGGCTAGGGATATCGAAGTGAACCTGTTCGAGGACGCCTTAGTATTTAGGAAGATGACCGAGTTCCTAGGAAGCTTGCCAGTCAACCTTGTCATGAATAAGTGGAAAGTTGAGAGCGATAAGCCTATTGGGATAGACCGCCTAGTGATGGTAATGGAGAGTGGTACATTAGGATAACGATCTATGACCCCGATGGAGAGAAATTTGAAAAGGCATATCGAACCAAACTTACTACTAGGAACTTAAATGATAAGTTTGATCCTTATGACATTCTTGAGGATAAGCTTACTTATATCGGTACGTAGGGGCACGACTTCGAGTCTAGCTACAAGACTCATAAATAAAGAAAAGCGCTTCGTGGGAGGCAACCCGTGCTTAATTGTTTGCTTGTTTGTGTGTCGTGTATCTTTTATTGATTGTTTATTCTCATGTTTAAATTTGTAAAAATGCTTTATTTTGTCTTTAACCTCGTCTTAATTACATATAAAGGTATTTTACATAAGGGATAAGTGTAGGGACGATTACACACGTTTTCAAAAGAAAAGTGAACATGAGAATTACAATTATTTAAAAGATATACATGTGTGTTTGTTCAAGTCAAATGCTTGTATCGAGTCATAATGGATGTTTTGCAGGAAATTTTTGATTCTAAAGATAAAAATTTTCCGAATTTTTCTAGAAAATCATGAGGACCAGTTTGTCAGGGATAACTGACGGCGTCGGGATCGCAACCTGATGGCGTCAGGAGGAGCAGGAATAGCTTACTACCTTTTCTCGTTTTCTGAGCTACTTATAAATTTTTGGAATTTTCCAGGTCTTAATTTTCTAGAAAATCTGTAAACATCCATCCCACAAGCATTATATCCTAGTTTAGTAGAGTCTTATATATGTTGTTACCGCCGATTTTACGCGAAGGTTTCGTTTGTTTTCTTCAAGTGTGCAGGTTTAATTTATCAAAAAGAAGATACATAAGATGAGAAGGAGCTTTTAACGCAAACCCTCTTCTTGAAGAAAGATGTAACCACTACTTCACACGGATCCTACCAAGCTAATCATGGGAGTACTAGTTTTTTTCGTTTTTAATTACCTTCCATTATCATAACTTTGATACTTTCAGGGAACATTGGGGACAATGTTCAGTTTAAGTGTAGGGAGGGAAAATAAAATGGGAACTTTGAAACTATGCTTATCCTTGACTATTTGCCTTGTCCAATTTCATTTGTGTAATAAACCATGAGAAATATCGGTTAGGGTAATTTTGGCACCAAATTTAAAATTTTTCATGACATGTAGGAGTGGGCCATTAGTCTTAATAAAGCGTCTCATGGATAGGAAATTAAATGACTAGCACAAAAACCCTTTACCACTTAAATTCCACCCAAAGCGTGAGGATCACCCTTAGATTAGTAAGAATTAAAGCATTCATCTTTAATGCTTAGAGTGTGAACCGGTAGTATAATAGATTCTATAACTTGTTTTGTGATGCATTCCGAGATCGCTAGTAAGACTACACTTGTGTAGTTAGGAATAACTAAATGATAAGAGGCATTAGGATAACCCTTGTTTCATACCCGTAATATAATTACTTCTTCCACATCGGTTGAGTAATTCCCCCACACCTTTGCGTTGTACTCATCTTTAGTACACGATACCCCTAGTTAACCCCTCAGAGCCTATCCTTTTCGCGGTTCTCGTGATGTTTCGGTTTTCCAAAATATCAATGAAGAGCATTGTTTACAATCCACCCCCAAATGTACACCCAAATCGCCTTACCTACCTTATATGCACTCACTTTTAGTGCATTATTGTTATCACACTAAACCCTTAGTTCAATTATCTAGTTGCTTGCATAAGTTGCTAAGTCGAGTCATATCCTTTGTGCACAGTTTTGGGACGATTGGGACTCATGGGAAAAGTTAAATTTTATGAAATGACGGGAAGGAAACGTTAAATTCAATTCCCTTTATTTGGATAATAATGTACTCCAAGTGTTTTGATCTTTTCAATTCGGGTCAAATTAGTGTTAGAGTAATAAAAACTCAAGTGTAGGGATGTGCCTATAAATCCCTATTATTTTGATGTTATCGTAGAGGATGGTAGAGTAAAAGTGTATGAAAAAAAATCGAAAAAAATATAGAAAAAAAAAAGAGAAAAAGAAAAAAATAGAGTGTGAAAAAAAAGAAAAAAAAATGAAAAAACATACGGGCTACCATCCTACATCTATCTTTAAAATTATGTTTGTTTATTTCAATTTATCTAGAGTTTAGAGTGTCGAGTCTTGGCTTAGCAACGCCATTCTTCGCATGCTTGTAACATAAAGATTTTTGACTTACCACCACTAAATCGCCTATCCCACCAAACCCTTTGTTTCCCTACCGTAAGCCTAACATTACAACCCTTTAAAAGACCTCTTGGATAGTTTTTCCGAGGCGCTTATGCCAAAGCGATGGAGGTTTGATCTAGTCTCAATCCTATGGTAATCTATGTACTAGGACCGGTTAATGAGTGTTTATCTTCCATTTCCAACTTGTTATATTTCATATACACCCGAGAGAGGTGAGTATCCAAACACCCCATGTGAGGTGCTAGTATGTAATTTTCATGCTTGTTATGACTTTTGCGGGGATTATATGTGTTGTGAATCGTTCTAAACTAATGCTTCATGACCCCTAACTTATAAATTAATTGGCTAAAAGCACATTTGCTTGAGGACAAGCAAATACCAAGTGTAGGGATATTTGATAAAGATTTAAAAGGTACATTTTTGAGGGGTCATTTAAGCCCTTAATTGATCACTTTTGTATCCGTTACTACTTAATTTCGTTCCTTTTCACTTTTTAGGTCTCTTGAAGGCAAATTGCTGGAATGACACTTATTCGGACGAAAAGGCGCGAATAAACAAAGAAAATGGCCAAAGTCAAGAATCCAGACACTCAAGTTCTTTGGGCGAAGGGGACGGCATCAGCGTTTAATTGTGACGCCGTTGCAACATGTTTTGTGACGACTCAGTAGCCAAATTGCTTATTTACAAGTGACGGCATCAGGTTTTAAAAGAGTAGGGCGTCGCAGCTCAGACGGCCTAGATTCGATCCAGACGGCGTCAGAGACTGAAGGCGACGACGTCACAGGCATAAGGTGACGCCGTCACGATGATAACGTGGCCAAGACGAAAACCTAATGACGGCGACTCGACGGCGTCACAATTAAAGAATGACGCCGTCGCAGTTTGTAACACTATATATAGAATCCGAATTTTTCAGTTTTAGAGAGGTAGTTTTGTGGAGTAAAAACCTAAACCGAACCAAGTCTGTCTTGTACAGTATGGATCTTGGAAGAGATCCATGATGATTGCTCTTAATGCAAGAAACAAACTCAAGATTGTCACTGGTGAATATGAAGAACCAAGAATTGATTCAGAGATCAGACCAATCTGGGAGAGAACAAATGATATGATTATATCATGGATCTTGAACATCATTGATGATCAAATAGGCAATTATTTGAACTATGTGAATTCTGCTTGTGATCTATGGAAGGAATTGCAAGAGCATTACTCTCAACTTGATGGACACAGAGTTTATCAACTCACTCATGATTTGGTTCAGTTGAAGCAAAACAACACTGCAATTGAAATCTACTATCACAAGTTGAAGGGTCTTTGGGATGAGTATGATTCATTCGAAGCACCATATCTCTGTCTTTGTGCATGCAGTTGTGAGAATGGAAGGATCAATGGTGAGAGAGATCAAAGAAAATGGTTAATTCAGTTTTTGATGGGTCTGGATGAATGTTATGCTAATTTCAGGGGTCAAATTCTCTTAATGAATCCTATGCCAACTGTTGCTAAAGCATATAGTATGATTAGACAAGAGGAGAAGCAAAGAGAAGGTAACACCATCAAAGTTCCATCTGCAGTTTCCTTATCTGCACACACTAACAATTCCAAGAACACTTACACTGGTAACACAAAGTATGGGAGAAACTATGGCTTTGGTGACACATCAGCAAGAAATCACAATTCAAGAGATGCAATACCAAGAAGAAGTAACTTCAAGAAAGGGGTATTCTGTGGTAATTGTGGAAAAGAAGGTCATCAAAAGGAAGAATGTTATCAGTTGGTTGGATATCCAGTTGGGCATCCATTGCATGGGAAGTTCAAACCTCCAATCCAAACACCCATGAATGATTATTCAGGGAATAGAACGATAAACATGGCAACTGCACAAGGATCCAATGCTGAAGTGACAAGTGGTTCAGGACAAAATGATGTTGCAATGAGTGCTAGAATGGATCAGCTTCAGAATCAGTTGAATCAGATGATGCTCATGTTACAAAACAACAAGGAGACAACTGGTATGCCATTCTTGACCACATAAGGTATTCCAAGACTCATTGCTACTCATACCACTTTGTCATACAAATTAATTGCTTCTAATATCAGTGCTAAAACTCATAAAATTATTGCATCTATCCTGATTAGGCAAAGGTACCTTTGGGTTGTAACAGATCATGTCTGCATTTCACTAACCCTTATGCATAATGTTCAAATCTGCACACAACCCATATATGTCACATTACCAAATGGTCAAAACACAACAGTCACCCAATTTGGATCAGTGCACATTAACTCTGCCATCACACTACACAATGTACTTTATATCCCATCATTCTCCTACAACCTGTTATCTGTAAGCAAATTAGGCACACACATTCGTCTATCTGTGTTATTCACACCATTTGTCTGTTACTTCCAGGACCACCACAAGAGAATTGCCCATGGAAACCTTTATAATGAACTCTACATCATTCAACAAGAACCTAAAGCAACTCCCTCCACCATACTCACAGTCAACACCAACAACATGGATCTTTGGCACTCAAGACTTGGGCATCCCTCACTATCTGTTTTACAACAAATAAAGTCAATCTCTGTTTCAAAGAATTGTACTGTAAATAATTGTAATGTTTGTCCACTTTCAAAACAATGTGCTTTACCATTTCCTCAAAGTGATTCACAAGCAAAATCTGTGTTTGAACTAATTCATGTTGATGTTTGGGGACCATACCAACACCCCACAGTGGATAAATGTAGATATTTCCTCACAATTGTGGATGATTTTTCAAGGGCAACCTGGACTTATTTGTTACCAAGCAAACACCACACCATCTCAAACATCAAAATGTTTCATGCTTACATTCAAAATCATTTTCACACTTCCATCAAAACAATCAGAAGTGACAATGGAACAGAGTTCATTAACCAAACTTTAAGTGACTTTTTCAAAACCAATGGCATCCTACATCAAACCACTTGTCCATACACTCCACAACAAAATGCGAGAGAAAGAAAACATAAAAACCTATTAGAGGTAGCAAGGGCCATAAGATTTCAAGCCAACTTTCCAATCCACTTTTGGGGATACTGTCTCTTAGCTACCACCTATCTCATTAACAGATTACCTTGCAAACCTTTGAACAACAAGAGTTCATATGAAATGTTGTATCAAACACCACCTTCACTACATCATTTGAGAATTCTAGGCTGTCAAGCTTATGCACATCAACACACCACAGACAAATTTGAGGCTAGATCCATACCATGCATCCATATTGGCTATCCCACAACACAAAAAGGTTATCTCCTATACAATCCTAAGACACACAAAACCTTTGTGAGCAGGCATGTAAGATTTCATGAACACATCTTTCCTTTCAACATTAAACCAACACAATCCTCACCAAATCAAACTCCATTATCAACATCAGAACCTCAAAACATCCCATCACCCACTAATATCACACCATCATTTCCCATACCAAGTCCATCCACTTAAGTACACCTCAACAATACACAACCCACAACACATCCTTCACCACCACCAACCATACCACCAGAGTTAAGCACTGATCCATCACCTACATCTTTTATTTACCAACACACAATCACATAGAATCATCTCCATCTCAGTCATCTACACATGTCACACCACCAATTGTCACAAATCCATCTGAATTCACATCCAATTTATCTTCACATACACCAATACCATCACCATCTATTTCAACTGATACATCTCCCATACCATCACCACCATCACCACCACCAATTAGGAAGTCCACTAGAACAACCAAAATACCATCAAAACTCAAGGATGTTCAAATCAACATACCCAAGAAGAATCGCACTTTTAACACTGTCATCAAATTCCATCATTCAAAATATCTAAATTATCATAATATTACATCACTCAAACACAGACATTTCATAAACACAATCAATCATACCTCAGAACCAAAATACTACACCCAAGCTTCCAAAGACTTAAGATGGGTAGATGTTATGAATAAAGATTTACAAGCACTTGATTCTAATCACACATGGGTGGTCACTTCTCTTCCACCAAAAAAATTACCCATTGGGTGTAAATGGGTATTCAGGATCAAGTATAGATCAGATGGCACAATTGAAAGGTTTAAAGCAAGATTAGTGGCAAAAGGATTCACTCAACAAGAAGGTATAGACTACACAGAGACATTTGCACCAGTGGCTAAAATGGTAACTGTTAGAACTCTGTTGGTCACTGTTGTCCATCACAACTGGTATATTGCTCAATTAGACATCAACGATGCTTTTCTTCATGGAGATTTAGAAGAGGAAGTGTACATGACTCTACCTCAGGGATACAAATATGATACTTTAATTCCAAATCATGTTTGTAAGTTACAAAAGTCTCTTTATGGCCTCAAGCAAGCAAATAGATAGTGGTTTACTAAGCTCACTACTTTCTTAATTGACAAAGGCTTCACTCAGAGTTATGCAGACACTTCATTACTTACTTACAGAAAGGGACAAGATTACTTAGCCCTAGTGATCTATGTTGATGACATACTTCTCACAGGAAAAAATCTTTCTCTCATCAATCATATCAAACAGCACCTGGATACAACATTCAGCATCAAGGATCTAGGTAGTCTCAACTACTACTTGGGTATAGAGTTCATGAGAAACTAAAAAGGCATCACCGAGACACAAAGAAAATATGCCCTTGAGCTCCTTCAAAGTGCAGATGTTTTGGATCTCAAACCTACCCATATCCCAATCAACCCAATTGACAAGCTCAATGACACAGATGGAGAACCCCTCTCTGATCCCTCACAATACAGAGCTCTAGTAGGCAAGCTTCTCTACCTCACTCTCACCAGACTTGATTTATCTTATGCTGCTCATGCCTTAAGTCAATTCAGTCACAATCCAAGGATACCACACTAGAAGGCTTTGATCAAAGTTCTCAGATACATCAAATTATGTCCATGACAAGGCTTGTTTTTTCCAGCTAACAACACTTTACAGCTTAAGGCCTATTGTGATAGTGATTGGGCAAGTTGTCCCATCTCAAGAAGGTCAACCACTGGTTTTTGTATCTTCCTTGGTTCCTGTCTCATTTCCTGGCGATCTAAGAAACAAACAGTGGTCTCAAGATCCTCAACAGAAGCTGAGTATAGAGCCCTTGCAGATTGCACATGTGAAATTACTTGGTTACTTAGCTTGCTCAAGGACTTCCAAATAACAACACCAACCCCTATCTCCATCTTCTGTGACAATCAATCCTCAATTGCTTTAGCTGCCAATCCAGTACAACATGCCAAAACAAAACACATTGAGATTGATTGCCACTTTGTTAGGGACAAGATCAAAGCAGGGGTCATTCTTCCCATTTTTACTCCCTCACACACTCAAATTGCAGATGTGTTGACAAAAGGACTTAGCAGATCTCCATTCCATAATTATGTTTCCAAGTTGGGTAATGGAGTTATCAATACTATCAAGACACAAGTCAAAGATGGCGACACACATTTGTATGTACTTGAATGAATGGTCTTTGGAACAACTACACACAATGGTTGATCATCATGAATTTTACCACAATTTGATCCCGGAAGCAACCACGGTGAGGGACACCGTGTTCATGCCAAGAGCCTCACCATCAAGAGTCACAAGGAAGTCAAAAGTGATCCATAGGGATCCTTTTCAAATGGAGCTTTCGGAAATGTATGCATTGTATAGGAAGTGGGAGGATGTGATAAGAAAAAATGTGGTGTGCCTAGTAGGGAACAAGGACCACCCCAACGTATGTCTAAGCTTCATGATCTATTGCCTAGTGACCAATACTCAATTCAACCTTGCCTACTACATGGTCAAAAGAATGGCAAGTGTTAGAAGCATGGACAAGATGGTGCTTCCGTACGCAATGCTTTTAACCCGTCTCGCCAAATTCATCTTTGCTTTAGACCCTTCTCCACAATCCCTTGATCATAGATTTTGCAATAAGGTTATGGTACCATTGACCGAAGGTAGAACAACAAGGTTTATAGTGGAACGCAAGAGACCACACCCACCCACGGACTCCTCGGACGAAAGGGAAAGGCAAGGAGAAGGTGGAGATGAAGGGAGTAGTAGCAACCCACTCGCAAATATCGATCTTGACCCCTTGGACTACATCAACCAATTGCCAAACATCCCAAATGAATCACCCGAATGGCAACAAACCAAGGGAATCTTCAAATGCTTCGCCAATTTCTTAAAGAAGAAGAAGTGAAGATAGTTTGATAAAGAGTGGAGGACGGGTAAAGAAGTGAAGAAGGAGGAGAAAGGTAAGGTTTGAAGAATCAAAATTTTGATGAACAATTTCAAACAATGGTTTGTAAACATTTTAAATTATGCTTGTAGTTTGTAGGTATTGCCATATCATGGCACTAAACAATCCTAACGTAGGTACTTGGAAAATGAGATTTTACGACCCTTTGAATGGTCGTCGTCACTCATTCTAGGAATTCTAGCTATCTCTACTTTGCCATACATCATAGTAGTTGTGTTCGTACATTTAGTTCCCATAGAAACAACTAGGAAGAGCATTTACTAAGAAGTGCAAAATTGCACATTTGTTGAAAGCCTTCTAATCTACAGTAGGCGGATCCCAGTATTTGTACTAGACGGATCCCTCCCAGAAGGGAACCGTGGGATCCGTGGTATCTGATATGCAATACAGATTTAGGTACATCAAAACAATCTATTATATCACCTCCAACAAGTCAAACATAAGATACTAGAGCCAACTAGGTTTTTCTCAAATAGTTGAAGATCTCACTCTCATCCATGACCTATCTAGGATACATCTTTGAAATATTTTTGATTTTTCAACTAGTCAAAACTCACCATAATTCCGCTCTAACACTCACACATTGTCTATCACTCTTGATAGCACTTAGTTAGGTATATCTTTCAATTTTAGCAAATTGATCTCAATCATCTTTTAATCAAAATTAAGGTCAAAAATTGGTTTTTCATTTCTTTTTATTTTTAAGGATTTTAGTAAATTCCTATTAGGACATCATCTGACTTCTAGGACTTGTTATCACCATTTCTCCACATCAAATTAAATGGAATCATTGTCAAACATATAGTTAGACTACCCAAGGTCAAATTTTCTTGGCCAAAACCATCATTAAGCACCATTACTTGTTATGGTTAAGGATTTGAGATATCCAACAGCTAAAGACTTCAAAATTAAGTCAAACTCTCGAAATCCATTAATAACTAACCTTACAAAAGCATAATGATTTCACCTAGACCCTGTCTGATATCCGGATCCCTGGTCTTTAACCAGGCGGATCCCTACTGAGAGGGATCCGCGGGATCCGTAGATGCAGAGAGCATAAATCAGATCCTATATTCAAACTCATGTCACCTTTTGGTTCTAACCACTCTTAGCATACATTAATTATCCTCCTAGAGCTGATCAAAACCTCAAGAGCATGCTTAGTCTTCTAAGTGGTCAAGAATTTAATTCCCAAATTCAAATTACTCTTTATAAACCAAATAATCTTAGGTTTATGGCACCATCCTCAATTACCTTTCAAAAATCAGAAATTAGAAGCTCACATTAGCACCTTCATCACCATGACTAAGGCTCTTAGCAACAACTCCTCAAACATAGGATCATCCAAAAGAAAGGGTCAAATGATCCATGAAATTTCATCCACCGAAACATCTCCCATTAGAGATAATGACTCTAGAATCCCACCTCATCAAACCCATCCAACAAAAGCTAAGAGAACCGCAAGGATTAGCATCAAACCTTTCCAACTAGAAAAAGGATCATCTAGTTCCAAACCAAACATGGCTAGTTCTAGCAAGCCATCAAAACCTTCATTCATTGAAAATGGACTACACTCCTTGAATGAGCCTCTTCCTCATCCAAACATATATTCATTATTCCATTCATCACCAAGAACCTTCCATTCACCAACCTTTTCATTAAATCGGGAACCACCTTCAACACCAACTAGCCCATCATGGGAGACAAGGAACAACCTTGATCATATGGAAGAAGTTCCATTACCACCCTCATTTTTAGAACCTCTCCCTACTTCTCAAAATGAAGACCCTCAAACACACATTGAGCCCCATCAAAACATCCATTTCTCTCCGGGGCCAAACCAAGACAATATTTGCCCAAATTGTCTAAAAACTCAAGGACTCGTTCAAGAAGTACGAAATGAGATACATTTCATGTTCAATCATCTTCTTACAAAGTTGGATCAATTCAACAAGTCCACTCATCCCTAGACTTAAGTACATTGTCACATTCTAAGTCTCGTAATGAGATTAGCATTAGTAGTACTTGTTTGGATAGTTCATTCTCTTAGTTTTTAGAGATTTGGTTGTGTGTCTCTTGTTTTATTGAATGAATACCTATATGCTATGATCATTTTTGTGTTGTGCTTGATATATTGTACATATATCTCATTTTCTCTAATAGCATTGCTTGACATTTCTTCACTGCTGAAGATACTGTCAACAGATAGCCAGATCCCTTCCAGATAACTAGACGGATCCCTCCTTGAAGGGAACCATGGGATCCGTGGTACAGGAGCACAAATTCTTACTAAATTGAGTCTTATTTGCAGGAAATTATGCACTATACTCTTGTTTTCTAACCTTTGTTTTGTAGTTATTCAAAATACACATGAAGATATTGACACCATAAAGCTAGGGGGAGCTTTGTGTCAAACAACATTGCAAAAATCATTTGCAACTTAATCCAATTTTGGATTACACTTCATGACACCCCATTGCAACATTGCAATATTCAAGGGGGAGCACGTTCTCGTCACTTAGACGAACCATTTGCAAACTTAATTGCAAACACAATTAGTTTATTTTACGTTATGTCCTTGACACCCTTACATAGGGATGGACTCGTCAAGGGGGAGTTAAGACGAGTACCATTCCCGTCACTTGCTCTCTTTACATTTTTACATTTTTCTTATAAAAATTGGGTTAGTTTCTTTTAACACTTTTTGTTTCGACAAAAAGGGGGAGAAGAAAGTAAAACTACAAATTCAAACTTTTACGAATTTTAGCTTTTTCCTTAAAATAATTTTATGTTTTGTCATCAACAAAAAGGGGGAGATTGTTAATACAAATAAGCCGTAAAAACGTTTATTTATATTTTACGATCTTCTAATGTTTTGTCGATAACAAATGTAAAATCATTTTAACGAAACAAATAGAGTACGTAAATAGTTTGAGTTAATAGTTTTCTAACACACTTACGTTGTCACATAAAACACTAAAACAAGTATAAGTGATTTTATGATTTAGATACATATGTACAACAACTAGTGTTTACATATTGGGTTAAACATATACTTAAACTAAGTATACTAAAATGGGTAAAAACTAAGTGTATGCTAAAATGGGTAAATACAAGTATATACTAAATGGGTAAATACTAGCAAATGGTTTTGACCCATAACCCATGGTTTTATATATACCACTTAACCAAGTTCATTGTATCTAGAAAGAAAACCATGGATCAACCCATAACCCATGACCCATAACCAAAAATACCCATGGGCAAAGAGGAGCGGACCACGGATCCCTAGCGTTGTGCTAGCGGATCCTTGTGGTAGGGATCCATGGGATCCGGGGAACAGAAGAGAATTTCCTCTATAAATAGAGAGCCATTTCTTCCTCTCTAAACATGACTTTACACACATACTTCCCCAAAGTATTCTAACCCTCTAACCTCAGATCTAAGTGATCTATGTAGTTTGTCTTTTGTTTTTGTGTGATCTACTAGGTTCCTCTTAAAGGAGAGATCACCACTTCTTGAAGAAGTGCAAGCTCAAGTCCATGAGTTGCCATGCTTCGTCATCATCAAGACTACTAAGGTTCTCTTGTTGATAGTTCTTCCTTTCTCCATAGATGTTGGGTTGAAGGCATTAGTGAAGAATGCCGAAAGTGTCAAGATGAAAGCATTAGTGAAAGGTGCTCATCATCCGTGTCAAAGCATTAGTGAAGGATGCTAAAGGTGTCAAGACGAAGGCATTAGTGAAGGGTGCCAAGCGTTGTGTCAAAGGCATTAGTGAAGGATGCCAAAGAATCAAATCAAGTAGCATTTGGAAAGAATGCTTAGGTCGTATAATCGATGAGGTGCATCGTTATACATATATGTATTTGTTTATCTACAAGGATGGTGATATCCTTGATGGTGTTGTAACAAGGAGTAGATATCCTTGAGATTAGGTGTTGTGTCGTGAAGGTGTAGTTCACCTAAGGTATGAAAGAACTAGGTGCTTAGCCTAGTACCTAATAAAGGGTAGGCGACGTTGTGATAGGATTAGTTCTCCTAAGGTGTGAAAGAACTCGGTGGTTAGCCTAGCACCGTATAAAGGGTAGGCGACGTTGTGTTAGGTGTGGTTCGCCTTGGTGTGAAAGAACTCGGTATTTAGCTTTGTACCGGAAAAAGGTTAAGCGACGTTGTGAAGGCTTCTCCGCCACAAAGAGTTGGTGTAGTGCTTACGAACTCTCGAGTAGGTGACTCGGGGAGTGGAGTAGGGCAAGGAAGGTGTCCTTGTAGCCGAACCACTATAAATAACTTGTGTTGTGGTGATGTGCTTCTTACTCTTTATATTTCATTACACGTTTATATATCCATCTATCAACGTCCAACATAAACAATCAAATAGATTGACATAAGTCGATCTAAATATTTAAAAGAAAGTTTTAAATTGGTAAAACTATTCAACCCCCCCCCCCTTCTAGTTTTCCACACATGGAAAAATGGACGATTGTCATGCCAAGGGATCTACATGTAAAAAAGGTATACAAGATATGTTAAGAGCTATAAAAGAAAACAAAATAAAGCATACTTGTTGCATCAGTTTTCATGGACGATTGTCATGATTACGTACGATTTTGTTTTTGTTTGGTCAATCCTAACCCACTTTTATAACACATTGTCTCATATGTGAATGCTTATTATTAGATTGAGTATTATTTTAAAAAATAAAATCGACAGCATTTCCCCTTAACTCCTCAAGTATATGTATAAGTGCATACCCGTAGGAGTAAGGGAAAATGCTATCGATTTTTTTTTTCTAAAACAACACTCAATCCAATAATAAGTATTCATATCCTAAATGAAACAATATGTTATAAAAGTAGTCCCAAATGGGGACAATCCAAGATTAACCTCTAATAGGTTAATATCGGACGGGTGTTAAACTATATATTGATATATGTTTCTCTTACTTAGTTTTACTACACGGATGTTTCAAAAAAAAATATGTGTTTGCTTAAAAGTAACTGAAAACAATACCTTACTCTAATGAATCGTAAGTCAAGTTATCCTAAAAATATTTTGTTTGGCATATATGATCTCCGCAAATGACCCTACATATAAATGAAGATTCAAAGAATAGAATTAGCTTCAAAACTTTAAGAAAATAAAATAGTAATCTATATTAGTAAATTAAAACTTGATAAATAAGATGCATTTAATACCTTTGATGATGCATAAGATGCATTTAATAGATATGAAATTTGTGTTTGAAAATTAAAAAGAAGTTGAGTAGGTTGTTGTTTGTTTAAAATGGCATTGAATGTGTGTTAAAATGCATTTGAATGTGTTTTTGTGTATAAATTCGTCAGCTCTCTGCAAGTGTAGCAGTAAGAATTCAAAAGTGTATGGAGACCGGTTTTTTAGAAAATAACCGGTTTCCATTAAATAGATAATCCAGACGTGTTTTAAATCCTAAAACCAGTCTCATTTTACTTTTTATAGACCGGTTTTTATGAAAATAACCGGTCTATGTTTGTTTCCTGAATCAAGACCGGTGTTCTTGGTCAGAACCGGTCCATTTACTTTCGGATGGGTGGATTTCGGGTTTTCAAACCCGTTTCTTTAGTATCTGGTCTCCATATGGGGGTCTTGATGGTTCTTTTTGTAGTAGTGATGTGTGAATATGCGACTCGTATTTTTTTTTACCATCATCATCAAAAGGTATTCCGGCGACACCCATTAATTCTGGCGACACACATTTATTCCGGCTATCATCAACTTGTAGATCTGTAAAAAAAATCAAGAAAAACTTGTAGATCTATTAAAAAAATAAAGAAAAACTCGTATTTTTTTTTACCATCATCATTAACAGGTCCGGCGACACCCATTATTTTGGCGACACACATTTATTCCGGCCATCATCAACTTGTAGATCTATTAAAAAAATCAAGAAAAACTCGTTTTTTTTACCATCATCATCAACAGGTCCGGCGACACCCATTAATTCTGGCGACACATATTTATTCCGGCCATCATCAACTTGTAGATATATAAAAATGTTAGGAATTAGAAATTCCCGGTATTAAAGAGTCGGTCACCTCAAGTATATGTAATCGTTAGAATGCTCGTAGTCATAGTTATATTTAGTTAAGTAGTATTTTGTTAAGTAACACCGTGGAGGACGGACGGGTATTTACCCACTGTATGCCTGATCCACAGCCCGTCGTGTGGCGTTTTATGTAAGACTATAAATACTCTCTACCTCCCAAGGTAGAGAGTTGGAGCTCATAATAATAGTTTTTCTTTCTCTCACTAAGTTCCCTAAACCTCTAACTTTCTCTCTCTAGAACTCACCATTATACGCCCACTTTGTGTTATGGTTTGATGTGTATGTGAAATCCAATATCCAACAATTGGTATCAAGAGCCATGGTTAGATCATATCTTGCACATCTTTGGATTTCTAGTGGTTTTTTAGGTGGTTTTTGAGGTTGAAAAAGTTTAGTGGTTTGTGCATCATTTGGTTGATTTCTTGTGTTAAAGCTTGGATTTTGTTAGTACTTTTATGTTTAGAATCATCACAAGTGTTTAGGTTTTCATTTGGTAAGCTTGAATCATCTTGGTTGGGTTGTTTTTGGATTGAAAAGTGATGTTTATGTGGTTTTTCTTGCTAGCGACTTGATATACGGATCTCTTTCTTCGTAGCGACTTGCTTCACAATTTTGTAGCGAGTTACAGTTTTGGAGCTAGCGACTTAGACCTAGCGATTAACAGTACAAGTAGTGGACTCTCCACTACGGGTAGCGACTTGGTGGTAGCGACTTGGTCTGTAGCGAGTTGCTCTTTAGCGACTTGAAGTTTTAGCGACTTGAGTAGCGAATTGCTGCCAAAATTTTGCTAGCGACTTGAGGCTTAGCGAGTTACTACTTAGTGACTTGCATTTGTCTAGCGACTTGGGACTTTAGCGACTTGACTGTGTAGCGACTTGGTGCTTAGCGATTTGGTGATTTAGCGAGTTGCTACTTAGCGACTTGGTGCTTAGCGACTTGGTTCAAGGGTTATAGCGACTTGGTTGATTTTTACGAAGAAGAGGTTTGACCAAAGTTGACTTTTTACGTCAAAACTTCAAACGGCCATAACTTTTGATCCGTAACTCCGTTTTCAGCGAAATACCTGTCAAAACGACCGGAACAGCCTGAATATTGTGAGGTTTCACCACGATGTCGTGAAACGAATTTTTCGAGGCCCAAATCCTCTCCGAAAGGAAGTTATTGAGCTTTTAAGATTTTAGATCTAAATTTCTCCATAAAATCGTGCAACAACCAACCCAAATCACAACCAAACAACATCTCTGCTTATCCCACAAACAATCATAAGACCTAACACACAATTTTCTATCATTGTGTCGATCCATCAGTCATCTTAACACATTCCATTGGTCATTGCTTAACGGTTTGGTCTTGATTTTAGTAAAATCCCGCGAAAGATTCTATTTCTCGGTTTAAATCATAGACTTGTAAAATCCCGTGCATTCCACCACATCTCTGTGGACAATAATGTTAATGATTGCTACACTGAACGATTAAAGATGTTTGAATTAAACAATGAGGATGTGAGATCTTCATGTTTTGAGTACAATGAGAATGAATTGCACACTGAGAATGCCATGCAAATGGAATGCACCATTGAGCCCTATCAGCTACTTCATCTGCACCTCATACAATTTGTTATCCATAGCGGGGATCGAACATGTAGTGCCCTTTTCCGCCGGGACTTACCTACATTGACAAGAAGCTTGCTGTTGAACTTAGAACATTTAAAGCTGCAACTTACCAATGAAGAGGTTCAAAAGGATGGTTCGGTCAGCTCTTCAAGTAATCTACAAACAATTTCACCATTCATCGAGTGGGGAATATTCAGTAGATTACGATCAACATTTGACTGGAATTTCCTTCAAAAAACATACTGGAATGGAAATTCAGAAATTCATTGAGACATTTATCCAACTCATGGATAATGTGAAAAAGTACATTGAAGAATCTGCTCAAAAGAATGAAAGCGTGAATGAGTGTCAGGTGCAGTTGAAAGATTGTTGTGATAAGTTGGGTAATGTTTCTGTTGAAGTATCGGGTGTTGCTGAATGCAGAATGTCAGTGACAACAAAATTTGATGAGTCGGATAATGCAAAAATGGAATCTTCGTGCTCAAATTCACAAGAGAGAGAGGTGCACAAGACACAACCTGTGCAAGTTAATGCAAAGGAACACTCCATGGAAGCTTCGGATGTACCCAAGATAGAGATGCACCCGTCACAGCCTGTGCATGTCAATGCTGAGGTAAGTTGCATGGAAGTTTCTGCTGTACCTAGTTGTGCATCTTCTACTCAAAATGATGATTATGAACTGCATGAGTACGCTGCATTTGTGCCTGATGATTCCCTTACCACTGAGCTTAACATATATAAGGATCAGGTTGCCATCTATGAACAGCGTGCTAAGTTTGAGTTAACTACTCGTGAGCAGGAGTTGGATAACCAAATGCGTACAATTATTAGAAAAAGTAATTTTAGAGAAGAAGTGTTAAAACAAGAGTTAAACTCCTTACATGAAAAGCTTTCTAAAACTGCTAAGCAAAAACAAGAACTTCAAGAAAATGTTAAAATGCTTAAGCAAGAATTTAGTGCTAAGGAATCAAAACTTTTGAATGATTTTTCTAATCTAAAAACTTTGAAAAACAAGCTTGAAAATAAGTTGTATGCGTACAAGGAAATACAATTCAGACTGCTCACATGATCACTAAGCATAGAGTTCTAAGTGACAAACATAGTGTTGCCTTAGTTGATGAACCAAACCTTGAGGCTTGTAAAAAGGCTAGAGAAGCTCATAAGGTACTGTATGATGGTAATGAGATCCTTAAGCCTAGACAAAAACCTAGTTGCGTTGAGTGCACTGAGGAAGATAAGAAATCAGATGAAGTCACTAGGGAGAAAATGAATAAGAAGCTAGAAGATCCTGAGTGTAAAAAGAACAAGATAACGATAAAACCCCATGATTACACTAAGGAAAATTGGATATCCTTAAACATGTTTAAGCCTCAGACTCTATTGACCCCTGAACAAGTGTTTTGGAAAAAGGATATGGACTTGCAAAAAGCTGAAAATCTTGTTGAAAAGAATCCCCCTTGTAGGAAATTCCCTAAAGCGACTGTGTATCCTCCAAATACACCAATGCATTTAGTTCCTAGAACTATTGCCACTAAGAGCAAGACCTTAATCAGTCAATATGTTATTCTTCAACTATTTGTCGATTTTGAGAAAACTTGTAAGAAAAGGATCACACCCACTGGGATAACTGAAGGGGAAAGGGGTTTTGAGCAAACAAAAGAATGCTATCTAACTGAGGTCATGCCTTTCTTTAAACAACTAAAAGATCATTTTGAGAGTCTTAAAAAGGGGATAAAATCAGATATTAAAGAAATGGAAAAGGAATTTGATGCAATGATAGTTGAGGTTAGTAACTATGAGCGAGAATTAAAATATAATGAGATTGAGAGGAAGAACTTGCATACCTTGAATGAGAATCTTATTTCTGAATGTATTACTCAAGATGTGTTTTACACTGCTACAAATTGTTCCATTAATGCTTCTCAATTTCATGAATTATCTGTTGCTCTGAAAGTCTCCCATGATCGTGTCATTGAGCTTGAAAAAACTAATTCTAAATTGCATGAGAAAATTGAACAGGATGATCATGATAACTTGGTGAAACAGTTTTCTAAATTGGAAGTTGAGCATCTTGCTTTGCAATTAAAATATCAACATCTAAAAGAAAATGTTAAAACCTCAAATATCAAGACATCCTTGGATGCTCCTGAATTTGATGCAGTTTTTGAAATTAGCAAGCGTGATGAACAGATTCGAGCTCATTGTAACACGATCAGAAAATTGAGAACCCAAGTCTCACAACTGAAGGTGTAAAGAAGGAAGTATGGATCCCAAATGCCTCCTCCTTTAGATTCTAAGTACTCTCAAACTTTTCATCTTCAAAACTTAGTCAATGCATTACAAAAGGAAAACGAGAGTTTTCTCGAAGAAAATGAAAAAGTTAAACGACACTTTAAAGAGTTATATGATTCAATGAAAGTCACCCGTGACCAAAACAACGAAAAAATAACGTCTTTACAAAAGGAAATTGAGAATCTGAGAAGTCAGGGAAATGGGAAACTGCCACTTGTTTTCAATAAAAATGTTGTCTCAAAGTCACCCTCAGACTGCAAATACACTGTGACAGTTAAATATATTCCCCCGCCCATTAGGAATAATGAACTCGCTCATAAAGCATATCTCTCATACCTTAAGGAAAGTTTGAAGGGTCTCCGTGAGATGGTTGAAGATGAAAGATTAGAAAAACCTTTTGATAGTACTATAGCCTATGCTTGCATGGATGCCAAACGATCTCAGGAACTCTTAGAGTATGTAATTGTCACAAGTCCGACATCTAGCAATAGGCGAGATAGAATAGTGGTGCCTTGTTCTATGCCTAAAGCCAAGCATGTGACCCTTGATATGCCTTGTTCCATGTCAAAATTCAAGCAAACAACTTGTGATGTGCCTCCTAGAATTTCAGATCCCAGCACTTCTAGACCAGGAATGCAGAAAGTAGTGAAGCCATGTAATGTTCCCATCGTTACTTCTACAGATGTTAAGATTGACACTAAAGTTAGCGGGTCAAAACCTAGAAGCTATGCAAAGAAGGATAGGATTACGCAAACTAAAAGTGATCATGATAAGGAAGTGAAAGAACACCATAGGGACAAGAAGTTTGATTTGAACAAAAGAATCGTGTTAGTTCTAGTATTAGCTCCAAGCTTACTAAAATTAATTCGAGGCCTTATCTTCTGCAAAACATGCAAAAAATGTTTAATTTCTGGTAATCATGATAAATGTGATGTGTTATTTCTGAGGTCTAAGATTCATAACCAGTTAAGAAAGTTTGGAGAGCGAAACAGATTAAGCAATCTGGAAACCTACAGGGAAGGTTTTTACCAATGTAGGATTTCATTGGAAGCCAACAGGTCGAATATTCACGAATGGCAAACCTTGCCCCTTAACTAGATCCACTATGCCTAGAGTAGTGCCGGTTAAGGTTTGGAAGCCAACTGGTAGAATAATCCCATTAAGCACAAAATGTCCCTCGACTAAGTCGGATGCTTCTACTAGTTTAGCTCCTAGTGACAATGACATTGCACCTAGGGTTTCTGGTGATTCAAAGATTGTTTGTGCTAACCAAAAGGACCCCATGAGCACGTGGGGATCCAATGTTTCCAATTCTCTGTCTTCGTCATGTTGTCCAAAGCGGTCGTACAAATCGTCCCTTGGTATTTGGATTGGGCGCTCTAAACATATGGCTGGGCTCTTAACAATGACGTCTGTTCACATCAGTTCAGGCCTCGTACTTCATCATTATGGCGTCTGCAGATAACTCTTCAGGCCCCGTTCCTCAAAGAAAAGAAAAGTGTACGCTTCAGGCGCTTTATCTTGAAGAAGAAGAAATCTTCATGTTTATGACCATTCTCATCGACATTCTTCATCAACAAGCTTCATGTTTCTCCCATGCTCATTCAGTCATCAAGTGGATCTACATTCATTAATGTATATTCTTATTCACTTGCTAAATCAAAATGGCAACTTCGGATGCAATTTTTGAGGGGAGAAGAGTGAATATACTAAATGATGATGGATGTTTGAATAATGGTTATACGACTTAAAGTTTGATGACTCTCCTCCAACGCCTAATGTTTCACTCACTAAGGATAAATGGGATTTATTGTTTGGGATTCATTGGTTCAAGATATGTTTGATGAGTATTTACAACCGCTAGCGAATATTTGATGATCATCAAAGAATATGTGATTCATGAGTTCAAGATATGTTTGATGATCATCAAAGAAGTACAACTCAGACTACTCAAAAGCCCTATCTCCAGTTATTCCTCAAGGCGTTGATAATGATTATCATAATATTGCAGTTGCACTCATGAATAATGATCCGCTCTTTGGTATTCCTTTGCCAAATATTCACGGATTATTGTTCATGAATAATGATCCACTCTTTGGTATTCCTTTGCCAAATCTTCATGGATTATTGTTCCTCACATCGTGCATGCTATAAATCAACCACATGAACTTCAAGGAAAATGTCTACCTCATCCGCTCGAAGTTATTGGTGTATCCTCCAGATCGTCTCTACATGAATACTTTTAGGAATAATACATTGATGTTGAGGCATCATTTGTTCCGGTTCATTCAGTGGGTGAATGTACATCCGGTTGTATGTTTATTCACATGTTGGGCATTTGACACAAGTTGATTACTTAATCATTTATCACTTATTTGAGATTGAAGTTGACCTTCACAAAGGCGTGTTCTTATTTGATAACTTGCTCGGGCTTAAGAATTTGAGTTGAAGGCTTGGTTTATCTAGTTACCAGCAGTCGGAGTGGATGGTTGAAGACCTAGTTAACTATCACTATTAGGAGTTACGTTGTTTTACTCAGTGTCACATGCAGATGACGACGTGGATAATATCAAGAGGTGTTAATGTCTCATACCTTGTTTGAGTGTGAGTACGTAGAGATTTGCTTGAAGCATAGATTCTCGACACCGTTCTTCCATCTTTAAGTGCAAGCTTAAGACACAAATGCGGGGAATTCAACTTCAGTTTCAAGTTTGGTATATTGGGTTTTTCTTCAACAGTGGTCACTTCAAATTGTCTACATATGGGTTGATAAAGATAGTGAGAGAGTTTATGTAGCAGTTGATTCTCACAGGATTCATTTGGGCTATTTGAGTTCTTCTCACAAGATTTCAAGTTTATGGATATATTATGTTTCTTGATTCGAGGTATCAAAACCATTTGGGGGAAGGATATATTATTCCAACTATTTGGGGAAGTGGTCTCTGGAGACCTTTGGTTTATGTTACTTGATGTTGTTGGAAGAAATGTGAAAAGAATATTTGGAACGTGAGATGATACTGCCTATCGACATCTTATATACGGTTTATGATAAAGTGCTTCAGGTTATATGCACAACATGTTCACTTGATCGAGCTAATTCAGTTATTTCAGAGTTGACATCCACAGAGATGATTAGTGACTCAACATGTTACATGGATGTCATCGTCTCTACTCTTGTTGGGTACATGTGTACATTATGTGCTGATTGGTTATATGTTATATAACGGGAATGCACTTGGTAAAATGAAGATGTTGATATATTGTTCCCCTAAATAGACAAGCTGGTCAATCTCGAATAGTAAGGTGTACATCGGGGATGCACAGCAGGTTCATGTGATCGGTCGTAATCGGTTAATCCGGATTTGATAACCACTGAGACGATCAATGTTTCAACTTGTTACCGGTGCTCTCGTGTTCTTGAGGTCTTGAGCTTCAATCAATAAGACCGCTTTGTATTCAACTCTACTTCTTAGGGAAATGGTCTTTATTCGATGTTTGTCGGTTTGGGGGGAAGCTACCAAAGATTCAAATTGAGAAGGCTCATGTCCAGACGATTTTCTTAGAAGCCTCGAATGCTTTGGTGGCGAAAGTTTAAGAGATGTTGATTCCTTTCTTCTACAACGTGCTGAACGATATCTTTATCTCTGTACTCATTTCATCATTCTCTTAAACTAATTTATCTCTTGTAAATATTTATTCGAAAAACAAAATACAAAATTATAAAACCATTTACCGAATTATCAGTTTAAATCCAATATTCAAAATCAAATAGAAAAATATAAAACTTTCAAAATCCATAAAAATTTGAAAAATTCGAAAAATCTTCAAAAAAAATATTGTCTTTTTGTCATGTTTCTCTCGGTTCGACAATATCTACGGTCTTTGAGATGTCATTCAAAGAATGACACGGGACTTTAGATGTTGTTCGAATGTTAAAAAAAAAAAAAAAAAAAAAAATCAAAAAATCAAAAAAATATTTTTGGGAGAAAGAGAAACAATGGTTTATTGTCATTTCAGGCAGTAACCCGCTTTTCAAAGAAAGAACAGAGCCATACTTTATCATGTTTTCAAAATTCCATGCTCTGATTCTTTAATCATTTATCTGCTGAAAACTAACTGCTTTGAAAAATAACTCAGTCTCTATTTTTGATAATCATCTGGACTTATTTGTCAAAATATCAATCTCTCAATCAACAACCTATGTCATTGATTGAGGGGGAGAATGATTTCAATTAAATTAAAAAGTTATTTGGCATTCAATTGTTTTCAAAAGATATTCAAGCATGTTTTATCAATGGAGTCTAAAGTCTTAAAATCCGATCATTATCAGTTAAAACGCTTTCATAATCAAGTCACAATTCTCCTTAAAAGCTTTCAAAATCAATTTAAATCTATAAGAGATCACAAATCTCAAATGATTTGATAAATGTGATCGGGGGAGAATATTGGATTTAAACTGATAATTCGGTAAATGGTTTTATAAGGATGTACAAGCTCCCCTTCCCACATATGACAAACGATTTCAAATTTTCCATGCACATGTTGAGGGGGAGCATCTATCTTAAACCTATGATTTGAAACGTGATAACTTATCTCAAGGTGCAGGTTCCCTCTAGTATGTGCAAAACTCTTTTCAATCTCGAGGCACATATTGAGGGGGAGCAAAATCATGAAAACCTCATCCTTCCCCAAAATGCTTTATCTACTTGATTCGATTAGGGAAGTGATATTGATATTTTTTTTAAAATGGTAATCAAAGAAGTTAATTCTTTCTCTTGCCTCCGTATGGAAAACTATTTCAAATACTTGATTCACATGTTGAGGGGGAGTTATTCTTAAAAAAATATCAAAAACAATTCAGGTACAAAATGCTTTGATAAAATATCATAAGTATCTGGATTGATTTTCAAATGGTTTTCAATTGGTTCCTATGGCAGATGAACAATACCAAAAAGACCGACCAACTTTACATTATGTATGGTGATATAAGGACGATAAGGTTAGGTATGTGTTCCCATGATCCGCCAGAATCGGAGGGATCTACCAAGGGACTATCCACTAGTTAGTGTAGAGTTCTTAGGTATGATGATAAAAGGAGAAAAATGAGATATGGGAAGAGTGCGGACTAAGACTGAGCTAGTACTAGAATAAACCCAACAAGGTTCTTGCTATGAAGTCTCGGTAAGCACTGAAGGGGTTGAAGAATGAAAAAGAATTGAATGAGAAAAGGGTGAAAACAAATAGCCCTCCATATATTCAACCTTAGGGCACAAACCGGGTTCAATTCATATGCTACTGATGGCAACATCGGTATTGAAGACAAGACGTCATGGACCCAGTGACGCACTGCACTTCAACTTTCCAAACCACTCAAGTTTCTCTTAAAAGGACTTGTTTCATTCTCACGGGGAACCGACATTATCTATCGACTTTCTCTTAGAGATTGTTGATATTGAAGGAGGAGACCCTCTCCCTAGTCTCCGATATAGGATCCAAATATGCACAAATTGAGTCTAGAGCCACGAGATCATCAATAAATCTCATTAGGACACTTTCAATGAAGACTCTCTGTTTCACACAATGTGGAAAGAGAGATTATATCTTGAGTCCTACGCATTATCCTTGTGGTATTGCGGAACATCGAGTGATGTGTTTACATATTCACTGTGAAGATGGAAAGCCTTCAGGAGCCAACATCTAACAAGCTCCTGGTAGGTGGCATGTGAGATCTATTATATAGATCAACCATGTGACAACTGAACAGAAACAATGGGGGGATTCAATCTTTTGAATCAATCCTGGTTCAGGTTATGGATTGACGGATACCTTTGAAAAACCAGTCTTTGTGCTTTAAAACTCTTTTCATTAGCACGTCGACCGTGTACTAATTTTTCAAATCAAAAGGTGTTTTATGAATGATAATTGATTTTCATTAAAACCTTCGTTATATTGCAAAAACAATTTCTATTGAGCAATACACGATTGTTTTTCAAATCTCTTTTCATCAATCGATGAACGTAAATTATTTGGTTCACTCACTCTGTGTTGTCTTCTTTGAGACGTTCGGTTTGAGAACAGCTAGAGCAGCTGCGAAACCCTGTCAAGGAAATTCTTCGAATTATACCTGATCACGCGGCGGTACTTGTGATCAACGGGAACCGTGGGCCGTGTACCTCAATTCATCGAAAGTGTTCAAAGACACTTTCGTGCGCTTTATTGCTAACTGTCTTATGCGGGTACACCCCGACGTTTGGTGATCGAATGAAGCGGTCAATTCATAGCCACATGCTCACCTAACACATTCATCTCAAAAGAAATCATGATTAGTGCATCAATGACTCGGATATTTTCACTCCATGCTTATGCTACGCTGCTGCCAATATCATGAATCAACGAATGCTTCCGCTACTCAGATGAGAAGATATCATGATCCAGAATGTGAGCATGTCGGTCCGAATGTCACAACATCACATAATACCAACACCACAATGGATGTATCGGAGATTTTCTATTAGCTGATGATCTCAAAAGCTGGCTCAACATTATTATCACGTGGATCAGAAAAAGACCTCCACTTGGATTAACCAAA
Organism: Chrysanthemum makinoi; assembly: GCA_910596185.1. NCBI lineage: Eukaryota > Viridiplantae > Streptophyta > Magnoliopsida > Asterales > Asteraceae > Chrysanthemum > Chrysanthemum makinoi. Next base: position 197,862,067 of record OU343218.1, on the reverse strand, counting down.
CATGCAATGAGTGGAATCAATGACTACGAGCTTCGAGCAAAGTACTACATCAAGAATGCAAGATCAATTGTTAATGTAATATCGGATTGTATTCAATGTCATTTTAGTATATGGTTGAGGTGACCTCCCTTAGGGGAGATTGTTAGGAATTAGAAATTCCGGTATTAAAGAGTCGGTCACCTCAAGTATATGTAATCGTTAGAATGCTCGTAGTCATAGTTATATTTAGTTAAGTAGTATTTTGTTAAGTAACACCGTGGAGGACGGACGGGTCTTTACCCACTGTATGCCTGATCCACAGCCCGTTGTGTGGCGTTTTATGTAAGACTATAAATACTCTCTACCTCCCAAGGTAGAGAGTTGGAGCTCATAATAATAGTTTTTCTTTCTCTCACTAAGTTCCCTAAACCTCTAACTTTCTCTCTCTAGAACTCACCATTATACGCCCACTTTGTGTTATGGTTTGATGTGTATGTGAAATCCAATATCCTACAAAAAAAATAAGAAAAACTTGTAGATCTATTTAAAAAATCAAGAAAAACTTGTAAATCTATTAAAAAAATAAAGAAAAATTTGTAGATCTATAAAAAAATTCAAGAAATACTTCAAGTGTTAAAATACTAACAACGGATCCGGCGACGGTCGAGGGTATATTGAGGTGACGGTTGTTGGCCTTAATTTTTTAGGGAGAAAGAGTGGTGGTGAATGAGGGAGAAAGAGATAAGGATAAGGTGTGAATTATTTATTTATATTTAAGAGATGAAATTGTACTTTTAGGGAGAAAGAGTGGTAGTGAATGAGAGAGAAAGAGATGATGAAAGAGATAAAGATAATGTGTGAATTATTTATTTATATTTAAAAAAGGGAATTGTACTTTTTGTCTACCCTTTGTCTGGACACATGTCAAAATAATAGGTCCGACAACACCCATTAATTCCTGCGACACATTTATTCCGGCCATAATCAACTTGTAGATATATAAAAAAAATCAAGAAAAACTTGTAGATCTATTTTAAAAATCAAGAAAAACTTGTAAATCTATTAAAAAAATCAAGAAAAATTTGCAGATTTATAAAAAAATTCAAGAAATACTAAGTGTTGAAATACGAACAACAGATCTGGCGATGGTCGAGGGTATATTAAGGTGACAGTTGTTGGCCGGAATCATTTAGAAAGAAAGAGTGGTGGTGAATGAGGGAGAAGGAGATGATGAAAGAGATAAGGATAAGGTGTGAATTAATTATTTATATTTAAGAGAGGGAATTGTACTTTTTGTCTACACTTTGTCAGGACACATGTCTAAATATTTGTGAAATCGCACATTCGCACATAACCAAATTAAGAAGAGGGGTATTTTTTTTAGCTTATATTTTGCCACAGCCTAACTTTTTGGCACTTTTTGTGAATTACCTCTTATTGAAATGTGTGGCTTTTTCGTTGGTCCACCAAAGGTAATTTTCTCATAGTAATTCTGATAAGGTGGCAAATTATAAACTTATGAATACATGTGATGTGAATTGACTTTTTCAAGTATTATATAGAGCTAGCCACACATAAAAGACAGAATGCATGTGCACATTAAAATAATGTGAAACTTGCTCCCATGACTTAAAATCAAAGCCTGTAATGGAGTTATCAATACTATCAAGACACAAGTCAAAGATGGTCTTAAAGATGCAGTCAAGCAACCAGAAATCAAAGCTAATCCAAGAATTATCTCCACAGTTATCTCATCTAACTATCTTCATCACCATAGATGCTTAGTTGATTGTAGCAACATGTAGTTTACATTTTTAGTTAATAGTCAACGATAGTCAACTGTAGTTTCAAGTTAGTTAGTTTCCCGCCTTATCTATTTATGTATAAGTACTGATGTAATATTCATTTTCATTCAAGTAATGGAATAATCATTTCCACTTCACCTTGTTTACTCTCACTTTCTCAATATCGTATCAGAGCCAAATGGCTCCAACAAACCTCTAACAACCCATAACTAACTCCTAACAAACCTCTAACAAACTCCGATCATCTTCTACGGCATACTCATCAGATTCTGATCAATTCATAGCATTTCAACCAACAATTCATTTTCCAACATCAACAAAACACCATGAGTACTTCAGATAACTCAAACACAAACAGAACTACTACAACAAATACCATTGATGACGTCACTTCCCCAAATCATCCTCTATACTTACATCAACCTGATCATCCTGGTCTAATTCTCATCTCTAAGAAACTCACAGGATCTGATAACTATGGATCTTGGAAGAGATCCATGATGATTGCTCTTAATGCAAGAAACAAACTCAAGATTGTCACTGGTGAATATGAAGAACCAAGAATTGATTCAGAGATTAGACCAATCTGGGAGAGAACAAATGATATGATTATATCATGGATCTTGAACATCATTGATGATCAAATAGGAAATTATTTGAACTATGTGAATTCTGCTTGTGATCTATGGAAGGAATTGCAAGAGCATTACTCTCAACTTGATGGACACAGAGTTTATCAACTCACTCATGATTTGGTTCAGTTGAAGCAAAACAACACTGCAATTGAAATCTACTATCACAAGTTGAAGGGTCTTTGGGATGAGTATGATTCATTCGAAGCACCATATCTCTGTCTTTGTGCATGCAGTTGTGAGAATGGAAGGATCAATGGTGAGAGAGATCAAAGAAAATGGTTAATTCAGTTTTTGATGGGTCTGGATGAATGTTATGCTAATTTCAGGGGTCAAATTCTCTTAATGAATCCTATGCCAACTGTTGCTAAAGCCTATAGTATGATTAGACAAGAGGAGAAGCAAAGAGAAGGTAACACCATCAAAGTCCCATATGCAGTTGCATTATCTGCACACACTAACAATTCCAAGAACAACACTTACACTGGTAACACAAAGTATGGGAGAAACTATGGCTTTGGTGACACATCAGCAAGAAATCACAATTCAAGAGATGCAATACCAAGAAGAAGTAACTTCAAGAAAGGGGTATTCTGTGGTAATTGTGGAAAAGAAGGTCATCAAAAGGAAGAATGTTATCAGTTGGTTGGATATCCAATTGGGCATCTATTGCATGGGAAGTTCAAACCTCCAATCCAAACACCCAGGAATGACTACTCAAGGAATAGGACAGTAAACAAGGCAACTGCACAAGGATCCAATGCTGAAGTGACAAGTGGTTCAGGACAAAATGATGCTGTAATGAGTGCTAGAATGGATCAGCTTCAGAATTAGCTGAATTAGATGATACTCATGTTACAAAACAACAAGGAGAAAACTGGTATGCCATTCTTGACACCAGAAGGTATTCCAAGACTCATTGCTACTCATACCACTTTGTCATACAAATTAATTGCTTCTAATATCAGTGCTAAAACTCATAAAATTATTGCATCTATCCTGATTAGGCAAAGGTACCTTTGGGTTGTAGATAGTGGTGCAACAGATCATGTCTGCATTTCACTAACCCTTATGCATAATGTTCAAATCTGCACACAACCCATATATGTCACATTACCAAATGGTCAAAACACAACAGTCACCCAATTTGGATCAGTGCACATTAACTCTGCCATCACACTACACAATGTACTTTATATCCCATCATTCTCCTACAACCTGTTATCTGTAAGCAAATTAGGCACACACATTCGTCTATCTGTGTTATTCACACCATTTGTCTGTTACTTCCAGGACCACCACAAGAGAATTTCCCATGGCAACCTTTATAATGAACTCTACATCATTCAACAAGAACCTAAAGCAACTCCCTCCACCATACTCACAGTCAACACCAACAACATGGATCTTTGGCACTCAAGACTTGGGCATCCCTCACTATCTGTTTTACAACAAATAAAGTCAATCTCTGTTTCAAAGAATTGTACTGTACATAATTGTAATGTTTGTCCACTTTCAAAACAATGTGCTTTACCATTTCCTCAAAGTGATTCACAAGCAAAATCTGTGTTTGAACTAATTCATGTTGATGTTTGGGGACCATACCAACACCCCACAGTGGATAAATGTAGATATTTCCTCACAATTGTGGATGATTTTTCAAGGGCAACCTGGACTTATTTGTTACCAAGCAAACACCACACCATCTCAAACATCAAAATGTTTCATGCTTACATTCAAAATCATTTTCACACTTCCATCAAAACAATCAGAAGTGACAATGGAACAGAGTTCATTAACCAAACTTTAAGTGACTTTTTCAAAACCAATGGCATCCTACATCAAACCACTTGTCCATACACTCCACAACAAAATGCCAGAGCAGAAAGAAAACATAAAAACCTATTAGAGGTAGCAAGGGCCATAAGATTTCAAGCCAACTTTCCAATCCACTTTTGGGGATACTGTCTCTTAGCTACCACCTATCTCATTAACAGATTACCTTGCAAACCTTTGAACAACAAGAGTTCATATGAAATGTTGTATCAAACACCACCTTCACTACATCATTTGAGAATTCTAGGCTGTCAAGCTTATGCACATCAACACACCACAGACAAATTTGAGGCTAGATCCATACCATGCATCCATATTGGCTATCCCACAACACAAAAAGGTTATCTCCTATACAATCCTAAGACACACAAAACCTTTGTGAGCAGGCATGTAAGATTTCATGAACACATCTTTCCTTTCAACATTAAACCAACACAATCCTCACCAAATCAAACTCCATTATCAACATCAGAACCTCAAAACATCCCATCACCCACTAATATCACACCATCATTTCCCATACCAAGTCCATCCACTTAAGTACACCTCAACAATACACAACCCACAACACATCCTTCACCACCACCAACCATACCACCAGAGTTAAGCACTGATCCATCACCTACATCTTCTATTTACCAACACACAATCACACAGAATCATCTCCATCTCAGTCATCTACACATGTCACACCACCAATTGTCACAAATCCATCTGAATTCACATCCAATTTATCTTCACATACACCAATACCATCACCATCTATTTCAACTGATACATCTCCCATACCATCACCACCATCACCACCACCAATTAGGAAGTCCACTAGAACAACCAAAATACCATCAAAACTCAAGGATGTTCAAATCAACATACCCAAGAAGAATCGCACTTTTAACACTGTCATCAAATTCCATCATTCAAAATATCTAAATTATCATAATATAACATCACTCAAACACAGACATTTCATAAACACAATCAATCATACCTCAGAACCAAAATACTACACCCAAGCTTCCAAAGACTTAAGATGGGTAGATGTTATGAATAAAGATTTACAAGCACTTGATTCTAATCACACATGGGTGGTCACTTCTCTTCCACCAAACAAATTACCCATTGGGTGTGAATGGGTATTCAGGATCAAGTATAGATCAGATGGCACAATTGAAAGGTTTAAAGCAAGATTAGTGGCAAAAGGATTCACTCAACAAGAAGGTATAGACTACACAGAGACATTTGCACCAGTGGCTAAAATGGTAACTGTTAGAACTCTGTTGGTCACTGTTGTCCATCACAACTGGTATATTGCTCAATTAGACATCAACGATGCTTTTCTTCATGGAGATTTAGAAGAGGAAGTGTACATGACTCTACCTCAGGGATACAAATATGATACTTTAATTCCAAATCCTGTTTGTAAGTTACAAAAGTCTCTTTATGGCCTCAAGCAAGCAAATAGACAGTGGTTTACTAAGCTCACTACTTTCTTAATTGACAAAGGCTTCACTCAGAGTTATGCAGACACTTCATTACTTACTTACAGAAAGGGACAAGATTACTTAGCCCTAGTGATCTATGTTGATGACATACTTCTCAGAAAAATCTTTCTCTCATCAATCATATCAAACACGGATACAACATTGACATCAAGGATCTAGGTAGTCTCAACTACTACTTGGGTATAGAGTTCATGAGAAACTAAAAAGGCATCACCGAGACACAAAGAAAATATGCCCTTGAGCTCCTTCAAAGTGCAGATGTTTTGGATCTCAAACCTACCCATATCCCAATCAGCCCAATTGACAAGCTCAATGACACAGATGGAGAACCCCTCTCTGATCCCTCACAATACAGAGCTCTAGTAGGCAAGCTTCTCTACCTCACTCTCACCAGACTTGATTTATCTTATCTTTGCTCATGCCTTAAGTCAATTCAGTCACAATCCAAGGATACCACACTGGAAGGCTTTGATCAAAGTTCTCAGATACATCAAATTATGTCCATGACAAGGCTTGTTTTTCCCAGCTAACAACACTTTACAGCTTAAGGCCTATTGTGATAGTGATTGGGCAAGTTGTCCCATCTCAAGAAGGTCAACCACTGGTTTTTGTATCTTCCTTGGTTCCTGTCTCATTTCCTGGCGATCTAAGAAACAAACAGTGGTCTCAAGATCCTCAACAGAAGCTGAGTATAGAGCCCTTACAGATTGCACATGTGAAATTACTTGGTTACTTAGCTTGCTCAAGGACTTCCAAATAACAACACCAACCCCTATCTCCATCTTCTGTGACAATCAATCCTCAATTGCTTTAGCTGCCAATCCAGTACAACATGCCAAAACAAAACACATTGAGATTGATTGCCACTTTGTTAGGGACAAGATCAAAGCAGGGGTCATTCTTCCCATTTTTACTCCCTCACACACTCAAATTGCAGATGTGTTGACAAAAGGACTTAGCAGATCTCCATTCCATAATTGTGTTTCCAAGTTGGGTAATGGAGTTATCAATACTATCAAGACACAAGTCAAAGATGGTCTTAAAGATGCAGCCAAGCAACCAGACATCAAAGCTAATACAAGAATCATCTCCACAGTTATCTCATCCAACTATCTTCATCACCATAGATGCTTAGTTGATTGTAGCAACATGTAGTTTATATTTTTAGTTAATAGTCAACGATAGTCAACTGTAGTTTCAAGTTAGTTAGTTTCCCGCCTTTTCTATTTCTGTATAAGTACTGATGTAATCTTCATTTTCATTCAAGTAATGGAATAATCATTTCCACTTCACCTTGTTTACTCTCACTTTCTCAATAGCCTAATCATATACATATATTTTCACATAAGTAGTCTGATCTTAAAAAAATCAACAACGACTATGAAATATAATTTCCATCATAACTAAGTATATCAAATAAAACTTACTTACAATATTTCAATAAATAGTTTGATAAAATCTCATCAGTTATATTATATTTCATAGTTGAAGTTAAAAGTTGAAATATATAATGTAAACCCTAGGGTCTGTATTGTCACCTTTGAAAGTTGAATTTAAATATGATTTATGGGTGAAATATATTTGAGAATCTCCTCTATAATCATTTCATAAACCCTAAAAGTTTGTTAAAGTCGGCACAAGACATAAGGGAAGAGATAGGTTTTCAAGCAAATAAGGTATAGTACTATAATTCATTTATATAAATTTACTATTATTATTTTACTAGTTGCATGTCTTTGCATGTGTAATGTGTGGATCATGTTTATTGATTTATGTATGTTTATAATTGGTAGTAAAATACGTACTATAACCAACTGTCTCATGATCAGAAGTACTAGCTAGGTTATTTGATTTTTGACTTTATTATATGATAAACCATTTTCATTGGGGAAGATGATAAATGTTAATATGTGTTTTTTGGGGTGATTACTGAATAAAACTAGTTAGGAGATATAATGTTCAAGACTGTGTTAACGAAGGTTTAATAGGCAAATGAAAAAAAATACTGGAATTAGGATACATATCCCTGGACCTTGGTCATTTTTGTGTCAAAGTTCATTGAGTGTCCATTATTTTGTATTGCGTTTAGCCAGTTTATTATTTTTATTGTGTATTGCATTCAGCCAGTTTATTATTTTTGCTCGCTGGACGTTGTTGGGGATAGCAAAAAACATATCTTATAATACTTGATTGATCATCAGTTGGTCAGTACGTTAACATATGTAGTACTTCATTGCATAGTTTCTGTTTGTAATTACATGCAATATAAGAATCTATATAAACTGATTATTTATATTGAACAATGTCTAATATAATTTCACAGTGTACATGTCATAGAGACTGAGTTTTTATTTTTCACAGTACATACAAAGTAAGTTATGAAGACAGAATATTTTATCACGGGACCCCAAAGAAGCAAGCGTTGCAAGACTATAATGCCTGTATCTATCAAGGAAGAAATTTCAGCAAGCTGTAAAGTTCCTGCCATTGGCATCGATCTTGGTACCACTTATTCTTGTGTGGCTGTTTGGAAGCAGAACCGCATTGAGATCATAACAAATGATCAAGGAAATAGGGTCACCCCCTCACGTGTTGCCTTTAACGACACTGATCGTTTGGTTGGTGATGCTGCCGCGAACCAGGCTACTTATAACCCCACGAACACCATCTTCGGTTAGTCACTGCTCTTTCATTGCTATTAGAGTAAATTCTAAAACTGTACTTGTTTTCAAATTTATGGTTAATAACATAGTCACATGGAACGGGGATGATCGGGATCGTGGTTCGCTAGGCACCTAAAATTCGGTTCGATGAGGGGTAGGTTTATTTGGGATCGCTTCGGTACGATGTACCAAGTAATGTGGTACGAATACCCATGTAGCAATTAATATATTATTATTAATTTGAAATCCAAACATTCATAAAATAATACTCATAATCATTTAAAAACACATATGAATTTTTTTTTTATCAGTAACATAACTAAAAAAAGCATTATCGACACTAGTTTTACAAGTTTGTGCTAATTACAATAAGTTATTTCAGTGGAATGTTTATTGATGATATGAACTATGAATCATCTATATATGATATTCTCCATAACTATTTAACAGATGAGAGGATCTCATTCAAAAAAAATTTCATCATATCAAATCTTCAAATATCTTCAAATTATATATTCTATAATAACTAAAATTGAAAGTAAATATTTAAAATCTTGACAAATCATAAAGAAATCAAAATTAATGTGACTGAATCGTGAATCGAATGTAACTGGAACGCGAATCGGAAACACCTGGAACGTGAATTGCTCTGTCCTGATTTGGATATCAATTAAATTCTGATACGCCATCGTTACCGATCCAAGTCGCGATCCCGATCGATCCGGATCGATTTCGTACCACGTTTTGGATCGAACGAACTGGATCGCAATTCGTTGGTAATGTAGCGAATTATGTGACTATAGTTAATAATACGTTTGTTTGACTAAGGTGTTCTCAATGTACTATTCCCACCCCCCAAGAGATAAGAAAAAAACTACACGATCTCTCTCATGTGTACTCCCCTTTTTTCTTTTTTTCTTTTTTTGAACGGCGGAGATTTATTAGACACATGCTAGTAAGAAGCTAGCATGGACAAAACAAGAAAAGATTACAAATGAATACAAAGAACACTCGGATTGCAACACCAATTATTAATCCAAGAAATACTACCAAAACTTAGCTCTATTTTTTATCCAAAGATAAGATGTCGCAATAATGTCGTCAATCAATTTCATCGTATTAACCTTAACCGCCTGAAAAACAAGTAGATTCCGAGCCCTCCATATCCACCCTATAGCACATAAAACCACAACATCGAAAAAAGAACTTCTTGTCTCACCGAGATTCAAATCACCATCATCAGCCATATCAAGAACATTCAAGGCGCCATCTAGAGGGATCACATCCAACCCCCACCATTTACGAATCAAATCCCAAATATTCCGACAAAAGGTACAAAGAGCAAAAAGGTGATCTTCATCTTCAATTTTTTCCTCACAAAACAGACATAAAATAGATTGAAGGTTGATTCCTCTTTTATCAAGATTGGCTCCCTTTTTCATCCCTCACGTCTCTCTTATGCGCCTGTGTAATCCTCTAGAGTCTCTGTGTTTTGTATCAACTAATAGTCTAATATGATACTATGTTTCAATCATAAATTGGAGTATTATAGTAAGAAATAATAAAAGGACTAATTGCAATTTTTTATAGTAAAAAAGTAAAGTAAAGTAACTCCCAATACCGTCTTCCACGGGGTTATGGGTCCTAATACCGTCTCCCACGGTGTATGGGGGAGGTTGAGACGTAGATGGTCTTACCCCTACTTAACGTAGAGAGGCTGCTTCCGGTTCTGTCAAAGGTATAAAATGACCTCCGGCCTTGCAAGGGGTGAGGATCGAACCCTTGACCTCTGTCTCCAGAGGCAATGGTGTTAACCACTTGATCCAACCTTCCTCTTCAATTTTTTTATAGTATGTTCTAAAAAAAACTGCGCTACAACTAATTTGCCATCTCTTACAAGTTCTAAGTATTTCTCTTCCAAATCTAGGCTATTTTAATGAAACAAGATTACTTTTTGCAACTGTTTTTGTGAATGATTGTTCTCAATCTTATTTTATAAGTTGGTATCTCTGAAATAAGCATGCTCTAATACATATTTGGTTTTGCTCGGTTTCGGCTGTGATAGTCGATTAAAACATCTAGCTGCAAGAATTTTCATATCAAACTGAAAAGAAATGCATTTGGCTTTGGCTAAATTAAAACATTAATCAGCAGGAAATATCGTTCATAATTAATTTAAAAATCATTTTGTTTAAGTTAGGTTTTCTTCACATAGTCCATGCAAGACAAAGTTAGTTATGGATACTCTCATATTTACATTCATATAAGAGATTAATTTGGGATTTATTTGCCGGATGTACTTCTTTTTCCTTTTCTTTTCTTCTTGGAGACAACATGGTTAAACAAGCATATTGTCGCCAAACATACTTTTGGTATACAATTACTCTTGTTAGTTATTACATGTTAGATTTTCTCATTTATTACTTAGTTTTAACAAACCAGTGTTGTCGTGTTGCATTCAACAGATGTTAAGCGATTGATTGGAAGGAGAGCAAGTGATGAAACTGTTAAAGAAGACACAAAGTTATGGCCTTTTAAAGTTGTGGCTGGGAATAATGACAAGCCAAAAATTTTAGTCACATACAAGAATGAAATTAAGGAATTTTCTGCGGAAGAAATATCTTCCATGATTTTAATGAAAATGAAAGTGGCTGCTGAAACATATCTTGGATCGACTGTAGAAAAGGCGGTGATAACAGTCCCTGCTTTTTTTAATGATTCACAACGTCAATCAACAAAGGACGCTGCAACTGTTGCTGGGCTTGAAGTTATTCGTATGATTAATGAGCCAACAGCTGCTGCAATTGCTTATGCTCTTGACAAGAGATCTAATGGCAAGATGAATGTGTTAGTTTTTGACTTAGGCGGTGGAACTTTTGATGTTTCCGTTCTGACCATTAATGAAAAGGGAGTCATTGTGGTTAAAGCTTCAGGTGGTGACACACATTTGGGAGGTGAGGATTTTGATGAAAGAATGGTTAAGCATCTTGTCGAAGAATTCAAGCGAAAGCACAAAGTGGATATCAGTAGTAACCTAAAGGCATTGGGCAGGTTGAGGGTCAACTGTGAAAGAGCAAAGAGGATTCTGTCAACGGCTAGTCAGACAACAATCGAAATCGAGTGTTTGTTTAATGGTATTGATTTTTCTGCAAAGATTACTCGAGCCAAGTTTGAGGATATTAACATGGACTTGTTCAAGAAGTGCATGGAGCATGTGGAGACGTGTTTGAGAGATGCGAATATGAGTAAGGACATAATTGATGAGGTGGTTATCGTAGGTGGATCGACAAGAATTCCTAAAGTGCAAGAATTGTTGAAGGAGTTGTTCAATGGAAAATCACTTTGCCAAGGCATCAATCCGGATGAAGCTGTTGCCAGTGGTGCTGGAATTTTAGCTGCAAACTTAAGTGGTATGGGTGACGAAGCTACGCAGTCTCTTGTGCTAATTGATGTTACTCCATTGTCTCTTGGTGTCGGGTGTGAAGGAGATGTTTTGCAAGTGTTAATTCCCAGAAATTCACCTATAGCAATCAAGAAGGAAACGGAGCTCTATACTGTTTTTGACTATCAAACTTCGATGCATCTTCCGGTGTTTCAAGGTGAGAGATTAAAGGCTTCTGAAAACATTCTTTTGGGAGAATTTTGGCTGTCTGGCCTTCCCCTTGCTCCCGTAAGGAAGGTTAAGGTTCGCGTATGCTATGAGATGGATGTTAATGGGATCCTGAACGTCTCGGCCAGAGAAATAACTACTGGCAGTAACAATGCAATCAAGATCACAAACACAAGCAGTGTGTCGAAAAAGGAGATCGAGAAGATGATTGAAGATGCTAAACGATATAAGTTGGAGGATGAAGCTTTTTGGAAAGAGCAGGTTTGGAATAATCGGTTCAATCCGTTCCAGAAAGACTGAACCAAATAGATCCAAACTGATACAAGTTTGCCACAATCTGTCTGTTACTATCTTTAAAACTAGTATTATGTTGGTTGGTTATAATATGGATTTGGTACTTTGATTGCTGCCTTCTTAAATATTATGGAGCTTGTTAGGAGCTTTACTGATTTTTGTTTATTTTGCTTGAATGGAATAAGAATGCTTTATATGCTAGTACATCGTTTTGCATTACTTTCCGCATACCAGGACCGTGTTCGGGTTTCCTTGTCGTGAAAAGGTTTATGCTACTGTTTTATGTATCAGTGTGCATCAATATAATCCTACTGATCTTATTGCTAAAAGTGTTTGGTTTGGTGTTGCTATAAAAAGCTTATGACCCGTTTCATCTTTAGCTATTGTTTAGTTGATCTGTTTGATTAGGAGGATACATAACTCAAACTGGCCTATTATAATTAAATGGGTCAGAGTCTCGCCCCTCTACGTATAACAAAGTTTTTCAGTTTGACCCGTTTCAGTCTTAGTTATTTTTTTGTTTACACATTTGACCCGTTTTAGATAGAACACAAGATGCGATAAACTGAGATGAGATGACGGGATATAATGGGCTATCAGGAGAGCATAGGCCTTATAGTTTCACTCTAATTTATGATATCTTTAAGTTCAATTTTTCGACATGGTATCAACTGTTTAGGTTTCTGTTGTAATGTTAAAAGTAAAAATCTCGGTTGAGTTCTGAATAAAATCCCGATGAGAGGTTTTCCTATTTATCTCTTAATTGTGTCCGCAGTTTAGTTATGGCATATTTATTTGTATGGATTGGAGAAACAAGTAAAGTGAAAGGCATATGCTATAAGTTGTGTTACAATAGAATACTTGTGAGTTCGATGACCAGAACTTGGTTTGATTGTCACTGGATCTGGTCGCTTGATCTCACCATTTGAACTTCACTATCTCATTATTTAACTTTTATTATAAGAAAGTAAATCTAGATAAATCTTGTATTACGCGCTGTGTGTATACATAATACATGCACTGGATATGCATATATACGAGCGATAAAACATTAAACATGTATCGTACAAAACTAATTAAACACATTCTTTTGGCTCAAGATGTTGTCGAAATGTTTATGCAATCGCCAATCGGTACGTGCTATTTGGCAGAATAATTGTATATGTTAGGAATGCTTTACTTCTAACAGATTAGATGACTTCCTGGGGATCAGCTTCGTCTTGTTCAAAGCCTTTAATGGGTCAAAAGTCTCTTGGCTCTATGTGTGATGAAAGTTATAAGAAAATAAGGACCCAAATCCACGGGTTATAATCCTTCCATTTCTAATAGTACACGTTCAGTATATATTTATTCCAAAATGCCGCAACTTTACAGACCATTCCAAATAGTAAAAAGTAACCAAGTAATTCAATTCAAATGAAGGGCGCATATGAGATAGTAATCCCGCCCCCCTGCATGTGAATTTGCATGCTCGCACGTATTATTTGCATTTATACTAGTACTATACGCTAAATCAGTGCGTTGCAAACTCTGATTCCATATACCATAATTAATATAAGATAAAACTGAATGTATAAGCACTGGTATTCACATCTATCTTTCTTCAAGTCTACTCGAGTGAGAGCGTATTCTCATCACTGTGACGAATTATTGCTTTCAGAAGTATGAGTTGGAGTATGGTCAGTGTAAGATGAACCTTCTTTGGCTGGAATGTAAGACCAAACTAATGCAGCACTTCCAACTGTAACTGCAGCAAGAATTGAACCCCAAATCCACCTTTGTCTTGTCTTCCTTATTTGCCTAGCTCGGCGCGTTGTTTCTACACATAATACAATGATAAATTAAGAGGACAAATTCCGGAATGAAGAAAATATAACAAAATTTCCAAGACTTACCGATTGTTTCTTGATTCCTCTGAGACATCTCATGATTAACAGCCTTATCTGTCCAATAATCTAGCAATTTCAAACTTCTTAGACTCTAACTGCGCTTTCATCTCTGGCGGCCTTAGCTTCTTCCCCACCGTTAGAATTGGATACAGAGCGGATATGGTTAACTTGACGGGATAATTCTTCTCCAAGATCATCTGAAGTTTGGTTCTTCAACAAAGTAGGATCTTCTGGAAGATTCAGCCCAACAAGAGATAACTGTTCGCATATCCTCCTCCATTGGCTTTGTAAATCATTTGATTGTTCTTCTGCTTGCTTCCTTTTCTCCATCTCTACCAGTAAGCTCAACCGTAGTTCACGCAATTCAGTCTCGACATCATTTGAAGCAGTCTGGGATCCACTTTCGGATGACAATTCTGAAGCAAGAGAATAAAGGGTTGATATTTAACAAACTTGAACTTATAAGATTGCCTATCAAGTTGTTACTCTATATAGCAAATATAAACCAAATTACCTTCCCAAGCATCATAAAACTCAGAAGCTGAAGAGTTGAGGTTCAAAGACCGGTCCAATCTAAAACTGTTTTCCCCATCTGTGCTGCTTCTAACGCTCAAAGAATCTTGCGGGTCAAAGAAATCATCCATTTCACCATCTCGCTCAAAATTCTCCTGCCCATCCTCCCCATTAGCCACATCTTTGGCATCATTGCCTTCAACGACATCACCAACTTTTACTATGCCATTGGCAACCCTACAGGATTCAACATCCTCAGCTTCTAAACTTTTCACTATCTCAGTAGTATTTTCTTCAGCTACAGCTTGATGAAGAGCTGCATCATCCTCAGAGAAAGCCTTAGAAAGACGTGGCCCACGTCTCTTATGGTTAACAATATATGGTGAGGGAGCAAATGACGTTGGGGTATCCGGGAGTGGTGTTGGTTCAGGGGTAGTATACAAAGCAGGTGAAATTTGAGTCCAATGATGCATTCTATCTAGCGGTTTATCAGTACCATTAATCCAACTCCCCTGCCTCGAATCACTTACAACGTTCCCTGCTGCCATCGGCTTAGAAGCTTTTTGCTCTATTAATCTATCTAAAGCTATTGTAGTAAAAGGCATTGCACCATCCAAAGATCTCTGCACCTTCACACTTTTCAATTTAAACAAGCACAGTACAAACAATCACAGCATTAGTAACAACACAGTAATACAACCTACACTTTCTCACATCCTCAGTATTTAGCCATGTAGCATAAATAAGTGATAAAATTCTGTTACTTTTTTGGAAAATTCTTAAAAATAGGCATACTACACATGAATTTTAAAATGCCATAAAAATTGTGCTTTTACCAATTTAGCAAAAAAATATTAGCAACTGCTTTTTTTGGTGGAATAAGCTTTTTGTACAAATTTTCACTTTTTTGTTACAAAAGTTGACTTTTTCTGCATAGTTGACTTTTTTTTGTGGAATGCTGTATACTTTTCTTTTATTTTATACTTTTGCATTTTTCAGGTATTTTTTAGGAAAACAAATTAATCCTAGAAAACTTGTTTGTATGGATGGTTATAAACAATTATTTTTACCACTTTGATAAAAATCTCTTGTTACATGACTACTTTAATGAATTCTCCAAAAATTTAACACCTTCATACTATAACCATAACATATAAAAAAAAAATCACTTAAAATCAATAAATAATTTATTTCTGTATATTATAATCTAGAACATCCAGAAACTGCAAAATTCTAACAGTAACTAACAGTAAATTAATTATCCAACATACTTATACATCCAAAACCAATACTAAAAACACAGAAACACAAACATAAACAACTGAATCATTCAAAAAAACATGTGCATATGATTATCAACTAACCTAAACATAACTAAAGACATATATCTATGTATATGTAGAAACAGTAAATATGAAAGAGTTGTACTATACCTTAGAAAGAACAAACAAAGATAGGAATCGATCACAAGTATGTACAACAACTGGAAAATAAGAAAACGAAGATGATATGATGATCAAGTTTATTATGAGATTGGTTTGGCTTGAAAAAGAAGTCGAGAAGAATCCGTCAGCTTCTTAACTTATTTTTCTATGTTGTTGGTTATCTTACGCGCCACGTATCTATACCTCTTACATATGTCTTGTTTTCCAAGATTTTTTTATTTGTTTATTTTATTCAAGTACTCTTTGCACCCTTATACTTTACCTTTCCAGCTTTTCTAGCTCCAAAATAATGTCCATTAGTAAATTCCAGAAGAGTTCAAATATATGTCTTCGTTTTATTTAAAAATATTTTGATTAGTTGAAAATATGTAAGTGATCAATTATTTTAGAACAAATTAAAATAAATAATCAATAATGTTAACACTTGTTTTGAACCATTAGTATTATAGAAAAAATAAGAAAATGAGGGGTGAGATCAATAAAGATCACATAAAAATTAAATATCAAATGGATCAATCTCAACCATACATTTTTGATTAAATTAATTAAATTCACTTTCACCTTTATATTTAAAAAGTAAATATCTCACAAAGTTAGATAAAGCTAATTATACCATTGCGACAAGAATAAAATTATTTTTCTATAGAGATACAATATTGTATACTTTCGACGAACTTATTTTTTATCGTTTTTTGCGGGTTTCGATATATTACACCATAAATGGAAATTTTAAAAATACACTTTTGTGTTAACACAACCCCTAAACTACAAACCCCCTACCCTAAAAACCATAACCCCTAAACCCTGAAAAACCCTAACCCCTAAACCCTAAAAACCCTAAACCCTACAACCTAAAACCCTAACCGCTAAACCAAAAAAACCTAAACCCTATCCGCTAAACCCTAAGAAACCTAAACCCTTAACCCCTAAAAAGCTTAACTCAAAAAAGTCAAACCCCTAAACCCTAAAAACCTAAACCCTAACCGTAAACCCTAAACCTACAAAAAATCGGAAATTTTTTTTCTTCCGAAAGTATATGATGTGGGATATCAAATTAAAGTTAATTTTATGCTTGTCGTGATGGTATGATTAGTTTCGTCTAACGATCAATGGTTTGTGAGATATTTAGCTTTTAAAAATGAATGTGAAAATTTATTTTATTGTTTTGATGATAAAATGAATGGTTGAGAATGATTTATTTGATCTTTAGTTTTTCTTTCATCTTTATTGAACCAAACTCAAGAAAATGATTGACAAAATGCATCACCAACATGTATTTATACTCCAACAATTATCCATAGATTAATTAATCTAGTTTATTTCAAAAGAATGAGGAGAAAGTGTGACATTTTTAATAATATTCGTCTTTTTCTTTTTCTTTTTTTTCTTTTTTTTTTCTTTTTTTTTAGATATAGAGGTTGTATGTTTAGTAATTACGGAGTAGAAGTTTAGAATGATTGGCCGATTACAATCGCCGTTGATAATTCGCTAGCTCCTTACTAGTTTCATTTTTTTCTTTATATATATCATCGTTGTTCAAAAAGAAAACTAAAAGGTTCTTATATTAGTTTTGGAGTTCTCATACGAGAATTTAAAATGAGACCGTATAATGAATGTCAAAATGAGACGGACTCAGGATTTTTGAGAGGGTGTTGCACAATTTTTTCTTTTATGATTATGAGTACTAAAGTTGTCCGATGAAGAATTTATCAGAAAAAATGAGGGTTGCACATGCCAAAAAATGACACATTTTATCAAAAATTTATACTTCGTGACCTAAAATAGGGTGTGGCCCGTGCCACACCCGACTCCCATATGGGTCCGTCCATGTGTCAAATAAATAAGTGTTACCGTTGTAAAAAATACAGTGAAACCATAACACAAAAAGCAAAATCTTTCTAGCGTTCTTAATGCAACATATTTAAAAAGTCATGTAGTGAGTTTGCTCGATAATATCTATAGTTGATATAATTATGATTTATGAATCCTTTAGGTATATTAAACGATATTGTTGAGCGCAAGTAAGTTTAACTTTGAGACAAGAACCCTGAACTGTCGCTCACTTTACACGCCATTGAGTGTGACACAACTAATAATCAACAAGTTCATCATGTTGAAGTCTGTACATCATATTAAAAAGTTTGCAACTAAAAGAAGGTCAAGAGAGTCAATTATGCGTAGCTATAGTGACCTTGAAGAAATATTTTTTGTTTACTAATGGGAGTATGATCAGATGATAAAGGGCCAAAGTGTAATAAATAAGGGAGTGGCCTCTGCCAAGAGGCACGATGACGATGATGATAAGATTCAGATTCCGCTTGGTGTAATGGTATCTCATCGATGTTGATATATAGCCACAAGCCCACAACACAAAGCATGTCATGGACTTTTAGTTTTGGTTCACATATATTACTATATTTGTTTATTCTTTAAAGGCATAACACAAAAATGTGTTTGGTGTGTGATTACTGAATTTTAGGAATGAAAAAAATGCAACAATATGTTTGGTATGAACATTTAATACGGAGTAGTTCCACGTACTATTTGTACAAAGAGTCAAAATATAACAGCACAAAAGTTTTCTTCACTACAATATTGACCACATTTTATTTGTAAACGTGTTGGTTTTACACAAATTTCTGATCAAATAACCCATTTTTTTTAACCATAAAGCTTTTTGTTTAGTCTAAACGAGATTGTACATATAGCAACAACACATATGTTTTGGGGATTAGTCAATAACATAAATGAAATTTTGTCAAGATCGGGATCCTACCTACTTTTCTTTTTAAATTCGGATCGTTTTTATCTTTGCGGATTTGAAAAAGAAAAGTACCTCTAAAAGCAAAATGATTCAAAAAACAAATCGGGATCCAAGATCCTACTACAATTACAATTATACTATCTGACCAAACTCATTCTTTAATAAACTTTGTAACTTTATTCAAATATATAAATTATTATATATCATAGACACAAAATTATATGAATGCTTAATAGAAATGTTGTCTTAAATTATGAATATGGAATGTTTAAGAAGAATCAGATGTTATTTTTCAAATTATATAAAAACATAATGCATAACTTTATAGTTTTTTAGTTTGCGATTTAAGAAAAAGTAAGATCGGATCGTATTAGATCTTAAGATCCTATTGACAAGATCGTGATCCTATAAGTTCTTAAGCATGTTAAGATCCTACATAGGATCCAGATCGTTTTCGCTTTGTAGAATCGTAAAATCGTAAGATCCTAAGATCAGGATCGGGATCTTAACAACTATGATAACTATAACCACATATTAAAGATGCATTAACTTGAATTAGATGCATGTTTAATTTTTTAGATGCACCATAATATTGTTTCTAGCAAAATATTAGCTACATATACAGATATTAGATGCATTTCATCAAGTTAGGCGGATCATATTTAAATGATGCATTCACATTTTAAATGAGGGGGAGGAAAAATGAGAAGAAATACAGATTTTCCAAAAGACCATGATGACACTTCCAAATGATTTAGGTCTTTTGGAGTTTCAGGTTTACACTAATGGTCTTTTTTACATTGATAAATCATTGAAGTACATTAATTGACTTCCTTTTCACTTGAGGCTATCAAGGTATGAGAGAATGGACTATGAAACCTTATGTGAGTTTTTGAAAGATAAAACTGATAGTCACATGTATCAATTGTTTATGTGCATTCCTAAATTCCCATTAACTAAGGGGATAAAAATTATTGAAATGATCAGAATATTTGCTCAATGTAAGATATGTGTGAAGTATCTGGAGTATAAGTGTTGTTTATGTCTCACATGTCTCAAATCGGTTTAGGAGAGTACTATTATGATAATCTTGATCTTGAAGGGTCTGTGAAGGAGGTTAGTTCTAAAAGAAACTTTCATCTAGGTAGGACGAAAGATGTTGGAAATATGACTATTGAAGAGCTTATAACTTGGGCAGAGGAAGAAGCACAGTCACCATACTTATACTCACCACAAAGGCATCTAGGTAAAAGACATTTATTTGATAATCAATTGATTGAGTTAGATAACTATGATGTGGTACAATATAAGGGAAAAATGTTATTTCTGAAAGGTGAAGTTAGTAAAATGATTTGATGATTGTAACGCCCCGACCCCACAAGGGTAAAGGAATCACAAGTAATGGTGTCATATCAAAGCAAACATATAAACCAAAAGAAATCTCAACATAAATATTGAAATAATCCAAGTCAAAAGACTTCAATACATAGGTCCCAGCGGAAAAATAAACTCCAAATGAAATGTCTAAAGTATAAAGACTAAATGGCATCATAATATCAAAGCTAAAATCTCTAAGGTAAGTCCACTCAGCACTCATCTCAAAGCAATACCCAGCTCCAATGTTTAGATACCTGCCGCGGAAGAAAGAAAAGTGCGGTGAGCTTCAAAAGCCCAGTGAACGGATATACAAGCAAAACGAATACGAAACGAGAGCGAATCTGAAATAAAGTGAAAGAAAGCGGTGAAGTCATATTCATTTCAAAAGATAATTGAATATCTGAATAAATTTTATAGTTAACTACCTCGAAGCCCAGACACATATGCCATATCAAAAACATATCATAATCACATAAGGCAACATTTTTGTAGGGGAGACCTACCAGAGTTATGAAGGACGTGCATGCACGCGGCATCAATCATCAGATAACATATAGCATATAACAGATAATATATGGCATATAACAGATCTAGGATGCATCCATACGCCCCAAAGACAAATATTCATAATATAATTCAAATTGAGCTCATACAGATAACAGATAAGGGGCGTGGCGAACATCACTCTACTGCCTAGAGTCATGTCGAAGTGCATTTCTGACACGGACATGGCACCCCCATGACTAGTTATAATTGGCTCGGGTGTCAAACTATCAGAAATCAAATAAGAATGTCATAACTGACATAGATCATATTTTATCAAATGTTTAATCATGTTTTCAAAATCAAAGTCTTCATATCATATAGTTTCAAAATCAAATGTTTTATGATTCAAAAATCAAAGTTCAGATAAGCAACAGCTCAAATATACACATTAGGGTTCATAGCAAAGGTTTAGGAAATCCTAATATGAAAACGAAAAGAAAACTTATCGAAACTTTTCTTGAAAAGGTCGGAATATCCGTACCTTATTTGAAAGCAAAAGATCAAAAGTCGAAACAGGGAAGCAAAGAATTACTCCTTCTTCACAGAACCTATATACATTAATGTCGTATATATTATTAATGATTCTGAAATTGTCACAATGATCCTTTAATATTTTAGGGTTTCCATATTAAATGAGATTTAAATGTTTTAATATTAATATCGTAAATTAGGGTTTCATACGTCTTTTATTAAAGTTAGGGTTTTCTCATTCTTAAATGTCTCATTAATGTATATTAACTTACATGTTACGTCTTTTAATAACTAGTTACTTAACCTAACACGTCACAAAATAATCTTTCCTTTTTATGTTTCACCGTACACGTTTATGATTTTATGTGACATATAAGTTATTAGGATTTAGTATACTTTATACGCTTTACATATTTAACTAGGGTTTATGTTCACATAACCTTTACTTAATTAATGCATCTTCAAAAACTCATATGTAACTTCGATCAAATTAGGGTTTCAGTTATTAGGGTTTTACACTAGTATTAGCTCATCTAAACATGTTACATAATCAAGTTATAATGTTTTACACCCTATTCGAAAGTCATGCATGCCTCGGTCCAAACTCATGCATGTTTCGGTCTAGGTTAACTCAACATATACACGACCCGATTCAATATCACTTATCACGTTACATGTCTCTTATTAGTTACTAGTTAAATTAATTAGGGTTTCTTGTTGTTTCGGTTCACAACTCGACGCCACAAAAGAAAACAAGAAAAGCGCGCGAAACAAAATATAACTTGACATATTCATGCAAGGTACGTTAAAGGAAGACAAATAAACGATATACCTTCACTTGATTGAGCAAAATCGACACCAAGGGTTGTTTGTTATGGTTCGGCCGAATAGGGAGAAAAAGAAAAGAAAGAGCAAAATAACTAGGGTTCCAAACTTATGATTATGTATGGTATATATAGTTGTAGTATTTGAGTTAAACTAGGAAAGTAATTGGGTTTGGGTTTGGGTCCAACCGAACACCTTCACCTCGCCACCATGGGCTTCGGCCTTGGCTCACGAACACAAAAGAACACGACCCCAAAATATTTACGAAACTTTAACTCTTCGTCGTATCAAATCAATTACGTAATATATTTTAGTTAGGGTTTTTAAGTATTCGCAAGTTAATCTTTTAATTTCTTTAAGTGTTAGAAATATATTTTACGTATTTTATAATTTTTAGTTCCAAGGGTATTTTAGTCTTTATTCGGATTTTAAATTTTCAGGTTTTACAATGATAGTGAGGATGAAAAGGTTACTGATAACATAGTTGATAAAGGTGTAGATTATGTTGTTGCTGCTATGGAAGTAGTTGATGATAATATAGTTGTGTCTAATGATAATATTGGTTCTAAGGAAGAAGTTGATGATAATATAGTTTTTTCTAATGATAATGTTGTTGCTAAGGAATTAGTTGATGATATTGTGGTTGGTGATAACCAAGTAATTGTTGATAATTTATTTGGTGTGCACTTAGTTGTTTCACCTAATAATGAGGAAGATTTATATGTTTGGATTTTCTAGGTGCTCAGAATTTAGATGTTTCAATGGACTCAATACTTGGTCACCTTGTAGCTCAACAAGATTTAAATGTTGAGGATTACATAGTTGATGGGAATGTGGTTGATTCACTTCATAATGTACTTGGTGATGGTTTACATCTAGAAGATTTAGGAATTGATGGTTATCTAGTAGATGATAATGTGGTTGAAAATGTGGTTGGGAAGGTGTTGTTAGGAATGAAATTGTAAATATAGATGATGAAACTGAGGTTGGGGAAGGTGGTGATGAAATTATCATACTAGATGTTGATATAGAGGTTCATAATGAAATTGTGAATGACACTATCAATAGTGTGATTGATGAAAATGTTGTACATGCAATTTTGATGATATGTAATCTTTGGTTGACATTTTAGTTCATAATGGAAGTGTGAATGCATACAATAGTGAAAATGCATACATTGGTGACAATGGTGTTGTACTAGGACTCAAAGCTTGTGTAGGTGGAATGAAAGGTGGCAGCCTTTGAGTAAATGTTGCTGACTTAAATGCAATAAATAATACAGATACATATGTTGCTTTGGAAGGTAAATTTTTATATATGTAAATTTTGTCTGTTTATGCATGTTTTAACTTGTTGCATACACGTTTTAACTTTAAGGTAACTTATCCATTGTCATACTAAGTGAAATGGGGGAACTGTATAGTTTATTCCAGCACACAAAAGCCAAAGGGTCAACAACCAAAACAGAGAACCAAAGTTAGCATATGTGGGATCAACATCAGAAGCTACTCCATGATAACCTAGTTTCTTATGATTGCCAGTTGGAAAAATAACTAATGTGCATTCTTTTGAGTGTTTGTATGCTTTGCACATAAACAGTAGTTTATTATATATGCTTGTAAGTAAACTTAAAGAATGTGAGCAACTATTTACCACTTGGATGTGCCCTTTTTTAATCAAGTTATTGGGCATTTGTTGTAGGAATTAAATACTTTCATCTAGGTAGGTACTGAAAAAGTGAGCACTTAAATGCCACTTATATATGGCCTATTTTATTCATAGTTGGTCAATGTAAGTTAATTGCTCTATTGCTTATTATTCATACTTGAACAAGTAAATAAAGCAGTTAACTTTCTTATGATTTGTAGGAAAATATGATAACACACTTCAGTGTGCATATGATTACCACTTTTCTAAGCTCATTTTGATGTTCATGGGCAAATGAAATAAGTGTTTATGAAATGAATCTTAACTTTAACTATTTATTTATTTATTTATTTATTTATTTATTTGTTTGCTCTGAATTTGTTGATTTGCTGTTAATGATGCAACTGCTTTGGGTCTGTATATTGTTGGTGAAAGGTTTTGGTCTGTGTATTTGGGTTAAAAGAAAGTGTTTGTGGATGTTTTGCAGAAAAGTAGACTTTTGGTGAAGGGTTGAGTCATTCAACATGTAGAAAAGAAGTAATAGAGCATAGAATTTTGTGTGTTAGTTTAGCAGACATGGTTTAGTTTTACATACATAATTTGAAGTTATGGTTTAGTTAGTATTGCAACCTATAATAAACCATAGGATCTTGTGTGTTAATATGGTTGGTTGGTTTTCTTAGTCAAGCAGAAAAGAAGTGTCTATGGATGTTTTGGTAGATGAAATTGTGAGTTAGTGTTTTGGTTTGTATATTTGAGTCAAAGAAAAGTGTGTATGGTCTGTGTATTTGATTATGTGTATGGTCTGTGTATTGTTTTCTAGGTAAATGGTTGGTGAGCACAACACATGCAGCATGTATAAATTGTATATTAAACCACATCACATGCAGCATCTACTAAACCATATAACTTGTTGATGCAACATGTATTAACTGGTAATGCAACATTTATTATCCATATAATTGGTTTTGCATCATGTATTAACTAGTTTTGCAGCAACATATTTAATTTCACGCAAGTTTCACAATTCACGAAAAAGATCAATTCATTCAAAAGATTACTTCATTAAAAAGATCTTCCAACATTACATTCAAAAGATCATTCAAACGATCATACAACATTAAAACTAGTTCAACAACTTAAAACATTAAAGTCTTTAAATTGATACAAACAAGAACAACAATTACCTAAATCTTGACTTTTTCGTAAAACTTTAATTTTGACTTAAAAAAAAGTCAACTCCTCCTTCATCTTTGAAACATTACTGTTAGTCAGAACCATATCATCAATCATACATATGTTCCTCAACTAAACATTTTCAACATACATATTGAACAACAAATCTTTGTAGTACTGTAAAGAAAGCTCCATATCAAGAAACACATAAAGACGACAACTTTTCTCTTTATCCTAGTTCGTAAGCAACAAAAAATCAATTAAGAGTTTAACATATAATAATAATGTAATTATATAAATAAAGAAGATTACATAAATTGGGCAAGCATTAAACCTCATCACTTAGTTTTTCCTATTCCATGACACTTGTTCCTCAATTGGCAAAGGACACTTGCAGTGAGCACGGTTTATGACGGATTGAACTTGTCTATGATATGACCTAGACGAAGAAGATGATGATGAATAGACCATGATTAGGGTTTGAGAGGAAGAAAAATTGGTGGGGTGGGTGTAAATTATTTGTCAGTGTAAATGTAAAGTGGTGGGGTGTGCGTGTGTGTTATAAGTAAAATATAACTGACATGGAAAAAGACAAATTTGACGTGGAGGGTAACTTGTACACATACACACAACCGGCCAGGGAGGTCAGAATTCGCACACATTAACAAAAAAATTGAATCATACACGGAATAATAAAAAATATGTAACACTACACAGAATTACAAATGGTGTCAAGTATAATACATTTTTGAATAATTGTCCCTTTATACTAATATAAAACATTAAACATTCAATGTTGAAAATTCAATAAAAATATACCAAAATACCCTTCAACAAAATTAATACTATTTAATTATTTAGAAAATAAGATTGTATTGCTCATCTTTTAGAACAACAAACTTTATTACACACATATACAACCTTTCTCACTATATATTCAACAAATGTCTCAAAACCCTTCTATAGAACGACAAACTTTTTCATACCTATATACAATATATCTCACTATATATCTAACAAATGTCTCAAACAAGACTTGAACACATAACATCTTAGTTGGTAAGCAAGTCACATACTAATGTGCCACTAAGCTAAGGACATTGGTTAACATTCCCTTTCGATGTTTTTGAATACAATCAATTTTGTCATTTCGGATTAATTTAAATATAGTAAAGAACTCACAAAATCAAACACACATTAAATTAACACTAGTTTTCAAATTATTTAGAAATAAATGTAATAAAAAGCAAAAAAAAAAAAAAAAAAAAAAAAAAAATACTTAATCCCAACACTATATCAATAGGATTATATAAGCATTTGAACATTTAAATAAATATTCAATATTTTTCGCTGAAGACATTTTCCTTTCGGTATTTTTAGAATTATTGTCACGAAAAAGCGTAAAACCAAAATACATTGCTCGTTAAAAAGTTTAATCGCATTATTTTCGTCTTGACATTGCGCGAGTATTATAATAAAGAGTTATAATCAATGCGAAAAAAATAAAATAAGAAGGGTGAGAAGAAATCACAACCACATATTTTAAATGCACTTACAAAAATTAATACATCTTCTCATAAAATTCTCTCTCATAATTAAAAGGGAATGTCTAACCAATGCCCTAAGGGCATTGGTTAAGATTTGTCTTCTTGTGGTTTTTTATTACATAAATGGTCCTTGTAGTTGACATAAAGTTGCATATTTGGACGGGGACCCACATAAATAGTTATTAAAAATCACAAAAAGACAAATCTTAACCAATGCCCTTAGGGCATTGGTTAGACATTCCCTAAAATGTGCGGATAAAAATATTTCTTATTCTTTTCATTATAGTTTTTCTTCTCACCGGATGTCTTCCCTTATAATAAAATCAATCATATATCTGAATTAACTATGAAAAGTGATGAAGATTTAGGGGAAATTTACAATTTAGATACTTTAAAATCATGATTATAAAATAAACACTAACACAAATGTATATTCCATTGAGTTATGCTACATCTACAAAAGAACCACAAAGAAATATCCATAAAAATGAGGTAGCATATTTTGATTGGGCTAATCAAAAAGAAAAGAATGAAATTATTTGAAAAGCCACCAATTAAAACATGCCACCTCATTTTTTTAATATTTCTTTGTGGTTCTTTTGTGCATGTAGCATAACTCATATTACATTTAGATGCAATATTTCATGGATCACATAATTTATTTCAATCACTAACCCATTAATTTATTAGTGTGTTCTTAGATTATCCACATTGGTCACACCTCCTCACCTTCCATCTTTGCGTTACCTCAGTGCTACATCACTTCCCCTTAATATCTCTCACTTTACCCACAATGGTCATCACTCATCTCACGTTTAATTAAAATACAACTTTATAAACATACCCCCATACCCCCTATAATTCAAACAATTATTAACAAAAAATTAAAATTACATCATGGGGGCCAACTTTTGCACATAAACCAAGTGGTAAAGCCCCTCACCTTTCACCCCTTTTACTCTTGGCTCACACGCCACCAAATACCCCCATAATGGCACTCACACGTAAGGGTAACCCTCACGAGTGGCCATTATGGGTAGCCTTAGAGGACCAGATAGGACTAGGTACACTAACGAGGCACCCTCGCCAATCCAAGGTGTACCTCACCAATCAGCTCTGCACTGCACCGGTTGATACCTTCGCTAAGTGAAGAAAATGGGGGTGTTTTGTTTATGTTTTTGTATTCAAATGATGAATATGTGTATTTATATGTGTTTTTGCAGGTTGCACCGATGGAAACGTTGAAGATCATGGAATTTTTCTTTTTTCTGTTATAAAGAATTTCACAACGTTAGTCCCTTTGTTTATGAGTTTAATGAAAATAACCCAAACTAATGAGTTTAATGAATATGTGAACAACTTGTGAATGAAAAATTAGTAGTTTGTATTTTTTTTAATGTAATTTATATTTTTACATTAATGAATGAAAAATTAGTTGGTTTGAAAAGAATGAAAAAGAAAAAAAAAATGGTGGATCTCAAAAGTGGTAGTGTTGGTTTAAGTCATGGGGATGGTCTTTTTGGGTGTGTGAGTGAAATGTGACTGAAAAGGAGAAAATCTAATGTGGCGTACAGGTGGCAGTTTGGCTTAAGCCATTGCACCTAATGCTCTTAACATGAGCAAAACCCACGCTTTGAGAGCGTTAACCACACATTTACGTTAATACACTACCGCTACGTATGGCGGTGCGATTTTAGGTTTGTTTTGGTGGTGTGCTTTAGCGGATGGTTTGCGCAAGTAAAGGCGGGTTTGGTTTAGAAAAAATGTGTAAAGTTCTATTGCGTGGAGGAAGGAAATTGAAGAATGAAGGAGATAAAAGGGTTGGTGGGAGTGATGTAAGTATTCATAATCAGAAATGATTTGAACATTTAACTTTTTGATTGTTACACACCAACTTATGCATTAAATAGTTGTATTATATATTCTATTTTGACTACTTGTAAATTAGAGTGTTCATATTATAATCAATGTGTGCAAATCATCTCCTATTTGTAATATAAAAGAAATTCATAAAAAAAAATGTTGTTATTAAACTTATTTATACTATATTTAATGCATGAATGACATTTTAATTTAAAATTTTGTACAACATCATTACTACATTTTTAAGTAATACAAGTGTTAATGAACCATGTCCACACAGCAAATGCTTTTATCAAATTATCTTCTAAAATGTTTTAATACCAGCTCATTTATTGTTTATTTTGAATTTGTATAATTTTGAAAACATACACAAATAAATCGTTAGAATTGCAAAAATGTTAAAACGACAAAGTCCGAAAAATATAATTAAATCGTAATATTGACATCGAGAACCAATCAAGACACCATTTGAAATTTCAGACAAAACCAACCGCAAAAAAATAATAAAATAAATAAATAAATAAAATAAAAATATGTGTTGGACCAATTTATTTTAGGCAAAGGATACAAAAATATGTGTTGGACCAATCTATATGATTTAATACATAATACACATATCTATATATATACTAATTATAATACATGAATGTCATTCTAATTAGTTTTGTAAGACACTCGTTAATGCATTTTTAAGCAATACAAGTGTTAATGCATCATGTAGATGCTACAAATGCTTTTAATAAATTATCTTCTATGATATTTTAATACCTCATTTATTGTTTATTTTGATTTTGTATAACTTTTTATGCAAACATACTCAAATAAATCGATGGAACTACAAAACGTAAGAACGAGTTACAAAGTTCGAAAAATATAATAGTTCATCGAAAACCAATCAAAACACCTTTTGAAATTTTCATAAAAAATCAATCACAAAAGCAAAAAAATGTTTTGGGAGCAAATACTAAGAAGTTGCAAAGTGCTAAGTATTAAGTCTATGATTTGATATATGTTATGTTACTCTTATATGTATTTGATAAAAGACCTCTTTTCATAGTTGACTCAAGATGATTTTTTATGACATTTGAGTTTATTTTTTTAATTTTTTATTTTAGGTAACCATAGTTTCCTACCAAATTTGCATATTTATAAACATTTTTTTTTAAATTATATCCCACACATGTACGAGACAACTATAATAAACATAATTGTGAAAAATACCAACAAGTTTACACAAAATAAACATTAAAAATTTTATACTTATAGAACTAATTTTTCGTAACATGATGAAAATCTATTTTTTAAAATGATATATAGCAAAAAAAATTAAAATAGATGATCATATTTAGTGATCAGTAGGTGTAAATATTTTATATTGTACAAAAAATGTAATAAAATTGGCATTGTCTCATATTCACTTATGACTATAAACCACTCTCAATTAATTTAACCTCATACATCTATAAAATTACCAGCTACTTCTTTTATATTGCTGCAACATCACAAATGTAATCTACAGTTTTAAGATGAGTTAGTTTGAAACTGCTTATAATTATTCAAACATATAGTTGGCGTCATCTGTTAAATTATTGTATCGCAAAACATAAGACTGAAAAACATTTATCGCCGAAAAATTAAATTATAGGGTATCTGCCGCTGACAACATGCAAGTATTGTGCTAGTAAACTTTTATGTTTGTAAAACTTTATATTAACTATAATGTTTTTATAATAGATTTATTTTTTTAAATGTTTAATGTGAATGTTAAAAAAATACTTAGATTTTGTGTTTTGTTTGATGGTCTTACTACGGTTGTGTGATGTATCTGATGAAGGTGTCAAAATTTAATGTGACACTGAAGTGCGGTAACAGTGATGATTGTAGTCATGTTTATGCTCTAAATTTATGTTTCTCTTTCTTGCAAACATAATTTATTTTGTTCGCAATAAGTCCTTCTTGTAACTTTGTCTCGATTACATGATTTTATCATGGATTTTATACTTTGGAACCGATAGGATCCTTCTAAGTTATAATAACGTGTGGTTATGTGGAACCGATAGGATCCTTCTTGTAACATGTGGTTTGTCAAAAGTTTTGAACATTCAAAATCTGTCTACAATTATATATATATATACTAATTGTCGGGGAAGAAAACAGTAACAAGCCAAGCATTAAATGCAAAGTTTTCCAAGTTGGCAAAAACAGTCCCTGAGGTTCAAGTGGCGCTGCAAAGTAAGTCCAAACATTAAATGCAAAGTTTCACAACTTGGCAAAAATAGTCCCTAAAGTTTAAGGGGCGTTGCAAGGTAAGTCCTGTAGAATTAATTGCTAACTATAGCAACTTGGCAAAATTAGTCCCTAAGGTTTAAGTGTCGCTACAAAGT
The DNA here is from genome assembly GCA_910596185.1 of Chrysanthemum makinoi. Classification (NCBI taxonomy): domain Eukaryota; kingdom Viridiplantae; phylum Streptophyta; class Magnoliopsida; order Asterales; family Asteraceae; genus Chrysanthemum; species Chrysanthemum makinoi. The sequence goes on along the minus strand of OU343218.1, from coordinate 197,831,296 downwards.
AAGTCCTTTGAAGCCAATCCCGCTGCATCGCGTGGGTTCCCACACTCGTATATACTAATTGTCGGGGAAGAAAACAGTAACAAGCCAAGCATTAAATGCAAAGTTTCCCAAGTTGGCAAAAACAGTCCCTGAGGTTCAAGTGGCGCTGCAAAGTAAGTCCAAACATTAAATGCAAAGTTTCACAACTTGGCAAAAATAGTCCCTAAAGTTTAAGGGGCGTTGCAAGGTAAGTCCTGTAGAATTAATTGCTAACTATAGCAACTTGGCAAAATTAGTCCCTAAGGTTTAAGTGTCGCTACAAAGTAAGTCTTTTGAAGCCAATCCCGCTGCATCGCGCGAGTTTCCACACTCGTTCCTAACAAAAATGATGCATATTCTTTAATTAGAGCATACAATCCAAATAAATCAATCTCAAGAATATGCCACTACCGGTCTCCGGACCGTTTTACGACAACGTCTTATAGTTGTTTTAAAGATAGCTATTCATTTCTTAAAAAAAATATGCATCAATATAAGTCTAATCTATATCTATATACTATAAATAAAGGGTAAATTTTTTGTTTTGAAATTTTCGAAATGAGAAATGCTAAATTACTATTATGCATTTATTATAAAAAGCAATGGAATATATTATATTTTTAAATAGTTAATTACAGTTTAACTAACAAATTATTACACTCAAATTTACTCCGCTAATTTTCCTTTACTTTTACACCACCTTCACGAAAATATCGTTTTACGACCAGAATCATGCATACACAAATTGAGGCAATCATATTTTTCTTAACTATACACTATTGTTGTTATGTGTGATTAATCATATACTTCCTCCGTCTCAAATTAATAGTCCATATTTTCTTTTTCGGATGTCTCAAAAAGATTGTCTACTTTCCTTTTTTAGTAATAAATAGGAAATTTTGAGAGAGAATATTCTATATGAGTGGTTGAAATTGTTGTGGTCTCACTTTTATTAAACTTGGTGATTTTTGTCTTTTGACAATAATTTTGAGACGGAGGGAGTAGTAATTAATAATATAAAGAATAATTATACATGTCACATGGCAGGGCATATATTTGTCATATTCGATTAATTATATATATTAACTAAAAGGCGAGCAACAGTGCTTGCAAATGCAAGCATTAATTGCCAACTTTCAAAAGTTGGCGAAAATAGTCCCTGAGGTTTAAGTGTCGTTGCAAAGTAAATCCAAGTTGGCAAAAATAGTCCCTAAAGTTTAAGTGTCGCTGCAAAGTAAGTCCTTTATAGCAATTTGGCAAAAATAGTCCCTATCCAAATTCACGGCTACAAAAGCAATCCCGCTGCATCGCGCGAGTTCCCGCACTCGTTAGTTAGTAATTAGTGAGGTACTGAGGTGTTGAAATAAGGAATCATTTGGCTCGTGGGTTCCTTGTCACAACTTCGAGAAGAAAACATAGCTGTCAATGTAAATGATGATCATATCCGTGACAAAATGTCATATTCCAACAAATGCAATTTTAAATTCAGGCAGTTTATACGAACTTCTCTGTAGGGAGGTGATTCTCACGACAATTTTTTTTGCATGCACTATATTCTGCGCATTACAGTATTGTAGGGTACAAACTGTATTGTAGGGGTTTCAATCACAGTATTGTAAGGTACAAACTGTACAAACTGCGCATTACAGTATTGTAGGGTACAAACTGTAATGCACAGAATATGGTGCATGTATAAAAAAAAGTGGTGTGAGTATCAATTCCCTCTACAGGGGTTTCAATCATTGCGCACATCAAAAAGTTATACAATATGCATCACGATGTTGTATTATGTGATTCGCGGTTTGTACAGTTAACTCATAAAGATCCCTATATTATATCCTTTTTTAAATGCTAGCGAGTTAAATAAAAAAAACATGATGATTACCTACTCTCAATTATTGTGCTTGTTTTTCAATGCAAGTAGAGAATTTATATTGCAGCCCAAAAATAAAATTAATACAAGTCAATAAACACTATACTTGTGTATGTATGGAACAAAACCGATAGTTCCCGTGATTTGTAACACCATATGATAGTTTGAAACGAAATTTCATGCATAAAGAAAAACCTAGCTTTACAAATCATCCAACCAAACTTTTTATTTTTATAAAGCAAGAGTTTATAAAAAACAATTTATCAGTAAATTACAGGTCGAGATTGATTAGGGTTCCAAACACCTCCTTCCTTGAGATATTGCATGTACCTTGCAAACTCTGGTTTAGCCGTAGCCTTCTTCCTTCTTCCTCCCTTCCCAAATATCGCAAAGATTGGATGAAACTTGCTCGCCTTCTTCACTTGCTTCTCTACCACGTTTTCTCTAGCTGGAGTGCTTCTCACTTCAGTCTCGTACGTCACTGGCAAATCACCAAAGAATTTTAAAGGCAACGTTTTCGATCTGATCATCTTAGCTTCTAACGATTGGTTATCGAATGGGGCTTCTTCGATAACTAAGGGCTGGTATCCCCTAGGGCTTCTTGTGCTCATATTTTTATACATGGTTCCTAATTTAAGTGTGCAAAATGTCTGTGTGTGTGTGTGTGTCTTTGTTGTTTAGGTGAAGTGAAGCAGTTGAGTATAAATGTTTTATAGGCATGAAACAATTAATTAATTAATGAGGGTTATTTTAACCTCATCCGTACTTTTGTAACATGGTCTAATATGGTAGGCGATGCAAAATAAATAAATAACAAACAATGTATACATTGTTTAATGAAAGTATTTTAAGATCGATGCAAAATAACAAACAACAAAGACAAAAATTAGAGGTTATAGATTTAAGTGTTGTCTGATATTAATAATATTAAACTCAACATGTTTAAATTTCTTTTTTAGTTATTAGATTGATTCTTTAAATATGTGACCATCTTGTATTATAACTATATAATGTTCATATTAAACTTAGTTATAGGTTTACACCTTTAATAAGTTTTATTTTTGCAAGTACCATGAGAGAAATAAATCAAAGAAAAACACTCCATGTTGGATCTGGATTATTCTAAAAGAATTACTATTTATTTAGGCATTATTGCGTGGGAACTGTTCTTTAGTTGGTGTGGGGTTTGCGAAACAAGATTAGTTGAAAAGTAAACTTTAAATTGGAATTTAATAAACATCATTTTTATTTACATAAAGTGTCACAGATTTAAAACTAAAGAAACTGGCATTTTATTTTTCTTTTAGTTTGTCGTGCTCAAATTTAAGTTTCATCTACTAAAAGTCTAAACCTATAGCTCATTTTTGGGTGAATAGGCGGCTAAACTTAATTATGTCTTGAATTTTACTTAAAATAAATTTTAAGCTCAGAATAAGTGATTGTGTCTGTTTGTATGTGTCGAGCAATACAACATGCAATTAGGGAGGGAGGAGTGGAACTTTCATACCCTAATACCCTGAAGGTGCCACATCACCTTTATTCAATAAAAACCTTCCAACTCAAAACTACCCCAATACTACCCTAACACTACCCTACGTGGACGGAGTGGTACCCTAGTACCCGAATTTCATTTTTTTTAATACATAAAACGCAAACACAAACAAATTCGCAAACACAAGACCTGCAAAAAAAACTTCACATCTTCTTCTTCTTCTTCACTTAGTCTTCTTCCTCTTCCAAGACCTGCAAAAAAAAAAAAAAAAACGCAAACACAAACACAAGGACACACATACTCGCTCGGTAGTTTCATCCTCCCACCTTCTTCCTTATCAAACCAAAAAAGAAGCACGGGTAGCTGCAAAACCAAACCACCTTCTTCCTCCCACCTACAAAACCAAACCAAAAAAGAAGACAAAAGAAAAAAAAATACAAACACAAGCACGGGTACTCGATCGAGTTCCGAGCTCGAAAATCCTACCCGCCCCCCTAACCCGCACTACACGGAATGGTGTAGCCGAGCGGGTTCACGAGCTCGATTTGCAACCCGACGTCCACTCCGTCTGCCCTTAGTACTTCTGTACTTGTATAAAAGTTTTGTTTAGGTCACGTCTTATACATACTTACTTAATTTGGTCCACAAAAATCATAGAAACGTATTATCTTTCTCCACATACACACTGTCGAATTTTAGGCAAGATGGACCACACACATTTGGAAATCATTTTGTCGGCTTTTAAATATTTTAATGACTCGTTTCATTAAATAAAAGGACCATGTGTGATTCTAGTAAATAGTAGAAGAAAAACGTAAAGATAATTGGCGACTTGTAGTCGGATTATTTAAGCCGCTGATCGATTAAGGTGCCGATTGTTATGCACCTTTTGCATTTATGAAATGAAATGATAACTTAAATTTGTTGATTGGTTTTATATGGTGGGGGACAGGAAATGAGGGATTGTTACAATTTTATTTGCGTTCTTGAGTTGTACAAAATGGAAGGGATGAAAAGGTATATGTATTAGATGATAATAAAGCTCAAGCCCGGCATGTGGGGTTGGGTCTATTAGGGTTTTATTATGTAATGCCTCTATATATATCGTATCAATAAAACATATTACCGATGGGTTTCAATGTAAACATACAATCTTACATGGTATCAGAGCCAGGTTAAAGATGAAAAAGAAGAAGAAGAAAAAAAATCTTTGTTGTCACGATAACATGTTCGTTTGTTCTCGTTTGACGTATGCCATGATTGCTTGAATCCATATTGAATTTATGTGTCTGTTTGCATTAATAAGTTTATGCTTGCTTCTGATTGGAGGGTGTACACGTTATTGAAACATATACGTGTCTTGCATTTGTAAATCAAGGATCATGCTTGCTTTTGATTGGAGGGTATGGCATGTAAATGGAATTAGTCAGTTTTGATCGCCGATGGTTAAAAAAAAATGAACTTGGTACTCGTATCGGTATGAATAAATATCGGTATTCAATTAGAAATTGGTTTTGTTTGGTTTCATATTTTTCTGAATCTGTCTGAATCTGTTGTTGTCTGAATTTATCTGCTGCATAAATCTGTTCTTCGTCTACCTCTGTTCAGATCTCTCTGCCGCTGAATTTGTATCTGTCTACTGCTTCTGCTCTTCGTCTACCTCAGTTCGGATTTCTCTGCCGTTGAATCTGTATTTGCCTGCTGCTGTCTGCCTGGATCTTCTGTCTGTATATGTCCGTCTGATTTCGAAAGTTTCTTGTCAAACTCTCAATGTAGCATTGTGAGTTTAAGAGGGGATGTTAGTTAATAAGGCCCATTGGCCCAGCCCACTTGTTTAGGCCCGTTTAATAGTTAGGGTTTTGTTTGTGTCTTTTCTATTTAATGTATTGTAATATTTTAGTTATAGTTGAATCTGATAATATAGTGTTTTCAGTATTCCATTGATTTCTACAGTAAACCTTAATCAGTTTTATTCGATCCTTCATCAGTATTTTTGTACTCCACCTGTTGGTCTACTAGTTTCTTGCCCAAGTTTTTATTTTATTAGTTTGTTCTCCACGTATTCACAACTTTTATTATCCAAGTTTTGTCCTAACTATTTTTTATTCGATCCATAATCAGTTTTTTGTACTCCACGTGTTGGTCTACTATATATCTTGTTACCCAAGTTTTCATATTATCAGTTTGTCGACCAATTTATTATCCGAGTTTATCTTTGATTAGTTTTTCTTTAATTTTTTCTCGTTTGTCGACCTCGAGTTGTTGACCGTGTTTCTGTTTGTCGATCTTTGTGTTGTCGACCTTTTATTTTATTTTCGTTTATCAAGTTTGTCGACCAAGGTGTCGACTGTTTCAATTTTTTTTTAGTTCGCTAATCAAGTTTGTGACTAAGGTTGTCGACTGTTTGAATTGTTTGCCGACCTAGAGATGTCGGCGTTGTCCTCGTTTGTCGACCGTTGTGTTGTCGACCGTCTATTGTTTCTTGTTTCTCAATCCCTTGCAACTACTAAATCTCAACATATTTATTGTCGCATTAATTTCCCAGCCGACATTACTATCAACGATGTAGCAATTGTGGTGAGACATTAGCATATTATTCATCTTCTTGGAGATCGTGCATACATATTAAACAAAGGAAGGAATTTTGAAGCTACTCATCATAGAGGTCTGCGATTGTGATGTTAGTTTTTTTTTTTTTTTTTTTTAAAGAAAAAAAATAGAATAGGGGATACTTTGGGTTATCCCGTTTTATTTCGATTTTTTTTATTTTGCTTTCTTAGTTTACTTCCTCAGTTCGAGCTTTCGCGATTTCGCCGCTCGAACTGCGGGGGAGTATTAGATGATAATAAAGCCCAAGCCCGGTATGTGGGGTTGGGTCTATTAGGGTTTCATTATGTAATGCCTCTATATATATCGTATCAATAAAACATATTACCGATGGGTTTCAATGTAAACATACAATCTTACAATATGAAATGCTACATAACTGTTAATTTGACAACTATGCCCCTTATGATCAAAAGAAGAAATAATAACAGGTATATGAACTGCTACATCTATGACCCAAATTCTTATTATAGACCATAACTCTTGAGTCAAACTACATATATAAACCATAACTTGGAAACTTTTTTATACTTATAAACATCATCTAAGCATTACTAAATCAACAAAAAAAATAGCACTTTGACTTCAATGTGCTACACATTCATGTCTTGTAAAATGAATACAGTTGACAAAACAAAGGTAAAATCATATCAGTAGCCTATCTTAACCTTGGCTTAGTGAACAAAATGCTAATCTTGAGCAATGACATGATTTAAGAAGAGGTAGGACAATTGACTAACTAGACATATTAACTTCGTTGTTTGGATACAACAAATAATCACTCCACATTTCATTCGCAATCGAGTTTCTTATCTTTTCTGCTCTACCGTCTATGTGCCTTGAACCATTTGCTTCATCTTCTTGTGTTGCATTTAAAACCTCGTTAATAACCTCATCTTCAAGATCTTTGTCGCGGTCTTCCTCAAGTAGATAGTTATGTAGAATACAACATGCCAAAAATATATCAGATTGCGTTTTGCACGAGTAAAATGGTTCGGTGGTACTTCTAACTATAGGAAACCTTTTTTTAAGGCACCAAATGCCCTTTCAATAGCATTTCGCAATGAAGAATGATGGAGATTAAATAATTCTCGTGGATTTTGAGGTGCACGAGATGAGTATTCTTTCAAATGATATCTAACACCTCGATAAGGTGCTATGAGTGTAGTTCTATGAGGTAGACCTCCATCTACCAAATAATATTTACCTATAAATATACAAGAATTAGTAATTATATACTGTAACATATAAAATAACTAACTTTGTATTGAAACTTTACCTTGAGGCATGAGTAGTTTGTCATCTCGTGTGAGCGCATCTTTTATAATTCTCAAGTCAGAAGCCGTTCCTTCCCAACCACTCAAAACATATGTAAACTTCAAATCAAATGTACACGCAACTAATGCATTTATCGTTGGATAACATTTACGACCACGATATCTCAGAGCATCTTTACTAGGTACCCTCACAAGAACACGTGTTCCATCAATTGCCCCTATGCAATCCTTAAAAAAGGGATAAAATCTCCTTTTTTCTTGAATTTCTTTAGGGACAGTATCACATGTGGGTTGTCGGATATATTGGTCTTCTAAGGATATAATTGCATTCAACACTCTATGAAAATGACGGCTAGTTGTTGATCTGGATCGACGATACATCCATGAAGCAAAACGGTTTCTCAAGTCATTCCCAACGATATGCAAAAATCTAGCAACTTGCTCTTCAATTGACATACGTTGAGTTGGTTGAAGACCACCATCACGCTCTAACTTTTGACATAATTTAATATATGCATTCTCACTCATACGAATAAGGCTGCGACATTTACCACTAGTTAAGAGATCGTGCAACAATTCTTCTCGTACTTTTTCTCTATGAAACAACAATTCTAGAGAAGGTAAATTAACACGATTTTTCTTGAGAACTCGGTGATATGTAATAAAAGCTAATGCTAGACAAATCAATTGGATTGCAGCTAAATATTAAATAAACAAAAGAGCATGTTGGTCATCCATTTGTAAGTCTGAAACATCAAAAAATTATTTATGTTTAAAAATCAATACAAAGAAGCAAAAAAAATCAAGATATCCCTTTTGATACAACAAAACTATTGGTTGAAAATAAAATCAAATACCCCTTTGATAAATAAAATCTTTTTATAAAAAGCCCTTTACAATTGGTTCATAGTTCTTATCTTATTAACTAAAGTATAAAGTATATATGTAGAAGATGAAGGCATGTTGATTTCATTTTGACAATAGTTTTGATTAACTAGAGTTTATATGATTATAACAGTTCGTAAATAAAAGATGAGAAAGAGTTAAGTAATTTAAGAGCAAACCTGAAGATGATATATTCAAGAGATGGGTAATGGAAGAATGGCACCAGAGATTTGTGAATTAGGTGAATGTTGAGTTAGATGAATGAAAAAAATAAAAAATCTGTGCTATGTTAACAAGGGGTAATATTGTCAATTTACATAAACTCAAACACTTTTCGTCCACTTCCATCCCAAATTTGAGTGGGTCATTTTTGAACCAAAATAAGCCAATATCCCTCCACTTGCTTTCACCCCCCTCTCTTTTCACTCTATTAATTTTTTTGATAACGTGAATACTTTTTGAGTTTCTTTCCATTCCACTCACTTTCTTTCCATTAAATGACTTAAGAACACAGTGATAATGTTGGAATAAAGTAATGGATTTGGATCAAATTTTCATTCCACGACATATTAGGAGGTTTTGAAAGAATACTTAGTACTTTTTCTGACAACTTTTAATTAATTTATCTCTCTTTCTTTCATTTTTTTAAATAACATTTTTAAGCTAACTATCAATTTATAAGTTATATATATATTTTTAGTTAATTATTTATTTTCTCTCTCCTCAATTTCTATCAAACTATTCCCAAATTCAAATCCAATTCTAACACCGTTTACAAACCGAATGCACCCTAAAACTTTATTAGGGAGAACGAACGGTTGATGTTGATCTTGTCTTATAATCACTATAAAGGTAATTAATGTATATTTTTCAAGCGTCGAAAGCCGATCTTCCGAACCAATTGCTCAAAAACTTTTGTTGACAAAGATTTGTGAATAAATCTGCAAAATTGTTGCTTGATCGAATTTGATAAACATCAATAACTCCATCCTTTTGTAGATCATATGTAAAGAAAAATTTCGAAGAAATGTGCTTTGTTTTGTCTCCTTTGATATACCATTCCTTGATTTGAGCTATACACGCCGCATTGTCTTTATATAATAAGGCTGGATTCCCTTTGATAGACTCGAGACCGCATTCTTCTTGGATGTGTTGAATCATCGATGTTAACCAAACACACTCTCGACCGGCTTCATAAAGTGCAATAAGTTTAGCATGGTTTGATGATGTAGCAATTAATGATTGCTTTGTCGAACTCCAAGAAATTGCAGTGTCTCCATAAGTGAAAACATACCCTGTTTGTGATCGTGCCTTATGTGGATTAGAAAAATATCCAGCATCAGCATATCCAACCAACTTTGATTTTCAATTCTTTTGGTAAAATAATCCCATATCACGGGTACCACAAAAATAACGGAATATATGTTTGATTCCATTCCAATGTCGCGTGTTAGTTCAGAACTATATCTTGCTAGTAAGTTTACTGAGAATGCAATATTTGGACGTGTATTATTAACAAGGTACATCAAAGCCCCGATTGCACTTAGATATAGTATTTCAGGACCAAGAATGTTGTCATCATGTTCTTTGGGGCGAAATGGATCAAATTCTCGGTCAAGCGAACGACCGACAATTGGTGAGCTTAGTAAATGAGCTATACACATATTGAATCGTTTCAATATTTTTTCTGTATAGTTTGATTGATGGACAAATATTTCATTTGATAAATGCTCAATTTATAAGCCAAGACAAAACTTAGTCACACCAAGGTCTTTCATTTCAAATTCGTTCTTTAACAAATTTGCATTGTTCAATCTCATCAAGATTTCTGATGATATTTAAATCATCAACATACACTGAAATGATTGTGAAACCCGCCTTTGATCTTTTGATAAAAACACACGGACTTATTTGATTACTTTAATACACCTTTTTGAAAGATATTCACTCAGGTGATTATACCACATTCGTCCTGATTATTTTAATCCGTATAAAGATCTTTTTAGTTAGATTGAGAACATTTCACGGGGTTTAGATGCACTAGCTTTCGGCATTTTTAATCCCTCGGGGATTATCATGTAAATATCACTGTCAAGTGATCCATACAGGTAAGTTGTGACAACGTCCATAAGGCGCATTTGAAGCCTTTCCATATTTGCAAGACTGATTAAAAATCTGAGAGTTGTTGCATCCACAACAGGTGAATACGTTTCCTCATAATCTACCCCGGGTATTTGTGAGAAACCTTGTGCTACAAGTCTTGCTTTGTATCTCACAATTTCATTTTTTCTCGTTTTTTTTATCGAAAATACCCTTTTATAGCCTACTGGATTCACATCATTTGGGGTTATTACCACAGGGCCAAATACTTGTCGTTTTTCGAGTGAATCTAATTCAGCTTGTTTAGCATTTTGCCATTTTTGCCAATCATTTCTTTGTCGACATTCTCTAATAGATTTTGGCAAACAAACTTCATCATTTATGATTTCACTTGCAATAACCTATGCCAAAATTTTATCAACAAGTGTTTCATTTCGATTCCATGGTGTACCATTTTGTACAAAGTTTATTGAGATCTCATAGTCATTAGGTAGATGGTAATTGATGCGTATTTTTCATCATGCTTTAAATTTATAAACTAAGACATACAAGAATTAACACATACTAACGGGCAGAGAACCCGATCGAGTGTAATAAAGCCTAGGTAAATCCGAGTGTCATCCATAAGAGCTGTTGTTTAAAGAACTAACGTATTTTGTATATAAAAGGTTTGAGTAAACTCCAAAATACATCTCTGTGGTTTACCCCGATTCGCACTATACATCCCTCTCGCAAAAGTTTCAACAGATACATCATTTCGTTAGTAAGAGTTAACCTATATACATCCCTCCATTAAAATAAGGATAAACGGTGCAAATTATTTCTTCGTTATCTCCTAACGAGATAGAAAATATTTACACTGTTAGTGCTTTGGGTTAACTATATTTGCACCGTTAGTCCTTTTTTAACGTTTTCGTTCGTTTTTTACGTTATTGTGTGTTTTTTTACGTTTTCGTCCGATTTTTTTACGTTTTCGCTCGTTTTTTTTACGTTTTCGTCCGTTTTTTATGTTTTCGTTAGTTTATTTAAGTTTTTGTCCGTTTTTTACGTTTTTTGTCCGTTTTTTTTACATTTTCTCTTTTTTACGTTTTCATCCGTTTTTTACGTTTTCGTCGGCTTCTTTACGTTTTCTTCTATTTTTTTAAGTTTTCGTCCGTTATTTTATGTTTTCGTCCGTAAGAATAGATTACATATAATCTATTGTCTTACATGTGTGAAATCAAATGAAAGAACTTTCTGAGAGAGAAAAGTATAGTATCCTTTTATGTTATGATTTTCTTAAACAATATAACATAAAACTAGATAGATAGTTACATAAAAGAGTTTACATTACAATCGGCAAACATCTTTGTAAATGTTTGTTGTTTGAATAATTGTATCTTATAGCGTCTTGCTAGTTTTATTATCGTATATTGTTGCTCAAAGAAAGTTTAAAATAAAATGATCATATGTAATAAACATGAAGTAGTAAATAACTACTAGTTGTGAAAGATAACAACATTTAACTAAAACCTTACCCAGAAATTTTGCTTTTTTATATATAGTATGGTCTATGAAATATTGTTGTACTATTTTAACAAACAAAAGAAGTTCTGATTTTGACTATTCTCATCTCATTTTGAAATAAAACTAGGTCTCATCACAAATATTAGTTTTTTGGAGTCATAAAACCTCTAAAAGGTAAAAAAAAAAAAAAAGTCCTCGATATATCCTTCGACTAAAAAGGCCTCATATTTTTCTAATCTTTAAATATAACTTGCTAAAACAAGTTAACAACATAAGAGTGAGACAAGATTAAAAAAGATCTCAAGTTTGTATCTCAAAACGTAAAAAGGCAGATGAAAGCATTAAAAAATTGACGAAAACGTAAAAAAAAGGGGACAAAAACGTAAAAACAGACAAAAATGTAAAAAACGAATGAAAACGTAAAAAATGGACGAAAACATAAAAAAGCGGACGAAAACGAAAAAAAACTGATGAAAACGTAAAAAAGCGGACTAAAATGTAAAAAAATGGACGGAAACGTAAAAAAATGGACTAAAACATAAAAAAACATACGAGAACGTAAAAAACAAACGAAAACGTAAAAAAACAGACGAAAACGTAAAAAAATGGACGAAAACTTAAAAAAACATACGAAAACGTATAAAAAGGACTAACGGTGCAAATACAGTTAACCCAGAGGACTCACGGTGTAACTTTTTTCTATCTCGTTAGGAGATAACGGAGAAGTAATTTGTGCCGTTTGACCTTATTTTAACGGAGGGATGTATATAGGTTAACTTTTACTAACGGAGTGATGTATCTGCTGAAACTTTTACGAGAGGGATGCGAATCGGGGTAAACCACGAGGATGTATTTTGGAGTTTACTCAAAAGGTTTTGATATGAAAAGTTATATTAATAATTAAACTCCTAGTTTTCACATAATTAAAATAAAGGATAAGAGAGTAGAAAGATAAAGCTTTAACCAAGACTTTAGATGTACTCAATGTAATTTCTCCGATTTCATATAGTGGGTAAATATCACTAAGACTCCTATGGTCAATTCGTCTTAGCCTATCTTTCCTAGAATCCTCTCCGGAACCAAAGAGTGTTTCTTTGTAGTAGGCGGAGGTGTGGTAGACTAGGTTGAGTCATTAAGCGCCAAATCTAATAGACCTAATTCTTTAGAAATCCGGCCTTTCAGATCTTAGATTTCCCCTAACTTCTTAAGTACCTCCACTTGTTAGGTGATCCTATGGTCAATTAGCACACAAATGATGATTGTACTATGGTCAATTCCTTCCATTCTTCGCAATCTAGTCGGCTAGGGTCCTATGGTCATTTCCCTATCCCACTAGATCTTAACAAGCTTTGAATACTACCAAAACTAGCGATCTACGAATAGGCAAAGAAGATGTCTATATAAAGGAAGAGAAGAGAATAAACAATGCAACTAAAACTTGAATTAACAAAATGAATTCATAGTATGATTACTAGAAAAAATAAAAGAATCCAAACTCGAATACAATGATAGTAGTAGACAAGAACTTCATTCTTCTGACCTCCTAAGCCTTCGTTCTTTTTCTGTGGTTGCTCTTCCCAAACCCTAGTTCAGGTTTGGGAAAGGGGAGATGATCTTGAAATGTAAAATTCGTGTGGTATTTATAGGCCTAGAAAACCCGACAAAGATACGGCGTAACCCTATGCACTGGTTACACCGTAATCATTCAAAAATGGATAACATTTAGGGTTTATCCGCACTTACGATTTAACCTAAAAGGTAGTTACGCCGTAATCTTCAACGGCGGAATGCTACGCCGTAATCTCCAAGCTAGATGCGACGTAATCTTCGTACATCATTCTGAGTAACTTCTACGCCGTAACCTTAGTAGTTGGTTACATCGTAATCTTCATTTCATGGTAAACAAGTCTTTAATAAATTACGGCATAACACCATCACATAGTTACGCTGTAGTCTTTAATAAATTATGGTGTAACATCATCACTTAGTATAAAAAAGAGAATAAAAAACATATGCACATTTTGCAAAACTATACATGTGTATATACGTAAAGTAAATGCAAACGCATATTCAATTATATTGTAACTCATGTACATTGGTAGGAAATTACCTCTAACTCTTCCGGGAATCCATCGTCTTCTTCCTCCTCATACGGAGGTTCCAGTTCCCCCTGACCACATCCACCGGTGTCTAATTCCGCTTCCTCCCTTTCTTTTAACAGATCCATTGACCATTTACATGTTGGTGGTCTTTTTCGGACAATTGGTAGAGACTCACACTTTGTTCCATCAACGTAAATCATCTGCGTTATCATTAATTATAACCAGTTACAATAATATACATGCGCACATATATATAAAGTTATTTAATTATTTTGTATTACCATTAACAGTGTCAATGGTCCGCAGAAGTAGTTGTTTTTAACTTTTGGCTTCCATCCCTTTTTGCAATTTGGAAGACTATTAAGCAAAAACTGACACCAGTTTATTTTATGAAACTCAGTGTTTTGGCTAATATGTTTTAAAATTCTTAAGTCACACGACCCAGTCTTAGAGCAACAACCCATTATGTTTGCAAACAAGACTATGAAATTTAATTTGAAGTTAAGATCAACACCCTTAGTACTACGTATCAACTTCCTAACAACATATGGTGTTATTTTTCCTTCCTCCATAGGATACTGGTTCTTCCAGTCCTCTATCATTTCCACATTATCTGTCACTTCAGCAAGCATTATATTATCCCCATCATTCTTTAAACCAAGAATTTGACTTATTGTTTCACCATTTACTTTAAGCAAACCTCTAGCTAACTTAATTTCCATTTTTTCCCCATCAAAAATTTTAACCACATAAAACCCTAATTTTGAAGGTATCCCGTCCACCTTAAATTCAAGTAAGTTCTCAAAACCTAGTGAATCAATACAGGCTTGTTGGTAAGGCTTAAGTGTTGCTACAGCTAGATAAAACGGGTGTGGGCTTGACCGTGTTCTTAATGTGGTTGAGATATCTACGGCCTATTTTTTCCCTTTACTATTTTTTTCCCCTGATTTAACTTCTGACATAACAGCCGATGGGCCGGGCATATCAGCTTCATTTGTTACCCCCACTGCAACAAATATCACACACATGTTATTGATTAATACAACAACTATTACAGACATGTTATGCATAAACACACCATCAAATTAATACCTTTCTGCTTCTTAGTGTTTTTCCTCCCAACATTAACCGAAACTCGCTTTGTCCCTTTTCTACCAGCAGCCGCTACATTTGTCATTAGTTCTATTATTAGTATAAGATTAAACACAAATGTAATACGTCTTTTTCTCAAATTTCAATCAACGTTACCTTTCTTTTCAGGGCTTTTGTTCTCTACTCTTTCAATTATCATGTTTCTCTTCCATTTCACAGGTGTTCCTATAAAACAAAAAACCAGAAATTTAAATATATGTGTAACTCATCACAACAATGACTAAAATTTGTGTTTGCATACCACTGCTCGCAGGACTGCCTTGGTTGAACTTGTTCTTCAAAGTCATCATCGCTATTCTCCACTTATGCATCAATTGGGTCATCTATTGTAGTCTCCTCAACTACTGTTTTATTACGTTTCATTATGTCGCTTCTTCTCAAATCTGTAAAACATACACACATTCGCATTATTCTCAATAGCACATTATATAATTAATCAATCAAACGTCAATATATATCAAACACACTAACAAAGATAATTAGATTTGTATATCAAAAATACATGTGTGTTTGTTTTTCAAAGAATTTTATGATTAACAGTATCACATATCCCCAAATACATATATCTGTGTTCAGAACAGCTTCAAAAAAATCTACAATAACAACTACAAAATATATAAACATGTTCTAACCATATAAAGACAGATGCTTATTTCAAATTTCCAAACTAACACACATGTTTATCTCAAGATACATGTTTATATCAGATATCCAAACCATATAAAACCAGATGTTTATCTCAAGAAACCATATAAAGACAAACGTTTATCTAATATATCCATATAAAGACAATTGGTTATCTCAGATATCCAAACTAACTCAGACATTTATCTCAAGCTACCATACAAAGACAGATGTTCAAACCAACCAAGCTATAAACAAGCATGATCTAAACCATCATGATCCAAACACATTTTGTTCCTAATCATATAAAGACAAATGTTTATCTAATACAACCAACATAACACAGAATTTTAAAAATAGATGTTTAAATAAGATATATCAAGAAACCTTTTAAACACAGTTGTTTATCTAAGATAACCAAACTAACTCACAATGTCAAAAACCAGATGTTTTACAGACAAATGTTTACCTAAGCTAACCAAACAAACACAGATGTTTATCTCAAAAGAACCAAACTAACACATATGTTTATCTAAGATGTTTATCTTAGATAAAACAGATGTTTATAGCTATAAAACATATAACTATAATTACATGACATAAACTAAGATGTTTATCATACATAATACAGATGTTTACAGTTAGAAAACATATAGCTATAAACAAGCATTATCTAAAATTGCTATATCAAGCAACCTTTTAAAGAGAGATGTTTATCTTAGATAACCAAACTAACACAATTGTTTATCTCAAAAGAACCACTTGAAACTGAAACATAAACCTAAAAATGTTTATCTAAGATGTTCATCTTACATAACACAAATGTTTATAGCTTCAAAAGAACCAAACTATACAACAACCATATACAAAAAACACAGTTATATTATATAAAAAACATATACAAAAAACAAAGTTATATCTAAGAACCGATTGAAACTGATACATAACCTAAGATAAACAAAACCTAAAAATGCAATTAACACACCTATAAAGGTATTCAAAGACAACAGTTATATTCTATACAAAACTAATTGGAAAAAAAAATTATTCATGTACAACAGAGGATACCAACAAAAAAAATAGCTAAAAAAACAAAAATTAAAGCATAAAAACATAATGTAATGTTCAACAAATCAAAGATCAATGAACACTAAATTATTGATTACTAACACAAGCAAACAACAATTATTGTTTACATACGACCCACCTTCAAGAAAACACATGCAGTTTACTAAATCGATTTTTTTGTTAATTAAAGATCAATGCATAATAAATTATTGCTTAATAACACAATCAAACAACAATTAAAACCAATACCTTCCATTAGTCTCCAGGAAAAACTGCCGTTTTGGTTCTTTTTGGGTAGAGTGGTCTTTTTGATTCCAAAACCCTAATAATTGAGGCTTTTATCGTTGATTAAAGATAAGGATTCACAGTGTTTTTTTGATTTGGGGAATTATTTCAGGACTTGATATGATTGCTACAAGTGGGGAGGAAGTTATGATCACTTCTCTGGGAAGTTCTCTAATTTGATATTATTGGATTTGTGAAATACCGAATATGTCCCTGAAATTAAATAAAATGCAAGAAAATAGTTCTAGTTATTTACCAAAATGTCATGTGCATCCTCAACCATTGATCATAAAATTGAATGGCTAGGATCGGTTCTCGAAGTTCTCGCATTTTTTTTGTTCTGAAAATAACTTTTCCACACACACACACACCCACACACACACACATATATATATATATATATATATATATATATATATATATATATATATACATATATATATATGGGAGAGTTAATGTGTGATCAAACTTAAAATTGTAAAAATAAGATCAAGTCTAAAAAAACTACTAAAACATTTATAAATAACAATTTTAGCATTAATACACAAAAAAATAATATTTTAATACAATTTAACATTTTAGCAACTAATAACCAAATGATACATGAGTTTGGATTAGTGATACACCTGATACACATTACACTAATAAATATTACAAAACCTAATACACATACAAAAAAATGATAGACATACAAAACCTGATACACATTACACTTCTAATCAAAGTGTATCACCTAGGTTTCGTAAATTTAAAAAAAAAATCTATCGAAACTTTAACAATTTTAGTTGTAACTAATAAAAAAATTATTTTTGTTGTAAGGAGAGTGTCACTTGTCAAATTTTAGTTGGATATCATTTTAACAACTTTAAGTTTAATCTTATTTGATCCGATTTTATATATATATATATATATATACGTATATATATATATATACGTATATATATATACGTATATATATATATATATACATAGTTAGGATCAAATAAGAAAAAAAATTAAAATGAGAATGATAAGAAGAAACCACGACCACATATTTGAGATGCACCTATTAAAATAGATCATCTCCCCTTGAAAATCTCTCCCTTATTTGAAATGTGTGCTAAAAATTCTTCTCGTTTTAGTTGTTCTATATATATATATATTTATATATATATATATATATATATATATATATATATATATATATATATTACAACTCTTTCATAGTATAAATACATCATTCTTAAAGCTTGAAAAAAATATTCGCAAAAAATCTATACAATTATTAAATAATTAGAAAAAATTATGTAATTTGGTTATTCGGTACGATTTTCTATTCGGTTTAATCTTATTTGAGTTTGGTTCGGTTCAATTTTCGGTTTTACCTAGAAAAATATTAACTGGACTAATTGAACCGAATATATCGAATAATCCGATAACCTAACCGATGAACTAGGGGTGTTCATCAATTCAGTTATCGTGTTGTTCAGTTTATTCGATTTGGTTAGTTTGGTTTATATTTTTTTCTGGGTAAAATCGAAAACTGAACCCAACCGAATTCAAATTTGATTAAACCGAATTGAGGAATTACTTAATTTTAATTGTTTATTTATATAGTTTTTTAGCAACGAAAAATATTTTCTAACTTAAAAAATATTATATTTATACTATGACAAGTTTTAATCATCATTTTATGTATATAAATATATAAAAAGTTATACGTTTTCGGTTTATATTGTCAAAACCATATTCAAACTAAAAATTGAATATTTAATTCGATTCAATTCAGTTTTGACAAATTTGATTTGATTATTTTCTGTTTAGTTAGGTTTCGGTTTTCGGTTCATGTAAGTATTATAATATATACTAACACCCGTTTTGGGGTAGTATAAAAATACGTTCTATACATGTGGTGTTGTCACTTTGTGATTCGTCCATTAGATCTTTATACACACCGTAGTACCAAAAAACACAAGTGTGGCGACATCCCATTGGCCACATTGTGTTGCAACTTTTACTGTTCACGCATGGGCTACTGTACAAACGAAAACGTATATACGTTTGTTGCAGAAAACAAATCTCCAAGTGACACATGTACTTAACAGTGTGTCGGTTCCCCACTTCTAGGTTCTTCTTCACATATATCCTCCCCTTTCTCTTCTGACTACCCTAAAACAGCAGATCACCAACATCACGACCCCAACCACATCAACGAAACGCACCCTAAATTGTCGAATCTATCCAACCAGCGACAGAAACACTGCACACACATGACGACAATCGAAACGGGTATTGAATAATGGGAGGATACAAAGCAAACGGGTATTGAAGTTACAAAGAAAGAGTTGATAAAGTAACTAGGTTTTAATTATGATTTTTTTTTTCTTTTATCTTTTTTAATTTGAACTATTGAATTGGGGCTTTTGTTCTCATACTTTAGTAGCGATATGGGTTTTTTGCAGCGGGTACCGGATTCATGGATTTGGGGTCTCTATTGCAACGATAGTGTATTGGTCGTCTTCTTCCCTATGATCCATGGTATACACTTCCTCTTTTCTAGCTTTCTCTTCATTTACAATTAATGAACTAATATTGACAAAAAAAAAAATACTTTGTTTATAAAAAACTTGGGTGTTGTTTGCTTGCATACCAAATGTTCGAAGAAACGTCTTAAGTAAAATTTGCAATTAGAGTTTTGGTTTGGTCTGTACCATGACTCAGATTATCAATACATTATCAGTACCAGGAGCTATGAACTTCTCAACCAGTGAGTCTACACGATCAATTTGTTTAGGTAGTGATTGAAATCATGCATTGAATTGATTCCATATTAAATAAAATAGCTGTCCAACTGCTGATTAGGATGCTCCAATATGTATGCATACTCCACTTCCCCTACTTATTTCTCAAGAATCAACATAATATGTTGTTTGTGGGTGGATTAAGTGGCATGTATTGTAAAAGTAATGTGTATATCTGAGATAAACTAATCGTTCTGGAAAATTTAAAAAAATTATTAATTTCAAATTCAAAAAAGAAATGTAGGAATCCGTAGTTTCTTTGTAACAAATAACCGACTGTCTTTGTGTGCATTTACAGATATCAGGACGGGTCGAGCAGCATATAGAATTTCTTTAAGCAAAACTTAAGACTAGGATGAGGTGGCGGCGATGGCGGGTTTGGGTAAGTAACATAATGGAAATGTTATGTTTGAGTATGGGATTGGAATTGATTAAGGGTAAAAGAGGAGGGTCGAAGTTGAGTTTAAATTCGGTTATGGATAGTGGTACGAATATGGAGAATGTCTATTGGCTGCGATTGTTGTGGAATAGTTGGATGCAATGGAGGTATGCAAATGTTAGAGCACAAGTTGGTCAAAAGAACATTATTAGTGATTAATGTGAGGTATGTCTAACTACCCTTTATGCTATGTTTTTGTTTTTAGCCATTCTATGTTATGCTATAAGTGAGATTCATATCTAAGTTAATTTACTCGATCAGGAAAAAAAATATATGCTGTACAAATATGTCGTTAAGAAAACATGTTATTGATCATTGATTATAACCTTATTAAAGAGTTCTGACTTTATCATTGTTAGTGTTGTCTATAATGATAGATGAATCAAAAACTTTTATGGGGTACAAATTAAAGGAGATAAATACAATGAAACTTTAATACAAATGATTATTCGTTGACAGCTAGAACACCTTAACTTCACTTAGATATCGAGTATTTTAGAGTGGCTAAAGGAGTCATTGAAGCCACTACATGGCAAAGGAAGTGGAAAAGAAGTTCTTGCGCAACACCAGGTATGGGAGTTTAGTGTATTTATTTGTTTCGTCTTTGCGTAATACGTTCGATAGCTATTATAGTCGATCTTTTTTAGCAGATGGCATGTTTAATGATTATAGTACCTAAAAGTAATGTACATATACCAGATTGTCAAACCTTTAAAGTAGCATTCACGTGTACAATTAAGCAACTCTAATATGTAATGCGTATGTTATTAAGTAACTCTATATTGTGCTATGTTCTATTTATTCCAGAAATGGTTAACATGGCCAAAGGTACTCCCAGTGGTCCAAGTAGAAATGCTTGGCCTTGCCATCAAAGACACCATGGTTGGTCGTGTGTTTGCATATTACACCTGCTACCTATTATAGTTAGTTTTTTTGGCGTATTATCTATTTATAGATTGTAGTACCTAAAGTTAACATACAAATACCAGATTGTCGAATCTTTAAAGTATCAGGTTCGTGTCCAATAAAGTACCTCTAATATGTCGTATCATTTATGTACTCTAGATATGGTTAACATGGCTGAAGGCACTTCCAATGGTCTAGGTGGAAATGCTGCATCTCGCCATCAAAGACGCCATGGTTAGTAGCACATTTGCATATTACATTAGCTATCTATTATAGTCTCTTTTTAATGTTGGTCTGCTTATATATTAAGTATCCATTCTAGGAGTACGTAATGTAATATTTGTATGCTATGCAGATCGAGACCTATTAGGAATGAAATTACCGGGATTGACTTTGGTACGACAAATTCACACGCTGAAGTTACCGAAGGAAAGCCAACAAATGAGCTCTTGACACTGCAAAAGAATGGTGTTCTCAATCAGGTACCTGTTCATTTTCAATAGAAACAATGAAACAAAAAAATAGTATGTGGCTGTAACGTATTTGGGATTGCTTATATTTAACTGTGAGGAAATACTAGCCACTGAGTCAAAATGCAGTTTTAGATATCAGTATATAAGCTGTTTTAATAAGCTGTTTGGACCAGGCTTTCTATTTGAATGTCAACCTATTAGCAATCGTAAGTTATTGATCTTCAAAAGTAAGCGACCTCATGTTTTTTTTGTTACTGTGTTACATATTTAATGCACGATTCTGCTATTTTTTTGGATTATTTGATTATGGTATGTCAAACATAATGCGAGAGATACTATCTGGCTTTGCTTTGCGCAATTTATATTAAAAAGGCGTATGGTTTATTTAGATAAGATAGTCCAAAACAACTTAAATAAGCTAATGAGTCTAACCTTCTTGGGTGTATGCAGCCACTCAAAAGCTCTTATTGCCCAACATATTAAGGTTCGAGTGTGTGTGGTTCAGTAGGTGTATTCAGAATGTGTGTTCAGGGGGTGTGGGGTCTGTTAAGGGTGTTACTTCAGTTAATCGATTAAGTGTTCAGGGGGTATGTATTTACGAGGTGTGGTCATTTTCAGATTGACAAGATAGTCTAACCTTCTTGGGTGTATGCAGCCACTCAAAAGCTCTTATTGCCCAACATATTAAGGTTCGAGTGTGTGTGGTTCAGTAGGTGTATTCAGAATGTGTGTTCAGGGGGTGTGGGGTCTGTTAAGGGTGTTACTTCAGTTAATCGATTAAGTGTTCAGGGGGTATGTATTTACGAGGTGTGGTCATTTTCAGATTGACAAGATCACTTTGTGGCATATGGATATAAAAGCACTCATATGTTCTTTTCAGGTTATCATAAGCTGCAACTAATCATATTTAGTAAATAGTCTGGACCAGGTAATTCTTAAGGTTAAATAATGTATTCACGGTTGCCTCATTTCTGCCGCTTGGTTGTCGGGAACTCGGTTGTGGCACTCCTTGCTACATTTTCTCATTATACTCTATCGAGAAAAAGCCAATTCTCTTTACATTGAACTTCATTTGTTTATTTCAATTGAAAGATTGTGTGTGTAAAGTTGTGCAGTACAATGTCTAGGCTAAAATCTACCAGTGATCTTATGAGTATTGAAACTTTTCTATTGGTGTTTTGTGCAGTTGTGTATGTGGCAGCAAGGAAAGCACATAATTCGCAGTTATGGAAACCAACGCCTTCCCAAACATTTGCACCTCGGGTGAAATAATGTACTGTTGAACATGAGATTCAAGAGGACTAGCATCAGGTATAACAACAGGTAGGACCTCTTTCATCTAAATTAAAACTTTGACTACTAATGACATCGAATGGCGTCAATCATTAGTGATGAATGCATTTCAAATAAAATGGATTTTTATACAAGCAAACAATTCTTAAGTTGCCAGCTAAAATATGTGGTTACCCACTGTTTGGAATTGCTAATTAACTTATCGTGCTTTGCAAATAATCGATACACAACTTTGTACGACTATTAGGTTTTGGAAATCAAAAAAATATGGACATACGACTATTAGATTGCATTTGGGTGTGTCACTGCAACCTCTATGGATAAATTATAATAGTAGATGAACGATATAGATAGTCCAAAAATTGTGTACCTATTTTTTTTTAACGCTGTTGATGTTAAAACTTTAAAGCCTAAGCGTACATACCTGTTAAAGAATATGGTTTAAAAGTTATATTGCCTTAAACTAGGGTGTTAAGTGATGTTTGGATAAACGTTTTTTTTAAGTGTATATTAGCTTATGATAAAAATGCATGAACACATATCTGCAGTGGATGGAAACTTCATGAGCTTTTGACCCAAACTCAAGTTCTTGAGAGTCCTTTCAACGGTATATGTCACCATTTGATATCTATGTGAACAACTTCAAAAAAGCCACATTTATTTGCGACTTTATATTTATAGGTATTATAGTTATAGCAGAGTTCATCAAATTAATGTTTTTTCTATCATGTTTTTCAGTGCCTGGAACACTTGCGTGACGTGGAAGGAAGGTCATGTTGAGTACAGTATTGGACGCAAATGTTTGGTTCCCTTTAGGTGAGTTTTGGGTAAAGATGTTCTGTTATAAGCTTATAACAGTTTATTTGTGCCAAATAG
Source organism: Chrysanthemum makinoi (assembly GCA_910596185.1). Lineage (NCBI taxonomy): Eukaryota > Viridiplantae > Streptophyta > Magnoliopsida > Asterales > Asteraceae > Chrysanthemum > Chrysanthemum makinoi. The sequence goes on along the minus strand of OU343218.1, from coordinate 197,807,540 downwards.
GTTGTATTTTAACGATAAACTAAACAACTAATAACTTAATGTCATGTATTCAGAACATATTTACGCCACGACTCATAGATACCAAGTGACCTGAATTGCCGTTGAAAAAGTACAGCATCAGTTTTCACTTTTTTTGCAAAATGACGGACAACTGTACAAAGTATTAGGTGGCTTTTAACCTTAGACATTGTTTGTTAAAATGTCATTGCAACTTATGAGTTCCTTTAAGTTTAATGCGGTCACTATCGTTAGAGAATGTCGAGCTATATTGAAAAAGTGGAATGCCTATTGTGATGGGAACCACTGATGGTTCCAAAATCAGAACTGTGTCTATAGTATACCTAGCATGTTACTCGATACTGCTTATGTTCTATTCTGGAAAATGGAACTGAATATTGATTTGATATCTGCCATTCGCTATGTTATGAAACGCATTAAGCTGATCTTGAAACATAGTGTTGACTGAACTGATTATGTTGCAGGTGAAGCATTTTGATAGGCAGTACTGTGCAAAGAAGAAAAGGCTTCTGTATGACAGTGACGCAAGGAGAGGTCCCATTAGATCTGCATCTTTAGTGCAAAAAATGATACAAGATGGGTTAGTTCTGGTAACGGACCAAAATGGGTAAGCAAAGTTTAAAATATAAGCATTATGGCATCTTGGAACTTTAGATGGCAACTACTGTGAGATTGGGTTTCGGTAGTTCTTAGCACTCTGGTATTCTCTTTATGCAAAGTGATCAATGATAACTTTTTCGGTCCATTTTTAAACTTCACGTTAGTCATGTCTGATCAATCGTGACCTCAACTGATGTCTATTTTTTGAATGTGAACTAACTGGTACAGAGCCAAGGAGAGGATCGAAAGCGACTTTAACGATTGCCGAATATGGTCCGGCAAACTGAGATTGCGTCTCACCTGAACTAGAGGAACGCGAAATATCAGTTATGAATATCTTGATCAAGAAAAAAGGAAGATAGCTACTTTTTGAAGATAAATAGTACTTTGTAAAATGGGATCAAATGATGTTATACCATTCGTTAACGACTCACAGTTGGCACTAAATTTTTGTATACTTAAACTTATAAACATTCAGTTGAAAAAATTACAATAATATCTGGATTATATAAATTAAATGACTTTGAATCAATTTCAACCCAGCACGCCACAATTGTTCTATGCATACCTAAAGCATTCCCGCAGCAACGTGCGGGCTTACTTGCTAGTTAGTACTTAAATTCTGAACACCCCTGCGAGGCTACGATGAACACCCTACTTTAATATGTGTAATCAGGTATCAATTCATAGCCCAACCCAATCCAGACCAGCCCAGTAAATGCATGCAATGGTAGCTGGGCTTTCTTCAGCGTATATTAGTAGGTCTTACTATTTTTTTCTTTATCTGTGTTGCTATTTATTTTCTGTACCTCGATTTATCAAATCTGTGTACACCTAGTATAAAACCAATATATCTTTTTTTCGAATCCGATTCTTGTGGTCATATACTATGGAAGATGTTACTTCGCACAAAACATACGTCATGAACATTTATTCAAGCATAAAAAATATATTCATATAACCTGTTGAGTTATAAGATATGGAGTACATTATAGATTTTCAAATTCAGGTTTTATCTCGTCATTTTTTCTATAATTCGTAACCTATATATAACATTCACCAACTTAAATGGATGAGATTTGTATATATATTACATAACTTACCTGGCACAACGCACTATCAATTGAAGATGGTACAAGAATAATATATAAAAGTTCATCGCGTGCAAACTTATTAATCAAATGATGTAATTAATCAAAATTTGTTTTATTTTGTAAAGAGCTATGCTACACCCCACACAAGTTTTACACAAAAATGATGTGACATGCCTCTTAGCCACTCAATGCTTTCACTTGGCCAACTAATGCTCCAACATGAGTGGCCAAGAGGCATGCCACATCATTTTGTGGATTTTTTTTGTAAAACTTTTGTGGTTGTAGCAAAATTCTTTTGTAAAAGTATCAAATGATTTTATTTTTTCTTTCACTTGAGCGTTTAAGTAAATTAATCAAAACCTAATTGGATATTAACGATACAATGGGGTGGAGGGGGTAGAGTGTTACATGGAATGGATTACTAAATCACTCTATTCAATTGGTCGAAACTTCTCTATTCGTACTAGAAACCATGTAAGGAATGAGAACTTCATGCCGTTCAGTGAGTGGAAGAACTTTCCAATGCTACCTGAGATCGAAGACAAGCTGATAGACTCAATTAGATCTCATTAAAGAAATGTTAACTGATTATCAATGGTGATTAACAACTAGAGATCCAAAAGGGAAGAATTGGAAATGGTAGTTGATTAATCAAGAACTGTTGAAAGTTTGTTACAATGAAAGAGGGAAAGGAAACTTGATTTATTACAAATTGATAGCTAACTAAATGTGCAAGATCAACTATTTATACACAATTACGAAAATTGGTTAACTAACTTTGGGCGCCAAAGTTAGTTATTTGAAACCATGACTAATGTAAAGCTGACACGTGTCTAGTTTGAGTTCAACTCTTTTGTCGCGTATCAAATCCATCCTCCTTAGAAAATTTCTTGTCTCAAGAAATAGTTGTAGCATCAAAGTCAGGAAACCTTTTGATCAAATCTGCATACACCTCCCAAGTGGCTTCTTCAACACTCCTGTCAAACCACTCTACTAGAACATACATCACAAGCTTGTTGTTGAGTTTACCTAGCCTCCTCTCCAAAATTGCTTGAGGCTTGAAAGACAATAGCCCATCTTCTCTCAACTGTGGCAGACTCCCCATCTGATGGTTATTCCCACTACACTTTTTAAGTTGTGAAATGTGAAAAACATGATGGATTAAACTTTGACTAGGAAATGTGAGCTTGTAAGCAACCTTTCCAATTCTTTCATCCACCTTGAAAGGACTATGGTATTTAGCTGATAGCTTATGTTGTGTCCTTGTCTAACTGTGACCTGTCTGTGAGGTTGAAGTTTAAGATACACCCAATCACCCACCTGAAATTCTCTATCATTTCTGCCCTTATTAGCCCGACTTTGCATCCTGTCTTGGGCCCTCTTGAGATGAAACTTCAACATTTGTATGGCTTGCTCCCTAGCTTGCAATGTTCTATCCACCTTCTCTACCCTACTATCTCCTGGTACATAGGGAACATGAAATGGTGGAGTTTGTCCATACATGACTTCAGAAGGAGTTGTTTGGATAACAGTGTGAAAATTGGTATTATACCAAAACTCTGCCATAGGTAACCATTGTAGCCATTCCTTTGGCTTCTCTCCATACATGCAGCTCAAGTAACATCCCAAACTTCTATTAAAAACTTCAGTCTGCCCATCTGTTTGAGGATGGTAAGCTGTTGACAACTTCAGTTTCACCTTCAATGTCCCAAACAAAGCTTTCCAGAAATTACTTACAAACACTTTATCCCTGTCACTTATAATTGATTCTGGTAACCCATGTAATCTGTATACTCCATCCAAGAAAGTTTGAGCCACTTGACTAGCAGTGAAAGGGTGAGATAGAGCCATAAAATGAGCATACTTGCTGAGCTTATCCACTACTACCATAATAACATTTTTGCCATTTGGGTAATTTTTCAATGAAATCCATGCTAATCTCAGTCCATACCTTATCAGGAATAGGCAATGGTTGCAGTAATCCTGTATAGGCAGTAAGATCAGGTTTCTGTCTCTGGCAAATATCACAATCTCTTACAAATTGCTTCACCATTCTTTTCATTCCCTTCCAATAAAAAAGTGAGCTGAGTTTCTTGGTAGTAACTTGGACTCCTGAATGACCTCCAATGGCTTCATTATGGAAGTGTGTTATCAGCTGAGTTTTCATTGATGGATCATTTGATACCATGATTTTTCCCTTCCTTTTTAGCATATCATCATCAAAAGTTATTTTGTCTCCTTTATAGCTTTTGTCTTTTATTGACTGAATCAAATGTTTCATAGTGTCATCAGTTTCCCATCCAGCTTCAATCTTGTCCAACACATCACTTGCCACAGAACTCACCACCATTTGCAGAAATTCACCACTATGATTTACCCTTGACAAGGCATCAGCTGCTGCATTCTCATTTACTTTCTTATATGCTATCTCATAGTCAAATCCAAGCAACTTAGGTAGCTACTTAAGCTGGAATGGAGTGGTTAGCTTCTGATCTAGCAAGTACTTTAGACTGAAGTGGTTAGTCCTTATTTTAAAATGCCTGTCAAGTAAATACCCCTTCCACTTTTCCAAGGCTGCAATGATAGCTAGAAATTCCTTCTCATAGGTGGATAGACTTTGGTGCTTCACAGATAAAACTTTGCTCAAATAAGCCAATGGATGACCATTTTGGCATAGCACTGCTCCAATTCCAGTTCCTGAAGCATCAGTTTCCACAACAAATTCTTAACTAAAATTTGGAAGACCAAGAACTGGTGCTCCAGTCATTGCTTTCTTCAATTTCTCAAAGGCTTGTTCAGCTGATTCACTCCACTGGAATGCATTTTTCTTGAGCAATGCAGTCAAAAGTTGGCTGATCATGGAATAATTCCTTATGAACCTTCTGTAATAACCAGTCAATCCCAAAAACCCTCTTAACTGCTTGACTGTAGTAGGAACAAGCCAGTTTCTAATCACATCCACTTTTGATGGATCAGTTGCCACACCTTCACCACTAATGATGTGTCCCAAATATTCCACCCTTGGTACAGCAAACAAACATTTGCTCCTTTTAGCATACAACTTATGTTCTCTCAAAATTTTCAAAACCAACTATAAATGTTTGCCATGCTCATCCTCTGATTTTTCTATAAACCAGTATGTCATCAAAGAAGACTAGCGCAAACTTTCTCAAAAATGGTTTGAATACTGCATTCATTAGTGATTGGAAGGTTGAAGGAGCATTTGTCAAACCAAATGGCATAACTGGCATAGTGACCTTCATGAGTCCTAAAAGCAGTTTTCTCAATATCACCATCATGCATTCTGATTTGGTGATATCCAGCCCTCAAATCCAATTTGGAAAACACTGTAGCTCCTCCCAACTCCTCAATGACAGGTATTGGAAACTTATCTTTAACTGTATACTTGTTCAACTGCCTATAGTCTACACACATCCTCCATGTACCATCTTTTTTCTTAACCATGACTATAGGAGAAGAGAATGAACTTTGACTTGCTCTAATCACTCCTAAATCCATCAATTCCTTTACCATAGTTTCAATTGCATCCTTCTGATGAGGTGGATGCTTGTAAGGTCTGACATTAATTGGAGGAGTGTTTGGGACAAGTGGTATTTTGTGGTCATGTGACCTCTGGGGTGGTAGTTCATTAGGGACTGCAAACACATCTTCAAATTTATTCACAACTGCATCTACCGCTGTCATTTTGTCCCTTTTTCCTTCCAATTGGCAGCAAGTCACAAGGTATACACAAAGCATCATGGAATACAACTTAGCCTGTTTTGACTCAGGTTCCTTAAGAGCTTTCTTACCTTGTATCCATAGTAAGCTAGAATTATGTGTTCCTCTCAACACAATTTGTTTGCCCCCATAGTCAAACTTCATAATCAGTGTCCTGAAATTCCACCTAATCTCTCCTAGAGTTGACAACCATTGGACACCCAACACCATTTCACAACCTCCTAATGGCAAAAGCATTACATCAGTCTCAAACTGGTTCCCATTTATACTCCATTTAAAACTAAGACACTTATAAGTGCTATAAATTTCCTGACCATTTGCCACGGAGACCTTCAAAGGAGTAGTACTTCTCAACTTACACCCCAACTTTTTTGTAGTATGAACATCCAAAAAGTTGTGTGTACTCCCAGAATCAGCCAATATATGCAACAATTGTCTTCCCACCATACCCCTTACTCTCATGGTTTGGTAGGAATTAAGGCCTGATAAGACATTCAAGGATATCTGTGGGCATTGTTCAGTGAATTCATACTCCTGACCATCAGTTTCTTCTTCATTTTCTACTTCCTCAATCACCACAGTGCTCTCCTCCCCACATTTCCCGTGTTCCTCATTATCCAAAACTACCTCCAAACAATTCAATTGACCACTACACTTGTGGCCAGGTGTGTACTTTTGATCACAATAAAAACATTAATTCTTAGCTCTTTTTTCCTCCAATTCCTTCTGAGTCAATCTATAAGGCCTATTACCACCATTTCTTGCCACTAATTGATTACCACCAGAATTATTAACATTTTTTTAGCCACATTAACATTTTTATTCACTAAACTATGTTAGGCACAAATTTTGGAGTTGACAGTAAAGGAGAGTTATACCTTGGCTTAAGTGCAACATTATAAGCTTCTTGCATTTTTGCCATGGCATAAACTTCAAGCAAAGTGCTTAGTCTAAACATTCTTAATGGCATACTTATCTCCTTCTTCAATCCTCCCAAGAACAAACTAACTGCACAGGCCTCATTCAATTCCATCCTGCTTAACAAGGATTCAAACTCCTCTTGATAATGTTGTACCGATCCATCTTGTTTCAAAATTTTCAAGTCCACAATTGGATCATCATAGAGTGCCCCAAACCTCTTAAGCACTGCCTCCTCATACATCTCCCATGGAATTTCTTCACCAAACCTCTTAACATACTATTGGTGCCAAATCAAGGCCTTATCATAGAGATGCATTGAAGCTAACTCCACTTTTCTATCATCTTGCACTCCATCAATCTTAAAGAATTGTTTACACCTGTAAACCCATCCTTTCAAATCATCCCCATGGAATCTTGGGAACTCAATCTTGGATAATCTGCCATAGTTGCTAGACACCATTTGAGTTCCTCTATTGGTACTAGTCCCATCACCTGATTTCAATCTTTGGACTTCAGCCATTAAAGTTTGTATGATGGTGTTCATATTAGCCATGGATTGTTGTAAAGATTCAAGAGTTGCTTCAGGTTGAGTATTGTTAGAAGTAGAGGTGGCAAAACGGGTGGGCACGGGCACGGGCTAGAATGGGTACGGGCTTAAACGGGCACGGGCTAAACGGGCACGGGCCAAACGGGCACATGTTATACAAATTGTTTAATAAAAGACCTAAAACGACGAAATAAATTTCTTTAAACGTAATATCTTATTTATATTAAAAAACTTAAATATATATATAAAAAAATTTTCTTTAAAACGATCGTAATGTTCTACAATTGAGGGGGGGAAAATGTGCCCGTTAGTGCCCATTTAAGTTTTCAATGGGCTATATGTGCCCATTTCAAAAAAAGGAGGAGGCTATATGTGCCCAAATCTTTAAAAAATGTGCTCATTTAGCCCATCTTTTTGCTTTTAGGCACATTTTGCCACCTCTAGTTAGAAGCATTTCTTGTTGTCACCATTGTATCAGTATCACTATTACCCATCAACAATGGAATAATGACTACTGATCCTGTTCTTGATTACCTAAACCAACTGCTGCTGATCAGCGTGTTCAAAGCTAGAGAATTTAACCACTTATGGGCTAGCTTTGTGATCGTACAGATGTTTGGCGCTAATCTGATGTAATAGAACATGTGAAATTAGTGGTGCCTAATTTCTTTCCGAAAAATCTCTGTTTTGTCCGTTGTTCAACCGGAGAAGATGACCGGAAATCAAGAGTGTCAGTGTAACACTCTTGAAGACAATAATGCCAGAAAAGGGCTCTGGATACCAATTGATAGACTCAATTAGATCTCATTAAAGAAATGTTAACTGATTATCAATGGTGATTAACAACTAGAGATCTAAAAGGGAAGAATTGGAAATGGTAGTTGATTAATCAAGAACTGTTGAAAGTTTGTTACAGTGAAAGAGAGAAAGGAAACTTGATTTATTACAAATTGATAGCTAACTAAATGTGCAAGATCAACTACTTATACACAATTACAGAAATTGGTTAACTAACTTTGGGCGCTAAATTTAGTTATTTGAAACCAGGACTAATGTAAAGCTGGCACGTGTCTAGTTTGAGTTCAACTCTTTTGGTGCATATCACAAGCCTAAAGATTATCACACTATAAAAAGACACAACGACGTAAATTTACAATCTGATAGGATGTTACTACGTACAATATTTTTATGCCATTATTAATGAGCTTTCTATTAGGCAATGTTATATTTGGCCCAAGCCCGCTCGTGGGTTAGGTCATTAGGGTTTCAATGTATTATAAATATCGATCAATAAAGTATATCTCGTCAATGGTGTTCATTGTTTAACATGGTATCAGAGTGAGTCTGATCCTCAGACTTAGATGGCTATGTTGAGTCGCCACCTCTAAAGCACCCGTCAAACCTCTCTATCTCCTATCTCAAAACCTTGAGTCGTGATATGCAATGAAAAAAAGGCAACAGTTTCTACGGATGTTATTTGTTGAAAGGTTAAACCCCGTGAGGATAACTTTATTATTTATTCAATATTTATAGAGAATACATAACAAAACCTTAAACCATGATGGACCTAATTACCGGGCTTGGGCCAACTAACATAATACATCTATCTAATGCCCTGCCGCAGTCCGAGCGACGAAATCGCTAAAGCTCGAGACTGGAGCAACAAACTTTAAAAATAAAACCTAAAGCTAATAAACTGATGAAGAGATCTTGTAGCAAGCAAGGTGAAATCTTTATTTTGAAGAATTGGAAAATCTTTGTGAGGACTTTGACAAACTTGATGTCCTTTGTTGTTGTCGTTGATTGGTGATGCAATGGATATTTGTTGAACATGCTCCTGGAGGCAGATTTGCAAAGAAGGAGAAGGCCAAAAAGAAAAAGTTGACTGATAATTAAGGAGTGAAGTTACATGATAGGTGGTATGCAAATATTGTTTGTTTATAGTTACAAATTTGACTGAGATGGTATAATGATGAGAATGGATGGTGCTAATGCAAAGGAAAGGAAAAAAAATGAGATGTGATAATGGATGGTGGTAACGTGATTTTGGTGAATTAGGGTTTTGGATATGTTTTTAGGAGATAGGTAGGTGTGACGGGGTGGTACAGAAGTGGCGGCTTGATGACCGAGTAGGTCTCAAGATCATATATGCTCATAATACCATGTTGAAAGGTTAAACCCGTGAGGAAAACTTTATTATTCATGCAATATTTATAAGGAGTACATAACAAAACCATAAACCATGATGGACTTAAAGCCCACAATCGGGCTTGGGCCAACTAACATAATATACTCCCTCCGTCTCATATTAAATGTCCATGTTTGACTTTTTAAGTCTTTCTTTTACAACTTTGACCTTAAATATTTTTGCTTGTGTTATATAGTATTAGATAAAAATAATACGTAGTGAAAATACATTGAAAACTCAATCTATTCATATATTTTGTATCAAATATTATATAATACAACCAAAAATATTTATGGTCAAAGTTAAGAAAGAAAGATTTAAAAAATTCAAACTGGACATTTAATATGAGACGGAGGGAGTACCTATCTAATAGTTATCATGTATGTGTGGGGATAGATCTGTGAAGTAAAAGTGTCGAGTTGTTCAACGTTTTCTTTAGCAGAGATCTTGGGTTTCTTGCCTTTGTCAGCTACCATTCTTATAAACCTTAAATTGTTGTTGATCTAGTTCAAAGAAGACAGGACAGGAAGTGGTTTGTGTTTGTGATGAGATGCTTTATGGGCCTTTGATTTGTTTTACATCCAACGGATCTTACAGGTTTTTTTATTGTTTATTAAAACAAATTATAGGTGTTTTATTGTTTGTTTGTTACGTAGTAGTTCATTGTTCGTAAGACTTTGTTAACAGTTGACTAAAGTTGATCGTTGGTAACAGTTCTTAAATTCGACCGTTGGTACAATTTTGTTACAAGTCGACTTAGCCGACCGGACCGTTGGTACCAGTCGACTAAAGTCGACCGTTGGTACGGTTTTGTTACGAGTCGACGACTAAAATTATGTTTTTATTATATTAATGTTTTTTTCTTTACCAGTTTACTATTTCAGTCTGAGCTTTCGCGATTTCGCTACTCGGACTGCGAGAAAGGATTAGGAAATATTATATTTAGCCCAAGTCCGCTTGTAGGATAGCTCATTATGGTTTCTATGTATTATAAATATCGATAAATAAAGTATATCACGGTGTTCATTGTTTAACACTTCCATGTTGAGCTAGTGTTTGAATTATTATTCCCAAATCTGAAATCTCACTCTAACACCATGAAGCACGTCCATTAAAGGCTTCGATCAGGTGACTTTCACATGACATTAAATTAAACATGGAGAGTAATTTGCTTTTTAAATCACAAGCTAGCATACCCCTCACATGCCATTGAACATGGATGGTATTTGGCTTTTCGAATCACGTACAGAGGCATTCCTCACATCCATAGACACATGCTTGCTCATACAAGGACATGTATATGTACAAACTAATCTTATATCAAAATGACCAAGTTTCAACTCACATAAAGGTATGCCACATTCGTAAACTCATCAAAACTTTTCCTGAAAGAAAAAAAGAACACTTTACTTTCGGAATTAATATCAAGATCACAAGATGCATGTTTAAACATATTGGTTAGAAGAAAGGGACAAGACTTTGCTAAGAGCACTCGGAATGGAATACCGATAACATGCCATTCGTCCCAAGTATGAACCAATAACATGTTATTACCATAGCGTGTTATGTGCCTGTTGGTGTGCCAAATTAAGGTCCCCAAGCCATTTGAATGGCTCAAGCCATTGGTGATGTTGTGTGTACATTGTGAGTGAGTGGGGTATATTGTGGGACCCAATAACATGTTAGTGGTGTGTTATGAGGGAGGGTGTTTTAGTTATTGGTGTGTTATTGGGAAGGCGATGAGGTGGCGCTGCGGTGACATACCAATAACGTGTTATCTCCATCAGAGCACAAGGTATCGTGTTAACGGATAACACGTTATTGGTATGCAACCTCAGGGCTCGGCACCACCTCATCCCCTCTCAATAACACACCAATAACTAAAACACCACTCACTAGTCACTACACACTAATAACATGTCATTGGTACTTGTAGGTCCCACAAAATACCCCACCAAATATACCCACTCACTCACAATACAAAAAAATAATAATAATAAACAAACAAAAGATGCAAATGGCTTAAGCCATTTCAATGGCTCAAACACCTAATGGCTTACCAATGGCATGTTGGCCGGTACCGTTGGCACACGAATAACATGAAAAAAATATGCATTTGACATGTTATTCATCTCCATACCTTGTGCTCTAATAGCTACTTAACTGCCTAACCACATATGCAAATGCCCATGCACACGTCTACTCACGTATACACATTTTTACTTAATTAGTTTCTGGATCAAAAGAGAAGACTTTTTCATATGAGAAAGGAGAAGAAAATAATTCACAAGGTTGATAACTCGATTCACAATTTATATAATAAGATCCTTAACTTGAATGTGATCATCAAGTGATTAAAATTTTCATTGCCTTAAAGTAATGATCAATTTGTGGTCTTGTATTCTGTAGTCTGTAAGCGCGCATGCATCATATGCGATATGATCTTATGTATTATTTTGAAATTATAGCCCTTGAAGCACGTATACACGAACATGGTATGGCATGTGTGCGAAGAGCCACATGATTTTTAGTTTCGACAAGAAATGCAAACTAGGATAGATAAGAAAAACGCCATGGACAAGAGCAATGGAGCCTATAAGGGTGACATATATAACCCAATCTTTTTAACAATCGTTAAAAAAAAATTGGAATAGCAGACTTTAGTTGGTAAAATTTTAATATTAGTAAAAACCGGAAACTAATTTATTTTTTACATCAGTGACGATCGACTTTAGAAGTTTACACCCGTTCAAGGTTTGATTTTTATACTTCACTTCTTTTTTGTTTCTTTTCAATAATAAACTAAAATAAAATCATAACGATTGACTAAGTCGATAAATCTTTCGAAGACATGCATTTGAATATAGAAAATATGATATTTGTTTATTGTGATAACATCTAAAATATTTTCTGTTCTACGGTCGTATATACCTCCTCTAACAAAAGATAAAACTGGCAAAGCTGTAAACAAGGTCATCATTTTAGTGAAGTTTTCAAAATGACATCGACCTTATAAACATATAAAACTATAAGTAGACATTTTCAAAGAGACGTTTTCAAACATTCTGAACGTAAACTCTTGTAGTTATAATGTTTAAACATTTTCACAGTACTATAAGTAATAGTAATACATCAAAATGTATTACGTATAGTACTGTGAAATTGTACAAGGTGATCTGCATATTTTGATTAAATATCAACCTTAAAATGGTTAAAGACTTGAAGTACAAGATTATCTGCATATTTTGAATTTTAAACAAAGCTCTTTATGGCTATGCTTTAGCAAATGATAGGCAAGATACCATGCATAAAAATATGTCAACCAACGTCGTCTGTACAAATATAACTAAACAAATTCAATGTTATGTATTATTATGTATATATAAAAGGTGTGTAACATACTCAATTGTAAGAGCTTTACAACCCTATGCACGAACTTTCAATTCTTACAACATTATTATTACACGATTGAAACAAATCAATAAATTACTGGCTTAGCTGAATTCGCATCCCAAACACCTCCTTCCTTAAGGTATTGCATATACCTAGAAAAATCGGGTCTAGCAGTCGCCTTCCTTTTACGGTTTCTCCTTTCAAATAAGCTAAAAAGCGGATGAACCTTGCTCGCTTTCTTCACTTGCTTCTCTACGGTAACTGCTTTAGCTGGACCTTTCGGGTCTGGCACAAATTTAGTTGGAAGTTTTCCAAAGAAGTTGGCAGGCAACGTTGTGGACCTTAGCATTTTAGCGTCCATTAGTACATCTTCGGGTATGGATTCGCTGATCAATTGGTCGTATCCGCGATGAACTTTTCTCGAGCTCATTGCTCTAAACATAGTTCCTGAATTACGGGGAAGAAAGGGTTTTATGGATTGAGTGTGAAGTTTGAAGTGGTGAAAGTCGTAAAAGGTTGAAGGTTTTATAGGCATGGAAAGAATTTTTCTTCGTTATATTTTTAAAAAATTTGGAATTTGTTCACATGGTCTTGTTTGGTTGGCCGAAATATGAAGAGTAAGGTTCTAGGAAAGTGGGTCAGATGTGAGATTGTGTTAAATCTATAGGCCGTCAATTTGTATATTCTAATCTTCTAATACTATTTAATTTGGTCTTCCCATGTTTGAAAATGAAAAAACTATTGGTCGTCCTGTGTTGGGATGTACTATTAAACCTAAATTGGGGTTATCCGCTAAAAACTATGGTAGAGCTGTTTATGAATGTCTTCGTGGTGGCCTTGATTTTACTAAAGATGATGAGAACGTGAACTCCCAACCATTTATGCGTTGGAGAGACCCTTTCTTATTTTGTGCCGAAGCTATTTTTAAATCACAAGCTGAAACAGGTGAAATCAAAGGCCATTACTTGAATGCTACTGCGGGTACATGCGAAGAAATGATGAAAAGGGCTGTATTTGCCAGAGAATTGGGAGTTCCTATCGTAATGCATGACTACCTAACAGGGGGATTCTCTGCAAATACTACCTTGGCTCATTATTGCCGAGATAATGGCTTACTTCTTCACATCGAGACTTTCGTGTTGTAACTTGTCAATAACAAAGTACCCTTTTAGACTTTTAGTAATTTTTGGAATGTGAAAATTTGCTATAGACATCTTAAGACATGCTAAGATGTGTAATTGGTCACGATAATATGTTTTACTGTTTCTTAACAAGTAAACTAATTGCAACATAAGTAGTAATAAGATATCAGGTTAGAAACCTAGAACCGTTCAATTTAGTTTAAATAACATTAAGAATCTTTTACTTAAAAAAATATAATGAATTGGTCTAGGACAGGCTTGAATTATCCTCATTAGTTTTTATAAAAATTTTATAATTATTAATTATAAAAAGTGTTTACTTGTCTTTTAATTGCGCAGCAAGGTGTATTTGTCTTAAATTTCGATTAATTATTGGTAATATAATTTATCATAAATACCGAGTTTTTTTATATGTGAGTTCGTTAAACTGTTGATGTTAAGTAATCTAGTTGCATTATAAACCTCACATAAATCTTGTTGCTATATATTTAACAGGAATGGAGATAAAGAAATCGAGGTCTCTATGTCAACATATTTAACTTTGTAAATTTACAATGATTGATCAAGGTCTCTGAAATTTTCTGGTCACTCTATAGTGGAGTTTTTTATTTGAACATAGTACTTTTGAAATTTATTTAACAAAAGATGGTACTTTAAAATTTATTTAACAAAAGATAGTACTTTTATATAAACCATTGATTTTTGGTTTTTTTCTTTTAATTAATTTTATTTTAGCATGCATATGCACGTACTATTATATGATCATTTAAATCATCATCTTCATATTATTTGTTTGTGATTTCGTTGCATGTTCCACGTTGATAGTAACTTTTGAACTTCGATATAATAAAGTAAAATTGGTGAGAAAATATTTACATTTCCTAATCACTTGGGAAGCATCGAGGTCCCTTCAAATAACTAGATGAAAGGTTGCGTCAATGCGTTGATATGAACCTTAACACAGATTATTGGGAGGTTTCAGAATTGGGGTTGTTTTGATCACAAAACCTCCACGAAAAGATACACTCGGCGAAGAGATGATACACTTTTCTCATTCATGGACCTGATTACGAACTTCAACTCGAATTGGATGGACTGGATTAATTATCTAACTTGAACTTGCACAAACTTTATGTAACTCACTTTATATATCTAGCTTCTTGATGGTTGTTGTTTAGAAAATCGCCGTGTAGAAAAGTTATAACAGTATGCTTGTTTTTTATCTAAACAATCGTACCAGCATACTCACTGAAATGACATAGATTAAATTGGACGATATGTTTTTATTATGCTGCATTACTATCTTATTTTGTTATTCTTTAATTGTGATTCATTTAGTCACTATCTGAATAATACAGTGTTCCTTTTCAAAGAGTTTTGTTTGTGGAAGATATTGTTAAATCTTTTGATTTTAATGAATATAGAATATGCATATTATTGGTGTTCAATTCATGCACTTCAGCTCAAGAATTCATTAGACTGACAATGATTTAAATGATCATATATAATAGTACGTGAATATGCATGCTAAAACAAAATTAGAAGAAAAGATACAAAAAAATCATAGTTTGTGTAAAAGTACTATCTTTTATTAAATAAATTTTAAAGTACTATCTTTTGTTAAATAAATTTTAAAAATACTATAGTCAAATAAAAAGCTCCTCTATAGTGAGTCAATTATGTATGAATCAAGTATGAAATATAACATGAGATTGTGTGAGAGAAAATCTCGTCAAATAAATGAGCGTCAATTCATATCTCATTAGAGGCATCAAGTTTCATGTATTGTCTATAGGAAGAATCTAATATCGTGTATATTAAAAAAGATATTGTAAAGAGTATTAATGTGTACAATTTTACAAAAGATATGAAACATTCAATGGTATCTATCTAACATCTGTAATTTCAATTCCAATCACTACTACATAACAGGTCTTTAGCGACAGCATTTTCCGTCGGAACTCCGTCGGTAACAGCTGTTTCCGACAGATTTGTGACGAAAATAGGGCGTCGGATAATCCTGGTCGGTAATTACTATCCGTCGGAAATCTGTTGGAAACACCGACTGAAAAAACGCGTCAGAAATCTGTTGGTAACTTTTTCGTCGGAAGTCTGTCGGTAAACTTTCTGTCGGAAAACCATCGGAAATAAGTCCGTCGGAAAACTGTCGCAAATAAGTCTATCGGAAATCTGTCAGAAAAATACAAATAGTTTCACTCACTAAAACTCGCATGTATTCTTGCATCTAAAATAACTAAAAAGAGCTCATAAATAAAATAGATAATTCAAAATTAAATAAATGTATTACGGAGATTTAACATTCATATCATAAAAGTTGTAGTTAATCAAAAAGAAATCCGAATCATTCAAAACGTTCAAAATGAAACTAGAGTATTAATCCAAATATTCAAAATGATATGATTTTATTCAACTAAGGCGGAGGGTGTGAATCAGTTAACTTCTTCAACACCGAGTTAATGTCATTCATCATTTGCTGCTATTCTCTCTCTCTTGAGCTTGTTCACGAGCATTCGCCTCCAATTCTCGTTGTTGCACTTGACGCTCCACTTGTCGTTGTAACTGAGCTTGCATCTCTCTTTCGAATCTTGATCTCATTTGTGCGTTGTCCTCTAGCAATCTTCTTATTGTCTCTTCCATTTTGGTACCTACATTGTAATGTCCCATTTAATATTTGAACTACGATATTAAGAAAAGTCCCATTAAAGTGCACTCAATTCCAGCTTCCATGACAGAATGTTGCAACACTTATAGTCATATAAAATGCAAATCCAAACACTCCATTAACAATAAAATGGTTGTAATAGCTATTCCAAAATGTGAATATCCGTCCAAATTCTTGTCTAATATGCAAAAAGAAACTAATAAATTGCATAAATCTCAAGAAATTACCGGGTTCAAGTGATGAACATGTGTTAACACCTTCAGTTCTGCCAGAAATTCTTTTGATGCTTGCATATCCATCTTCTTTATTGGAGCCTTGTACATTGTTCACCACCAACACCAAATCAAGCATGCATATCTGATTTACAATCAAGTTGCTTCTGTGGAAGAAGTACTTGGCAAGAGTGACAATCATTGGAATCAGCGAGAATCACACAGCAATTTATGCAAGTAGGTCATCTGCAACAAATGACTATATGGTGGCAGTCTTTATATTACAAAACGAGCTGATTATGTAAAGAGACAGTCAAGTTCATATACAAGTAACGGTGCTTTGGTGCTACGAATAAATAAACTTCTAAGTTCTACTCCAATATCTGTATGCTACGAAGTTATAAACTTGTGACTCATATCCATACAGTTATGAAGCTTCTGTAAACTGTTCAAACTAACTATCACTATTATCGGACTGCTATAAACAATCGTCACAATCTCTCAATTAAATGACAAATGTAAATACCTCCTTAAAGGAAAAAGGAAATACATAGTACCTTGCTAGAATTGATTCTTTCTTCAAACCAAGCTTTAACCTCTTCAACCTAAAATATCAAGGATAGGGAATGACAATAGTCCTCAATATTCTTTACGAAAAGTATAGATCAGATTAAATACCTTCTTTTTATGAACATAGAGGTCCGCCAAGGAACATGGCTTATACTTGTCTAACCATAACTCTTTGTTGTCCCTTTTATAGCCTTAATCATAAAATAACATCAAGTAAGCTTCAAAAGGGCCAAAATAAAAATGGAAGAAAGGTAGAAGCAAAATAAAAGTTGTATACAAAATAATTTCATATACTAGTAAACACATGTTCAGCATACAATATTGTATTACGTAATAATGTAATCTTGTGTTACTGTTTAGAGGGATTAGTTCAGTCATCATATACCCAAAACAGGATATCACTAACTTGGTTCAGAAACCATAAATAATAAGCTGCACAAAGAAAACTTAAGAAAAGAGTCATATCTTCAAGTTCTTTTGTTAGTCAGTAATAACTAAAAGCTTTACAGATCTTATGTATTTAAATCAGCATATCCCATATTCAGGACCATATACTATCTCAACAGCAAAAGGTTAGTTTTACTATTTGAAATGGATAATTATAAAACCCTAGGGAGGGATAGTGGAATGAAGCATTATTTTCCCCAAATTGACGCGAGAAGTTTTAGCCGTACATGACAAGCTTTGCTAGAGGTAGGGCATGCTTAAGGCAGCTGTGCAAAAGCTTCAGCTTTTTAATTGGTTAATTACTCAAGTACCCTTGCCTCTATAATGTTAGTAGTATAGTACTATCTTTTGTCTATTAGTGTGATTGTGTTTGGCTAAGTGGCTTTTGAGTCTTATGGGGCTTAAACAGTTGAATCCAAAAATGAATTATCCTAGTGCTAATCTACAAAGGGCGGATCAGGCAGGGTTGGATAACATATTAACATGTCAAGTTGACTGCCACCTATCACATTTCACATATTTAAAAACAATTATAAATAATCAATGTTTCAGTTTATTAGGTCGTAAGGATTTGAATATGTAAACATTTCAGAGCTGTAACCAGTTAAGGAACAAAAGATAAGCTGTCATATAGTGGTCGCCATTCCAACCACATAATTAGTAAATAATAATCTCAATATAAAATTACTAGAGTTACTAAAGCTTGATTTCACAACCGAAAGACCTACTGAATACTGAGCACTATCAGTTGAAAAAAGTGTAAAACATGTATGACTTTTTAAGAGCATGTATGAAAGTTCTTTTTAAACTATTAACCCTTTGTCTCATGAAAGCTGCAACAAATTCATAATGCGTTCATTTGAGCCAGTGGCTCATTGTTTCATTTGATATAGAAATTATAATGAAGATATCAATAGAAATCTTGCTAAAGATTTAAAGACGAAGTATGGCTGCATAAGGTTATGACATACATAAAGAGCAGACTTGTTGGAAGCCCGTCACCCCTTTGTCAGTTCGTCCAACAACTACTACATTGCCTTCGAGTGGCCGACCTTTATCCTTTAGAAATCCAGCTTTCCTTTCATCAACAAACTTCCCAAGAGACTTTTCAATCACCCTGTTCAGAAAAGTCTACAAGGAATGAATTAGTATATGTTAGTATATCAAATCTGTATTCACTACAATCACGGGGTTAACTATTCATACAGAACCATCTTACTCTTGAACAATATTTAAGCCCGGTATTCATTCGTGCCCAACTTCCAGCTCGTTTTTGAGCTGCAATAACCACATATTCAGGTTCATCAGAAGGCTCGATACCAATGTCATCAGGCACATGTTGTGTCTGCAAATATATGATTAAGCGTAAGTCATGATAAAGTTTATAATTTTGAGAGGTTAGAGTAGATAGAATGTGCGATACTCTGTTTATCTAAATATTGTCAAACACTAACCTTTGCTCCAAACAACTGAACCAACGTAGTCTGCCCGTTGACTAAATTCGAGTAAAAGTTACCAACTTTTTCCCATGGTCTGGTATGCATAAACACATAAGACTCCCTACAGCATCAACAAAAACAAATCTTATTATCATCCTACCTTATAATAAACAGATTCTACCATAAAACACCGACTCACTTTCACTTTTGTGCAGTCTGTCGATACTAGTAGTTATCATTTAATATATTTGAAACAAAGTCATTATAGTTTATTTTCTAATCTTGTGATTACCTACTTCCTAAATCATAAGTTGCACCTAGCGTAAACAAGAAAACAAGAACTTCGCCATAAGGCTAACTAACTCAGTCATCTGACTCTCATATTTTCTACATTATCCACAATATTACTTAATGATTCATAAGCACTAGAATGGACAACCAAATAGTACATAATCCATGTCATTCGAAATTCATACAACAAAGAAGCAAACCTTGGGCAAATACGCAGACAACCGCGTATGCGCCTCGGATCCAGCCACAAGCGCAAATTGAAGAAAAATTGAAACAACAGACGCCTTACATCACATGAGTAGATAATAGTCAGGCATTTCGTTGATCACTTGGTCTACACATGCAATCCACAACATTCAACCAACAAATCAATCAATCAATCAATCAACTCTTAAATAACCTAACAAACACAGATCAATTACATCATACTAATTCAATACAAAAATTAAAAATAACAGCTGAAATGATCAAATTAACACCTAATAAATTGATATCATATCTCAACGACAATACACTCCAAACTAGTAACAATCAACGAAACACATAATATAAGGAAAAATTGGGGAAAAATATTGGAGCAAAAATTAGGGCAAAAATTAAGGAAAAATTGGGGAAAAATAAGATCAACTGAAAGGAACAGTTAAACCTTATAAGTTTAGAGGATGTGGTCTACGGCGGACGGCGGTGGCGGACGGCAGCGGCGGATGGCGGATGGCGAATGGATGGATGTGGTCTACGGCGAATGGCGGGTGCTCAACTGAAATCACATTTGAGAGGGAAGACTGAAAGTGTGTGTATTTTAGTATAAGCTTTTTTTTTTTTTTTTTAATTGTAAAACAAGATTTTGAATAAAAGAAGTTTGTTAAAAAAAAAGTGAAGTTTGAAAATCTTTGTAGATTTTAATAAGTTTAAAAAAGCTTTTGGATAATTTTGTTGTTAATAAGTCAATAATAAATGGGATTAAGAATATATATGAAAGTTTGATGTATATTGTATAATTTAACACTTGTTTTATTAACTTTTTGTGTATTTGTAATTTGAAACAAAATTATATCAACATGTAATGGTGGAGCCAGAAATTTGGGTTTTTAGTTGACCTGATCGAGTCAAAGGTTCACCGGGTTACAAGTTCAATGGGTTGAACCGTCGGGTCAAACCGGTATTATGACAAATGAAAAAATTATCAAATTTTGAAGATTTCGTAAAGAAAAACATACAAAACTGCTGGGTCAAACCGGTATTATATTCTTCTAGATTTTTTTATAATTCTAGCCAAATACGAGGAATGTAACAATTAGCAAATTTAGAGCAAATAAAAAACGGTCTTACATTATTAGATTATAACTAGTACTCCTAACCTGATTTGAATGGATAAATTTGTATTAATGGCGTTTACTTACTAAAAGTTTGTTTCTTGGACCATGAAATGGGTTGAGGCTAGCTTGAAACATGAGTTGTGGGCGCACACAATAAAAGCATAAAAGAATTTACACCGAAAAGTGTAATCCCGAAAATGATTAAGTTGAAACACGAGTCGACATAGTTTAACATACCATATATGTGCATAATAAATTTTAATATTTCTGTCGGAAATCCGTCGGAAATATTTATTTTAAAATAAATCATTAGAAAAATAAAAAATCATTAGAAATTAAAAACATTTCCGACGGAAATATTAAAAAATAAAAAATCATTAGAAATTAAAAACATTTTCAACGGATTAGCGACGAATAAATATAGATGTCGGAACGGCATCGGAAATTCGACAGTAGATTATGTGAATTACTGACGGATTTCCGACAACAATCGAATCTCTTGGAATTCCGTCGGAAGTTACTCGGAAAAGCACACTTGTCGCTGTTTTGTCGGAATATGGTCGGTAAATTAGCGACGGAAAGGTAGCCGTCGGAAAATCTGTCGCTGAAAGTCCAATTTCTAGTAGTGAATCTACAACTTCTTGGTTGATGGGCCAATCGATTGACCACATCGATACCGGACGCTAGACTTAACCAATAAGATTAGCTGACCGAATAAGCATTCCCAAAACCTCCATCCTTGAGGTATTGCATATACCTTGAGAACTCGGGTCTAGCAGTCGCCTTCTTCTTGCGATTCCTTCTCTCAAATAAGCTAAAGAGCGGATGAACCTTGCTCGCCTTCTTCAGTTGCTTCTCAACAAAATTCAGTTTAGCCGGTATTTTGGGTTCCACCACAGATTTCATGGGCAACTCACCATAAAAGTTGGCAGGCAATGTGGTGGATCTTATCATTTTAGCGTCCAAAATTACATCATCGGCCGTGGGTTCGCTGATGTCCCTGGTGAACTTTCCTAGTGCTCATTGCTCTAAACATAGCTGCTGAGTTGTAGTGAGAATGGGAGGATTCGTGGTTGAGTGAGGATTTTGAAGTGATGAATGTCGTTAAAGACTGAAGGTTTTATAAACATTGAACGCATTTTTTTAATTCGGAATTTCGTCACATGCATGGACTTGTTCTTGTATGGTAGGCGATACGTTAGAAGTAACATTCGTGGAATGTGGGTTTTGGTGTTTGTTTTTTCTCTAAAGATATGAGGTCCAACATAAATAATTAACAATGGAGGCTCAGTGAAACAGGATGCGGTGGCCATCTAAGGCCAGAGCTAGTACCAAATATAATCGGGTGCATAAAATCTTTTGAACCGTAATACTAGAAACACATTTCGAAGTACCAGGCGCATTTAAGATGCATTTAGAAAAAATCAGTGTTTTTTCAAAAATTAACACTACATCGAAAAAATCCATTGGGTTTTCGGGCACCCGCGGAAACCCCATAGCTCCATCCCTGTGGCCATCACTACTTGCGACGGCATCAAATATGATGTTGGGTATGGTCATCACTACTTGCGACATCGTCAAATAAGATAATGGGTATGACGACGTCAGGCTTGAGTTGAGATGGCTTCAAAGAGGCCGTCTTCACACACTGATCCGTCACACTTTGATTTATTTTTTCACTTTTGGACGCTTTGGTGACCACGTCCGAGATGCAGGTCACAAACTTGAAACTTGTCTTTTTAATTTGTATTTTCGTCTAAATAAGCCCAAATCTTGTATGTTTAGAGCAAATGCATTCCTAAAAACCTAAAACTTAAAGGAAAGGGTTTAGGGCAACAAATATGCAATGTGCAAAAAGTTAAACAATAAATTACCTCTAAAAAACGTATGATTTTGCGTCTCATCAACACGTCGCACAACAACGTTTATACATTGCCATAACAAAACATTCCATTAAATAAAAAAATACAACATTACAAATAATTACAATTCATTACATTATACTACCTCAGTCATAATCTTATTGTCCATCTTTCCTTTTCGGTTTATCCCAAATTAATTGTCCATCACTATATATTTTCACGACTTAATTGAAAAACTATGCTAGTTTAGTGTGGATTTTTCATCCTAAATGACCCAAGTATAGTTTGACCGAGCTAAATCAGGAGAGTACTAGTTTCTTTCATGTTTTTTTATTTTTCCTTGTATCATTTTTGGTACATTTTAAGAACATTAGAGACAATATTCAGCTTTAAGTGTAGGGAGGGTAAAAATGGACACCTTAGAAACTAGTCTTGTGTTAGCTATATGTTTGTTCTTTAGAAAATGTGTAATAAACCGAAAGAGATACTTGTAAACGTAATTTAGCACCAAATTAAAAATATATATATATGACATTTACAAAAGAAACTTTAGTCTTAATAAATCGTCTAATGGATAGGATTTGCATAGCTAGCACAAAAACCCTACAACTCAAATTTTCAACCAAAAAATGTGAGGTTCGCCTTTAGATATTTAGGGAAAAGCATTCACCATTTACACTTATGAGTGTAGCGGTAGTATATAGATTCTAGAACTTACTTTAGTGATGCATTATGAGATCGCTAGTGAGATCGCATTCGTGTGTTTTAGGATTAACTAAATGATGAGAGGTATTAAGATAACCCCTATTTTAAACCTGTTTATTATAATTTTATTAACTTCATTGGTCAAGAAATTACCCCACACCCTTGCTCTGTACTCATTTTTAGTACAACCCCTAGTACACCCTTCTGAACCTAGCCTTTTCGCGGTTCTCGTGATATTTCAGTGGATTCCGAAATATTATTGAAGAGCATTGTTTACACTTCACCCCAAAATGTACACCTGAATCGCCTTAGTCTTCATTGTATGTACTCATCTTTAGTGCATTATTGTTACAACATATATTGTTAATACAAATAAGCCGTAAAAACGTTTATTTATATTTTACGATCTTCTAATGTTTTGTCGATAACAAACGTAAAATCATTTTAACGAAACAAATAAAATACGTAAATGGTTTCAGCCAATAGTTTTCTAACACACTTACGTTTTCACATAAAACACTAAAACAAGTATAAGTGATTTTATGATTTAGTAATACATATGTACAACAACTAGTGTTTTCATATTGGGCAAATATATACATAACTAGTATGTATTATAATGGATAATACAATTGGGTAGAAACTTAAGTATTTGACCCATTAACAAAATACATTGAATGTAGTTGGGTACAAGCCATGGAGCTTGACCCATAACCCATTGCATGACATCATGCTTATGTCATATATGGATATTATCCATGACCCATGGTTTTAATCCATGGCTCATAGTTTTAATCCATGTACCATGGACTAGATGCATTGCATCTTATAGATACATTGTATCTACTTGATATCCATGATCCATAACCCATGACCCATGACCCAAAACCCATGGGCAAAAGGGAGCGTCCCACGGATCCCCTGTAATACACTGGACGGATCCCTCAATTGAGGGATCCGTGGGATCCGTGGAACAGTAGCTATTTTCTCTCTATAAAAAGTGAGCCATTTCTTCATTTTTTCTCACCCCTTTCTCACATATTTTCTCTTTGAGTTATAAACTCTCTAACCCCAGATCCAAGTGATCTATGTATGTAGTTTTGTTTTTGTGTGATTCTCTAGGTTCCTCTTAAAGGCGAGATCACCATCTTTTGAAGACGAGCAAACTCAAATCCATGAGTTGCCATGCTTCGTTATCATCAAGACTACTGAGGTTCTCTTGTTGATAGTTCTTTTATTTCTCATAAGAAGTGTAGTGTTGAAGACATTAGTGAAAGATGTCTAAAAGAGTCAAGACGAATACATTAGTGAAGGGTGTCGATCTTCCGTATAGAAAGCACTAGTGAAGGGTGCTTAGAAGTCAAGGCTAAAGGCATTAGGGAAAGGTGTCTTGAAGATCGAGTCAAAGGCATTAGTGAAAGGTGCTTTAAAGATCGAGTCAAAAGGCATTAGTGAAAGGTGCCTAAGGTGTACATTCGATATGGTGTGATTCGATGTACAAGATAGATTAGTATTGGGTCAAAATATATTGATATCCTTGTTGATGTTGTGAAAAGGAGTAGGTCTCCTTTGGGGTTAGGTGCTTTGTAGTGTTTGGGTAGTAGCTCTTCCATTGTAATGGAACTCGGTATTTAGCCTAGTACCGGATAAAGGGTAGGTGACGTTGTGATAGGTTTAGTTCTACCTCGTGGAAGAACCCGGTATCTAGCCTTGTACTGGATAAAGAGTAGGCAACGTTGTGAAGGCTTCTCCGCCATAAGGAGTTGGTGTCGTGTAGTGTTTACGAACTCTCGAGTAGATGACTCGGAGAGTGGAGTAGGGCAAGGAAGGTGTCCTTGTAGCCGAACCACTATAAATACTCGCGTTGTGGTTTTGTGCTTCTTACTCCTTATCTCTTCATTACATACTTATATATGCTTGTCTATCAACATCCAACATAGATGTTTAATAGATTGACATAAGTCGATCTAAATAGTTTAAAACCAAGTTTTAATCGGTAAAACTATTCAACCCCTCCCCCATTCTAGTTTTCCACAATTGGCATCAGAGCTTCGTTACCAAGTTTCTTAAAGTATATTGTACTTTAAAAACTTGATACGATCCGTGGTTAATTGAAAACTACAAAGAAGGTCTTTTATAAAAACAAATACCATGTTTTTAAAACTCTTTGTTTGGATGTTGATTAGATGACAACATTTTTTTTACTTACTATTTATTTAATTGCACTAACCTTCTTTGTCATGTTGCTTAGTTAAAGCTCATACCTACCAAGCCATAGGAACAAGAATATCTTCCCTAAGAAGGTATCTTAAACATGAAGGAACCGGAATTGTCCACTGACACTTGTTGTGTCATTTGTAAAGACATTCCTAAGTGTATTAGAGATATGACTTTCCTCTTATCTCTAAATAACATTAGCTTGATAAATAAGTATGCTTACATAGGAATTTATATAATTATCATGTGTGCATATTTATATATTACACGTAGCTTCGTTAGGAAACTTTTCTCGCATACGCGTTGCTCTTTCGTCTAAAGTCGAGGTTTATAGAATTTGTGTTTTATTTCATTTAATCCAAAATTCATATCTTTCTAAATAATAAAACAAAACACAAATCTCAAAAATTCCTCTTTCCCCATAAAAACTCACTCCGACATCCACTCCACCCTCACTTTTTCAAATCTTCCACTTTCAAAAATTACCTCTCATTCAAAACTTCATCTTCCTCCTCATCTCATCTCATCTCAAACTAAAACAAAGAAGGTTCGTCATCAACATGGTTTAGATCGCCCTCGTAGTCATCGCCTTAACACTCATCGCTCTCGTGTTCCCTACGATGAAGTTCTCATATGGAGACATATACTTTGTGTTGTTAATCTACATTGGTGTTATATACCCAATCCTTTGTATCATTCTTAGCATTGAAATGAAATATTACTAATATTCTAGTTTATCTAGTTTATTCTCATAATGTTTTTGTCATTTCTTTTGATTTATATCTTTTGTATTTTTTGTGATACATTAGAAACCATTAATGCATGCTAAAAGAAAATGTAGGCTAATACATATATATTGGTATAAACCTATAAAGATGTAAAAACCTATGTTTTTATCAAAAATCTTGTTCCTGTTACTACAGATCCACGGATCCCTGTAGATATACTAGCTGGATCCCTTATGGAAGGGAACCGTGAGAACCGTCCTTCTGGATAACAGTTTTTCATGCAAATTATAAACCGTTTTCTTCCTAAAAGAAATGTTCCACTAGAATGTCAAACATTAAGTGAGTTAATTATCATTGTTAATAAACATCTTGTAAAAACGTTAGGTAATCATTGTTTTGCCCGTAATACGTCACATCCTATTAACTCTTCCTTTCTATAGGTCTCGCTATGTCGCATGAGTATGAGTTTGATTTTTCACTCACTAGCGTCTACACCCCTAACATCTCTCTTGAGCCCAACACACCTGGAAATGATGTCCGTGGGTTCAATAATCTCGAAACCCGTCATTTCCATAAAGGACGTATTGTGGATACTCCTCTACAATACGAAGAAGGCATCAATACCTCCTTCCGAACCATAGGACTAGAATGTCTTCTCGAAATTAATGAGAAAATATGTCCGAGGTTTGCATTGGAATTCTTTCGTCAAGTTGAACTCGTTCGTAACGAGGATCGCTATCTATCTCTTTGGTTTTGGATCAAAAACCAAAAGTTTACTCTAACCTTTGGGCAAGTTGCTCACATCCTCCGAATTCCAAATCATGGATAATGTGCCTTCACTGAAGATTGGTCTCTTGATTCTCTCTT
This sequence comes from Chrysanthemum makinoi, assembly GCA_910596185.1. Taxonomy (NCBI): domain Eukaryota; kingdom Viridiplantae; phylum Streptophyta; class Magnoliopsida; order Asterales; family Asteraceae; genus Chrysanthemum; species Chrysanthemum makinoi. The sequence goes on along the minus strand of OU343218.1, from coordinate 197,780,559 downwards.
CAACTTTCGTGAAGAAAATAGTCCATATTGTTCACACATACCTTCCCCGGAAGACTTGACTCCCATAATATGCAAACCCCATTACTCCGATCCAAACATTATCTACACACGGGATATCCGAGAAGAGTACAAGGGTCTTGCACTCATCCTACGAGCAAATGCTTGGAGTCTTAGGGGAAATCGAGAAATCCTTCCCGCTTGTTGTGCTCACATAATGTATTGTTTGCTAACACAACAACCATACAATCTCTCCTACTTCTTCGCAAGGCGAATTGTATATCTTCAAGGCTCCAACAATAAACCAATCCCTTATGGAATGTTCTTGACACGCCTTTATCATCACATCATGTACTTCCACCCTCAATTTCAAAGTCCGTTGTACGTACTTGTGAACAAGATGATGGAACCTCTAAACACTTCTCTCATGAAGACTTTCTTCATTCCTGAATCGGCAAACACTCATCAACCATTTGATGATCCATCTAGCGAAAACGCTCAAGGAACTTAGCCTTCTTTCAAATAGGGTCATTCCAAAATATCCTTACTTTATCAATGTAATGAAATTTCCTTCATGAAACAAAATATCTTACTTTTGATATCTCTACTACATTAGTGTTAGAACCTCTTAGAAAAACACTAACTTTGAAATATGATGCATTGTGCAACCCTTGCATATCTTTTGTAAAGGTTCTGCTTAGCAAAGAGACGGATCCCAAAGTTTGTGCTAGACGGATCCCTAATCTTAGGGAACCGTGGGATCCGGCAAACAGAAATGCAATTGCAATCATTTTATTTCAAAACATGTCTTTAGATCACTTGACACTAAGCTAGACATTGTGTCTTAGGACAAATTAAGTCCTTATCAAGTTGAGTAAAAGTTTCATACTCACGAATAACTCATTTAGATCACTATCAAAACGCTTGTGGATCTATCGTTTCATCAAAACTCATTACTCTCCCGCTCTTATACTCACACATGGTCCCTCACATGTTAATTCATCTAGCTTTAGAAATATTTCAATTTTAGCAAATTGATTGTAGTCATCCTTACCTCAAATAGGTCAAAATGGATCAAATTCTAGCTTTTCCATCTGAAGCTTTTAGGATATCCTCCAAAAGGTTACCTTAAGTTACTATCTGATCTCTAGGATCATTTAGCTCCATTGGACACTCTCAAATCTTTAGTGTCATCCTTGGTCACTCATTGGTACTTATAAAAGTTCCAATTTCTTCCATAAAAGGCAATCATTAGCTACACCACTCATTGCCCTTAAGCATTTAAGTACCCTTTCATTTAAGACACTTAGATGGACTGAAACACTCAAGAAGGTATAGGCATTATACCTTACAAACATCATTGTTATCTTTTCTTAGCTGTTGAGAGACGGATCCCTAGGATTAGCCTAGACGGATCCCTCATTGGAGGGAACCGTGGGATCCGTATGACAGATTCATGTCAACTCTAGTTAAAATAATCATTTCAAGCTCATCTTGCTAAACTTGAACACTTCATCTCATCTTAATTAAGTTCCTAGATCAGTACAACTCTGAAGTTGACTCTTGTGCATGCTAATCATCACATTCCAAGGAATTTTAGTAGCTTAAGTCTTGAATGCACTTGACAAATCCCTTGCTTTATAAACCACATTGTTAGGACTCCTAAAGTCATCACCTTCATCTTCATTTTCTGCACTTAGAAATCTTTACAAACCTCTTTGAATCATCTCATTATGAGGAAAGCTCCAAGTGGTAACTCATCCACCAAAGGACCACCCAAGAAAATTGCTCGTGTTGTACACGAAATTTCTTTAACCGAATCATCTCCGGTTAAATCCACCAATGCTAGGATTTCTCCTCCACCAACTCAACCATTTAAACCAATTCCTAAAAGGATAGTTCCCACAAAACTACCAATGTCTAACACCACCATACTTCCTAAACCAAACAATCCTATTTCCACTAAACCATCACCATTGGTGCCTAGATCCCTATCATTCACCACTCCACTTTCATCACCACACCTCTACAATCTAGAGGACTTGCCACCTAGGCCATCTCATCCTCCACCACCGGAAACATTCTCCTCATTAGGAGGAATAATGGAACAAAATCAAGGTGTTGAATCAACACTAGCTCCGGCTTCCTTTTCGTCGTCACCATCAAATAATCCCATTTGGATTATGAGAAATTATCAAAATCAACCACCCGACCGCATGGAAGTTGACACCTCTCTTCCACCACCATCATTCTTGGTCGAGCCATCTTCAAATGCGCCTCCACCAATCCCTCCATCGTTTGAGGCTCCTCAACCCGCTTCACTTGATCCTTCACATCAATCAATTTCCTTTCTTCCATCAGCACTACCTAGCCATGACAAAGATTGCTATCATTGTCAACATGTTGAAAGTTTGATACATGAAGTACGGGAAGATCAACGTTTCATGTTTTATCACCTCCTCGAACGTTTCAACGAGACTAAACCTAAACAAACTTGAGCTAGAGTATTTTAGTGGTGTCCTAGTATCAAGCTTGACTTAGATAGTCTAGTAACTCAAAGTCATGTATCGTTCATTTTCCTAGTTTTTAGAGTCATGTATATCATATCTCTAGTTTTATTAAATGAAATTACATGATATTTGCTATATTTCTGAGTATATGATTATTGGTATAGTTCATATCTCATTTTGATGCCAACTTTTTCATGGTACATCACATTTTCTGTATCTTAATAACAGATAGACGGATCCCTACGTTTTGCCTACACAGATCCCTCCAAGTAGGGAACCGTGCAATAGAAGACTAGTTTTCTACTAACTTGAGTGTTATTTGCAGGAAATTATGCATTATATACTTGTCTTCTAACCTTTGTTTTGTAGATTTTCAATTTACACGTAAAGACTTTGACACTCTAAAGCTAGGGGAGCTTTGTGTCAAAGCATTACATTGCAAGATCACTTGCAATATTAGGATTACATTTCATGACGTCCCTTTGCAAAGTTGCAATCATCAAGGGGGAGCATATTCGTCAATTAAACGAAATATTTTGCAAACTTAGTTGCAAATGAACTAGCTTAGTATTTTTTTTCTTGACGCCCTAACAAAGGGATGGACTCGTCAAGGGGGAGTTAAGACGAGAACTCTTCCCGTCACTTGCTCTCAATTTTATTTTATTTTTCTTTCTCTTCACATGTTTTTCTTAAAACAATGTGTTAGTTCCTTTCTAAACCTCTTTTTGTTTCGACAAAAAAGGGGAGAAGAAAGTAAAAACTACAAACTCAAACTTTTACGAATTTTTGTTTTTCCTTAAAATAATTTTACGTTTTGTCATCAACAAAAAGGGGGAGATTGTTAATACAAATAATCCGTAAAAACGTTTATTTATATTTTACGATCTTCTAATGTTTTGTCGATAACAAACGTAAAATCATTTTAACGAAACAAATAAAATACGTAAATGGTTTGAGCCAATAATTTTCTAACACACTTACGTTTTCACATAAAACACTAAAACAAGTAGAAGTGATTTTATGATTTAGTAATACATATGTACAACAACTAGTGTTTACATATTGGGCAAATATATACATAACGAGTATGTATTATAATGGGTAATACAATTGGGTAGAAACTTAAGTATTTGACCCATTGACCAAATACATTGAATGTAGTTGGGTACAACCCATGGAGCTTGACCCATAACCCATTGCATAACATCATGCTTATGTCATATATGGATATTATCCATGACCCATGGTTTTAATCCATGGCCCATAGTTTTAATCCATGTACCATGGACTAGCTGCATTGCATCTTATAGATACATTGTATCTACTTGATATCCATGATACATAACCCATGACCCATGACCCAAAACCCATGGGCAAAAGTGAGCGTCCCACGGATCCCCAGTAATACACTGGACGGATCCCTCAAGTGAGGGATCCGTGGGATCTGTGGAACAATAGCTATTTTCTCTCTATAAATAGTGAGCCATTTCTTCATTGTTTCTCACCCCTTTCTCACATATTTTCTATTTGAGTTATAAACTCTCTAACCTCAGATCCAAGTGATCTATGTATGTAGTTTTGTTTTCGTGTGATTCTCTAGGTTCCTCTTAAAGGCGAGATCACCATCTTTTGAAGACGAGCAAGCTCAAGTCCATGAGTTGCCATGCTTCGTTATCATCAAGACTACTGAGGTTCTCTTGTTGATAGTTCTTTTCTTTCTCATAAGAAGTGTAGTGTTGAAGACATTAGTGAAAGATGTCTAAAAGAGTCAAGACGAAGACATTAGTGAAGGGTGTCGATCGTCCATATTGAAAGCACTAGTGAAGGGTGCTTAGAAGTCAAGGCTAAAGGCATTAGAGAAAGGTGCCTTGAAGATCGAGTCAAAGGCATTAGTGAAAGGTGCTTTAAAGATCGAGTCAAAAGGCATTAGTGAAAGGTGCCTAAGGTGTACATTCGATATGGTGTGATTCGATGTACAAGATAGATTAGTATTGGGTCAAAGGATATTGATATCCTTGTTGATGTTATGAAAAGGAGTAGGTTTCCTTTGGGGTTAGGTGTTTTGTAGTGTTTGGATAGTAGTTCCTCCATTGTAATGGAACTCGGTATTTAGCCTAGTACCGGATAAAGGTTAGGCGACGTTGTGATAGGTTTGGTTCTACCTCGTGGAAGAACCCGGTATCTAGCCTTGTACCAGATAAAGAATAGGCAACGTTGTGAAGGCTTCTCTGCCATAAGGAGTTGGTGTCGTGTAGTGTTTACGAACTATCGAGTAGGTGACTCGGGGAGTGGAGTAGGGCAAGGAAGGTGTCCTTGTAGTCGAACCACTATAGATACCCGCGTTGTGGTTTTGTGCTTCTTACTCCTTATCTCTTCATTACATACTTATGTATGCTTGTCTATCAACATCCAACACACATGTTTAATAGATTGACATAAGTTGTGACAACTCGCAATTTCAGGTCATTTCTCAAAACAATTTATGCGTTACAATTTCAACATTTATCGTAAACTAGGTTTACGTGTTCCAAATTCGCGTAACCTTAAAGGTTTAGCGGCGAATTCATGATCATATCATCACGAACATTTCATATGGACTAAGTTTAGTCTACATTTCATTAACATCATTTGCATCACGTTAATTCATGACATTGCATTTCACCTTAACCGCGTAAATTTTATATTAAATAACGTTATCGCGTGAGTTATTATTTTGAATATTTAATCCGTTACTTCCAAAATGATCCGACATATTTTTATACTTACATTAGTTTATAAAAACTATATTTTGAGTTTACCTAGTGTTCTAAATTTATTTTGTATATAAATCGTTAAATTTATATTATTACGACGTTTTTCTTAAAAACTATACGATACTTATTTTATCACTCAAATTTTACAAGGAATGTATTTTTACAATTTTTATGATCTCATTATACTTTATTTTGATCTATTAAAAGTTACTTTTACCTAAAAGCTACCATTTACCTTACAAGTATTATTACATAACATTTACTTACATATTTCTTTTAACAATTATACATAATAAAATGAAGAAGAAAAAAAATATATTGAGGAAACAAGATCCCCAAAACCGCCTATGGGGAAATAGCATTTAATGGTTTGAAAAATTTGCTTCTTGAAAGTATAGATTTATACTCCAAGGCTACACTCATTCATTCTCACTCAATTATCAAGTTAGTGTTTTTTTTCTCTCTTTGGTTCCTCCTTCATCATAACCGGTTCTCACAAGGGTGTACAAGGGATCACAAAAATTTTACAAGATTCAAGTAATAACAATCTAGAACACACTCTTGATAAGGTTTTGAAATAAAAACCTTGGGTGTTTAGGCTAACCTTTGTTCTTTACACCTCATCAAGTTTACTTGTAAGCATATCATTTACATTTTTCATGTTTCCTTATCATTTCATATTTATCTCTTCATATTTGGAACAAGCATGCATGACTTATGTTGATTTATACCATTTTACATGATTTTTAGAGTTATATATATATATATATAGGTCATCCTATAATTATTCCCTTGGTATATTTTGGTCTTGATGATGTTTAGGAAACCATGACACCCTAAGAAGGTGTATGGTAGGATTAGATTAGCTTTGGAGTTGATTTGAAGGGATTGAAATAGGTTTAGTACGAGAAAAACTATTTTCGATAAGTATAAAAAGTGTTCTGTCTTTATTTTGTTTTTCTGGAAAATCCGACAGTAGGCACGAATTTTTGGCCTTGATATTTAGAAAATATACTTTAAAACGAATCCGTGGCAACGGATTAAAACGGAGTTATAACGAAGAAGTTATGGATTTTACAAGTTTGACGAAGAAATATATATTTTTCTGAAATTTCAGCATACTATTTTTATTTTGTACGAGTCAAAAACGAGCCTTAAGCTTTACAAATTATTTCGACTTATCAAAAATGTATTAGTATACTTTGATACGAAGCTAAGGACGTATAATACGTAGAAAACGGATTTGAAACGACAAAGATATACACGTTTTCATAAAATAGCCGTAACTATTATTTTCTGAAAAACTATATTATTTTTACGAGACAAGTATTACGGTAACCAAAACGACCATGTTGAAGGCTATTTTTAACTATGATGTAGAACTTTTTGGAACGAGATGTCTTCTAATAAAATCGAGATCACCAAACATATTTTCTAAAACGACCAACCGTTTGTATAGCGGAGTTGTAATAAATTATTTACGAATGCTTAAACTTGGCCGAAACTCACTTTTGAACCACAATTCGACAAAATCACCATCTTTAACCTTTAATATCTTTATGTTCGAGACCTCTATGACGAAAACTCATGTACTAAAACTTCTAGATTTTGATACAAGCTTTTCAAAACCGTCGAGTTCGTTTCCTAACGTTCGACGTACACCATTTTACGACTAGTTTTTCAAAGCCATTTTTGTCACTTTCATGAAATTTCCGACGACATTGTTTTACGACATGAGTTTTGACGTAAATACTTTGACGTAAATACTTGTAAATACTTGTAAAGTCATTTTTGAAGGGTCAAGACGTCAAAAGAGTATTTTTCGACGATAAGTAATATTTTCAAAACTCGCAAATGGTATAAATAACATACGAAATGCATGCATGACATTACATTGTAACTCATTACATATCATATCATTGGTAATAGGTCCAGATTAAAGCATCACATTATACCTCGGTGTACTCACTCTTGTCATCATACCAGTTTATCAAGTGAGTTTTCATAGCCCGTTTTACAAGTTTTTTTTACATTATTTCAAACCTACGGGGGAGAATACATTGCACAACATTTTATTACGATACCAAGTATGTTAAATTCATTTACATTGCTTGAGTTACAACGTTAAAAGTCCCCACTTTAATGCATGAGCCGTTAATTTTCTAGAAGCGGGTGTGAGTGGATAGATCTATCGAGGGTGACACCTCCATCCGGGTTGGTGAATCCCAACTAGTCATCCGGATGCATTTCATTCATAAACATTATTAGAGTTGTTTGGCAAGACACTCTGTTGGGGCGTACAAAGCAATTGTAACATTTTTACGTGACCTAATTGTCATGCCTGTAACATTTTTTTATTGACATGATTGTCATGCCTGATCTATACTTGCGTGATCGTATAAAACATTTACATAAACCTATGATTTCTCACCAACATTATTGTTGACCGTTTTAGCAATGTATTTTCGGTAACTAAGGCATTATCATCATGGCATGGTTAAGGAACCACCTTTTGAGTAGGCGTCGACTTGCATTATTGTACATTATGACACTTTCTTTCAAAACCATCGTTTGGACTTGTAATATATTTATATTTCCACAAACTTTGTAAACTTTTGGGACCTATACTTTGTAAACTCTGATTGTTTTATTAAATCAAACGATGTTCTTTTCAAACGACACTTTAGGTCGTTCTATATAACTGTGATTGTGGTGCTATGACAGTCAATCCCCAGGAATTTCATTCCGCTGCAAAACAGGTAAATTGGGGGTGTGACATAAGTCGATCTAAATAGTTTAAAACCAAGTTTTAATCGGTAAAACTATTCAACCCCCCCCCTTCTAGTTTTCCACATATATGTTAAACCCTTAGTTAATTTTCTAGCTGATTACACGGTTGCTAAGTCGAGCCTTTTGTGGTGTACACAGTTTTGGGATGATTGAGACTCATGAGTTTAGTACTATTGATATGGAGAAATGGGGAAGATGCCAATTTATTACCCCTAAGTACATTAATGTTTAAGTACTCCATGTTTAATGATCTTCTTAATTCGGGTCATTAGTTAGTTATTTGTAAAGTATGTAAAAGTTCAAGTGTAGGGATGTAATTATAAATCCCTTATATATTGATGTATTATTTAGCGGATGGTAGGGCTAAAGTATATAAAAAAATTTATAATAATAATAATAAAAAAATAATAAAAAAGAAAGACATACGGACTACCATCCTGCATTTTTATTTATGTTTAACTCAAAATAGTGTCAAGAAAAGAAAAGAAAGAGTTTGATGTAGAGTTTGTATTCGTTTTTAGTCAATCGAGTCTTGGCTTAGCAACGCCACATTAAGCATGTATTTAGCTTAGATAATTAGTTTGCCACCAGTAAAAATTCCCTTGTATCCAACAAAACTATGTTTTTCATACCCTTACACCTACATTACAACCCTTGTAAAGTCCTATTTGATAGTTTTATTCTAGGTGCTTTCGCCAAAGCGGTGAAAGTTTGATCCTTTATCAAACCTATGGTAATCTATGTGTTTTGACAGGTAGAGAGTGTTTATTTTTCTGTTTCCATACATGTTATATCACTTATACATCAGATGAAATAATCCAAACACTTTATGTGAGGTGCTAGTATGTAATCTCTGTGCTTATTTTGACTATTGTAGAACGCGTTATGTTGTAAATTATTTTTAAACTAATGCTAAATGCCCCCGAGCTTGTAAATTGACTAGGATAATAACACATATGTTTGAGAACAAGCAAATCCCAAGTATAGGTATATTTGATGAGGTGTAATTTTATGCGTTTTTAACGGGTCATTTAGCTCTAAATCCGTGTATATTTGATCATATATTGCCCTAAATCATTTCTATTTGCATATTAGGTACTTGGGAAGAAAATGCTGGAAAATCACATGTTTTGGGCTCGATTGGATGATAAAACAAAGAAAATGGCAAAGTCAAGGAAAACGTCCCAAATTGGCATCGAGACGGAGTCACGTTTCCTTAGTGATGTCGTCACTTGAAGATTAAAGATCAAAAGTTCCAGAATTTACAAGTGACCATTCGGGTTCTGGAGACCGCCTACTCTGACCACGTCGTGACCAAAGTACGATTCTATGATGTTTCAGATTTTACAATCGACCACCCAGCCTCTGATGACCACTTCATTCTGACCACGTCACTTAGGAGATCATGAAGAGCGTCGACGTTACACCTCATAACCCGACACTGTTACATCAAGTCGGTGCCCTAATCCAAAACCCTAATGAAGGCGAGCTGACGGCGTCACAACTATAAAGTGACGTAATCAAAATTGTATTCCTATATATATATATTCGCATATTCTTCATTAAAAAGAGTGAACTTAGAGAGACTCTTTGAAGATACTTTGTGTGCCGAACTTTACAGCTTTTGTAAGGGTTTTAGCCTCCATAACTCCCATGTTTTATTGAAGATAAGTTATTCAACCTTTAATCATTAGAATATGTCTATGTGTTGTGTGATTGTTTCTTTATCTTCTTTTCTATTTAACATGCTAGGCTAATTTAACTAAGTGTTTACTTAGGATTGCATGAAACCTAGTTATTGATTATTGTGTGTCGATTCTTGTTTAATTAGTTGTGAATTACGTTAGGAGTAGGAAAACTGGCTAGGTATATCTACATTTAGGGCTGAGCAATCCCGACCGACGACCGACGCCCGACTCCGACCGACAACGACCGATACAAACCGACCTTAACTCAGGTCGGGACTCGGTTTGGGTTTTCAGGCTCGTCGGGACTCAGGTCGGGTCGGGAGTCGGGATTACCTGGGATAACACAAAGAAAACCATACAAACCGGTTTGTTTCGGGACTCGGGTCGGGATTCTGGATTACCCGAACTAGAATCGGGTCAAAATTCGGTTAGGATTTTCAGACTTGTCGGTATCGGGATGGGTCTGGATCGGGTCGGTTTCGGCTCGATGCTTGAATGTCAGACTAAACGCTTAGTTTTAAGTAACTTGATGTTCGTTGTATTTAATGCGTGAGTTGTGTTCGCATTGTGACAATTGAGATTAAAAGGGCATTCTTAGGCGCCGCTCAATTAGAGCATAATTCATAGAGTAGAGAGTAACCAACCCTGGTTGGTATTAAGGAATACAATGCTCTAACTAAACAAGGACGTGACAAATCGACTAATCAGTAAGAAATAACTACGGAGTAATGAAATTCTAAGTAATACGCTTTACCTATTATACGATTTCACCAATTTACTTTTCCGCACATTAGTTTAATTAGTTTTTATTTTAACTATTAGTTTTAAAAATCAAACTCTTCAAACCCCGAGATTTTTACTTGCTTTCTAAAAATAAAAAACACAAAAATAATCTTCCATCAACCCATAGACTTAGATCGATATACACCTCGATCCTTCCAAAGCTATTCCCTTAGAGAACGATCAATCCCCCGTGTCCTTCTTATACTACACTATAACGATTATGTATACTTCCAAGGAGGATTATAAAACTTCAGTACTACAACCCCCATATCGTAGTTGCATCTACTTTTGTAGGTGCATCTCAAATTTGTGGTTGTGGTTTCTTCTCATTCTTCTCATCTTAATTAAATTTCTCATTTGATCCTAAGTCATGTATGATGTCCTAAAATAAGTAATACAATTAACAATGGAGGCTCTTCCATGAGAAATTAAGTATAATATTTATATATTACCCACTCAAGAAACATAAAAAACACAAAATAATCTTCCATCAACCCATAGACTTAGATCGATATACACCTCGATCCTTCCAAAGCTATTCCCTTAGAGAACGATCAATCCCCCGTGTCCTTCTTATACTACACTATAACGATTATGTATACTTCCAAGGAGGATTATAAAACTTCAGTACTACAACCCCCATATCGTAGTTGCATCTACTTTTGTAGGTGCGTCTCAAATTTGTGGTTGTGGTTTCTTCTCATTCTTCTCATCTTAATTAAATTTCTCATTTGATCCTAAGTCATGTATGATGTCCTAAAATAAGTAATACAATTAACAATGGAGGCTCTTCCATGAGAAATTAAGTATAATATTTATATATTACCCACTCAAGAAACACCTGTCACACCCCTGCACCAACCCAAATCTCAATCACCCTCTGATGTGGGTTTTGGAGTTTATTTGATGAGAATTTCGTATGAGAAATTACGAAAAGGGGGCGCTCTCTTGGTTGGATGTTGGTCCAACCTACTACGAGGTTCCCGTATCCAGTAACCCAACCTATACAAATGGCATCCATCAAATTCACGTACTTAGTCGAAACGACAAGTCCATCGCGGGTAGTACCCGACTTGTTTTGGTATTGCATAGAAGTACCGGGGGGGGGGGGGGTACAATGACACCACTCTAGCTCATCAACACCTGAACACCTTAAGGAAATACCGATCAACATAGAATAGTTTGTTCATTGAACATATGACTACGAACTCCTTGACGACCTAATCATGCACTGTCGCCACTTACAGAGGTCTCGACGACCCTGACTCTCATGTGTGGACTTTTAAAAGAGTGATAAAAACTTGTGCACGGACATGTCCTTGTAGCCTATCATATGTTTCAATAAACACTCGCTGATACGACAATATCATGGTTCAAAAATCAGGCATTTAGGGTTCTCGTGGTCGTCTACACTGCTGAAACATGCACACTAGAAAATAAACACAGAAGTTTTGCAGACCGGAACCCTTTCGTACAGGACTTCTAAACAATGATATAACCTACATTTTAACATACAAAAAGGGTGTTAAGAAAATTTGCTTGTTAATCCTGCTAGTAGTAAGCTTCTTTACTTTTTTCAGCTGCACGGAACACCTTCTTTACACTTCTTGATCCTTCACGTCCTAGATTCAGGTATCTTGGGAATATCACCACCATCGTTGCGTCAGGTATCTACCTGTATTACACAGATGAGACTAGGGTTGCAAACCTATTACAAGCTGAGCGAGTACGAACTTGGGTAAAACCCTAATTTGATCTTCAGGATCAAACGAGTATCGATTAGGTTTTTGGGAAAAACCTAACTATGTGAAACGTTCCGATCGAGCAAAGGGTTAGAAAACCTTTGGGTTTTGATCGACCGGAAGTCGACTAAAGTTGACACGGATTCTCAGCTTGAGGGGTTCGAACAAGGGTTTCAACCCTTGTTCTTGGTTCGTACGATCACACTTAAGAGAAGAGGAGGGGGAGAACTTTAGGGTTTTGTAAAGAGTTATGAGATGTATGTGAAACTCTCTCAAGACCCTTTGTATATATGTATAGGATGCTTAGGAGGATTCTAGAACTACTTGAAAACCAAGTAATTCCAGTTTGACAAAAACACAAACACCCCCTTGTGGGGTTTCGATCGAACCGACCAAACATTATTTTGTCATTTTACTCCACTCTAACATTTATATAGGATAAATATTAGACTTTGGTTAATTACCCTTTAGTCCTTTATTGAATTCAATTCTATATTTTCATTTCCCCATCTTTTTCATTTCATTTCGTAACTCGTTTCTTATTTCCACTTGTACTTGTTCCGCTTAGTGTGTACTGGTGTGACCCTTCGGCACTTCCGTGAAGGCAAGTGTGAAAGACGTAGTGTTGTTTACACACAATCCCCTCAGACTCCAACTAGTGCAAATACAACAACAAAGGAATCTTCTTTTTGTGTATAAAGAGGTCTCGAGCAACACATTGCAGTATCTCACTCACAAATACCAAATCAATACCCAAGTAGTGATATACTACGCCCATCTATATCCAATTCAAACTTTAGGCTGAATTCCAACTCAAACTCTTGGCTGAGTTTAGGGTATATAATTGTATCCCTTTTCACTTTTTGATATTTTTAAAAGTGGATGTATATTCTAACATACTTTCTTCCTATCTTGTTCTCGTGAAAATCGATTTGTCCTCCTTTAATGCTTTAGGCACTCTAGTCGCATGACCATACTTTTCATAAATCTCGTGATACCGTTAATTTGTATTCTAATTTTCTAAAACTATTATTTCGTCTTTCCATGTTTGAAAATGAAATAACTCTTTGACTTTCATGTTGTAACTTGTAAACAACAAAGTAATCCTTTTAATAGTTTTTAGAATGTAATCTCTCCGTCCAAATTTATAGTTCATGTTTTCTTTTTGGTATGTTTTAGTTTAATTGTCCACTACTAAAAATAAATAATTAAATTTGATCAAATTTACCATATTACATTTGATTGAAATTAATATAACAACTTTAAAGAAGACATTAATTAATTAGTTAAAGGTAAAGTTGTTATTTTACAAAAAGTAAGAGAGGGAAATCAGTACTAATTATGTTTTTTTTTAATTATATGCTTTTTTTGGGAGACAATTCTATTGAGACGGAGTGAGTAGTAAATTAAAGAATGTGAAAATTTGCAATAGATATCTTAAGACATCATATGCTAAGATGTGTAATTCTTCATTTTTATATGTTTTAATGTTTCTTAACGAGCAAACTAGCTAACTGCAAAATAAGTAGTTATAAGAATGACGGTTATCTTCGTATAAAGGTGATGGTGTATAAACGATTATGTGCAATTTTATGTGTGTGGAGTTAGTGAAATTGAATAAAGTTAGTAATTTAAACTGTAATTAGGTATCTAAATATATTATAAAGAAAAAAGTACACGTTTGGTCCCTATGGTTTGCCCAAAATAACAACTTTAGTCCCTAAGTCACTTTTATTACACCAGCAGTATCTAATTTTGAGACTATGCACGCTTTTGGTCCTTAAAATGGATGGACGTTTATTTGTCCCGTTATCTCATTAAATCACAAGGGTATACATGTCTTTTCTACTTATCTTTTATAATAAAAGACACCCACAAAACACCAGTGACACCACTGTTAAAACCACTTCGTTTTTTTTAACATAGTTAAAATCACTTCATCTTCCTCCTTTTTATACATTCTACACACTCATTAAATCATCCTCACCACCACCTAAAAAACAGCTCCGCCCCACCACCTCCAAAATATCAAGTCACTGTTAACAACCGCCTCCACCACATGTCTTCATCACTCCCCAGATCTGCGACACCACCACCTCATTCCTCATCATTAAATTCCAGCCAACCAACCGCAGATTACCACCTCACCGCCGCCACCACCTGTTTTCTTTCTTTACCGACCAAGGTTTAGATGGTGTTTATGTGCGTGGGTGTGTAGATCTATTCGTCCATGTGTTTCAGATCATATATTTATTTTAAGAACTAGGTGTGCGTTTGTTTTGTTATAAAGCTGTGTGCTTTGGATGAAGACAAGAAATGTGAGTGTTTGGTGGGACGTGGCCAGAGTGGTGATGGCCAGTATATCACTATATTGGAGATGAAGATTTAGGGTGTCTGTAGGTTTCCAAAGGCAAGAACACATCAAACATGTATAGTTAAGGTTTTAAGGTTTAGGATCTTTTAAAAGTTGTGTTTATGAGTGTGAAACTTGACTTTGTTAACTGTTGAAAAAGTTGAGATGGTAGGTGATTGAGATAATTGGGTGAAATGAATTTGATGTACTTGGGATGGTAGGTGATTGAGATAAATGTGTTAAGTTAGCATAAAAGACCTGTAAAAAACGTGTTGGTAGTGTGGTGGTTTCTTTTATGAAAATTTGGAGTATATTGTTGGTGATAGTGGCTGAAAAAAATGGGGTTAAGAAAGATGAATGCGGTAGAAGAATAAAATTGTGGTGTGTTTGTTGGTTGGTTGCTGGAAAATTGAAGAGATGGTCGGAATTTGGTGACCGGAAATAAAAGGTTGAAGAAGAATAAAGAAGGGTATTTGATGAGATAACGGGACAAAAGACAAGTAGAAAAGACATGTATACCCTTGTGATTTAATGAGATAACGGGACAAATAAACGTCCATCCATTTTAGGGACCAAAAGCGTGCATAGTTTCAAAATTAGATACTGCCGGTGTAATAAAAGTGACTTAGGGACTAAAGTTGTTATTTTTGGCAAACCATAGGGACCAAACGTGTAATTTTTTCTATTATAAATGGTACTGACTTTTATGAATAACAACAATACTTACTTTTTTTAAGTTTTCTAATTTTAAACAAATAATGTATTTGTTCTTTATTGAGTAAACTACACCATTCGTCCTTGTGTAATACGTTGACCATCAAGTTTCGTCCTTTGACCAAAAAAATTGCATCGTTGGTCCTTAACTGCGAAACGTTAGTCATCGTTGGTCCCTCACACTAACTGGTTGGACTAACGGGCGTTAAGCCTTGTTAAGTGAAGGGTATTTATGTCTTTTCCCACCCACACCACTTTTGTCATTTCCTTCCTTTATCTCCACCAAACCAGCAGAACACATATCTCAAAACACCATTTCAAAAGTTCAAAACCCATCTCATTCTCAATATTCCGGCAACATTTCAGCTGCCTAAGACCACCATTGTCCACCAGCCGGCCATCGCATTCCAGCAACTTCATATATGCTCCGCCACCACTGTCTCGTGACCAACACACTCGTTTCTATGTTTTCAAACCACCACTAATATCTTCTCCCCGCCACCACCATCATCTTACTCCCATCACCATCATCCCTCCGCCACCACCATCGTGTTTATGGCACCACAATTAACTGACCACCAGTTATATTGGAAACCGTACAAAACCAAAAAATTGAAAAACATATTAGATCAATCTGAGTGGGGAAGATGTGTGAAGGGGTGGTTGAGTGGTGAGAAGGCGTGGGGTTATTTTTTTTGTTGGTTGATTGAATGATATAAATAGAAGCTGAAATGATGTTGAGGTTTTGCCTATGTTGAAAGATGTCCCAATGGCGGTGGTGGATCTGGAAAAAAGGGTCGAGCACGGTGCGTTGCAGTGGTGGAGCACGATAGGTAGCGGTGGAGCAAAGGGTCGAGCACGGTGGGTTGCGGTGGAACAGAGGGTGGCGCATGGTGGTCGAGCATGTTGATGGTTACTGTGACGGATATGGAGGCGGTGACTAATAGATAAGGTGGACTTTGACTTCCATATTAAAACCTCATTTAAGTTTATTGTTCCTAGTTTTGAATTTATAGTGATGAAAGATCATGGGTTTATTTGTGATTTGGATTTTGTGTTTGAGTTTATGAAGATGAGGTGTTGGTGTTTATATATAATAAGAGAATGAGATGGGTTTTGAACTTTTGATTTTGAGGTTTTTGTTGGTGGAGTGAATAATATTTGTATGATTGGCAGTGGTGGTGAAGATAAAAGAGGAAGAATAAGGGTGGTGAAGATGGGTAGGGATGAGATGAAGAAGAAGGACTTAGGTGAGATGGTGTGGGTGGGAAAAGACATAAATACCCTTCACTTAACAAGGCTTAACGCCCGTTAGTCCAACCAGTTAGTGTGAGAGACCAACGATGACTAACGTTTCGCAGTTAAGGACCAACGATGCAATTTTTTTGGTCAAAGGACGAAACTTGATGGTCAACGTATTACACAAGGACGAATGGTGTAGTTTACTCTTCTTTATTTGTAGCATAGATGTTGGGTATGTTTGGCAAAAATAGATTATACTGTTGCTGATGCTGGTGCTTGTGTTGTTGCTGAAAAAAATTTATAAAAAAAAGATTATTTTTATAAGCTATATGAAGTAACATTTTATTTTTATAGATTATGGAAGATTATTTTTTTAATAATCTCTTATAAATTCTGTCTACCAAACACAAATTATTTTTTAGGTAGCTTATTTATTGAAAAAATAAGCATAATCTCTCCATAATCTCATGTGACAAACATAGAAACTTTAAAAGCGTTCCATTTAGATTTAAATTTTAGAGTAAATTACATAATTGGTCCTTGTGCTTTGTCGGATCTTGCAGAGAATGTCCCTGAACTTTTTTTTGACGGGTCATGTCCTCGTGGTATGCAAAAGTTACGGGTTTGGTCCTTTGGGTCATCTTTGTTAGTTGACCGTTAACTTTAACTTGGCAAACCACGGGGCGATTTATCAAAAACATTTAAAAAATATACAAAAATGTATTATCCGTTTCGGTTTTACCGTTTTGGTCCCTTTTAACGTTTTTCGTTTTTGTCCGTTTTTACGTTCTCGTCGCTATCTATCCGTTTTAATGTTTTTCCATTTTTACGGGTTTTTACGTTTTTATGCGTTTGTACTCGTTTACGTTTTAACGTTAAAAACCATAAAAACGCGGGAAAAAAAAAACGGACTTTATTATTTTTTGTATATATTTTTAAATGTAATAACGGTTATTTGCATACCAAATTAAATTTACTCTAAATTTTAAATAACATTAAGAATCTTTGACTTAAAAAAAATCATATCATGAATTGGTCTAAGCGGACCCGATCCTAATTAAAATTTTAAACTTTTGATAATTATTAATTATAAAAAGGGTTTACTTCTTTTAATTGGACGGCAAGGTGTATTTGTCTTAATTTGCTTGATTAATTGGGGTGAGATGCCTTTTATTTGTATGTTGTCTCCGTTGTGGGTTTATATTATTGTTGTCTTTCTAAAAAAAATTATTGACCAACTAACGTGTTTCTTTGTAAAACTGGACCGATTCATCATATATACTGAGTCTCTTAGTTGCATCATAAACCACACATAACTTTCGTTGCTAGTTAACAAGGATGGAGAGAAGGAGAATAAGCTCTTTATTACATGATAGGTTATGATAATGTGTAACTTCTTTAATTCTATGACACTGAATTATGGATCAACATTTAAGTATAACATGAGATTTTGCAAAAGAAAAATCACTCGAATAAGTGTTTGTGGATTCAAGTCTCGCTAAATACAAGTCTCGTGTATTTCACATAGAAAGATGATTTCAAAAGCAAATTTCAATATATCTTATTACACCACTCATGTCTACATGTACAGCTTAAACACCTTAACAAATTCACATCTTTTTGGTTGAAGGAGTATTGGAGTGATTAACTAAATTGATACCGCTAGACTTATTAATCAGTAGATTACTTAATTCGCTGAATAAGCATTCCCAAAACCTCCTTCCTTGAGGTATTGCATGTACCTTGAGAACTCGGGTTTAGCTGTCGCCTTCTTCTTGCTGTTCCTTCTCTCAAATAAGCTAAAGACCGGATGAACCTTGCTCGCCTTCTTCAGTTGCTTCTCTATGAAATTCAGTTTGGCCGGTATTTTTTGTTCCATCACAGATTTCACGGGCAACTCACCATAAAAGTTGGCAGGCAATGTCGTGGATCTTATCATTTTAGCGTCCAAAATTACATCGCCGGCCGTGGGTTCGCTGATAAATTGCTCGTATCTGCGGTGAACTTTCCTAGTGCTCATTGCTCTAAACATGGCTGCTGAGTTGTGGTGAGAATGGGAGGATTGATGGTTGAGTGTGAATTTTGAAGTGATGAATGTCGTTAGAGATTGAAGGTTTTTATAACCATTTGAAATATTTTTATAATTCGGAATTTCGTCACATGCATGGACTTGTTCTTGTATGGTAGGTTAGAAGTAACATTCGTGGAATGTGGGTTTTGGTGTTTGTTTACGAGGTTCAAAATAAATAATTAACAATGGAGGCTCGTGACACATGCAGGTTGTGGTGGCCATCACTACTTGTCACGGCGTTAGATGTTGGGTGTGCCGGCGTCAGGCTTGAGTTGTGACGGCGTTAAGGAGACCGTCATCACACACTGACCCGTCACACTTTAATTTATTCTTTCATTTTTCGGCGCTTTTAGTGACCGTCCGAGATGCCAGTCATAAACATGAAAATTGTCTTTTCATTTGTATTTTTGTCCAAATAAGCCCAAATCTTATATGTTTCCACCAAATGTTTTCCCAAAGACTTAAAACTTAAAAGGAAAAGATTTTAAGCGACAAATGATACAATGTGAAAAATTAAGCGATAAATGACCCATAAAACCGTATGATTTTGCGCCTCATCAGCACATCACACTACATAGCAACGTTTATACATTACCGTAACAAAACATTCCATTAAATCAAAAGGCATTACATTACAAATTATCACAATTCATTACATAGTACTACCCCGGTCCTAATCTTATTGTTCATCTCTCTTTTTCGGGTTGTCCTCAATTAATTTTCAATTACTATATATAGAGGTTGAAATTGTGTAATTTTATTATATTATCTTTTGTCAAAATTGTTATTTACAAAAATATACGCAAATATTAAATAATTGTGAAAGGATAAAATCGTTTTTTGCGACTTTTTCAAAATTAAAACCTGTAATAAATGCACTAATCTTAAACTGTATATTTTTGTCTGGTGACATAATTTAAGATGAAAAATAGTACTACTTTCATCCCATAATTATTGTTCAGTGTTGATTTTTGAAGCCTTTATTTTGGAACTTTAACCTTGTTTTTTAATTTGTGTTATATAAAACTTGATGAAAATTATATCAATGAAAATATATATAAAACTCAATTTATTCATATATTTTGCATCAAGTAATATATGACAAATACAATTATTTAAAGTCAAAGTTGACAAGTTAAGACTTCAAAAGTCATGACTGAACAATAATTATGAGATGAAGGGAGTAATGAATTGATCAACAAATCATGAAAAACTCAATCATAGTTAAGCATCTTGGAAATAATATATGATATGATCGAGTGATTGCTTTCAAAAGTTGAAAAACCTCAGTTGGTGAACACACGACCTAAATCAAACACATGATATAGGTGCTTGCTTAAAAAAGCTGGATAAAGAGGGTGCGTGCATAAAAAAGATAGAAAATTTGGCGATGACACACAACCCTCATGTATGACACTACATTTTTACATTCATGGCCTCTAGTCACTGGTGATCCAAAACGATATCATAAATGGAAAGATCTACACCCACATTCATGTAGAAACAATTGTACTTGAAGCATATTCGCCTCAAACATTTGATTTTATCCAAGATGCTTCACACTAAAGGATGTGAAAAATGGATGCAAAAAGTTCAGTGAGGGTAGTTGTGTAAACAATCATGCACTCTAATAGGGATGTATGTTCGAGTTTACGCACTTGGTTCATGCGACGAGGCTTGACCAGGTTTTTGAGGCACCTACATCTTTTAAGTGACTTGAGACACTTCAGACACCATGCAAACAATCATATCAGATTGTTGGTGTTTTAGAAGCAACATACCACCCCCATAATGTCTTGCCTGTAACCGCAACCATCTCTTTGGAAACACCAAAAACTTGAACAGTTGGAAAACCAACCGTCAAAGTTCTCGGTTTCCACTGAACTCTCTCTTTAACCTTCGTTAAGTAATAAATATAGATTAGCCAGAAATATCATAAGTAGCGTTTAAGACGGTGTTTATAGATAGCCGGAAATATCATAAGTAGAGTTTAAGATATTGTTTACAGGTTGGGAGACTTTAAAAGGGATAGGTTGAAGTAGACAAATACATAGTGAATTTATAGGGTAAAAAAAGCAACTAGATACCGATTATGAATTTGAAGTTCCAAAGTTTTATTGGAAAGGTAAATAACTGTCTTATCTGCGTTCTCTCTCATACACATCTGCAAAATATTCGCAACGTGTTCGCATTTTAATTTTTATTTTTTTTAATCATAAACACCATGTTTTGTTGAATCAATCGTAATGGATTCGTAGTCGGTCGCAGACTGGAAACCGTTGGCCGTGAACAGTGTGTCTCATTTGTTTGTCATATGACCCTCACTTCGCAACTTGATCGCAACATTTCCACCTTCGTTCCGGTTGAAATCAGGTGTGCATGAAAATGGACGAGACGAATGTCATCATGATCGGAATGAGACGGAGGTGAAGACGGTGTAACTTCCGTGAAGAATAGAGGTGCATGCGAGGAGATATTGTAGGAGGGTTTGTGTTTCATTGACTAAAGATCCCAAACCGGGACATGTATATAGATCCCAAAACCTTACAAAGACATGGGCTTGAGTACAAATACATAATCATGGGCCTAATACAAATATATAAATACATAATACTAACAGATATGACTGATTATCTGACGTTAAAGGTAGTAGGTTGTTAAATAAAATAAAAAATAAGTGAGAAGTAGATGCACGGTGGGTGCACAAGGGTAGACTCAGGTAAACGTGATTCGATCTCTTGATTTAAGCAATATGCTGCAAATTTGAATAAGGATATAAATAAATCTCATTTTCTATGTGCCTGTTGCAAATTTCACTAAAAATATTGTAAAGAGTATTAATGTCTACAATCATACAAAATATATGAAATATTCGATGGTATCTATCTAACATGTGTATATTCAATTCCGGTCTCATTACACCACTCTCTACAGCTTAGACACCCTAAGGCTGGGCACACTCGTGACCAGACATGACCCAGGTCACCAGGTGTCACATCAGCTTTCTCTCTCCGGCGACCAGACATGACCAGGATGCCAAAGTCGATGACCGACTTTTTTTTTTTTTTTTTTAATTCAAACATTTTAAACATCAAATTTAAATTCATTAAAATTAAAATAAACATTACAATACTAAATTAAAATAAACATTACAATACTTAACCTAATAATCTAAACCGTAGCGTTCCTTGATTGTTGTCTTGACTTTCGTCAATTCTTCTAGTTGTCGTCCGGTCAAAGTTGGGTCGATTAGGGTATTGTAGAACATTATGTCGGTCTCCCGTTTTAATAGCCTCAAGAGCTCAAGTTTCTCTTTTTTCATCTCCAGCTCTTTTTCCCTCAACCGTATGTACGCATCTTCTAAACCCTTCTTATTCTTACCTTTCTCCCCTTTTGACGGCTTCTTGAATTTGAAGAAAGTTTTGGCGATGGATTTTACAAATGATTCTGATGGTTCATCATCAGCACGAGAGGAGGAGGATGATTTCTTCCTTGCTTTTTCATGACCTATCGGTCGTGATTCTCTAGTCTCTTCCTCATCATCAGAATCATCAACATCTTGGACATCCAAAGGATCACGAGCTTGGGTTGAACCCGAGGTAGTGGTAGAACCCTTTGTTTTCTTCCAACTATTCGTTTGGAAAGCCGACATCTCAGTGTTCTTCCAAGCATCATGACCCTTTAAAACTTTCCAACACTCCTTTAAAGTGAAATCATGACCGTACGTCATACGGTATTCTCTAAGAGCTTTTGAAGTGTCGTCTATATCATTCTCACCACTTCCATGGTTATTCTTGATATTATAAATGATAGCGCAATAATTACCAACCCTATTACGAATCCTATTCTTCCATTTGGTAGTGATGGAGTCGTAGGTTCGGTCTGAGCCAGTTTCATTTTTAAAGTACTCTATCACTAACTCCCAAAAGCGGAAGCGGTTCAAGGCGTTTCCTCTCTCCGAGTTTTCCGACACATGAACCCAAGCTTTACAAAGCGCGATCTCTTCCGCCTTTGTCCATGCTTCAACGGTCTTCTTGCCTTTCGCGTTGCTTGCTTCGGGCTTCTTGCCTTTGTCCTTGGCCTTTGAAGCACATCTTGATTGCTGCTTTGATTTGGTGGGGGACATTTCTTCAGCATCGTCGGTTTTTTCATCATCAGAATCTTCAACGGGAATGGAATCATGGTACGAACCGTGGTACGAACCGTGGTGCGAACCGAGACCCGAACCTTGGCCCATCGAAGCATCTTGAGTTTGGTAGTTTTGTGTCGGATACTCCGGCAAAAAATCTTCCAAATTCATGTCAAGATTAGTACTTCGAAGCGGGAAATAAGGTTGATACGGTTGAGAAGGATAAATGAAGTCCATGTTTGGATGATACGACGACCCACTAGGTTCTTGCCGGTAATCGGTGTAAGGACGTTGCGGTGGGACAAAAGGACGGTTAACGTAAAACGGGTTTTGGTTTTGATTTGGTTGTGCTAGTTGTGATTGATATTCAAAACTTTGTGGACGAAAGCGAATAGGCCGGTTTTGTTGTGGTGTTATGCCGGTTAATTCGAAGTTGTTTTCCGGCGAGAAATTCAAATTCGGTTGATTTTGGGGTAGTCGGGATCGTCGGTTTTTTTATTGTGGGGTATTTTTCTTTGACATTTTGAACTTGAATGAGAATTATATTGAGGTTGGAAGTGAATATAGATAAGAAGTAGTTTGAGGTGAATTGTGTTTGAGATTATGTTTGAAGTTAGTATTTATAGAGTGGTAAAAAAAAATTTTAAAAAGTTTTTTTTTAGTTTAAACCTAACGGTCGGATTTATTTTTTATTTATTTATTTTTTTATTTATTTATATTTTTTGCATTGAATGCCCCAAACGGGCAAAATGTAGTTGGGGGAGTGATTTTGAATTCGGTCGTATTTTCACCCGATATTGGGTTTTAACATGTGACGACCGATTTTATGACCGAGTGCCACAATCGAGTCGACCGATGTCAACATCGGTCGAGGTGTGTATTTTTGCGTGACCGACCGATGTTTTTCCACGATTGTGCCCAGCCTAATAAAATTACAAGTTTTTGGTTGATAGACCATTGACCACATCGATACCGGCCGCTAGACTTAATCAGCAGATTACTTGATTAGCTGAATAAGCATTCCCAAAACCTCCTTCCTTGAGGTATTGCATATACCTTGAGAACTCGGGTTTAGCTGTCGCCTTCTTCTTTGGGTTCCTTCTCTCAAACAAGCTGAAGAGCGGATGAACCTTGCTCGCCTTCTTCAGTTGCTTCTCTATGAAATTCAGTTTAGCCGGTAATTTTGGTTCCATCACAGATTTCACGGGCAACTCACCATAAAAGTTGGCAGGCAATGTGGTGGATCTTATCATTTTAGCATCCAAGATTATATCGTCGGCCGTTGGTTCGCTGATAAATTGCTCGTATCCCCGGTGAACTTTCCAAGTGCTCATAGCTCTAAACATGGCTGCTGAGTTGTAGTGAGAATGGGAGGATTGGTGGTTGAGTGTCAATTTTGAAGTGATGAATGTCTTTAGAGATTGAAGGTTTTATAAACATTGAAAGTATTTTTTTAATTTGGAATTTGGTCACATGCATGGACTTGTTCTTGTATGGTAGGCGATGCGTTAGAAGTAGTGCATTTGTGGAATGTGGGGTTTTTTTCCCTAATGTATGAGGTCCAATTTAAATAATTAACTATGGAGTATTGGAGTGTCGTCCATAAGAGCTAAATAATTAACGTTGATTTTTTGCGACAGACATTAATTTAGCTAAATTACTAACAACGTACGACTAGCTAGCAAGATGCTAGAATCAAAATTTTGAAAAAGTATTACATTCAGGGGCGGAGGGACCTTAGAACTAGGGGGGGTGCCCTCAACAAAATGGGCCAAAAAAATTTTATATAGTGCAAAAAATCTGTTTTAGTGGACTTTTATGAAACATGCCCTCAGCCCAAAACTCATCTTGCCCTCAACAAAATTGAGCCCAACATGTAATCTTTTTTTATATCAGTAATCACATATAACATATTAACAGGTCACGTATAACGTATTTGAGGTGGAGAAAACGAATCGATCAGTTAACAAAGAGGAGGGAAAAAGTGGAAAACAAATGAGTTGCCTAAACCAATGAACCATCATCATTGACTCATTCATCAACAACAATAAATTCATCTTTTGTTTCTTCATCTTCAACCTTAAAACTTGGTAAGTGAAACTGAAAACCCTAACTTCTCTTTTACTTTTATAAACTAATTTGTCTAGAGATATTTAAAATTGTGTTATTGTTTTATAATTTTATTGATTAACTGTTAGTTTTATTATCATATTAAGAATATAAGATATAATAGACATTTCTTTGAGGTTTTTAGGGAATAACTTTATTGATTAACTGTTATTGTTTTATACTACCTATGTCCCTAAATAAGTGTCCAGTTTGACTTTTCAGAGTCAAAATGGATCAACTTTGACTTTATCTATTTTTGCGAGTGTTATATAATACTTGATGAAAAATATATGAATGGATTAGGTTTTAAGTGTATTTTTCATTGGTATAGTTTTTCATCAAGTATTATATAACACACACAAAATATTTACAGTCAAAGTTGAACCAGTTTGACTCTGAAAAGTCAAACTGGACATTTATTTAGGGACGGAGGGAGTATATGTTAGTCCAAATGGTCGGAGACGAAGGGTCAATGTTACTAATAGACATTTCTTTGAGGTTGAATGTTTTAACACGGTTGTAGATATGCAAATTCAAGAGTTTAGTGATCGTTTTAGTGAGGCAAGCACCGAGTTACTTGCAAATATGGCTTGTTTGAACCCGTTTGATTCATTTGCTCAATTCGACGTATCAAAGTTAGTAAGATTGAGTGAGTTGTACCCAGACGATTTTGATAGCGTTGAAATGATGGAACTTGAGAGTCAACTAAACTTGTATTATGCCAATGTCAAAGAAGATAATAGTTTTCTCAACTTGAATGGTATCACCGACCTTGCTACAATGATGGTGAAGAAAAGGAAACACATTTCTTATCCTTTGGTGTATCGATTATTAAAGTTAGCTTTGATTTTGCCTGTTGCAACCGCAAGTGTTGAGAGATGTTTTTCTGCAATGAAGATTATTAAATCAGATTTGCGTAATCGAATTAGTCAAGGGTTTTTAAACTCTTGTGTTATATGTGGCGTAGAAAGAGAAGCACTTGCAAATATTACTGATGAAGATGTGATGAACCGCTTCCAAAATATGACAGATCGTAAAGGACAACTTTAAAATGTTTGTTTGCTCAAGGTAAGCATTTTTCGTTGTTATTTTTATGCTTAAACAAGATGTACACATTTTTTTGTTAATATATACTATTTTTTGCACTTTATAAACAGGTTTTGGATAGGATTTTGCACCTTAAAAGCTGTTTTTTGAGCTGT
Organism: Chrysanthemum makinoi; assembly: GCA_910596185.1. Taxonomy (NCBI): domain Eukaryota; kingdom Viridiplantae; phylum Streptophyta; class Magnoliopsida; order Asterales; family Asteraceae; genus Chrysanthemum; species Chrysanthemum makinoi. The sequence goes on along the minus strand of OU343218.1, from coordinate 197,754,476 downwards.
TTTCTTTGCTGATTGCTGCTGAAATTTTGCACCTTAAATTGCTGCTGATTTGACGGCTGAAATGCTGCTGAATTACTGCAGAAATGCTGCTGATTTCGGTGCTGATTTCGCTGCAGAAAAGCTGCTGATTTCGCTGCAGAATAGTGCTAATTTTGCTGCAGATTTGTGCTGAATTGGTGGTGCTGTTTTTGCTGCAGAAAAGCTGCTGTTTTTGAAGTGTTTGGGTGCTTTTTGGTTGCTTTTGTTAGTTTGTTTTGCGGCTGCCATTTTGACACAACATAAGGTGTGTTTTGTTGTTATTTTAGTACTATTAGTTCTTTTACGCAATATTAAGTCGGTTAAGTTCACTATTGTTTCGTCGTTAAAATTTTTTTTGGCAATATTATTTTTGCCCCCCATATTTCAATATCCTGGCTCCGCCACTCATTACATTCAAAAAAGAGCTCAACCATCCAACTGATCCGAAAACTTTAACTGGGTGGCAGTCACCAAATTGCAAAAGTGAGAATCAAAATTGAAGGCATGAATGCTCAATATATTTTCACGACTTATAGTAAATGTAGGGAGAAAAGGACTGTCGCATAATAACATATACATGTCATTTATTTAGACAAGACCCTTAAACTGGCCGACTTAATTGAAAAACGGGCTTTTGCATTGTAGAGTCATCATACTTTCTCAAAGTGTTCATATAGGTCAGTGTACAATTTTTCCGTTTATTCAAGTTATTATACTGTAACAAAATTATAAAATAATCATCAAACTTTTAAACATAACACATTTAAGTCACTCATTTGACACATCATTTCCATGTCAACAATTTATTTCCACCTAAGCATCATCATGTGGAGTCATTTCTAACTTCTTATTTGGGCATAGAATACCAAATATTTTATTTTTATTGTGTTCATCACAGGTTCACAATTATGTAAGATATTCAAATGACGCTATAGAAATTCTTTAAAAAAAAATCGCAACCATGCATAAACTGAGAATCCTAACATATCGTATAAGAATTTATGAATTAAACAAACATACACACAATTTATAGATCTATACGGTTCACAACCTCTAAAAATCTATACTTATATAGATTTTAAGAAAAAATGAATCCTGAGAATGTATGCCCGATGTGAGTTTGAACGGTAGCTCTTGACGGCAACGATGGAGGATGCGACGACGGTGGCCTGAATAAAGATGGCGACGTTGTTGGCCGGAGCAACGACGAGTATGGTGTAGATAAGTGGTTGTAGGTGATGGTTGATTTGTGGTGGCCCGTGGTTATAGGCTAAGGTGATGGTGAAAGTTCTTGGAATGGAGAAGATAGTGCCATTATTTTTTTCAATTCTCGAATTACATGCATGACCATGTTGATTGTTGAGTAAAATGCCACCTGTATAAGTACAACCACATGAGATGCCACGATAGCACTGATTTGCCACATCCACAAGTTGTAATTGGTAAAATATAAGGCTAACCCCAATGAGGGGTAATCGCTGTCGATCGACCACCCTAGACGATCGAGTGGGTGTCGATCGCCCCACTGCAACACTTGTCGATCGCCTCCTTCTTGAACCAATTAGATCGTCCTGCCGATCGACATTTCCAACGGTTTAAATCCAAAACATTTGCTAGTTTACGTTGCAATCCAAAAAAAAAAAAAAAAAACATTTTACCCTATAAATACAACTACAATCTCATCACAAATCTCACAACATCTTACACACTAAAACTCAAAAATTTCACAATCATCTCTATCAAAAATCTCACAATCCTCTTTATAAAAAATGTCTAAGAAAACACCACCAACCAAAGGTTGAAAATCCCGTTTGTCACAAAACGTCCCGCATGTTTTAACACCGGATCCGAATTTCCAACTAACCGGTGTCTCATCAATAATCAATTTCCAACCCCCTGGTTTCGAATATCCATCCCAGCAAGCTCCACAACAACACCCTAACAATCCATTTAGTATGAATCGTCCATTTGTTCCACGGCAACAAAACATCCACTACCAACAACAACAACAAAGCTACTCCCGTCGAAGCAACCAATCTATGTATGGGTCACACGAATCTGTGTACCGTCCAACAATGGATTCATCAACGTCTTCATATTCAAATTATCAACAATATTCTCCGGTTAACCGTATCAATCTTGAGGGTTTTGATTTTGATGACCAATTGTACAACAATCCTAATTTTATGCCGAACCGGATCGGGTTATCAGGCTCAAGAGTATCACGGTTCGGGTACCGGTTCGGCTCATGGATCGTATCACGATTCGGTTAACCTTGATGACGTAGAAGAAGAAGAATGTCGAGAAGAGACGTCACCGGTCAAACCAAAGAAACGAGCTACTAAGGCGAAGAAGAAAGTTGAGAAAGAAGGAAAGAATGATTCGTTGCCTTGGACCAAAGAAGATGAGATCGCCTTGTGCAACGCTTGGTGTGATGTATCCGAGAATAGTATAACCGGAAACAACCAAAATGCTAGAGGATTTTGGCAGAAAGTCATTTCTTACTTTGAGAAGGAGGTTGGTGCAGAAAGAACGTACAACTCTATCGTTACAAAGTGGAAAAATAGGGTTCGTCCTAGAGTTGGTCAATTTTGTGCCATTTACAACAATGCTGTCAGGAATTACGGAAGTGGTGAGAATGACCTCACCGTTTATACACGAGCGTGTGATGAATACCAAGTATTGTGTGGTCATCCGTTTGTTTTGGAGCATTGTTGGAAGATTTTGAGGGACCATTCTGCTTGGAAGGATAATGAGATGCCGGCTTTTTTAAGCCAAGATGAGGGTCGAAAAAAAGCAAGGACTTCAACCGACTCGGATGTGCACTCGGATGTGCCTTCGTTTGTGCCTAATAGACCAACTGGTCGTGATGCCGCAAAGAAGAATAAAAATAAATCTTCGGAGTCTTCGAAAGATAGGATTATGGAAGGTGTTGCCGAGAAGTGGGGCAAGATCAAGTCCGTGGCATTCGGCGAAGAAGGAGTGGCAGACCTGCACTATGGTTTGAAGAAGAAAGAGCTAGAACAACGGCAAATCGAGTTGGAGCTACAGCAACAAAGAGAAGCAAGGGAAGACAAAAGGTTGGCACTAGAAGAACGAAAAGTTGAATTAGATGCTCAAAAGAAATATGATGCAGATCTCATGTTCTATTTCACGCCAATCGACCCATCTTTGCCCGCAATAGAACGCCAAACAATGCAGAAACTCAAAGAGGCGATCAAGGCACGCCACAACCTTGATTAAGTATTGTAATGTTTTAATAAGTTTCGTAATGGTGTAATTTTATTTGAATTATTATGTAACGTTTTAATTATTAATGAAATTTTATTTTGTGTTAAAAATGTTTTTTTTTTTTTTTTTTAATTAAAAAAAAAAAAAAAAAAAATTGAACTTGGTCGCCCTTACTGGGGCACCTAATCGCCTGAAGGTCGCCGGAGAGAGAAAGCTGACGTGGCAGGAAAAAAGAGAGGGATTGAATCCCCTCATTGGGGCTAGCCTAAGCCAATGACTTAATTAAATATTTTCAGAAGTGCAGTGATGTGAATAGATTAAAATTTTGTATAGTGGTGACTCAAATGGATATTTCAAAAAAGTACAATCGTCGTGTAGTGCAAAAGCCCATTGAAAAACTATGCTATGAACCTTCTACCCAAACACCCCATGCAGAGGGTGTTTGGATTTTATCTCTCATCATTTATTGCTCGTGGTCCCAAAGATTGTATTGGATTCTTGATACTCTTCTAAATGGAGATTACGTGATTAGTTTTTGATTAGTTGACGTGGGGATTATTATTGCTGCTGATGTTTATGACATATTGCTGCTGATGTTTAGGTATATGTATCTAATTGTGTAGTGTTTTGGTATATGTATAGTGTATTTATTTGTGTAGTGTTTTTATATGTCTAGTATATTTAATTGTGTAATGTTTTTATATGGTATTTATTTTACGTTATATTTTTTTTTAATTGTGTATTTGTTTCTATTTAATTAAACAATAATAATAAAACATTAGACATTAAAACATTAAACAAGTATAACAACAAATGTTTTTTTATAAACTATTTATAAACTTTTTTTTATAAACTTTTTTTATAAATTTTTTATAAACTTTTTTTTATAAACTTTTTTTATAAATTTTTTATAAACCTTTTTTATAAATTTCTTATAAATTTTTTATAAACTTTTTATAAACTTTTTTTTTTTTTATAAAAAAAAGTTTATAAAAAGTTTATAAACAAAGTTTATAAAAAATTTATAAAAAAGGTTTATAGAAAATTTATAAAAAAAGTTTAAAAAAAATTTATAAAAAAAGTTTATAAAAAAAGTTTATAAAAAGTTTATAAAAAAAAGTTTATAAAAAGTTTATAAAAAAAGTTTATAAAAAATTAATAATCTTCATGTGGAGTAGATTTCGTTGTAATATAGTAGCATTTGTTGTTGTATTTGTTTAATGTTTTAATGTTTTAACGTAAAAACACTACACAAATAAATATACTCTACATATAAAAACACTACACAAATAAATACACTATATATATAAAAACACTACGCAAATAAATACACACTATATATATTAAAACACTACACTATACAAATATATATTAAAAACTTACCAAAAAAACTTAAAAAAAAAAAAAAAAAAAAAAAAAACTAATGATTGGCCCCAATCATTGGGCATGGGCCCACCCTATAGGGTGCATGAGAAGGAATTATTGGGGTGCAAGATTAGATTGACTGATATTTTTATTTCTTGTTGACCGAAAGTGTTGCAAACTAAGAAATGATTTTAGTGTGGATATCGTCCTAAATGACCCATGTATAGTATGACAGACAGTCATTAATTCGACATATATATTGACATGATAGTTCAAATATAAGGAATGTTTTTTATGCGACACTTTTTGAGTTTTTCTTCCTTCTTACCACAAACAAACAAATTTTAACTGGACAATACTGTACGTCAAAATTGAAAACTAGCGAGTAAGGCTAAAATTCATGGGACGGCCAATACTTTATCATCATATTTGATAGGTCCAAAATTCGTTTGTTGGTTTGAAAAAATATACTTTTCAAACTAAAAGTAATTAAAAAGGTTAAATAGTTACAGAAGTGTATACATACATGCATGATAATTTCTGGTAATATTTTTTTTTTACGGCAAAAGATATATATAAATAAATAAAGAAACAACTAGCAAAGCGTTACAAGCTAAAGTGTACAAGACATATCTAGAAATAAAACAAACATCACATCCTAGATACTACGTGAGGCTTTAACTACGAGGGCTAACAAAAGAGATGAAAATAACTTTTGCCGATTACGGAGAACCACGACAAGAGAAAAATTCTCACTCGCGGAGGTCGAGCCACTGGTTGAAACTATCTACTGACCTGTTCATTTTAGACATGACAGATCTAAACTCATTACTAAATAACGGGGATGGAGATGAATTAAAGGAGCTAGGTTTCTATACCGACATGTTTAGTATACAAAATGGTGAACATTACTAGTGTTCTTGGTACTAAAAATGACATATAATGATTTGTACCGAGAATGAGCGGAGTGAATGATGCCGAAATGACGAAAAGGTTTTACAAACATGTACGAAAAACATTTTTATTTCGGAATTCGTTCACATGCATCAACGCATTGTCAAGGACAGAGCTTTATTGGGGCAGGGGTGGGCTCTGGCCCCTCCATAATCCTTTATATATTTGATATATGAATTAGTGCTAAAAAATTTCGTTTTGATAATATGGCCCTCTGAAATTGGAAATTGATATTTCAGCCCCCACCCCACCCCACCAATAATTTGGTTCAAGTTCCGTCACTGCGCATGGTCTTGTATGGTAGGCGATACATTTTAAGTAACCTTCGTGGAATGTAGGTTTTGATAGTAGGTAATTGGTAATATACTTTGTATTTTGCAAGTGATGTCCAGTTAAGTTGGATTGATGCATCCGGTTATAGTCTCCATGTGTGGGAGGTAAGGAGTTCGACTCCTGCTATTCCTCATGTGGGGGATTTTCCCTGAATTGGCTGCCGGGTTCGAATCCCAGTACGATGCTTTGAAACCCCTTAATGGGAAACTGGATGGTTAGGCTGGGGGTTGTTATTCTCTTCGTGAGATGATTCGAACTTGGGTCGAGAGACTTGGTGCCTTGGTGGCACGCAAGATACTCCACTGCACAAAACTGCCGTTCAAATATATATATATATATATATAGTGTATCTTTATTTTGAGAACCCTATTAAGTGCGAGAACTGCGAGAACTCTCATTGACCAATCATAATTTAGTAATTCAAATAAATATTAGGAAAACTTTGTAAATCTGAAAGGGTAATTTAGTCATTGCTTACTCACCCCTGAAAAAGTGGAGGAACCAGTTTATTTAGCATTACACTCTCCTCTATCCCCTAAAAACCTATAACTGCCGCCCCCAAAGAAAAAACAATTCGTATCTCACAATCCCATATCTCTTAACAAAGAAATCCTTTTATTGGATCTAAATCTTGATTTATTTATGTTATAACTTGTATCTCACAAACAAATAGTGGTCATTTATGTCGTTGGAGGTGTTGATTTATTGATTCGATCTAAATACTGGATCTAAATGTGGATGTATATCACAAACAAATACTGGATCTAAATCTTGATTTATTGATTCGATCGGTGTTGTACTCGTTCGATTTCGATCTCATTCAGCCCTCATGTCGTTGGAGGTAAACCTTAATCTATAAATACAGATCATATGTTATATACTAGTAGTATTTTTCTTAGGTTAAGACTGTCGTGTTATCTCGAGTTCAGTTTCGGGTTTTTGCAAGCACTAGATTGATTTGGTTCAAGTCTCATGCAAAGTTTCATATTCAAATAGTTTCGTTAATAGTAAAGAACTTGTAGAAGGTTATATACTAAAAACGTGAATATAGATTGTTATAGGCATGCATGTTTTTTTTTAAAGTAATGGTCTGCATGATGTTCTTTTAAACCTGATAGCATGAATGATTTTTAAACATGATAGCATGCATGATCATATATTTTTAGGTCTCAAATAAACCATTTTAATGTGATTGGTGTAAACTTGGTAAGCTCGTATATTGACTGAATATCGAATGAACAATGCCGAATATTAATAAGCTACTGATGGGATTCATAATAGAATAATAATACAAGCTAAGTAACCATTGGGCTAACATGTATGTTTTTAACATGTTTGTTCTTGGTTTAACATGTATTTAACATGTATGTTCTTGGTTTAACATGTATGTTTTTAACGTGATTATACAAATAATTTTAATTTAATGGTTATAGCTTCTTTATTTTGCATTTAACATGTATGTTTTTAACGTGATTATACAAATAATTGTAATTTAATGGTTATAGCTTCTTTATTTTGCATTAAACATGTATGTTCTTGGTTTATGATAAATTTGCATTATCTAGAAAACACATAAGGACTTTACTATTTGAAAAACATAAATTGTAAAAATATTATTCCAAAAACATAAATAAAAAAAATTAAATTTAGGCCCTCATACATGTGTTTATACGTGTGTATATTAGTTTGTGTTTATTTTTCTTAATTTTTATACTTTTCTTTGTATCAGATGTAGCTGAATTAAAAGAATGATGACAACGAGTATGCACATTTGTCCGTCTTCTGAAACATTGAAAAGGAGCGTGCACATAGGTCCAACTTCTGAACTTTGACAACTACGAGTGCGCATATATGTCCGACTTTGATAACAAGGAGTGTGCACCTATATCTGTTTGCGTTAAATATTACTTGTACACACCTGTATAGATCTATTAGATTTATTTATTTCTGCTTAGAAATTTGTATTTAATTGTATATTAATCGATAGTGGATTTTGTATTTAACATGTATGTTCTTGGTTTCATATAAACTTACTTATCTAGAAAACATGCATGCACTTCATTAAGAAAAACATGTATGTCAAAAAAACTATTCCAAAAACCAAAATAATAAAATTATTTCATAAAAACACATATGCACTAAATTAGTTTTAAAACATGCATGTTCAGAAAAAAGCAAAAAAAAAAAAAAAAAAAAACGCAAAAAAAATAATAATATTGCCAATAAAAAAAACGAAAATTGAATGTTTTAAAAAAAATAGGATTTATTTATTTAAAAAAATCAAAAGTAATATAAAATTGTCTTTTACTATTATACCCTTTTGGATTAAATAAAAAGGTTTAATAATTCAAAAATGTTATGTTGCATTAATATGTTGCACAATATGCATTACTAGGAGTACATAAGGGGTTCTCACAGTTCTCGCACTTAACATGGTTCTCAAAATAAAGGCCCCCTATATATATATATATATATATATATATATATATATATATATATATATATATATATATATATATATATATATATATATATATATATATATATATATATATATATATATACTTTTATTTTGTAGCTTTAAAATTTAATGCATGTATTGTGATAGTTATTGGTTTGAAGATAAATGAGTATATTTGTTAAAACATTATTGATGTAAATACGAGTTACTAGTTTAGAACTGACGATTTTAAATAATTCACAATAGCTGTTCTCTATAAGTAACTAGCTAGGTGCCCAGGTTTGATGATTAAAATTGCTCATTGTACAAATCATGTTGTTCATTTATAAAGCTATGTTAAAGCACAATAGTAACATTATATTTTAGAGTGCTTTGAAATGACTAACTTGTAATTTATTCGTCTCATATTAATTGTTCAGTTTGATTTTTATAGTCTTTCTTCTTCAATTTTTACTTTAAATATTTTTGTTTGTATTATATAATACTTGATGCAAAATATATGAATGGACTATGATTTAAATGTAGTTTCGTTGGTATAATTTTTATCAAATATTGTATAACACAAACAAAAATAGTTAAAGTCAAAATTGAGAAAAAAAAAAAAAACAACTACAAAAAGTCAAACTTAACAATTAATATAGAACGAAAGTAGTAACAAATTTTGACAAATCAAATAATTAGCGTTAAATCATGGATGCCTCTTCAAACAACCAAAAATAAGTTTCAAAATACTATAATATATATTTCAAATATTGGTTAATATATTAAGATTGATTATTTAAGTTAACAAGTTGATTAAAAGTCAATTAGTAACTTTTTAAATTTTTTATGAAGAGAGGCTAGGCGTGACATCTAGACATCATGTCAACTCTAGATTATTCATCATATACAATTAAATCTTTTTAGGGGCAAATGTTAAGTTAACAAAGTAAATTCTACAAATCCCACTCAAAATATGTCTACTATAGTCCCGTTATGCATGAGTATGGAAGGAGTATTGTGAGTTTTGAGACTTTTTTTTTTTTTATGATCACATATAAACAAAATAACAGCACACGAGAAACACAAGCAAAAACGATACAACAAGGCCAAAAATAATGTTAAAATTTATCACAAGACTCGTAACTAGATGTTGAAGGAAAATAGTCTTTGTCATTGACAACGGCTATGTTTGGCAAAAGTAGCTGTGAGCAGTAGCAGTGAGCTGTGAGCTGTAGCCACAGCTCAGTGCTCACCGCTCACAGCTCCTTAAAGAAGCATTGGAAAAATGAGCTTTCCTAAAAAATAGCAAAGCTCACCGCTCCTTTGCCAAACGAACACTAAAAATAAAAAAGCTCAATTCTCGCCGCTCATCGCCTCAAAAAGCTCCAAAATGCTCTGCGCCAAACATAGCCAACATGTACACATCTCACTTAATTGGTTCATTAGTGGCATAGTGGTCATGTGAAGAAAGGACTTTTAAGTGGCCGACTTATTTGAATATGTTTTACAGATTAAATGAAAAACATCAAATGCAATTTTTTTTCTTGCATATTGACAGAAAACTTTGCAAATCTATGAAATGAGTTTACCTTGGGTTTCATTCTAGTGGGTTCGAATAGACGAATAGCATATACCCTACCATATTTTGACATGATAAAATATATGTGAAGTTCATATGTGACACTCATGGAGTTTTGCTCAATCTTTCTTTATACAACAAAGTTTAAATAATACAAAACTATAAGTAAAATTGAAGTAGAATTAACTAAGCCTAAAAGAGTATACTACGTTACAGTCGATTATCATACAACGTACATCATATATGAGTTTGTATATGTTAGGTGCACGATACATGCCTTGTTTCTCCTAAAACAGATTAATAATTGGTGAGTTCTTCCGAATTTTAGTTCAGTTAGGTTTAAGTAATTTGTTGATATTCTTATAGAAAATAATAGGTGTACAAGATATACAAATCATTGGAGGATGAAAATCTAATGAAAATAATTTATGCTACGTGCAAGTTCAATTTCTGATATGCGCAAAAAACATTGCAATCGTATAACAGTACTCTTAAGTTAAGCACATAATCGTACTTTAGATTATGACAAGATTATTACATGATTAAGTTAAGTCAATATATTACAGGCTTAGCCGAATTAGCATCCCAAACACCACCTTCTTTAAGATACTGCATATACCTTGAGAATTCGGGCTTAGCAGTCGCCTTCTTCTTGCGGCTTTTTCTCTCGAATAAGCTAAACAGCGGATTAAGCTTGCTCGCCTTCTTCACTTGCTTCTCTATAAAGTCCACTTTTTTTGGAACTTTTGGCTCCAGCACAAATTTAGAAGGAAATTCGCCAAAAAAGTTGGCAGGCAACGTCGTGGATCGAAGCATCTTAGGGTCCGTCGGATGATCATCGATCGTGGAGTCGCTGACCAGTTGGTTGTAGCCACGCCTCGTGCTCAAGGCTCGAAACATGGCTCGTTGTTGTAGAGAATAGGTTTTGTTTTGGGTTGGTTGAGTATTTATGTTAGAAATGGTTCACATTAAAGGTTATATAGGCGTGGAATTTTTTCGTTTTTTATTTTTTGGTCATATATGGTAGGCTATACAATGGAAAAAACATTTGTCAGAAATTTCGTTTGAAATGATTTCTAGCTAACTATAAGGTCCAAAGTGTAGATTCATTAGTCCACCTTTGTATTAAAATGAATTTAATCTTAGCGATGGAAACACTCATAGACAATTTACACTGCTTTTTAATACTCCAAAATTAAAGCATATAATCATGCATGCATTATTTGTGTTTTTTTTAGATTTTAAATTTTAGTGCTTAAAGAGTTAAAGTAATATTTCTTGTACCAACAAAGATACTATCGTGAAAACATAAACGAAAAGGACAAAGGGAAAATACAACACGCCATCAGAAGGTTTGTGTGGATAACAAGCAGACACATTGCATGATTGCTTTTTATTATAATGACAAATGAAATCATCGACATGAAAAAAGAAACTATTAGTAACACTAACACTTGTTTATTCTAAATAATAAATACGGACTTTGTTTTATTCGCTAGAATATGCAAAGAAACTATTAGTAACACTTGTTTATTCTAATAATTGCCGACAAAATCTTAACAAATGCAAGTGCTTGTTACAAGACCTTGAGAAAAAGTCTTATGGGAATTGATCTCAGTTAAGAAACTCAATTACCGGCAACTTGTTAAACATTTGTAAAATTAAATACAGTAGTATATACACTTTATAATCAATGGATATTAATTTCTATATCTAGTTGGTGTTGAATATATGTGTACATTGCGTAGTTCGTAGTCATTTAAGAAAAATTTCCAACAATGTGGTTGCAATTGCGTGTCCAAATTGATTGATAGAAATTATAAGAGATGTTAGGTGTATAACACATGTCGAACAATTCTGCCTCGCCCTCTTCATAATTCTTTTAGGCCGTGATCCAGTCAACTTTATGGATTCTTGAAAATTTCCCATTGAAACAATGTATTCGTCTCAGCAGAGACCAAAGAAAGAGATAATCCTTACTGATGTGAAGATGCTTTCTTATAATTGGATTTCGAATAAAAGTAGGAAGAAGTTTTGTAATTGGGTTGTGTGGTTTTCAAACTCTTGAAGCGCCCTTTCCTCCTCCTTGTAATCTCCTCTAGCTCCTTGCTATGGTGTTAATATAAATGTCGTTCGAAGATGAAAAATGTAAATTAGACATATATATTTCTATATTTTATAAAATGTTCATTTAATAAACAAAACTTATATAAATTATTTGAGTGATGGATGGTTTGCCTAGCTAATATGACGTATACTTATTCAATGTTCAAACTACCAAAGAAATGCTGAAAGTTTTTGCTTGACCATGTTTCATTAACGTCCAGGTAATTCAAATGGTGACACTCGCTACTTGTTTGTTTTTTGTTTTCTAGTTTGTTTTTCTTATATTTTAGTGCTGGCCGCAAACATATCTTTGACAATGTGAGTATCACATGATTGTATTATGTATTTGCATGTGTATATTATCCAAAGCAAAATTGTACAAAAGATATATATGCAATTATTCATTTTGGGAGGGATATATATGCATTTTTGCCGTATATTATATATAGGGTCAATTGCATATATAACCACTAAAACTTGCATATTTGCATATATACCCAAAACATGCTTAAAAGGCATTGTACATCATGCAATAAAAACTTGTATTGTGGGGAAATATGCAAGTTTTTAAGTTTTAGTGGGTATATATGCAATTCTCCCTTATATATATTATTGTTGTGTATGTAAATAGTTTTGTTAGGCCCATTAGTTGTTGGTAGGGCTCAGCCCATGTTGTGCTCATCACGCATAAAACGCGTTTCTATTGTGTATATATTTGAATTGATAATGCAATCTCATTCAAGGATGAAACCATCATATATCATACATATTACAAGATTCCTTCTTTTGATTGAATGTGGAGTAATCATGATTTAATGTCGATTAGTATTAGAGTTAAAGTCTTAATTGCAGGTATACAAAGAGCCTTGCAGTTACAACATTCGTCTATGATTAATCAGAGGTATACAAACAAGCGTGGAGTTACAACATCTGTGGATTACAAAAAATTTGCGAGTTACACCATTAAACATGATATGATGAGTATAGAATAGATGTGCACTCCTTTATCTTCCACATTAACTGAAACGAAACATAATATTTCCAACCAAGGTTTAGACAACATGGCCATCCAGATTGCATAGCCGAATGGTGATTTATTCTTGGATCAGCTTGACGTGGGTGTGACTGGCACCATTGTCGTAATGATTTGTAGAGTGTGGGATGTCAATGCTGTAACTGGGCGTTATTTGAGCATTGATTTTGTTGTGTCAGATGCGAGGGTAAGCTAAGATTAAATTTATCCTTATGAATAGAGTAGGGTTACCTCAAATGTACACAATCTTTTGCAGGGTAAGGCGATGCACTACACTGCAAGGAGCAATATAACTCACAATTTTGTCAGGTTAAAAGAAAGGGTCATTTACTCCATAAAAAACTTTGTCGTCCAACCAAACAAGGAAGAGTACCGAATCATAAAATAAAATAAAAATGCATTTATGCTGGAATTTGAAGGCTCTACAACGAAAAGGAAAGTTTCTGTTAAGGCTGGCGATTTTGTGAGATATCCTTTTGAGCTGGAAGATTTTGACAGCATTGAGCCTACGAACAATAAGTACTTGATTCGTAAGACTTTTACAACCTTGGACTAACGATCAATAAATTCTTGAATGGTAACATTTTATCTATGTATGATTCTATGTGATGTTTCACAATATGAATACATGGTAGATGTTGCAGGGCACGTCACGAATGTTGGGAGGACAACTCATCAGAAAATAGGCTCCAGGACTTTGGACTTCTATCTTGCTAATCAGAGGTTTTCCCCTTTGTCTAGAATTGTTGCGGATATTTCTGAAAATTTATGTGTATTAGTCAGCATCTCCTACGAATGAAACACTCACTGCTTTTTTAATTTAATAAAACATGGGAGAGTCAATTATGGTGACACTGTGGGGATGTCTGGGTGATGTATTGATAGAAAAGAAGACAAAGAATGTTTGTCTTTGTACTGTTAGTCTTTTTTCGTTAACTATTTGCACTGAAAGTCTTTATTTCTTATAAAAACTAACAAAAAGACTTTTCTAATATACCAAAAGCATTATAATATATTTCTAACTAAAGCCATAAAAATTGGGGTGTTACATGTACAATCCGCTGCACCTCAGGCCTTTGGCCCAACATGTTCGATAGGTGCCGGGATAATGGGCCCAGCCCCTCAGCAGTTCAACCCTACTTATGGCCCACTTGGACCGCGACCAGGGTCAACCTCAGGATATTAGGAATATGGACGGTATGTTGATCAAGAAACAACTCTCCCGCAAGCGTTTAATGCTACCACCCTTTGTTATGCGGACAACAATGAAGACAAGAGGTGATATATGGATTCCGAAGCAACTTCACATCTCTCTGCAGATGAAGGTAAACTCACAACCGTTTTTAATTCAAGCATTATTCCATCTATTGTTGTTGGTAACGGGGCCACAATCCCCGTTACCAACACCGATCATAGCATTTTACCATCTTTACATCGCCTTTTATACTTACAAAACATTCTAATTACTCCTCATATTATTAAAAATCTTATTTTTGCATGCAATTCACTCGTGAAACAAATGTAGTATTGAATTTAATGAATTCGGTTTTTCTGTGAACAATTATTGGACACGTCGTCTACTCCTCCGATGTAATAGCAACGGAGATCTCTATCCATTTCGCTCATCCAATACCACCACCCTTACTGGTCTTATGTCGTCTACTCATTCTACGTGGCACCAAAGACTCGGGCACCCCGAGGATGAAGTGCTATGTTTTTTAGCTTTAAATATTTTATTGTGTATAATAAAACAAGTCCTCGACTTTGTGCCATGCTTGTCAACTTGGCAAGTATACTAGACATCCATTTTATGTTTCTAATTCCGTTGTTGAAAAGATTCATTCGTACTTGTGAACTTCTTCACTCCCGAGTGTAAGTGGTTTCAAATATTACGTTATATTTTTAGACCATTTTCTCATTTTCTATGGGTTTATCCTCTTAAAAAGAAGTCGGGTGCATTTGCTAAGTTTTTACAATTTTGTGCTTATGTGAAAACTCAATTTAATATGGAGATAAAAGCATTCCAATGACGACGGAGCGAGTTCAATAACACCCAACAACACACTTTATTTAATAAAAATGGTATACAATTTCGTTTTTCTTTCCCAAAAACATCACAACAAAACGGTAAATCTGAAAGAATGATACGAACTATCAATAACTTTATACGCACACTTCTATTTCAAGCACACCTACCACCTCAATATTGGCTTGAAGCTCTCTTTATGGAAACTCATCTTTTAAACATTTGGCCATCATCTCAATTAAAAATAACATACCTTTCACCAAATTATTTAACAAACGACCAAACTACAACCACTTGTGCATTTTTTGATGCCTTTGCTACCCTACATGTTAGGAATTGGAAATTCCATGTTAAAGTGTCGGTCACCCCAATTATGGTCTAGCATAAGTTAGCTCGTAGACATGTCGTTTGTTACGTTATTTAGTAGTTTATTAGTTAGTTTGTAGCGTAGATTAGTTTAGTGTAACACCGTGGAGGAAGGACGGGTCTTTACCCACTGTATGCCTGATCCACAGTCCGTCAGGAGGACGTATTAGTTTGTAACTATAAATACCCTTCCCACTAAGGGAAGGGTGTTGCTTCTTGGAATCTAACCTTGCATTTTGTATTACAACTCTCTTTCAAGAACATCCTCTCTACTCTATTCATCTATTTAAAATGGCTTTCTTGTATCATCGTAATCCTAGACCACTCGAATCATCAAACAACATAAATATACGATCCTAACACTACATACATACAAAACACAAATTTCAACCTCGATCTACACCTTGTCTGTTTCTTGTTTATCCCATTAATCACCGAGGATACCGATGCCTCAACTTGTTAACCAACAAAATCATAATATCTCGCCACGTCAATTTTGAAGAAACCAAGTTCCCATTTGGTAGTAAGACACCAAACGCTCTCCTTTCATACCATTTCCTCGAAATGACAGTACTCCACTTAAGCTTAAATCTTTTAACCTCAACTACAAATTTACCTAGTACTACTGTACGAACTACTTCACCTCCTTCTTCCAACATACAACCCACAACACCATCACCTACTTCACCACCCACTACTATACCAGGCCCAAACCTTTAGCCCATAATAACACCAATCCAACAGCCCTTGTCAACCCACCATACCACTCCACCATCTCCCTTGACCCGAATACAGGCCCATGAGGCCCCGGCCTATCAACAAACCCCCCACCGAACCTACACCAGATAATGTCACAGCCTAACAACAGCTCGTCATCCCATAGTTACTCGCTCTCAAAACGGTATCACCATACCCAATAACCAACTCAATTTTCACGTCTCTACGCCTTCTCCTATTCCAACGTCTCACATTCAAGCCCTCCAAAACCCTAATTGGCAAAAAGTTATGCAAGATGAATTTAATGCTTTAATTAAAAATGGCACGTGAGTTCTTGTTCCATGTCACAAATGTTAACATTGTTCGTTCTATGTGACTTTTTAAAAACAAATTCATTTCAGATGGGTCCTTAAGCAGGTACAAAGCTCGTATTGTTGCAAATGGTTGAAGTCAACAACAAGGAAGTGATTGTGATGAGACATTCATCCTTGTGGTCAAACCTGTCACTATACAGACTGTTCTTAGCCTTGCAGTTTCACATGATTGGCCTATACATCAGCATAGAGACTGTTTACATGCACCAACCTCCTAGATTCACTGATCCAGTTCATCCCAATTATGTGTGCCATCTACAGAGATCACTTTATGGCCTTAAGCAGGCTCCTCGATCTTGGTTTCAGCGCTTCACCAGTTATGCTACACGTGTCGGTTTCCGACATAGCAAAACTGACTTGTCCCTATTTATATTTTAATGGTCAAAGTCAACAAGGAAGTGATTGTGATGAGACATTCAGCCTTGTGGTCAAACCTGTCACTATACGGACTGTTCTTAGCCTTGCAATTTCACATGATTGGCCTATACATCAGCTAGACGTGAAGAACACCTTTCTTCACGGGAATCTGATACAGACTGTTTCAATGCACCAACCTCCTGGCTTCAATGATCCAATTCATCCCAATTATGTGTACCATCTACAGAGATCACTTTATGGCCTTAAGCAGGCTCCTCGAGCTTGGTTTCAACGCTTCACCGGTTATGCTACACGTATCGGTTTCCAACATAGAAAAACCGACTCGTCCCTATTTATATTTCATCATGGAACAAAGATTGCTTATTTACTACTATACGTTGATGATATCATTCTCACAGCTTCTTCCTCAGGTTTCCTTCAGCGCATCATTGTTTCCCTTCACGGTGAGTTTTCCATGACTGACTTGGCCCGCTCAACTATTTCTTAGGCATACCTGCCACTCGCACATCATCTAGCATTTTTCTCTCTCAGGAGAAATATGCCACTGAACTACTTGAGTGGGCCCACATGCTTAACTGTGACCCATGTAGGACCCCGGTTGACACAGAGAAGAAGCTCGATCCTAATGGTATGCCAGTTTTGGATCCCACTTTATATTGCAGCCTAGCTGGTGCCCTTCGGTATCTTACATTTACGCGCTTGGATCTATCATATGCAGTTCAGAAGCTTTGTCTATATATGCATGGACCCTCGCAAAACCTACTTCAACGCTCTAAGTGTGTTGTATCAGATAAGTTCGTTGGTACTATAAATTTGGGGTCTCAGGCTACAGGTCTCTATTTCTCAGTTGATTGCATACTCTAATGTTGATTGGGTTGGATGCCCAGCTACTCGTTGCTTCACTTCTTGTTATTCTTTATTCCTCAGAGATATCTCCTGTCATGGTCGGCTAAACTTCAGAACACCTCATCTCGCTCGAGTGCTAAAGTCGAGTATCAGGGGGTGTTGCAAATGTCGTCGCCGAGACTGCATGAGTTCACAATCTTCTTCATGAGTTACACACTCCTCTCCTCACAACAACTTTAGTCTATTGTGATAATGTTAGTGTTGTCTACATGTCTGCTAACCCTGTGCAGCACTAACGCACGAAGCACATTGAGATTGATATACATTTTGTTTGTGATAAAGTGGCCGCGAGGCACGTTCATATCCTACGTGTCCCGTCTCGTTTCCAATTTACAGATATCTTCACTAAGGACTACCGTACCCTATGTTTGCTTATTTTTGCTCCAGTTTGAGTGTTCAAAGACCTCCTGCTCAAACTGCGAGGACGTATTATAGGATTATATTATGTATTTGCATGTGTATATTATTGTTGTATACGTAAATAGTTTTGTTAGGCCCATTAGTTGTTCGTAGGGTTCAGCCCATGTTGTGCTCATCACGCATAATACGCGGTTGTATCATACATACTAAAAGATCCAGTCCCTTTATTAGTAGGGGAGTCGTAAAGCCTGAATCATTTATAAAACATCATGTTGTTACAACCCAAAGAATCGAAATATCTTGAATGGCAGTCTTAAGGATGGGATGAATCAATGCGGGACTCAATTAACCATTCACGTGAAGATGAAGAGTTCTTGGAGTTACAACATTACATACCTCCCAATCACCAGCAATTAGAACAAAACGAATATAGTTGTGAACCAAAGAATTAACCACACAAACCATAGTTATTGTTTAACTCTTTCAACTTCTTTTTTGAAGTATAAATAGCACAATCAAGCAGGCTCACAGCATTACCGAATCTAAAATCCTACAAGTATACCTATCCCACAATCATATGTGACCTCAGATTTGTTACATCTTCATCGGTCCAGGAAAACTCAAACGGAAAAAAAGGAAGATGAACAAAAGAAACAACCATTACCACAACAACAAACAACCAAAACCACTAGCCTAATCCCATTACCTCACGTCCAATAGTCCTATCTCTGCAATAACACAAACAACATTTTCACAAATATTTTGAAGATTTATTTTTAGTTGAACGCAAACCCATCACGGATCTTAAATGAAAGACTCGTACATAAACGGAAACATCATCTTACCCGAGACCTTTATAAAAAATCTTGAAGCCAAGTGTATTCTTGAATGTTTCGAATGAAATTAAAGAAGACAAAAAGGTATTGTGGTTCCTCACCACCTCACGTCATCAATATAATTAATTACAAATTTACAATGAAACCACAACCAAAATTTCTTATTAGATTCAAACAGAAAAAGATGAACACAAGACCTTAGTGTGATACATCATTGATCTTGAAACAAAATAACAAAAAAAGTACCTACCCAAGATCTTAAAGATCTTGAAAACGTTAAGAGAATAAACAACGTGGCCCTTGTGATGGCGTAGTATGTATTACAGACCTGCGAGGCCCAATACACACTATACACACACTGGGCTCAGGCCCAACGATTACAAATCCTAGGCCCGCAGTAAGCCCAATGGTTAATTTGGCTATGGCCCAGGCTTTGAGATGCGCATAAGGCACATGACGGGCTGAACCTTCAACCGTCAGGACCCATTACGTCGCATCCACGATTAACACAACCTTGTCGCCAAGGGTCCGGCTCTGGAAACTAACCATTATATGCGAGAATCTAGGAGGCCCCAGCGGAAAACCTCGCCTATAAAAGGGGCTCTAATCCCCATACAAGGTACAACTTTCTCTCTCATAATAACACACACTTTTACTTTCCCTCTCAAGAATGTGTACTTACTCTCACGCCGGAGTCTAATCGTGGGGTCCGTCCCCACGGTAAGACTAACGGTTTGCCTTTCTTGTGCAGGGATCTCATTTAAACTACTTGAATTAGTACAAGATCAAGCCACCGAAGGCTTACCGGCCCAGTCCAGTAAGCTACGTCCAGACCTCCTATTACCCATCGCACAAATTGTACTAACAAGTTGGCGCCATCCGTGGGACCAAGTGCACAACTACGTTGCTGCAAATATCATGAACCAGTAAAGCTTCCACTACTCTGATGGAAAGATGTCATGATCCTGAAAGTGTGAGCATGTCGGTCCGAAAGTCACAACATCACATGAAGGCAAAACTACAAAGGGTGATCCAGAGATTTACTGTGGCTGATGATCTCAAAGAAAGCTCGAAGATCATCAAAGATGTGGATCAGTTCAAAGACCTTCACTTAATGTACAAAACTATGCGGACTTTGAAGAATCGCTACTAAAGCACAAAGATTGCGGAATTTGAAGAATTGAAGTCTACCAGCTCAGAACTAAAGACAAAGATAAAATGCTAGGGTGCAAAATGTATTTCATGGGGTGACCTACCTTAGGGGGAGATTGTTAGGAATTGGAAATTCCATGTTAAAGTGTCGGTCACCCCAATTATGGTCTAGCATAAGTTAGCTCGTAGACATGTCGTTTGTTACGTTATTTAGTAGTTTATTAGTTAGTTTGTAGCGTAGATTAGTTTAGTGTAACACCGTGGAGGAAGGACGGGTCTTTACCCACTGTATGCTTGATCCACAGTCCGTCAGGAGGACGTATTAGTTTGTAACTATAAATACCCTTCCCACTAAGGGAAGGGTGTTGCTTCTTGGAATCTAACCTTGCATTTTGTATTACAACTCTCTTTCAAGAACATCCTCTCTACTCTATTCATCTATTTAAAATGGCTTTCTTGTATCATCGTAATCCTAGACCACTCGAATCATCAAACAACATAAATATACGATCCTAACAATTGGTATCAGAGCCTAGGTTTTGTTGTTTTGATGACTCGTATGGTTTTGTATGCGGTTTTGTTAGGTTTTGGTATGCGGTTTGTATACTTGTTCTATGTTGCGGTTTGATACAACCTATTTAATGTTTTGATGCGTTTTGGTTAAGTGGACTGATGATGTTTTATGCAAATTTGTTGAATCCGGTTTTTTTGATTGGTACAACTGTTGGTTGAATCTGGATATTAATTATGGTTTATGTTGTTATGGTCAAACTGCTTTTACAAGTGTTACAAGAAGTTTTTGAGCAGTTTTTATACACTTATTAAATCTGGTCTAAGTTGTTAACCATTTTGATATTATTTACGTGTCAAAATTGTTCTGAATCTGATATTCACTTGTGTTTCTGAATGCATACATTCATCCAAGCGACTTGTTTTGACAAGTTGTCCAGATTCAATGTATCTTGTCAATGGTCAAAAGCGACTTGTCAATGGTCAAAAGCTATTTGTCACATGGTCTAAAGCGAATTATCATTATGATAAAAGTACTTTGCGAGTTGTCTTTTTAGTCAACTCAAGTCAAAAGCGACTTGTGTTTGTTGACTCGGTCATAAGCGAGTTGTTGACCTCAGTGACTCTATGAAGCGATTTGGAAAAACAGTTTTGAAGAAGATGTTGCAACTTGTTTACCCTTAACACTAACCAACACCCAAACAGTTTACCACTAAACCATCTTCTATTTACCACTAAACCATACATCAACATTAAATCACAAATTACAAAAACAGTCGACAACATGCATCATTCAACAAGTATCAAACAACTGATTTACAACAACTACTTTTATTTACCACTAAACCATCTCCATTCAGTTACATCTTTCATCAGTTGTCATCAAGTTCATCAACATAAAGAAAATAAAATTAATAGTTAATACGTGATCTCAAATTTATTTCGTGTGACATTCAAGAATCATCATGACTCACATGTCATTAAACACGAATTTCTATCCATCATTGATCTCTTGAAGCCTTGGCTTCATTTCAATATTCGATATTTTGAAGAAAGAACAAAACCATCAAGGGTTTTATCTTTACTTCATTATCGGTTTAAATGAAAAACGAAATCAATCTTTTCAACATCAATTAAAAATCAAAACCTACCCGAGACCCTCATTAGGTCTTGAAGAATGAGTCAGGTATCGTGTTTCGTGGGTTGATCTTGATGTCATCTCCAGACCTCATGCCATCCCTGTGGTTTCGTCAGTCCTAGACATGATATGTTATACCATTCAAGATGAGATCCGTGATTTTTTATGAATGGTCAGAGATGGTGGCGGATTTTAACGGGAGTAATAGTTTGGTTTGTCAAAGTGACTAACGAGATCTGGGTCTCTTGACTTTGGAAGCGTTTTGATTACTTGATATGAGAAAGAATGGGGGCGGAAAGAAAAACGATGGAGAGAGGGATTAGGGTTACAAAGTGTGGAAACGTAGAGGGGGGGGTGAATACGTTACCGTTTAAAAACTTTAGATCTTTAGTATCAAAGCGCTTACGAAGCTTGTTATAATATGAAAGTACCAATTATTGTTTGTGACTAATATAAAGTATGGTAAACCAAGTTGTCACACAATCATGAACATCAACACAACTCACAAACAATAGTATAGTGCAAGTATAAAAGTAAAGAGATAAAGAAAGGAAAAGTGCAAACGAAAACACGAGGTTTATAGTGGTTCGGTCGCGGATCACCTTTTTCCGCCCTACTCCAATCCTCGAGTACCCAACTCGAGAGTTACTTCACTAAATCAACAAGCTCCCTCCTCGGCGGAGAAAACCTTACAATCGTAGATTACACTTTTCCGGTACAAAGCTAAATACCGGGTTCTAGTTCGAGGTAGAACCAACCTAACGGCGCCTATACAATATTTCCGACACTAAGCTAGATGTCGAGTTCTTTTACAAGGGTACAACCCTCCCATATGTTTTATGGCCCAACAAAATAAACCTTGTGTTTTATGGCAAAACACATTAAACCATCTAATCTAAGTTGGTGAAAGTGTTGTTATGATGCAATGATGTTTACACTAATGATCCATGACACAAATGTCTAATGGATATGAATAACTACTCTAAATGAACTTCCATTGATAGGAAGCCCATGATGAAGATCACAAGTTCCCTAAACTTCTTGTGATAGATCTTCAACCTGTGGTAAGTGGGGATGGCTAAATCTCCAAACTTTCCTTGGTTGATCAAAGAGGATGCTTACAACAAAGATGAATGTTAGAAGCATTATGATCATGATCATTAGGGTGTTTAATGTATGTATTACATTGTTAATGATTGATCTAAATGTATGCCAGAAGGTGGAGAAGATGTGATTTGAAGTGGTGAAGAAATGGGAAAACAATGGGCTTCTATTTATAGCCAAAGTGGGCAGGAGCGTCACGGAACA
Source organism: Chrysanthemum makinoi (assembly GCA_910596185.1). Classification (NCBI taxonomy): domain Eukaryota; kingdom Viridiplantae; phylum Streptophyta; class Magnoliopsida; order Asterales; family Asteraceae; genus Chrysanthemum; species Chrysanthemum makinoi. The sequence goes on along the minus strand of OU343218.1, from coordinate 197,731,343 downwards.
TAAGGACCCTAAAGGGTTCCGTCCTTTATACAATTTGGTACCGGGGTGCCTGAATAAAATCTAAAAAAATCTTTCTTCAAATCTTTGCAAGATATTACCAAATCTTACTAAGATCACATTTGATATATTGTGTGTCAATCTAACCAAAATATTCAAAGTGATCTTCCCGGATTTCAAAGATGATACATGACATGATGTAACATGTATTTCCATTTTTAGATTAAAAGGTTTATCAAGGTAAACTTGTAAAATGTATTATGTAACTAGTTAATAAAATGTCTAGTTACCTTTTGAAATACTGGTGAATGCAAAATGTAAAATGAGGTTCGAAATAGAATGGTTAACCTATTAAAATACTTAGTGACTCTAAATGTATTTTAAACATTCTAAATGATTTGTTAATGGGTTTTATCATAATGCCACATAACAAACATGCCTGTGTTGTAACATACGAGGACTTGAGACATCGAGAGGTGTTGAATGTATTTTGAGACAAAGTGTGATTACAAGTAACTTGTACATTTTACGGTATGTATTACATTTACTGTTTGTCATCAATCAAAACAAACGAGAAGGTATAGATTAAATATGTAATAATATTGCATAACAATCTCCCCTTTTTGATGATGACAAAATATGTAAACGTAATAGAAAGTAAAATGTAAAAGGTTACTTGTATCCTTACTACCTTTACATTACCTTCTCCGTTTACACTCTTCTCCCCTTTGTGAAACAAAAAGGGCGTGTCCTAGGAGTTTAACTTCATTTCTCCCCAAAAAGGCGAGCTTGCATCATCCCTAGTGAAGTTAAATCGTCTACTTCAATCCGTCCTTGTTTTGTAGAGGATCCATGGATCAACTAAAGAGGCTTAACCTACATCAAGGTTAGTTTTATGCAACAAAAATTATGAGAAATATATGAAAAGAAATATGCATTGCAATGTTAGCCTATTTTCTTCACTTTTATATCGAAGCACAAATGCTTGTTGCAAAAAGTGAGAATGATGATAAATGCGTGCTTGCTACCCCTTGACGGTTGCTCCCCCTTGTTTGAGGGGTCAGGGTATGATTAAAACCTACAAAACAAATATTAGTGCAAAACTATATTCGTCATTGGACGAGTAAGATATACAACAAAGGTGTATAAGACTGCGCTTTAGTAAATTCTAGACGGAAGCTCCCCTTGCTCTAGGGCGTCAAGATGAACCTTCAAAATAAATATTAGTATAATAAAGCTGTCTTTAGACAAATAAGTCATATACAACCAAGTGTATAGACGATGCAATATGAGTGCTTAAAGGACATTCCTCCTTGTTCTAGGATGTCAAGAAGCACCTAAGATAAGAAAATAATTTATGCAAACTTCATCCTTAGATGAGTAAATTATATACAATCGAGTGTATATGATGATGAACCTACAATGAAAAACATTAGTGCAATATATTTCATCTTTTTCACAAAGAAAAATAAGATGTATATATGTGATAAATGATATAATCAAAGATCTCATGAAGTGTAGTCCCCTAATTACAATCATAAGAAAAGTGAGAATATAATATGATAAAACCCTAGAAAGAAGATATGAAGTCTTCCACCGGGGGTGCCACTAGTGGTGCTAGTGTTGGTGTCGGTTTACTAGTAGGATTCATGTGGTGATGATAGATGACTCGAGATTTACAAAAGTAAGTTTTAGCTAATCCATGGTGGTGATGATTAGTGAAAGTGGTGATGGAAGGTGGTGGTGATTAGGTAGGAAGCTATAAGGAGTTAGAAAGTTATTGTATAGCAAATATAAAAATATGGACTCAGCATCCTTTCGCAGTCAGTGACAAAGCTAAGAGGAAGAAAAAAATATGAATGGACATTGCATTTCAATGATGCATAAGGGTTATGATTAGAATGATTTATTGATTGCTAACAACTATTGTTTTGAGCAAGTTTCATATGATTCAACCCAAGCGTAATCAATAATGGTTCTATCTAAGAAGATATATAAAAGTGATAGCATGAAGATAGATTCGTTCATTGATTGACACGAATTATAAAAATGACCTATTCTAGGTGACAATGGGAAAGGTAGTATTAGCATGGGTTTTGACAACATGGATGATTATCACTTTGAAAAGAAGTGAAGACAATATGGAAAATAATAATAATGAGTACCTATATGAGGATGAGAATGACATCATATAAAGTGAGAGTTGGTGGACCAGCGTGTTGGAAATGGCTATTTTGATTAATATATCGTTGCACTGACCAATGACATGCATGATATTGTCAAGCAAGAAAAGGATAAGATCCCTGATGGTGTTCTAGCTAGTGAGTTGTAAGGTGCTAGGTAAGGAAAATCCTAGATAGGTGATTGTGAGAGATGAAGAAGTTTGTAAAAAACCTGATGGTGTTTTTCACTTGATGAAGTATTGGTGCAAACTTGTGATATAAGGTTAAAAAGGTTGAACTAGTTGTGGTTTCGTGAACCGTGGTTTAGCTAAGTGGTGTTTACCTATGTGTTAGGTATTTTTAGAGTCTAAGAGACATAAATTTTGACAAAGACAATTATGTGAATGGATTCTCTCCCCGCAATGGTGGACATCCAACATAATGTGTATGTATCAAATAAGGGAATGACAACACAAGTCGTTAGGAGGTTATTCGGGTGACGAGAGTGAGTTAGTGATGTTTTTCTGGATGATGGTTAGCATACAATGAACTTCATCTTAGTCAAGTACCTCTTCTCGATTAATACGAGATGATCGTATGATGAGGCAATGTGGTTTCCTATAGCAAGTGAAGAGGTTAGAGTATTGTTATAACTAAATAATGATGGAGATGATTTTGGAAAGCGGAGCTTAAATGAGATTTGGAAAGAGGTCGGTTGAAAGACAAACATGCAAAGCCCAACCCGCTAGAACTTAATTCTATATGCATTTCACACATATGAAGTGAGGGTCCCATAAGCATATTACTAATCTATGTAGCAATAACGGGGATTATGCAAAATGAGCATATAAAAGTTAAAACCAAGTGAGATAACAAATAATTTGTTATCAACCTACAAAACAAATTTGTTAGGGACAAAAGATGTTAACATGATAGAAATCAAATGATAACATATTATATAAGCAAAAACAACACATTTCACTTAGTGACTAGAAATCACCACACAAGATAGCATCAAAACAATCATATTATGCAAGAATATGACTTTATTCAAGTAATTTCATTATGAGATTGTTTTGTCGTTAGACTTAGACGTATAAGCATACTTGGCTTATAAATTAACACAACAATCTATGTGATTAATTTGTAAGATAAAAGGCTTCTACAAGTTTGTCATACCAAAAAAGCGCTTTGACATAATATGTGCAACGTAGCAAACAAATATGTGACACGAAGCAAAAGAAACAAGATGAACGAGTCCTGAAGCCATGTTTTAAGACATAACAATGTGGAGCATGTATCATTTAGATCGTACTACACATAGATATAATGAATGCCAACTAATAGCTTTCAAACACAAATATATCATAAACAATGATCACATATCAAAATGACATATTATGAGTTCATAAGGAAAATGATAATCAGCTAAGGATAATTCAAAAGTAAGTGATCATGAAAATAAAAGTTTAGGTTTAAACGGTTAGTAGCATGAAAAAAGGATACAAGCATTATAAAAAACACGTTACTAAGGTTTACACATTTGACTAGTTATCAAACACTAAGATAATGTCAAATCAACTTATGTATCAAACAAGAACATGTAATCAACCCATGTAAGTTCAAATGCAAGTGGTTTTTAAAAGAAAAGTCATATATACTACTTGTTTGATTAGTATTCCTAAGGCGAGGCAAACTATAATATTTAACACTTACTTTAGAAGTATAGGAATAAGATTTTCAAGTTGAGAATGAATATGAGACTATTACTAGCGGGTGTGCAATTAAGGCCCCTAAACACGCCCCATTTTACGGTTGATTCCACTACCCACTTCTTCAGGAAGCAATTAACCGTTAGAGTCAAATTGAAGTTTAGTGCATAGGTTCTCCAGGTGTCATTCTCATGTTAGAAGATGGGAACTCATACTTTTGATATTAAAGTGCATAAAAGGATGATAGTTACCATATAGTTAATGTGACGTAACTAATATGCAATATAACGAAAGTGATGAAGAATGTAATGTTATACACATGAATTTAACATGGTGTGTTATTATTTGGTGTTGATAACCTATGTGTTTTAATCTTGTATAGAATCTACGTTTGTTCAAATTACAAAGCTAATGGTAGATTTAAGAGCGATGCCATCTTTTATGTTGAAGTGTTTACTTTAAAAGTGATTGAATTATCTAAAACTAGGGAATGGAATATGAAAAATTAAGAATGTTCTCACCGAAAGCTCTTTGGAACTTTATTTGACAAGAAATTAAATAAGGTTACTAACTTCAATCATCATGTATGTTCTAGAGATGTGTAGTTTCAACCTTGATGTGCACAAGGTTTGAGCAAAGGTTAGGTTATGATCGTCGCTTGAGAAAATGAATACAAATAGTATCTTTCAAACAATGAGATTATCGCAGGGGAAAAGTTATCATGCTGAAATAAGTATGACAAGATGAATGGATATGCTAGCTTTCATAGAACTTTTGGATGTTCATTTCAAGATCATTTAGCCAATGAGGTGTAATGAAATCTCTTGTAACAAAACCTATATGTCGCAAGGAGAGAATGATGCATAGGATATACAATACCTTTAATAGATGATACTTAACGCATGATTTCTTAGCATAATGTTTTACAAAAACATCATGTTTCTCCTAAAGAAGATATGAAGCCACAGTGTTTGAAGTGGATAGTCTATCTAAATAAACTTGGTCTCAAAGATTCTATCACTAGATGATGACAGAAATTCACTGGAGTTCTTATGTATATCCTCAAGAGTCATTGTGCTTGTGGGTTTGTGATGTTTGCTTTGAGCATTTGCATTTTAACATATTTGTTAAAATGTTGATTTGAGGTTTAAAGAAATTTATGCGAAGTTTAATGACAAGTATTACTTAAATACTTTGATAATTGTGAAGGTAGAGTATACTTGTTATACCTATTGGAAATTGACAACCAATTACCAAGAGCACATGCGTATTTGATAGTTGAGGTTTTACCATAATGAATTATCTAGTCTTATATGTGGGAAGGAATGTTGAGTTTGTTCAACCGGCATTTGATTCATACAAGTGTTTGGACACAAGGGCTTTTTTGAGCAATCACTTAAACAAATTCAAATGATGGTCAGGATGGTGGATGGTTGATCTAGGTGGTAGGTTTTCTAGTGTTCTACCAAAGGATGTGGTGAATGTATGGGGTTTGTTTGTGCTATGTGAGTACTAGTTGATTGTCCATAGATGTTGAACAAAAAGTAGATTACTAATTCTTATGGTTCATTGGTTGTACAACTAGGGGTTGAAGTGTAAGTACTTGAAGCTTTTGTTATGTCTATGAAGCTTTAGGGGTTGAGGTATAGGTTCACCTTGAAAGGGGACGTTGGATTAAAGGATGCTCTGGAAGTCATGAGCAATACTTAATGGTGCAAAAAGATGGAAGAGGGAGAGTAGGTGTAGAGGGGATAAGTGGCACAGGGGGGGTTGATTGTTTGGATAGTGTTCAACATGTGTTGTAAAAATACTTGGGTGTTGATTTTTCGGATATGACTTTTAATGACTACAATCGTAAGTCGCATTATACTTGAATATTTCCGGATGAAATACTTAAGTTGTCAATCCTTTGTTGAGACTATGGAGCTAGATTGAACTCAAGTATAACAGACTGATGTATGCTTTAACATATGTATCTGATGTAAATACTTATCATTTTGAAGGATGACACATTATTTTCATGTTAACCAAGTGAGGCAATACATGTAGATACAAAACATCTATAGTCATATGATAGACTTGTGTATGATACCTTTGCAAAATAATGAGTCCAGATTTGTTAGTCTCGGTAAGTCATCTTAAGATCATCCGAAATAGATGAGGAGATGTGGTGGTGTTGCACCAAAGTTTGATAGAGACAAGCTTTGGAGACTTTGGTAGTGACGATGTTTGGAGGTTTGAAGTAGTAATAATGGTGGGTAATTTTGGTGGTGGAGTTGGAGTACTTAAGTTAGAAAGTTCACATCGAATGGGTGAAGGGAGATGTGAGAGGTAATGAGTTAAGGATGAAGAGTTCAAGTAAGTGCAACAAGATCGAATGCTAATCCTAGTGTTTTCTTAAGTGTGTATTTGAGGGAAAGATTAGTCATTTTGACTTGCTTGAGAAATGCTAAGTTATTAGGAAAAGCAACAGTTGAAGGTGTGAAAAGAC
>OU343218.1:197515819-197724881 GCA_910596185.1 Chrysanthemum makinoi | reverse complement strand
GGGGGGTGAATACGTTACCGTTTAAAAACTTTAGATCTTTAGTCATCGCTAAACTACGCTTGTTATAATATGACAGTACCAATTATTGTTTGTGACTAATATAAAGTATGGTAAACCAAGTTGTCACACAATCATGAACATCAAACCACATCACAAACAATAGTATAGTGCAAGTATAAAAGTAAAGAGATAAAAGAAAGGAAAGTGCAAACCGAACACGAGGATTTATAGTGGTTCGGTCACGGATCTCGCCTACTCCACTCCTCGAGTACCCAACTCGAGAGTTACTTCACTAAATCAACAAGCTCCCTTCTGGGCGGAGAAAACCTTACAATCGTCGCTTACACTTTTTCGGTACAAAGCTAAATACCGGGTTCTAGTTCGAGGTAGAACCAACCTAACGTCGCTTATACAATATTTCCGACACTAAGCTAGATGTCGAGTTCTTTTACAAGGGTACAACCACTCCCAATATGTTTTATGGCCCAACATAATAAACCTTGTGTTTTATGGCACAAACACATAAACCATCTAATCTAGTTTGGTGAAAGTGTTGTTATGATGCAATGATGTTTACACTAATGATCCATGACACAAATGTCTAATGGATATGAATAACTACTTCTAAATGAACTTCCATTGATAGGAAGCCTTCATGATGAAGATCACAAGTTCCCTAAACTTCTTGTGATCGATCTTCAACTTGTGGTAAGTGGGGATGGCTAAATCTCCAAACTTTCCTTGGTTGATCAAAGAGTATGCTTACAACAAAGATGAATGTTAGAAGCATTATGATCATGATCATTAGGGTGTTTAATGTATGTTATTACATTGTTAATGATTGATCTAAATGTATGCAAGAAGGTGGAAAAGATGTGATTTGAAGTGGTGAAGAAATGGGAAAACAATGGGCTTCTATTTATAGCCAAAAGTGGACAGGAGCGTCCACGGACCAAGGACCCCTTTAAAGGGTTCCGTCCTTTATACAATTTGGTACCGTGGGTGCCGACATAAATCTAAAAATCTTTCTTCAAATCTTTCCAAGATATTACCAAATCTTACTAAGATCACATTTGATATATTGTGTGTCAATCTAACCAAAATATTCAAGTGATCTTCCAAGGATTTCAAAGATGATGCATGATGATGTAACATGTATCTCCATTTTTAGATTAAAAGGTTTATCAAGGTAAACTTGTAAAATGTATTATGTAACTAGTTAATAAAATGTCTAGTTACCTTTTGAAATACTTGTGAATGCAAAATGTAAAATGAGGTTCGAAATAGAATGGTTAACCTATTAAAATACTTAGTGACTCTAAATGTATTTTAAACATTCTAAATGATTTGTTAATGGGTTTGATCATAATGCCACATAACAAACATGTACGAACCTGTTGTAACATCGAGGACTTGAGACATCGTGAGGTGTTGAATGTATGTTGAGACAAATGTAATTACAAGTAACTTGTACATTTTACGTTATGTATTACAAGTTACATGTTTGTCATCAATCAAAACAAACGAGACTGTATAGATTAAATATCGTAATATTTGCACTAACAATCTCCCCCTTTTTATGATGACAAAATATATGTAAACGTAATAGAAAGTAAAATGTAAAAGGTTACTTGTATCCTTACTACCTTTACATTACCTTCTCCGTTTACACTCTTCTCCCCTTTTTGTGAAACAAAAAGGCGTGTCCTTGGAGATTAACTTCATTTCTCCCCAAAAAGGCGAGCTTGCATCATCCCTAGTGAAGTTAAATCGTCCACTTCAATCCGTCCCTTGTTTGGTAGCGGATCCATGGATCAAATAAAGAGGCTTAACCTACATCAAGGTTAGTTTTATGCAACAAAAATTATGAGAAATATATGAAAAAGAAAAATGCATAGCAATGTTAGCCTATTTTCTCCACTTTTTATCGAAGCACAAATGCTTGTTGAAAAGTGAGAATGATGCTAAATGCGTGCATGCTCCCCCTTGACGGTTGCTCCCCTTGTTTGAGGCGTCAGGGTATGATTAAAAACCTACAAAACAAATATTAGTGCAAAACTATATTCGTCATTGGACGAGTAAGTGATATACAACAAAGTGTGTATAAGATGCATTAGTAAATTCTTGACGGAAACTCCCTTGCTCTAGGGCGTCAAGATGAACCTTCAAAATAAATATTAGTATAATAGAAGCTTTGTCTTTAGACAAATATGTCATATACAACCAAGTGTATAGACGATGCAATATGAGTGCTTAAAGGATATTCCTCCTTGTTCTAGGATGTCAAGAAGCACCTAAAATAAGAAAAATAATTTATGCAAACTTCATCCTTAGATGAGTAAATTATATACAATCGAGTGTATATGATGATGAACCTACAATGAAAAACATTAGTGCAATATATTTCATCTTTTTCACAAAGAAAAATAAGATGTATATATGTGATAAATGATATAATCAAAGATCTCATGAAGTGTAGTCTCCTAATTACAATCATAAGAAAAGTGAGAATATAATATGATAAAACCCTAGAAAGAAGATATGAAGTCTTCCACCGGGTGTGCCACTAGTGGTGCTAGTGTTGGTGTCGGTTTACTAGTAGGATTCATGTGGTGATGATAGATGACTCGAGATTTACAAAAGTAAGTTTTCGCTAATCCATGGTGGTGATGATTAGTGAAAGTGGTGATGGAAGGTGGTGGTGATTAGGTAGGAAGCTATTAAGGAGTTAGAAACTCGTATGTATAGCAAATATAAAAATATGGACTCATGCAATCCTTTCGTCATGTCAAGTGACCAAAGCTAAGAGAAAAAATATGAATGGACATTGCATTTCAATGATGCATAAGGGTTATGATTTGAATGATTTATTGATGCTAACAACCTATTGTTTTGAGCAAGTTCTCATATGCTTCAACCCAAGAGTAATCAATAATCCGTTCTATCTAAGAATATATAAAAGTGATAACATGAAGATAAATTCGTTCATTGATTGACACGAATTATAAAATGACCTATTCTAGGTGACAATGGAAAGGTAGTATTAGCATGGTTTTGACCGACATGGATGATTATCACTTTGAAAAGAAGTGAACACAATATGGAAAATACTAATAATAATAATGGGTACCTATATGAGGATGAGAATGACATCATATAAGTGAGAGTTGGATGGACCAACGTGTTGGAAATGGCTGTTTTGATTAATATATCGTTTGCCCTGACAATGACATGCATGATATATGTCAAGCGAGAAAAGGATAAGATCCTATGATGGTGTTCTAGATAGTGAAGTTGTAAGGTGCTAGTTTAAGGAAAATCCTAGATTCGTTGATTGTGGAGATGAAGAAGTTTGTAAAACACATGATGTGTTTTCCACTTGATGAGGTATTGGTGCAAACTTGTGATATAAGGTTAAAAGGTTGAACTAGTTGTGGTTTCATGAACCGGTTTTAGCTAAGTGGTGTTTACCTATGTGTTGGTATTTTAGAGTCTAAGAGACATAAATTTTGACAAAAGACAATTATGTGAATGGATTTCTCTCCCTCTTAATTGGTGGACATCCAACATAATGTGTAATGTATCAAATAAGGAATGACAACAAAGTGTTTAGGAGGTTATTCGGTTTAACGAAAGAGGTGAGCTTAGTGATGTTTTCTGGATGATGGTTAGCATACAATGAACTTCATCCTTAAAGTCACGTACCTCTTCTCGATTAATACGAGATGATGATATGAGGCATGTGGTTTCCTAATAGGAAGTGAAGAGAATTAGAGTATTGTTATAACTAAATAATGATGGAGATGATTTTTGGAAAGCGGAAGCTTAAATTGAGATTTGGAAAGAGGTCGGTTGAAAGACAAAAATGCAAAGCCAACCCTCTAGAACTTAATTCTATATGCTTTTAAACTATATGCAAGTGTAGGGGTCCCATAAAGCATAGTACTAATCTACGTAGCAATAAAGGGGATTATGCAAAATGAGCATATAAAAGTTAAAACCAAGTGAGATAACAAATAATTTGTTATCAACCTACAAAACAAATTTGTTAGTGACAAAAGATGTTAACATGATAGAAATCAAATGATAACATATTATATAAGCAAAAACAACACATTGCACTTAGTAGACAAGAAATCACCACAAGATAGCATCAAAACAATCATATTATGCAAGAATACAACTTTATTCAAGACATTTCATTATGAGATTGTTTTGTCGTTAGACTTAGACATTTAAGCATACTTGGCTTATAAATTAACACAACAATCCATGTGATTAATTTGTAAGATAAAAGGCTTCTAAAAGTTTGTCATACCAAAAGCACTTTGACATATTATATGTGCACACGTAGCAAACAAATTATGTGACAAGAAGCAAAAAAAACAAGATGAAAGATTCATGCAAGCCATGTTTAAGACATAACAATTTGGAGCATGTATCATTTAGATCGTACTACACATAGATATAATGAATGCCAACTAATAGCTTTCAAACACAAATATATCATATCAAAATTATCACATATCAAAATGACATATTATGAGTTCATAAGTAACATGTTAATCATGCTAAGGATAATTCAAAAGTAAGTATCATGCAAATAAAGTTTAGGTTTTAAACGTTTAGTAGCATGAAACAAGGATACAAGCATTATAAAAACCGTACTAAGGTTTACACATTTGACTAGTTATCAAACACTAAGATAATGTCAAATCAACTTATCGTATCAAACAAGAACATGTAATCAACACATGTAAGTGCAATGCAAGTGGTTTTAAAAGAAAAGTCATATATACTACTTGTTTGATTAGTATTCCTAAGGCGAGGCAAACTATCAATGTTTTAACACTTACTTTAGGCAAGTATAGGAATACAGATTTTTCAAGTTGGAGAATGAATATGAGACTATTACTAGCGGTGCTCAATTAAGGCTAAACACGACCATTTTAACGGGTGATTCCACATACCCAACTTCTCTCCAGGAAGCAATTCAACCGTTAGGTCAAATTGAGTTTCTAGTGCAATAGGTTCTCCAGTAGTCATTCTCATGTTAGAAAGATGGGAACTCCTACTTTTGCATATTAAAGTGCATAAAAGATGATAGTTTACCAATACTTGGCTTAATGTGACTTAACTAATATGCAATATAACTAAGATGATGAAGACGTCATGTTATACACATGAATTTTAACAATGGTGTGTTTGATAAACAATGTGTTTTAATCTTGTGTTAAGAATCTAAGGTTGTTCAAATTACAAAGCTAATTGTATGATCTAATGGATGACATCTTTTATGTTGAAGTGTATACTTTAAAAGTGATTGATTATCTAAGACTAGGGAATGGAATATGTTAAATTAAGAATGTTCTCAAGAAAGTTCTTTGGAACTTTATTTGACAAGAATCTAAATAAGGTTACTAACTTCAATAGATCATGTGTATGTTCTAGAGATGTGTAGTTTTAACCTTGGATGTGCACAAGGTTTGAGCAAGGTTAGGTTATGATGTAGGCTTGAAAGGAAATGAATACAAATAGTATCTTTCAACAAATGAGATTATCGCATGGGATAAAGTTATCATGCTTATGAAAATAAGTATGACAAGATGAATTGGATATGCTAGTTCATAGAACTTTTGGATGTTCGTTTCAAGATCATTTAGCCAATGAGGTGTAATGAAATCTCTTGTAACATAACCATATATGTCGCAAGGAGAGAATGATGCATAGGATATACAATATCCTTTTAACAAGATGAATACTTAACGCATGATTTCTTAGGCATAATGTTTTTCAAAACATCATGTTTTCCTAAATGAAGATATGAAGCCAAAGTGTTTGAATTGGATAGTCCTATCTAAATAAACTTGGTCTCAAGATTATATTCACTAGATGATGACAAGAGGAATTCACTCGAGTTTCTTATGTATACTCCTCAAGAGTCATTGTTGCTTGGGGTTTATGATGTTGGCTTTTGAGATTGCATTTTAACATATGTTGTTAAAATGTTGATTTGAGGTTTAACGAAATTTATGCAGAAGTTTAATGACAAAGTATTACTAATACTTTGATAATTTGTGAAGGTAGTACTACTTATACCTAGTGGAAATTGACAACAATTACCAAGAGCACCATGCTTATTTGATAGTTGAGGTTCTAGCCATAATGAATTATCTAAGTCCTTATATGTGGAAAAGGATGTTTGAGTTTGTTCAAACGTGCATTTGATTCAGTACAAGTGTTGGACACAAGGGCTTTTTGAGCAATACACTTAACAAATTCAAATGATGGTAAGGATGGTGGATTGGTTGATCTAGGTGGTAGGTTTTCTAGTGTGTCTAAAAAGGATGTGGTGATGTAGGGGTTTGTTGTGCTATGTGAATACTTAGGTTGATTGTCCATAGATGTTGAACATAAAAAGTACGGATACTAATTCTTATGGTTCATTGGTTGCTACAACTAGTGGGTGAAGTGCTTGAAGTTTTGGTTATGTCTATGAAGCTTAGGGGTTGAGGTATAGGTTCACCTTGAAAGGGCGTTTGATTTAAAGGAGGCTCTTGGAAGATCATGAGCAATACTCTTAATGGTGCCAAAAGATGGAAGAGGGATAGTAGGTGTCAAAGAGGGATAAGTGGCACTGGGTTGTTTGTTTTGGATAAGTGTTTCAACATGTGTTGTTAAAATACTTGGGTGTTGATTTTTCGGATATGACTTTTAATGACTACAATCGTAAGTCGCATATACTTGAATATTTCGGATGAAATACTTAAGTTGTCAATCCTAATTTGTTGAGATTATAAAGCTTAGATTGAACTCAAGTATAACAAGACTTGATAGTATGTCTTTAACATACGTGTGAGTTATGTAAATACTTATCGTCTTGAAGGATGACACATTATTTTCATGTTAACCAAGTGAGGCAATACATGTAGATACAAAACAATATCTATAGTCATATGATAGACTTGTGTATGATATCTTTGCAAATAATGAGTCTAGATTTGTTAGTCTCGGTAAGTCATCTAAGTCATCCGCAAACGGGTGAGGAGATGTTGGTGGTGTTGCACAAAGTTTGATAGAGACAAGCTTTGGAGACTTTGGTAGTGAAGGTGTTTTGGATGGTTGTGAAGTAGTCATAATGGTGGGTGATTTTGGTGGTGGAGTTGGAGTACTTAAGTTTAGAAAGTTCACATCTTGAATGGGTGATGAGATGTTGAGAGGTAATGAGTCTAAGGATGAAGAGTTCAAGTTAATGAAGCAACAAGATCGAATGCTAATCCTAGTGGTTTTCTTAAGTGTCTTATTTGAGGTTAAGGATTTAGTCATTTTGACTTTGCTTTGAGAAATGCTAAGCTTAAGGAAAAGTTGATTGAAGGTGTGAAAATGACCATACTGAATGTGTCGATTTATGGAACTAAGGATTCATGCACTTGATGTTAATTCATACAAAGATAGTAGTTTCTAATGAGATGGAAGTGTCTAAGATCATGTCAAACATCCTAAGTTAATTCATTGAGGATGTGTTGAGTGAGGTATGAAAGATATGCATTAACAACTATCCTAGAAACAAAATTTGGTAATTAGATTAGAGCGGATTTAGTAAAATTAAACAACTTACAGTAGAATCCACGGCACCAATTTTTACGCAGTAGGAACCCTTAATTTGGTGCCGCTGTCCCTTTGTCAGAACGGCGGTACCAACATGCATAACAGACGGTACCAAATTTTTGGTGCCGTCTAATCCGTGGACACCAGAAAACTTCACGGACCCATTTTTTAGGTGTCGGGGAGTTTTCCAAAACCTAAATTTTTGCTTAAAACATGTGACATTAATCATTTCTAGTTAGGAAAAGTCAATAACACATATACAAACATAGTGGAGCATAGACTTTGACCAAGGGCTAACGATTTTCACATATAAGTGAAAATGGGTAAAATTTGATAACACCAGTGTGTTATCCCCCTGCATGAACCGGTTAGCATACATCAATGTTTTAAGTTAGTTTATCATCCTACTAAGTGAAAACATATAAATTACATCATACAACATTGTTTTTGTCCTTGTACCAAACACTCTCTTAAAACCTTCATTTTCAAAGTACTTGACTAATTTACTTAGTACTTATTGCTAAGTGAGTTATGACATTTCATAAGTTATGCGAGATGTTAGTATAACCTATGCAAATGAAGTGATCTAATTCTACAAGCGATGGTAAAACAATTTTCCAACTTAGTGCACAAAATCTATCAAATAACCTATTGTGCATAAACAAGAAATCGTCAAACAAGCGAATAAATAACATGGCAAGATTGACACTTATATTATGCAAACAAACAAGTGTAAACAACAATTTGAAAAGTAAGCAAGCAACATATATGCAAACAACATAAACAAGTGGTCATTTAGCATAGCATAACAAGAAAGACACTTTTCGTCATTTTGCGTTTAAATATGACGATGTATACCAAGCTTGATTAGTTTCCTTTAAACATATTACCAAATTATTTAGTTTCAAAGGAAGTTGTATCAAAGTTCTAAGAATACCAACTTAAATTGCTTGATTCAAAATTTTGAGTTTTTATGTTAAAGCGAAACTCAATATTTTAGACATACTGTAGTATTTGGTATATTTCACTTATTTAAAATTAGACTCAGGCTATGAGAGTATTTTTAAATGAAAGTAGACTCAATTCCCTTTAAAATGATAGGTGGCTCGACTCGTGCGGACTTACGGTTAATTAGTTATGATTTTTGAAGTTGCCCAAAAAGCGCATACTTGTACACACGGATTTCACGGAACCAAATAAAGGGATCCGCCCTTTATAAGATTTGGTGCCGTGGTCCTCTGGGACAGATTCACCAAAACTAGTATTTGACATAGAGAAAACGTGTGTGACTTACTAGATTTCATAGTAAACATATAATACACATATTTAACAACATATCTACTTGTGTAACTTATCTTAAACATTTACGGAGGTGATTTTTCAACTAAATTTATAGTTATCCCAAACACTCCTTTAAAATCATATTTCTTCGTAAATTTTCTATAAGCACACAATACAATACTTACTAGTTCTTTCAACAAACTTTTTTTTTTTTATTTTTCAAGAAAACCTTCAAGCTTGTATACAAAGTTACATTTAACAACAAAATTTCTAAGTATAACAAGCAAAACATTTTTCATATTATTTTTCGCTTCAATGGTAATTTGATACATGGATCGTACTCTATTTTAAAACCATTTGTTTTGAAAATAAGAGCTACATGGCTCTAATACCAATTGTGGAAACGTAGAGGGGGGTGAATACGTTACCGTTTAAAAACTTTAGATCTTTAGTATCAAATCGCTTATGAAGCTTGTTATAATATGAAAGTACCAATTATTGTTTGTGACTAATATAAAGTATGGTAAACCAAGTTGTCACACAATCATGAACATCAAACCACATCACAAACAATAGTATAGTGCAAGTATAAAAGTAAAGAGATAAAGAAAGGAAAGTGCAAACCGAACACGAGGATTTATAGTGGTTCGGTCACGGATCTCCTTTCCGCCCTACTCCACTCCTCGAGTACCCAACTCGAGAGTTACTTCACTAAATCAACAAGCTCCCTTCTCGGCGGAGAAAACCTTACAATCGCCGCTTACACTTTTTCTGGTACAAAGCTAAATACCGGGTTCTAGTTCGAGGTAGAACCAACCTAACGTCGCCTATACAATATTCCCGACACTAAGCTAGATGTCGAGTTCTTTTACAAGGGTACAACCACTCCCAATATGTTTTATGGCCCAACATAATAAACCTTGTGTTTTATGGCACAAACACATAAACCATCTAATCTAGTTTGGTGAAAGTGTTGTTATGATGCAATGATGTTTACACTAATGATCCATGACACAAATGTCTAATGGATATGAATAACTACTTCTAAATGAACTTCCATTGATAGGAAGCCTTCATGATGAAGATCACAAGTTCCCTAAACTTCTTGTGATAGATCTTCAACTTGTGGTGAGTGGGGATGGCTAAATCTCCAAACTTTCCTTGGTTGATCAAAGAGTATGCTTACAACAAAGATGAATGTTAGAAGCATTATGATCATGATCATTAGGGTGTTTAATGTATGTTATTACATTGTTAATGATTGATCTAAATGTATGCAAGAAGGTGGAGAAGATGTGATTTGAAGTGGTGAAGAAATGGGAAAACAATGGGCTTCTATTTATAGCCAAAAGTGGGCGAGGGAGCGTCCACGGACCACGGAACCCTTAAAAGGGTTCCGTCCTTTATACAATTTGGTACCGTGGGTGCCTGACATAAAATCTAAAAAATCTTTCTTCAAATCTTTCCAAGATATTACCAAATCTTACTAAGATCACATTTGATATATTGTGTGTCAATCTAACCAAAATATTCAAGTGATCTTCCAAGGATTTCAAAGATGATGCATGACATGATGTAACATGTATTTCCATTTTAGATTAAAAGGTTTATCAAGGTAAACTTGTAAAATGTATTATGTAACTAGTTAATAAAATGTCTAGTTACCTTTTGAAATACTTGTGAATGCAAAATGTAAAATGAGGTTCGAAATAGAATGGTTAACCTATTAAAATACTTAGTGACTCTAAATGTATTTTAAACATTCTAAATGATTTGTTAATGGGTTTGATCATAATGCCACATAACAAACATGTGCGAACCTGTGTTGTAACATACGAGGACTTGAGACATCGAGAGGTGTTGAATGTATGTTGAGACAAATGTAATTACAAGTAACTTGTACATTTTACGTTATGTATTACAAGTTACATGTTTGTCATCAATCAAAACAAACGAGACTGTATAGATTAAATATCGTAATATTTGCACTAACACAAAGTATTAGGGTAGTGGCTTTATATACCCAAGTAATTAGGGTATGAGTTTTTTTTTGTTGTAACTATTCTATGATATTGGGCCGAATGATCTATTGAACCAACATGCTTAATGAGTTATTGGATCCGAAATTTTAATGGGCCTGGATGTGGTTTTCAGCTGAAGGACCATAGCTTAAGTTGGTCATTCATTTGGGCATGTATTTTGGTGAACCGGATATGAAATTAATCAGGGTACTATATTCTGTGTCGAGGCCATTGGTAGCAATCTTAGACTAATCTTTCAATTATTCATGGGCTTTTTGGTATACGGTTTGAGTATTCATATAATGGTGTTGATATTATGTGAAAAGATTGAGGTTTTGTTGCAATCTGAATTTGATGTGACTTAGATGATTGGATTGACTTTCATGGACGGGCCTTGATAATTCAAGTAACCAAGTTTGGGGTACGTATACATATTGGAATTGAATGGACTTCTCAAGAATTGGATTTTATGTGAGTTGATTTATGATGAGATTTGAGACGTATGTAGTATAAATTGATCATGAGATTTGTGACTTGATGAGATTTAATCATGAGTTTTGATAAAGAGATTTGGTGTGTGATGAGATTTGATGGTGAGATTCATTGTGTGATTAATACTTTGATGTATACATTATCATGGAGGATATTATGTCACGATTTGAATTGGAAAATGTTGACTACGGGGTTGTTTGGACGGTATTTCTCATTTGGATGTGAAGTGAGGTTTTTCGGGCGCGTTTACTTATTTCGCCTTCTTTCTTTCTACCCTTCCGCGAAGATGACTTGTTTGGGCGTTTATTGAGTGTGATAAAGACTTGGCTATTTAGTTCGGTTGTGATTCTTTTCTCGCTTAACCTAGCGTAACTATCACTTGGTGTCTCACCTTGATTGAGAATACGTCAAGAGGTTTGTACATTGGGTTTTTAGTTTATTCTTCACAAGGATTAGTACAAGTTTAAGTAACAAATTTGGGGAAGTTCACTTCATGATCAAGTTTGACATATCGGGTTTACTTCACCATGTTGTCACTGCAATAGCCGACAGAATGCGTGAATGATGTGTTTACCAAAGTGTTTATTGGATGGTTGATGATATTGTTGATGTTGGATAATGAACCGTTGAGGAACCGCTGCATGTTCCCCTAAAAACATATATTCACAGAAACCAAAGTTGTCGTGACACGTTCAAACTAACATTGTTTACGGTTTAGTCTTGATTTTGTAAAATCCCGTGAAATAATCTATTTCTCGGTTTAAATCATTGACTTGTAAAATCCCGTGACAATGGAAACGTCCTGGTAAATGTAAAGTGCATTTCCGGATCTATCTTACGGTTTATTCTTGGTTTTGTAAAATCCCGTGAAAGAAACTATTTCTCGGTTTAAACCATAGAATTGTAAAATCCTGTAATGATGGAACCATCCTAGAGAAAGGAAAGTGTATTTCGGGATCTTATCGATCACTGTTACTATGGTTTACTTGAAAAAGGGATAAAGGGTATACTTCATGAATTGGATGATTGTTTGGATATTCTTCATGGCAGTTTGGTTATTACAAGGTTTTACGGGGTTATGTGCTTTTAAACATGGTCAGGATGAAACCATTATCATAGTTCACTTAAAACGTCAAAGGAGGTTAGATTTGAGCTTTTAACCAGAAGATGTGACAACGGGGTTAATTTACTATTATTTATTTGAGGTTGAAATATCACGGGCGAGTGTACTTAGTATCTGAAGGTATCGGGGATGGTTGGATGAAGATTCTTCATGATCCTTGTTCGAGCTTATTATCAAAAACGAAGACTTGGAAATCTAGTCATTGTTCGGTGAATTTTTCCTTTTCTTTTATCACTTGGGGGAATTGGGCTTTTACCACCACAAAATAACTATCACTTTAAGGAGTTACGTTGTAGTGCTCAGTGTCACATTCAATTGTGGATTTTCAAGAGGTAATGTACGTCTTATACTTGATGGTTGGTTGGTTGAAGAGTATAAGTACTTAGAGTACTTAGGAATTCTAATGGAAATAAGCACGCTCTTTGTTACATATGTGCAAGTTTAAGTCACGAGTTCAGTTAGTTTCGGGTCAAATTCATCATATTGGGTTTTCTCCATCGCAAATTTGTCACGACAAAGAGCCTCTTGAATGATAATGGGGTTGATTATAATTTGCAGAGTAGATGAAAAGAGAGATTATGAAGTTTGAACTCACAGTTCAAGCCTCGTACTCTAAAGAAAGAAAGTGTACATTTCAAATGCTTTATCTTATTTATGGCGTTTGAACACAACAGTTCAAATCCTCGTACTCTAAAGAAAAGAAATTATGCGCTTGATTAAGCTTTATCTTCTAAAGAAGAGAAATCTTCTCAATTATGACCATTCTCATCAACATGCTTCATGATTTTTCCATGCGCGTTCAGTTATCAAGTAAATCGGACTACTGTTGATTATTTTTCTTATTCCACTTTCTCAATTATAATGACGATGGCGACATATATACTTTAAGAGGGAGGTGTGAATAGACTACATTTGTTGAAGATATCCACTAGTTTAATCAAGAATGGCAACTCAGTATGCAATTCTTGGGGAGAAAAGTGTGAATTCTGGCATGTTCATTGACATCAGATTATAAATGGTCATACGGATCCAAACTCATGTAAGAACCAAGCTTCTTCTTATCGGGTCATCTTTACAGGTTTCTTAAGATCCATTGGTTGACATCTTCTCGCAGTTGATGAGTTTAACGACAAAGTGCTTCCGATTACAAAGTACGATTTCCTTGGTAAACATCTTTTATGTTCTTGTTTGATTGGGAGGATTTTAGTTAAGGGGATTTCTTATTTCAAGTTAACGGGAATGCATTTGGTGAGTTGAAGATGTTAACTTTCTGATCCCCAAACGGACAATCTTGAAGAAGGTCGAGTCTACAGTCTATTCTACATTTTCTGCTACATGTTAGAAGACTAAAGGCGAGTTTGCATTTGATTATCTAAAGACTTCTTCTTAATAAGGCATTTATCAAAGCAGTTATCGGTTTGGGGAGAGCACTAATTGGGGAGAGTGATATATGCAGATTTAATCCCTAATTAGACTTGCTCACACTCTTCACAAAGTTGATTCTCACAAAAGATTAAATGTGGTCTTCTCAAAAAATATTTCAAGTATTTGGGCTTATAATATGTTGTTGATTACGAAGTGTCAAAACCACCAAGGGGAAGAGGAGACACACATCTAATCACAAAGCGAGTAAACTTGATGAACTTAATTCTTCTAAGTGATTGAAGATATCAGGAAAACAAATGTCATGACCGCTTGAGAGAAACTCAGGTTTTACTCATCATGGCTTTTAGTGTTATTATTCCAACTACGTGGGGGAAGTGATGTAAGAAAGTTTGAAGATAAAGAGGTACACAAGTGTGTGATGATTTGATGTTATCGCAATCATCGGGGAAAATTGTGTACATTGGGAGCTCAAATTTGTTTCCATGAGTGCTTAATCGATTGATTGAAGATATAATCACTTATTCGGAGTTGACATCCTGAAGATAGTCATCGCGAGATATCGGTGATTGACGCTTCTTCATTGTTATGGTTATTCTCTCTTTGGGCATTCGGGTACTTAGGGTTCTTGAGCTTCATACACTATCATCAGGGGAGAGAAAAGTATACATCAAGGTTATTCTTTGGCTATCGGACTTAATCTGCTGCTTCGATGTTATAAGTTTCTCTGTCTTCGGGTATATGTGTATTCGGGTTTCTAGTCTAAGGAAGCGCATTAATTCATCTACTTGGGGAAAGTGGTATCTTGACAACTTTTGGTATGGATCGCTTCAGACTTGGTGGAATGAAATTGAGAAAGTTAGTTATGTTGGATGATTCTTTGTTGTTCTACTTGATGATATATAACCACAGGAGAATCGATTATCGTTCTTAAAGGAGCGGCGGGATTTATGATAATGGTTTGCTTCTCTGTTGCACTGGATAAGGCAAGCTTGAAATAGAGCTTGAATCGCTCATCTAATGGATTTTCGGTTTTGGTGCCAAAGTCTCTCTTTATCAAAGGCTCATGTTCTATCTTCTATTCTGGAGCCTCGGAAGCTTTGGTGGTGAAAGTCTAAGAGATGTTGATTTCTTAAACTATATCATCTAAACTATCTTTGTGAATATTTATCAAAAGCAAAATATAAAAATATAAAACCAACAAAAGAAAATAGAAAAATATAAAACCAACAAAAATCCATAAAAATCAGAAAACTTGAAAAATACGAAAAAATATTGTTTCTCAAAGACATGTCTTCTGGTATCGATAACATCTACGGTCTTAGAAATGTCATTCAATAATGGCACGAGATAATAGATGAAGTTCGAGCAGGAGGTGTAAATATTATTTTCAAAACATGTCACAAATCAAATGGCTTACAGTTATTTCAGACTGAAACCCAGGCGTCAAATAATGGCTTGCAGTTACTTCAGACTGTAACCCGTGCTTAAACCATGGTTTGCTATTATTTCAGATAGCAACCCGCTCTTCAAAAGAAAGGAAAGTGTTGCGCTTAAACGATTTTCATGAATTCGTGCACTTATCCTAAAACAAAATTGAGGAAAGTATGTCATCAAAAAGACTGTTGTTCCTACTCAAGTATTCTTCTTTCTAAAAATTCTTCAGAAAAATATTTGTTGTTCAAAATGGTGGAAAATGAGTTGCTTGAAAAATCAATCAGAATAAGAGTTTTTATAAAATTTGCAAACTCAATCAATGACTTCAGCGCTTTTAAACTTTTCAGAAAATGAGTCATTGATAGAGGGGGAGAATGTTTTCAAATTTATATCGTCTAACGGGCTTATCTAATTATCCTATATACTTCAATGTAAAACATGTTAACCTACATCGAAGGACTAGGTGCCTAGGATATGATTGTTAGGATTAGATGATTAGAGTTTGATAAACATATTATTCCCATGCCTTACATGATCTGATTGATATGTTGGATTGACTCTTATTAGTCGATTGCTGTTTGGTGATGTCGACCACCATATATATGTATGTATGTTCACTAACGTATGCAGATATCATGGTATAAAAGAATGTTCCCGATCCGGATCCCACAATAGAAGATGATTGGATGCCGAAAGGAAAGGGGAAACTACTTCTTGGGTTGACAAATGAAGAAAGCGGAGCAATTAGATCTCATGGATAGTTGGCACGATAGATGCAACTTCATAAGGTCTTCTTTGCTTATTGAGATGGTTTTCTTCAACCTTCGGCAACAACAAGCGGCTCAATAACCACCTAAGCGTATTATCTTTGTGCAGGATAATAGTGATGATACAATTTTTTAAACAATTTTTGAATAATATTGTTTTGAAAAAATAGAAAAATATTGGTTTTGAAAATAAATTGGACTTAATTTTGGAAATCACCGGACTTCATTTTATCAAAATTTAAGTCAGTCAATCAACGACTACAGTCATTGATTAAGGGGGAGATTGATTTCAAACTTAAGTATTTTCAAACGATTTTCTTCATAAAAGTCTGTTTGTACGAAATAAAGTGGTGATCTAAAGATTTAATGTTATGTCATGGTATGATTTTCTTTAAAACTCTAAGATCTTTCAAAATGAAATTTTTTCTATTCTTGTTTGATAGTGAAATTGTTTTATTTTACTTAAAGATCTTTTAAAAACGCATACCTGACACTAACAATCTTTAATGTCGAAAAATTGATCCTTATCAATCATTTTTCAAAATTAAATCTTGACACGTCTTTCCCCAAATTTTTCTAAATGATTTAAATCAATTGGGATCACAAATCTCAAATGGTTTGAAATTTTTGATCGAGGGAGAGATCGTGATTTAAATCTCAAAACGGTTTTAAAGGGTGATTGTTTCAAAAGCACTCATTCCTTCATGTGCCAAACGATTTCAAATACATGATGCACATGATTGAGGAGTAGCATTTAACCAAAAAACCAGAAGAGTATTTAAACAAGGCCACATTTTCTCCCATGTTTTCTAAACCTTATTAAATCACTTGGGATCCAAAATCTCAAAGGGTTTGATATTTTTTATCGGGGAAGAATTTGTGATTTAATAATGAAATTTGATAAATGATGATCATTTTGATTCAAAGTGCAAGTTCTCTCTAATATGTGCCAAAATCTTTCATATATCGATGCACATATTGAGGGGAAGCGAATGGTTTCTATTGGCAATGCATTGAAAAGTACTTCAAAACCTCTTGCTCTATGTGATAAAATGATTTCAAATATCCTGCACATATTGAGGGAGAATACCAAAGAAATTCAAAAGGCTTTTTCTACGGAAATTGTGATCAAGAATATATTTCAAAGAACTCTTGCCTCCATGTGCTAAACAATTTCAATATCATATGCATATGTTGAGGGGGAGCATTTCTAAATGGTCAAAACAATTAAGGTACAAAATGCTTTGATTTTATATCATAAGTACCTTGATTGATTTTCCAAATGATTTTTCAATTGGTTTCAAGAAGGAAAGAACAATACCAAAGACCGACCAATTTACTTTATGCATGGTGTTATAAGGATGGTTAGGTTAGGTATTTGTTCCCACGATCAACCGAGCGAGAGAGGATCTACCCAGGACAATCCACTAGATAGTGTAGAGTCCTTGGTATATGAAAGGAAAAAGTGAAATAGGGAAGAAGAGTGCAGGAATGAGATAGAGCTAGAACTTGAATAAACCCAACAAGGTTCAGAATGTGAAGTCTCGGTAAGCCTGAAGGGGTTGAAGAATGAAATGAATGAGAAAAAGGGTGAAAGAAATAGCCTTCATTAATTCAACCTTAGGCGAAACCGGGTTCAATTCATATGCTACTTGGTTTTGGTAACACCGATGTGAAGACAAGACGTCATGGACCCAGTGGCCTTGCTTGCACTACCTTCCCAAGCTACTCAAGTTCCTCTTAAAAGGACTTGTTTCATTCTCTTGGGGAACCTTCATAATCTATCGACTTTCTCTTAGAGATTGTTGATATTAAAGTAGGAGACCCTCTCCCTAGTCTCCGGCATAGGAAACCAAAATGCACTATTGAGTCTAGAGCCAAGAGATCATCCACAAAATCTCATTAGGACACAAAATTAATGAAGACTTTTTGTTTCACACAATGTGGAAAGTAAGTATATATATTGAGAGTCCTACGCATTATCCTTGTGGTATTGCCAGAACATCCGAGTGATATGTAAAATATTCACGATGAAGATGGAAATCCTTCTAGAGCCAACATCAAACAAGCTCTTGGTGGGTGACATGTGAGATCTTGTCTAAAGATCAAACTTGTGACAACTGGATAGAAACAATGGGTCGATTCACTCTTGAATCAACCTTGGTCCAGGAAATGAATTGACGAATACTTTTGGAAAACCGTTCGATGTGCAAATCTTCTTTTCTCTAGCACATCGAATGTGTATTCATGTTTTCAAACACAAAAGTATCTCACGATTGAAAAATACTTTTAGAAAAACCGTTCGATGTGCGAATCTCTTCTTTTCTCTAGTACATCGAATGTGTACTCTTTTTAAATACAAAAAGTATTTATGATTGAAAATTGATCTTTCTCATAAAACCTTCGTCGTATTGCAAAACTCTTTCTTCTAAGCAATACGTGATTGTTTTCAAATCAATTTTTCATCAATCAGTGAATCTCAATTGTTGTTGGTTCACTCGCTCCGTGTTGTCTTCTTTGAGGCCTCGGTTTGAGAACGGCTAGAGCAGTTCGAAACCACAATCAAGGAGATTCTTGAATTATACGTCCGGCGAGAACTTGTACGATCAACGAGGAACGTGGGCGTGTACCTCAATTCAACGAAAGTGATCAAAGACACTTTTGTGTGCTTTATTGCTAAGCTGTTGTTTGCGGTACATTTGGACGCTTCGCGGTGGTTGATCGAATCGAGAAGTCAATCAAAATCGCATGCTCACGACATCCACACTTAATGAAGAAATCATGATTAGTGCATATCTACATAACTTTGGCTCACGATATTTTTACTATGTCTGCGCTACGTTCTTTGCAAATATCATGAACCGGTAAAACTTCCACTACTCTGATAGAAAGATGTCATGATCCAAAAGTGTGAGCATGTCGGTCCAAAAGTCACAACATCACATGAAGGCAAAACTACAAAGGGTGATCCGAGATTCTCTTGTGGTGATGATCTCAAAGAAAGCTCGAAGATCATCAAAGATGTGGATCAGTTCAAAGACCTTCACTTAATGTACAAAACTATGCGGACTTTGAAGAATCGCTACTAAAGCACAAAGATTGCGAATTTGAAGAATTGAAGTCTACCACTTCGAACTAAAGACAAAGATAAAATGCTAGGGTGCAAAATGTATTTCATGGGGTGACCTACCTTAGGGGGAGATTGTTAGGAATTGGAAATTCCATGTTAAAGTGTCGGTCACCCCAATTATGGTCTAGCATAAGTTAGCTCGTAGACATGTCGTTTGTTACGTTATTTAGTAGTTTATTAGTTAGTTTGTATCGTAGATTAGTTTAGTGTAACACCGTGGAGGAAGGGCGGTCTTTACCCTTGTATGCACGATCCAGTCATCCCGTCGGAGGGCGTATTGGTTTGTAACTATAAATACCCTTCCACTAAGGAAGGGTGTTGCTCTTGGAATCTAACCTTGCATTTTGTATTACAACTCTCTTTCAAGAACATCCTCTCTACTCTCTTCATCTCTCTATAATGGCTTTCTTGTATCATCATAATCCTAGACCACAGAATCATCAAACAACATAAATATACGATCCTAACACTACATACATACAAAACACAAATTTCAACCTCGATCTACACCTTATGCGTTTCTTGTTTATCCCATTAATCACCGAGGATACCGATGCCTCAACTTGTTAATCAACAAAATCATAATATCTCATGCGTCAATTTTGAAGAAACCAAGTTCCCATTTGGTAGTAAGACACCAAGCGCCTCTCCTTTCATACCATTTCCTCGAAAATGACGATTACTGCACTCCATAAGCTTAAATCTTTTAACCTCAACTACAAATTTACCTAGTACTACTGTACGAACTACTTCACCTCCTTCTTCCAACATACAACCCACAACACCATCACCTACTTCACCACCCACTACTATACCAGGCCCAAACCTTTAGCCCATAATAACACCAATCCAACAGCCCTTGTCAACCCACCATACCACTCCACCATCTCCCTTGACCCGAATACAGGCCCATGAGGCCCCGGCCTATCAACAAACCCCCACGAACCTACACCCAGATAGTATAATGTCACACTGCTAACAAATGACTCGTCATCCCAGTAGTTACCGCTCTCAAAACGGTATCACCATACCCAATAACCAACTCAATTTTCACGTCTCTACGCCTTCTCCTATTCCAACGTCTCACATTCAAGCCCTCCAAAACCCTAATTGGCAAAAAGTTATGCAAGATGAATTTAATGCTTTAATTAAAAATGGCACGTGAGTTCTTGTTCCATGTCCACCAAATGTTAACATTGTTCGTTCTATGTGACTTTTTAAAAACAAATTCATTTCAGATGGGTCCTTAAGCAGGTACAAAGCTCGTATTGTTGCAAATGGTTGAAGTCAACAACAAGGAAGTGATTGTGATGAGACATTCATCCTTGTGGTCAAACTTTATCACTATCACAATGTTCTTAGCTCATAGCAGTTTCACATGATTGGCCTATACATCGACATAGAGACTGTTTACATGCACCAACCTCCTAGATTCACGATCCAGTTCATCCCAATTATGTGGCCATCTAAGAGATCACTTTATGGCCTTAAGCAGGCTCCTCGATCTTGGTTTCAGCGCTTCACCAGTTATGCTACACGTGTCGGTTTCCGACATAGCAAAACTGACTTGTCCCTATTTATATTTTAATGGTCAAAGTCAACAACAAGGAAGTGATTGTGATGAGACATTCAGCCTTGTGGTCAAACCTGTCACTATACGGACTGTTCTTAGCCTTGCAATTTCACATGATTGGCCTATACATGGGAATTCAGCTAGACGTGAAGAACACCTTTCTTCCGGGAATCGATATCTGACTTTCAATGCACCAACCTCCTGGCTTCAATGATCCAATTCATCCCAATTATGTGTACCATCTACAGAGATCACTTTATGGCCTTAAGCAGGCTCCTCGAGCTTGGTTTCAGCGCTTCACCGGTTATGCTACACGTATCGGTTTCCAACATAGAAAACCGACTTCGTCCTATTTATATTTCATCATGGAACAAAGATTGCTTATTTACTACTATACGTTGATGATATCATTCTCACGCTTCTTCCTCGGGTTTCCTTGGTAGCATCATTGTTTCCCTTCACGGTGAGTTTTCCATGGCCGACTTGGCCCTTCAACTATTTCTTAGGCATACCCGCCACTTCGGCGCATCATCTAGCATTTTTCTCTCAGGGAGAAATATGCCACTGAACTACTTGAGTGGGCCCACATGCTTAACTGTGACCCATGTAGGACCCCGGTTGACACAGAGAAGAAGCTCGATCCTAATGGTATGCCAGTTTTGGATCCCACTTTATATTGCAGCCTAGCTGGTGCCCTTCGGTATCTTACATTTACGCGCTTGGATCTATCATATGCAGTTCAGAAGCTTTGTCTATATATGCATGACCCTCGCAAACCTCACTTCAACGCTCTCAAGTGTGTTCTCAGATAAGTTCGTGGTACTATAAATTTGGGTCTCCAGCTTTACAGGTCCTCTATTTCTCAGTTGATTGCATACTCTAATGTTGATTGGGTTGGATGCCCAGCTACTCGTTGCTTCACTTCTTGTTATTCTTTATTCCTCAGAGATATCTCCTGTCATGGTCGGCTAAACTAGGTGAACACCTCATCTCGCTCGAGTGCTAAAGTCGAGTATCAGGGGGTGTTGCAAATGTCGTCGCCGAGACTGCATGAGTTCACAATCTTCTTCATGAGTTACACACTCCTCTCCTCACAACAACTTTAGTCTATTGTGATAATGTTAGTGTTGTCTACATGTCTGCTAACCCTGTGCAGCACTAACGCACGAAGCACATTGAGATTGATATACATTTTGTTTGTGATAAAGTGGCCGCGAGGCACGTTCATATCCTACGTGTCCCGTCTCGTTTCCAATTTACAGATATCTTCACTAAGGACTACCGTACCCTATGTTTGCTTATTTTTGCTCCAGTTTGAGTGTTCAAAGACCTCCTGCTCAAAGCTGCGACTTGTATATAGGATTATATTATGTATTTGCATGTGTATATTATTGTTGTATACGTAAATAGTTTTGTTAGGCCCATTAGTTGTTCGTAGGGTTCAGCCCATGTTGTGCTCATCACGCATAATACGCGGTTGTATCATACATACTAAAAGATCCAGTCCCTTTATTAGTAGGGGAGTCGTAAAGCCTGAATCATTTATAAAACATCATGTTGTTACAACCCAAAAGAATCCGAAATATCTTCGAATGGCAGTCTTAAGGATGGGACTGAATCAATGCAGGGACTCAAATTAACCATTCACGTGAAGATGAAGAGTTCTTGGAGTTACAACATTCACATACCCTCCCAAATCACCAGCAATTAGAACAAAACGAATATAGTTGTGAACCAAAGAATTAACCACACAAACCATAGTTATTGTTTAACTCTTTCAACTTCTATTTTGAAGTATAAATAGCACAATCAAGCAGGCTCACAGCATTACCGAATCTAAAATCCTACAAGTATACCTATCCCACAATCATATGTGACCTCAGATTTGTTACATCTTCATCGGTCCAGGAAAACTCAAACGGAAAAAAAGGAAGATGAACAAAAGAAACAACCATTACCACAACAACAAACAACCAAAACCACTAGCCTAATCCCATTACCTCACGTCCAATAGTCCTATCTCTGCAATAACACAAACAACATTTTCACAAATATTTTGAAGATTTATTTTTAGTTGAACGCAAACCCATCACGGATCTTAAATGAAAGACTCGTACATAAACGGAAACATCATCTTACCCGAGACCTTTATAAAAAATCTTGAAGCCAAGTGTATTCTTGAATGTTTCGAATGAAATTAAAGAAGACAAAAAGGTATTGTGGTTCCTCACCACCTCACGTCATCAATATAATTAATTACAAATTTACAATGAAACCACAACCAAAATTTCTTATTAGATTCAAACAGAAAAAGATGAACACAAGACCTTAGTGTGATACATCATTGATCTTGAAACAAAATAACAAAAAAAGTACCTACCCAAGATCTTAAAGATCTTGAAAACGTTAAGAGAATAAACAACGTGGCCCTTGTGATGACGTATAGTATGTATTACAGGCCTACGAGGCCCAATACACACTATACACACACTGGGCTCAGGCCCAACGATTACAAATCCTAGGCCCGCAGTAAGCCCAATGGTTAATTTGGCTATGGCCCAGGCTTTGAGATGCGCATAAGGCACATGACGGGCTGAACCTTCAACCGTCAGACCCCTTACGTCCGCATCCACGATTAACACGGAACCCTTGTCCGCCAAGGGTCCGGCTCTGGAAACTAACCATTATATGCGAGAATCTAGGAGGCCGCGAAACCTACGCCTATAAAAGGGGCTCTAATCCCCATACAAGGTACAACTTTCTCTCTCATAACACACACACACTTTTACTTTCCCTCTCAAGAATGTGTACTTACTCTCACGCCGGAGTCTAATCGTGTGGGTCCGTCCCCCACGTAAGACTAACGGTTTGCCTTTCTTGTGCAGGGATCTCATTTAAACTACTTGAATTAGTACAAGATCAAGCCACCGAAGGCTTACCGGCCCATCCGAAGCTACGTCCGGACACTCCTATTACCCATCGCACAAAATTGTACTAACAAGTTGCCCATCCGATGGGACCAAGTGCACAACTACGTTCGAAAAAAAATGCCTACCGAAAAGCTCGTTCGATCCTAATCCGCCACGCGTTTTTTGGTTTGTGCGGA
This sequence comes from Chrysanthemum makinoi, assembly GCA_910596185.1. Taxonomy (NCBI): domain Eukaryota; kingdom Viridiplantae; phylum Streptophyta; class Magnoliopsida; order Asterales; family Asteraceae; genus Chrysanthemum; species Chrysanthemum makinoi. Next base: position 197,700,960 of record OU343218.1, on the reverse strand, counting down.
ACAAGGGAGGAAAGAAGAACATGATAGATCTGGAAGGATATGATGGGTCCGCATCCAATGCAGCCATCAAGAAGTACTGTGATAAGTACTACAAACAGATCTTACCCATTGTGACAGAGAAAGTTTGGAAATATGAAGGAAAAATCAAGGCTAGAGAAACGGTGAAAACCCGATTAGACTTTAGCGAAGCATCCCAGCAGTCCGAATCCAGAAAACAGGCGCGAATGAAGGATCTGAGAAAAAAGATCGAACCTCGGAAGCAACGGAACACGGGAGAACTCACGGTCCAAAGACACGCCGATCCATCACCACAGAAGGCGCGAAAAGGGAGAAGTGTTCAGGGGGTCGCCCAAAAGCGCGTTCAAAATGCTTGGAAGCAGAGAGAAGAGTATCTCCATACGTTCTTGAAGCATCGAGAGAACTAAAAGTTGCAGATCCGAAGAAGACAGGGGTGCTCACCACCATTCTTCTTCGCAAAGGACGAAACCCTATTCCGGAGGATACGAATGCAGTCGAACATATTTGAGAAGGTCCGATCGGCACTCCGGAAGTGAAGACAACGGAGATGAACACTGGAGTTCCGGGTCAAAGAGGCAAAAGTTGGATGTCAAGAATGAGGACTTAGCTAGGCCATGGGTGTGCAAGGAGACCGACCCGTTCACTCCATGCATCCGCTATTTCGACATGCCTAAGAGGACGCAAATGCCTACTAATGTGAAGACATATGATGGAGCGAAGATCCGAAGACCACCTAAAAATTTTCAAGCAGGCAAGGTAGAATGTTGGGCTATGCCAACATGGTGCCACATGTTCAACTCTACCCTCACCGGATCTGCTAGGGTGTGGTTCGACGACTTTCCGCCAGAATCGGTGAGACAACTATGGCCGAATTAAAGGAAGTTTTCTTGTCAAACTTCCTTGGCAAAGAAATGCATAAAAGATCCAGTGGAGCTTCACCATATCAAACAAAAGGAAGGAGAAAACACAGAAGAATTCGTGAAAAGAATCAAGGTGGAAAGTAGGGATGTCAAAGGAGCCCCAGAAGTCATGAAGGTTTCCAGCTTCATGAATGGAATCACTAATCCTGAGTTAATCAAGAGACTGCATGATAATATGCCCAAATCGGTGGATGAAATGATGAGGGTAACTGCATCTTTCCTCCGTGGGGAAGTTGACGCTGGCAACCATGAAAAGAAAAGGACGCTGCCTCAAGTGCAATGGAAACCGCATGAGTCCGGACAAAAGCAAGGATTCAAGAGATCTACGAAACTTCGCACTGGATGGATCGGCGGAGATAGGTTCACCCTCCTTTCCAAAACGCTAAAAGAAATATTGGCATTAGAAAAGGCGAAATTCAAGACTCCTCCTCCAATGCTTACGCCGATTGAGAAAAGAAACGGCAACAAGTATTGCAAATTCCATGGAGAAGTAGGATATAACACAGACGAATGCATGCACCTAAAAAGACGGATAGAAGAATTGCATTTGGGGAAGCTGTCAATCGAAGCGTAATAAAGGAACTTAAAACTTCAAAATAGTGGCAAGGATCAGTCCAAAGCATCTAAGAAAGGAGAAATGTCAGGAAAAGATAAGCCCCTGGCAATCTTGATGGTGCAATCTCAGCAACGGGTGGTCAGACAAAAAGTTACACAAAGCTTTTCCCCAAACAAGAATATCTCGTTCCCACCACTCACGAGAGAATAAGGGAATGATGGACCAATGGTCATCGAAGCAGAGATAGGAGGACACTTTATACACCGAATGTATGTCGACGGAGGCTCCGTGTCAGAAGTCATGTATGAACATTGCTTCGAAAGGCTTCGGCCAGAAATAAGAAAGCAAATGGTACCCGCTACAACTCCTCTTATGGGATTCAGCGGAGAAATAATTTGGCCGATTAGGCAGATATCACTGCTAACTAAAATAGGAGACGACGAGCATTCAGCGTCAGCATTGATGAATTTCGTAGTGGTTAGGTCCCAGTCACCATATAACGGGATCATAGGAAGTCCGGGAGTGCAGAAATTATAGGCCGTGCCCTCAACAGCACATGGAATGATGAAGGTCTCGGTGAAAGGTGGAGTGCTCACGATCCGCAGTAGTAGAATGGTCTCGTTAGAATGTACTATGGTTTCCGAACCAACGCCGCAACCCGTAACAGAAAAGAAAAGTGAAAAACGAATACACGTGGCAATACATCCAAAACATCCGGAACAAACAATAGCCATTGGATCAACCCTATCGGCTGAAGGATGAAAAAAGTTTTGTGACCTGCTAAAGCAGAACTTGGATATATTCGCGTGGTGTCCAGCCGACATGACGGGCGTTCCAAGATACATAGCGAAACATAGCCTAAACATACGGGAAGGATATACTCCAATAAGGCAAAAGAAAATAGGCTAAGCGCCGGAAACGAGTAGGGCGATACAAGAGGAAGTGGGGAAACTCGTGGACCGGGAATCATGAAGAAGTACATTAACCGCACTAGTTAGCCAACCCGGTAATGGTAGCAAAACATGACGGGAGCTGGAGAATGTGTGTCGACTTCAAGGACCTTAAAAACTGTCCAGAAAGATGGTTAATTCCCACACGAGAGATAGATTGGAAGGTAGAATCACTCTGCGGATATCCCTTCAAATGCTTCTTAGATGCGTACAAAGGCTATCACCAAATCCAGATGGCAAAAGAAGATGAAGAAAAAACAGCCTTCATCACAAATCAGGGAATATTCTGCTACACCAAAATGCCATTCGGACAGAAAAATCACGAGCAACATACCCGTGACTAGTGGACAAAGCTTTCCACAAACAAATTGGCAGAAACTTAGAAGTGTATGTCGATGATCTGGTGATCAAGAGCCGCTCGGAGGCAGAAATAATAAGAGACATAGCGGAAACTTTCAAAACATTAAAGGAAATAAACATGAAGCTAAATCCCAAAAAGTGTACTTTCAGAATGGAAGAAGGGATGTTTCTAGGATACACAGTAAACACTAAAGGAATTAAAGTATGCCCAGACAAAGCAGAGGCCGTACTAAATCTCCCATCTCCGAAATGCCTCAAGGATGTTCAAAGACTGATTGGAAAACTGGCAAGCTTGAACAGATTCTTGGCTAAGTTCGCCGAAAAGTCACTACCATTCTTTAAAACACTCAAAAAGTGTATGAAAAAGAGCGACTTTCAATGGACACAAGAAGCGGAGGAAGCTTTTAAGCATATGAAGAAGATGATAGCAAACCTCCCCACCCTAACCGCACCTCAGGAGAAAGAAGAGTTAATAATATACTTAGCGGCACCAGCCGGTCGGTCTTGCGGTTCTCATAGCAAAAGGAAGGCAAACAAATGCCAATATACTTTGTGAGCGGAGCCTGCGAGGACCGGAAATAAATTACACACCAATGGAAAAATAGTTTTATCCTTGGTACTGCCTTCTAATGGCGAAGAGGTATTTCCAAGCACATACGGTAGTAGTCATCACGGACCAACCAATCAAGCAAATACTATCAAGGCCAGAAGTCGCAGGTAGATTACAAAAGTGGGGCATTGAATTGGGAGAGTACGACATACAATACAGACCAAGAACGTCCATTAAAGGACAGATTCTAGCAGACTTCATAGTAGAGCGTCCAAAAGATGACGAAGAGGACGAACCAATCGAAGTGGAAGAACTTCCGCAACCGTAGGTCCTGTTCACAGACGGCTCATCTTGCATAGACGGTTGTGGAGCAGGCCTCATACTGACGGACCCTCAAGGAACATAGTACACTTATGCCTTAAGGTTTGGTTTCAACACAACAAACAACGAAGCCGAATACGAAGCCTTGATAGCAGGATTACGGATAGCAAAAAAAATGGGAGTCAAGAACGTGCAAGCAAATGTAGACTCAAAACTGGTGGCAAATCAAGTCAATGAAACATACATTGTGAAAGAATCAGGAATGATTTGTAAATCCCCTCCTTTTATCACGTATACCTTATCACAACCTCCGTTCCCAACTTGCAAAAGAATCATTATAACATAAGCAGATGTGTTATGCGTAGAAGAAATATTAAGAGAAGAACTTGGTGACTTGAATGATATATAGATCGTGTATATGTGTAGAGAGATAGAGAGAAGAAAGGAAACTTTATTTAAAAGAAACACACACACACTTTACTCAAGCACACCCCTCAAATGAGACTTTGAGGGGTTTATATAAATACATTACATAACGCGCCTAATGGGCTTTGGCTTGGGCCTCGTGGACTTGGATTGGATAACACATGATAAAAGGCTAGCATAACTTAACTATTAGCCATTTAGCTTAGCCCAATCCACGAGCCCGTTGACTATTCTATCACGATATCTAACACACGTTATAAAGTTCCTAAATGTGAATGACCATCACTTCTAATAAAAACTATTAAGGCTAACAATCTCCCCTTAAGGGGTGGTCATTCAAAAGATGCTCCACTTGATAAGATCTTTACTTTTCTCGAGCTTGAACTTTGTGTGTAGATATAGAATAGTCTTGATTCTTTGTTCCTTCATGCTTTGAGATCAGATAATGTTTGGTTATGCACGTTGTCAACAAGTTGGTTAGGTGTCTCCATGTCTTTCTCCACCATGCTCACACTTCTATTTGTCTTTTGGTTAACAATGATGTAGTTCTCGAGTCTTTAAAATTTGTAGATTCTTTGACGTTGACGAAGAATCATCTTTAACTTTGAGAAGCCTTTGATTTTGATGAGAACTTTCATGTGTTGTTGGTATGAGCATGTAGAGATTCTGCACGATCAATCCGCTCCGGAGCTTCCATAAGAAGAAAACATAAAACAGGTTAGTAATAAGCGGATTCCGGCACTTACACGTTTGAATTTCGAGGGTGTTAACAGCATAGTGTGAAAACACATCTCTAATTCTTACAAAGGCGTTCCTGAGGTCCCACAAGTGAGATAGCGATATACGAAGTACATCTACAGTTAGAGATGAGTTCGGATAGTGGTGGTACACGCATCACCCTTGGTAGACCGTTTGAGACACACTAGCGTAATCCGGGGAGTTACCGAAGTGACCTCTGTCGGTAATTTGTTTGATGTTGACCACAGCGAGTTTCCATTCAATCAGCGAAGATCACTGAGATGTGAAACTTCTCATAAATGTCCTGACAGATTGCTAAGATCTGCGTAGGAATCTAGAATATATCACTTGTGTCCTTATTGATGAACAACAAGCGATGTCATGTCAAGTGTTCCTATGAGATCTTTTGATGAATCTCGTGGCTCTAGACTCAATTGTGCATTTTGGTTTTCTTGAGCGGAGACTAGGGAGAGGGTCTCCTTCTTCAATACCAACAATCTCTAAAAGAAAGTCGATAGATTATGTAGGGTTCCCAGTGAGAATGAAACAAATCCTTTTGAGAGGAATTGAGTGGCTAGAAAGTTTAGTGCAGTCACGTCCTTTGGGTCCATGACGTCTTTGTCTTCAATACCGGTGTCATCTAGTGACAACCGATATGAGATGAATTGAACCGGTTTACGCCCTAAGGTTGAATTTGGAGGGCTATTTCTTTTCACCATTTCTTTTACATTTCTTTTTAATTCTTCAACCCCTTCTTTCTCCTTTCTCACATTACTCCTTTTTTCAATCATACCTAAGGACTTCTAATACTAACTATTGGTATTGTCCTTGGGTAGATCCCTCCGGCTCTGGCCGGATCATAGGACGAATTTCCTATCCTTAGTCACCTTATAACTCCATGAGTGTCCCATGTTGCCATAAAACCATTTTTCTTGAAAATCTCACAGAGTGTTTATGATAGAAAACATGTTTGGAACACTCAGAGGAGTTTTATATTTTGAAACACTCCCTTCACATGTGCTTATATATTTTGTGAAAATCTGCACATAGATGGTAGAGTTCGCACATTTTGAATTGATCGGCTCATGATAGACAATTCCCCGCGAGAACACGACTAGTTCACGTTGCCTAGTTAAAGAGTTCCATTGTCAGTTTTTAGGAGACAACTAGCTCTAATAACCAACTTGAAGTTGTAAACACTCCTTGAAAAGGAGGTTAGACCCATGAAAGTGCATATCTATCACAAGTTTCGCGAGATGGTACATTTACTAACATTGATTCCCGTCAATTCGTTGGTTCCGTCTGAGTCGAGCTCATTTTGAGATTCAAACAACGATCATTAAACTTTTTGATCACATTTTAATCACGTTTCTCCCCCTCAAAAATAGCATATCCATGATGTTTTTGAAACAAAATGATTAAAAGATATGTTTTTGAAAAGCATTTGGAGAAACTGATTTAGCATGAATTTTGGAACAATTACTAGGTTTTATACTCCCCTTTAACGAAAGCATATTTTTCATACAGAAAATTTAGAATCAATTAAGGGTTTAGAGGGAGTTATCTTGGTACCAAATGTCAGAGATTTTGAAAAATCTTTTTGAAAACTTTCGAATCAATGGTACGCAAGATGAAGATTTTAAAAATCTTTTGAAGATATTGAGGAAGAATTATCTTCATTTGTTTTAGGATAAGTGCTCGATATTTATGAAAATCGATTTTCTACACTTTCCTTTCTTTAACGATCGGGTTGCAAGCTGAAATACTTACAAGCCATTATGTTTTAAGGAATAGTGCTTGAAAAATATTTAAAAACCTTTGATTTTGATAAGCACTTTCCTTTCTTTGAAGCTGGATCCGAACGATGTGTCCAAGCCATTATGTTGAAGTCCGGGTTTAGGTACTAAAGTATCTAAAGCCATTATGTTTTAAGAAATTTTGAGAAACGACATGTTTTGGAAAACATTAAAGAACTCTAAGCTCAAGCATGTACATACCCGTATCATTGTTGAATGACATTTCTAGAAAGCGTGCTGAGAGGAATATCGATTATACCGAGAGACATGTCGGAGAAGAATATTTTTGATTTTTGATTTTATATTGTTTTGTATTTTTATGAAAATTTTCTATTTTGTATTTTGCTTTTGTTGGTTTTCAAATTTTGTATTTTGTTTTTCAAAAATATTTCAAATATTGAAGCTTTTGGAAAATCATTTTCAACAAGATTGAGAAAACTTTCTAACTCCTCGGGGGTTAGGCTTAGCATTCAATTACATTAGTCGAACTAAATAGTCAAACCTTTCTTTTGGAAGGGCTTTAGTTAATAGATGGGCGAGTTGGTAATCTGTCTTCACGAAGAATAATTCAACAGATGCCATTTTCAATGCACTTTGATGAAGTGATCGCGGACACGGATATGCTTAGTCTTTGAGTGATGAACAGGATTGCATGATATGGCTATGGCACTTTTCGAGTCACAATACATAAGTATTTTATCGAAAGCAAAGCCATAATCTGTGAGTTGTGTTCTCATCCATAGAACTTGAGCACAACACTTGAGATAGAGACACATACTCGGTTGGTTGAAAGTGCAGTAATCTTGTTTCTTTGAAGACGACTTACTAACTTTTCACCCAAAATTGTGCTCCTCGGATGTACTTTTCTTGTAACTTGATCACCTGCGTGGTCGCATGCGAAAAGGCAATTAGATCAAATCCGGATTCCTTCAAATACCAAAGTCCCATGTGAATGGATGTCTTCAGGTACCGAAAGATCCTTTAACCTCTTTGAGGTGCAGTTCGGTAGGCTTTGCACGAAACCGTGCTAATAAGCAAACGAGCAAAATGAATATAAAGTGCGACTAGCGGAGGTACATGAGAGAACCAATCATGCTCCGATATTTCTTCGGATCGATAGGTTTCCCAAAAAATCGGCTCCAATTTTTGGTGAAGTTACCATTGGTGTACTGACCGAGTCACAATTATCCATACCATGATTTTTCAAAATCTCAGTTGTATATTTAGCTTGATTTATAAAAATTCCACGAGGGGACTGATGTATTTGTAAACCAAGAAAGAATTTTAGTTCCCCCATCATGGACATTTCAAATTTGCTTTGCATGAGATTTTCAAAATGTTTTGAAAGATTCGGATTAGTGGACCCAAAGATGATGTCGTCCACATAGATCTGAACAATCAAAATGAGGTTATACCTTATCACGTATACCTTATCACAACACTCACGTTCCCACAATGAGCAAGAATACATTATAACATAAGCAGTGTGTTATGCGTTAGAAGAAAGATTAAGAGAAAAACTTGGTGACTTGAATGATATATAGATCGTGTATATGTGTAGAGAGATAGAGAGAAGAAAGGAAACTTTATTCCAAAGAAAACACACACACACACACTCAAGCACACTCAAGCACACCCCTCAAATGAGACTTTGAGGGGTTTATATAGTACATTACATAAGCGCCCTAATGGGCTTTGGCAGGCCTCGTGGACTTGGATTGGATAACACATGATAAAAGGCTAGCATAACTTAACTATTAGCCATTTAGCTTAGCCCAATCCACGAGCCCGTTGACTATTCTATCACGATATCTAACACACGTTATAAAGTTCCTAAATGTGAATGACCATCACTTCTAATAAAAACTATTAAGGCTAACATGATTCAATATCTGGAAAAAGTAAAAGAACTCCTAAAGAACTTCCGAATGTTCTCAATCAAGCAAGTGCCCAGAAGTGAAAACAAAAAGGTAGACGCGCTAAGCAAAATGGCTTCTACTAGCTTTGCACATCTAAAAAAGCAAGTACTAGTGGAAGAGCTGGGTCAAAAGTCAATAGAAGAAACACCGCTCGTAGCAACCACGGAAGAAGAGGGGTATACATGGATGACACCAATCTATGAATATCTAACCAAAGAAACACTCCTAGCAGAAAAGGAGAGAGCACGAGAAGTTAAAAGAAAATCACAAAGTTTTGATGTAGTTAATGGGATACTTTACAAGAAATCTTTTCTTGGACCATGGTTACGGTGCGTTGGGCCCCTTCAAGCTAACTACGTGTTACGAGAAATTCATGAAGGATCTTGCGGCATGCATGCAGGGACGAGGTGTGTAGTGGCCAGAGCCCTACGTACCAGATATTACTGGCCTACTATGCACGGCAATGCTCGAAAACTAATACAAGCATGCAAAAGCTGTCAGGTGCATAGGCCAGGTTCAAAACATCCACAAGAAAAGTTAATACCATCACTTCCCCATTGCCATTCCACAAGTGGGGAATGCGACATTGGCAGGACCTCTACGAAAGGGCACGGGAGAGTCAGATTCCTCATAGTAGCAATAGAATACTTCACAAAATGGATAGAAGCAAAGTAGGTAGCCACCATAACGAAATCATCAAGAAATTGTGTGGGAAAAAACATTGTATGCGGTTCGGACTCCGGGATAAATAATATCGACAGAGGAAAACAATTCCGAGACAACCCATTTAAAGAATGGTGTGAAAAAATGGATATAAAGCAACACTTTGCTTCAAAAATATACCCACAAACAAGCGGACAAGTGGAAAGAGCAAACGATGAGCAGGGGAAGGCATAAAGGCTAGATTGGAAGGAAAAGCAAGCCGGTTAGATGAATTGTACGTCCTATGGGCAACATCGTACAATGATCAAATCTAGCAGCTTGAGACACTCCATTCTTTAACATCACGGAACGGAAGTTGTCTTTCCAGTGAGATAGGGATGCCAATATGGAGGGGCAGAGCAAACATAGAAAGAAAATGATGGCGCTGTGAACTGGACCTCCTTGAAGAAAGAAGAGAGCAAGCGGCAATACACGAAGCACAAAGCAAGGCACAAATGGAGAAATATTACAACTCAAGAGTCCAAAGTACAAGTATCAAACCAGGAGACCTAGTATATCGGAACAACGATGCAAGTCATGCCTAAGAAGGAGGAAAGCTAGGACCTAAATGGGAAGGGCCCTACGTGGTCACGGAAGCATTAGGAAAAGGCGCATACAAGCTAAAGGACCGTGCGGGGAATCTAATCCTACGGACATGGAATGTTTGCAATCTTAAGAGATGTTACATACATCAAGTGTAAGCAACCCGTTCCTCGCGGATTCCGTGAAGGAGGGTTCATGTCAAACCTATCTTTTATATTGTAATATCTTGTTCCTTTTTATTGAATGAAAAAAGGTGAAGCTTAGATACCTTCACCAGTTTTACTTTAGAAAATTATTATTTTTAATCATTTAATTTTTCAAAAAATTATAATGCGTAAGGCGTGCATACACATGAGCACGACCCATACAACGTTATTCGAATAACAAAGGTGAGTAACCTCCAAATTACCTCAAGATACGTAGAGATATTGCAAATCCGGTATTGGGGCTAATAACCCACAAGTATTGAGAAAAGACTATTATAATAGGCACATCGGTGTGAAGATTAAATAGAAAAGTTTGAAACAAAAGTAATATGCATGCAATAAATGTCTACACATAAAGAAACAAAAGTGCAGCTTGGTAGGCCAAACAACAAAGAGCATAATCACAATAGCCAAACCTTGCTAAGTGGAAGGGTCCACAAACGGACCCGTCCGGTGAACAAGTATCCGTACCAAGACCGCCAATAACACCGTGAGTGCTTTCGAAAGCGGACAAACGCAATGATTCCACTATAGGTTACGTACACTATGGATCAGCAAAAGACAACCAAGTGTCCACGAGGGCCAACCAATCATGAAGTGAACCTGTGCTTTTTGGCTCTATCAAAACAACCACGGATTGAGGCAGAAGGGGAAGACTCATGAAGGGCCTCGAGAAAGACAAGCGAAGGCGACCAATTTGTTCCAAGTAACATTGCTTCTCAACATGGGATAAAACACATGAGTAGGTACCTCTCACAAAAGCGAATGATGTCTTCACCGTAATAATCCTTGAGCCTCTAAAGAAGCAAAGAAGCGAACCCGGCGGGCGCCAGAGAACATTTTCATAGTTAGCCTTAGCGGAAGGATTAAGCGACAACAGCGGGAAAGTAGTGTATTTGCGTTACCATGAACATGCCCGGCAACAAGCCCATCTTGCATACCTTTATCAACAACACAACTAATGGCATTAGCAATCGTCGAGTAGCCTTTCTAACGCCAACATTGGTCTGAGGAAAGCTTGAAGCCTTGGACAATAGCCGATGACGAATAGACATAGGTAAGCGCTTTCGGATAAAGTTTTCCCTCCAAATCAGGGGCAACCTTAAGAAAGAGCTCCTTCAAGCAAGCTAACTCTGAAGCATAAGGACGAGGTTCAGACATTCTCTATCAAAACTTGTACCTAACAAAGAAAATTCCATAGGTCAATAAAAAATAGAGGGGAAAAGAAAAAACAAACACAAAAACAAACAAGAAAACCTGCTTAGTAAGCTCAACATTTCGGGATTCAAGAATAGAGGTAGCACATCGTAAACGTTCAAGCTCAACATCCACGTGAGGAAGAAGCTTCCAACTCTTTGATCACGCACGCAACACTTTATTTTCTTTGACAGTTGCTCCTAAAGATGATACCTCACCGCGAAGAGACAACATCTCAGACGTATTTGATTTAGCATGAGCCAATTGGGACTCGAGTCCATGAATCAAGTTAGCTTGAACATCGCACCTGGTGGACAATTTCTCCTTCTCTCGCAGATAATGTTCTGCATGAGTCCGTAGCTCAGAACCAAAGCACAAATGGCGAGCTGACAAAAGGTCAAAACCTGAAAATAAATCGTCAGGGCTCATTTCACGAAGTAGAGAAGAGAACATTGGAGGAGCAACACCGTCGACAATCTCGCTGAGTCGGTCCAAGGATTGTCAGCGAACCCATTCAAACTTTCCACTCCGGATGATGGCTCTCGTGAGCCCCTGAGTACAAAGGTCAAACTCAACAGATGATGCGGGCATTACTAGTCAAAGGTGGCCAGATGAAGGTCAGCGAGATCTTCACGTACAGTTAGCCCCTCCGGAAGACGAATTGAGAAAAGGAAACATTCTTCAATATAGGAGTAGCGGCGGAACGGTTGTGGCGGTAGTAACAACACCCAAAAGATTCTGGACTGGCACAAAGTAACCTCGAGCTCAGCAGTATTACTAGAATCGAAGAAGAATCGATTAGAAGAAATAACTAACCTTCAGGAAGCAGGATATTAAGTTGATGCCTGAAAGAAGAACCAACAGAAAACCCAACCTCACGCTCAGGGGTGGTGGAAATAGAAGAAGCAATGAAAGGACCAGTTATGTGGAGTCGATATAACCTCAGCCTCCCAAAACAATACTATTCAATAATTCACGAAAGCCACCAATAGGAATGTTACTATTTGGAACACGGTTGAGATTCAAATGAGGCCTCTTGGCAAGACTAGATGGTCCCGGAACACTAGACAAAGGCCCATCTTTTCTCTTCAAAAGACCAGAGGAAGAAGGGTTATCATCAGCACAGCAGCCTCAAAGATGATCCACCACCAGCTTAGTCGGCACTAGCACCTTCCGGATCAAAGAAGATTAACATCAACCTCAACTCACCATCCGTGCGGCGAGCAATAGGGATAAGTGGCACGGTGCGACGAACAGCAACTTCAATAATAGGCGGTTCCCCTTCACGGCTGGCGGGTAGCCATCAGGGGCCTTTAGAGGCTCCGGGGAATGTACTCAGGACCAACTTATCCTTTGCACAAAGCAAAGTATATTACGTAAAAACTCACGATTCGATCTTCACGTAGATACCGGGTACACATCCTCACCAAGGTATAATATGCGACCCAAATCAACAAAGCAAAGAAAGGGGCTGGGGAGGGCCGGAAGGGATAAGGATTAGCAGCAAGAGCAACAAAATGGTCAGCATTGTACTCGTCAAGACGAGGAGCATGATCTTTTGAGATATTCTTCCTAGAATGCCATAGGAACAAGACAGGACAAGAAAAGGCATCAACCCAGAAAAATCGATCATTCCAATTTTTGACAGAAACAAGAGATTTAGTGCAAAGGGCAGGGACACCATCGCGCTTGCCAAAGGAAAACCACCCTTTCAACTTTGAGTTAACATGAAAACAACGAAACGAGTACAGTAGGGAGTAATGTTAGAAAGCACGACATAAGATCTAAAAGTGAGAAACTCTACACGCGCCAAGAACCGATAGTTGAGAAATATTAATGCGATAATACCTCGTTAATTCAATAAGGGAAAAAGCAGACGGTACGAAAATTGGCAAGATCAAAAAAGCGGGTATATAAGCCAATCTTCCCAGAAGGGCACTCATGCATCGTACACTTACGGTCAGGAAGCTCCGGATGTACCTCTGGTGGAATATTGTAAGTCACGAGGAAGGAGCCAAACGACCCTGGAGGAGTATTACATTTTATATCGACAATTAAAGCCATGGTGGGTGGATCAAGGGCAGAAGGATGAAATTTTTTTTTTTTTTACTATTTTCTTTTTTCCAAAGGAGAGCAACAAACGGCGATGGTGCAAAGATGAAGCAGTATTTATAATAAAGAAAAACCTAGAACCAGATGATGACACGCGCAAAGGAAAGATAGAATGAACGGCCAAGATAAAAAATAAAAAAGGATGCGTGGAATAGTAGGTCACGTCAGTACAGAAAACGAAGAGTCAACAAACATCCACGTCGCACGAAATGCTTCCCAAGTAAAATAAAAGGACAAAGCACATGATAACACCACGTCCTGGTCAAATATACAGTCTAGTAAGTACTTACCGCACGCGACAATGTCCGCATGCGGTCAATACACTAGACTAGGGGGACTGGGTGACGTGGCAATTCCCATCAAAAAAGAAAAAAGTGTGGGACAGCAAAACGTTTAGTTAACTTAAGTCTAGTAGTATCCACCGCATACACCAATGTCCCGCATTAATGGACATACTCTTTTAGTAGGGGACTTGATGACGTATAGTATGTATTACAGGCCTACGAGGCCCAATACACACTATACACACACTGGGCTCAGGCCCAACGATTACAAATCCTAGGCCCGTAGTAAGCCCAATGGTTAATTTTGCTATGGCCCAGGCTTTGAGATCGCGTAAGGCACATGGCAATTTGGAACCTTCAACCGTCGGACCCTTACGATCGCATCCATGATTAACACGGAACCCTTGTCCGCCAAGGGTCCGGCTCCGGCAACTAACCATTATATGCGAGAATCTAGGAGGCGGCGGCAAACCTCGCCTATAAAAGGGGCTCTAATCCCCATACAAGGTACTGGCTTTTATCTCTCATAATAACACACACTTTTACTTTCCCTCTCAAGAATGTGTACTTAGTCTCACGTCGGAGTCTAATCGTGGGGTCCGTCCCCACGGTAAGACTAACGGTTTGCCTTTCTTGTGCAGGGATCTCATTCAAACTACTTGAATTAGTACAAGATCAATCCACCGAAGGCTTACTGGCCCAGTCCAGTAAGCTACATCCAGACCTTCTATAACCCATCACACAAATTGTACTAACACCTTGAGAATATAAACGTGGGTTGCTATGGTTATTTGGTGAGGTTCGAAGCAATTTGGTATTTGGGGTATTATCATAGGACCTGAGTAGAGATCGAGTAAAGGGTTCGTGTGGATGTAGTAAGAAAGAAAGTTGATGCGTTTTTGTGTGAAGTAATATGAAAATGGAGGATGTTTATGGAGTGATAATGAGCTATTAGTTTGCGTGATTTTGTTTTCAGGAGGATGTTGACTGAGTTTTTCTTTGAGGTAAATTAGGGTTAGTGTAACTAGGTTTTGGTAAAGTTGGTGTTTGGTTAGGCTTTATTTGTTAAGTGATAAAAATGATTGTACACATTTTAATTCCATCTAAGGTAAAACAAACGAAGATCATAAAGTTTTATTTTCAAGGTGCAACTAATAGAATTAAATGATTGTAACAACACAAAACCATTGGACACTTTTCTGTTATTTGAAATTTCTACATTTTACAAATTGGAAAGGTTACAAACAACCCAATTAAATGTTGTAAGCATGTTCTTTTCTTTTCTTTTTTAAACGGTAAGTATAAATTTTACTATTAAATTATAAATTTTCACAGCTCGCAAAACTTGGTTTCAGTGAAAGAAAAAAAATGTTTTAAGTTTAGAATTTGGGCTACTTTACAGGCTCTCTACAAAGCCCATGAGCTTACATTTTAGAAGGTACAATGCGTTATTCAAACAATATTTTTTGTTACTAAACAAGTACAATAATGATTAACTTTTTGCAAAGTGAAATTATCTAAACTTTTTTTTTCAGCATATATGATCACACGTGCAATTTAGTGTTATACATTGCGTTGTATAACTTATACAAGAAAATACATGTATAACAATAATTATGGAGATATTTGCAAATAACAAGTTTATGACTCTATAAATTGATAAGTTGGAAAATAAATCAAAATAAATAGGTTTATGACATTAATTAAACCAAATAAATTAATAGACGCATTAGTTTGAACAAATACCTCCTTGATATAACCTGCTTTGCATATAGTTTAGAGGCACTCTGGTGTTCAATTAGCTAACATCGATCTCAAATAAAACATATATGCTATAGATTTTGTTGTGGGTTAAAAGTGAAAAACTACAAACAAATATTATATGTTAGTTGAAATTATTAATGAAAATTAAAGTAGTATGACATAAACTATTAAATGATAACTGAAGGTAGTATAGACATTTTACTACGCCGAGTTTTTGACTTTAATCATCAAATAATAAAGCTAATCCATATCTAGAGAAGTCATCAAACATAACGAACATGAGAGGTCAATATAGAAGACAAGAGGATGTTACGAGATTTAAAAGTTTAAAATTTATAAAGTGACAGCTAATTATATATTGGTTCTATTATAAGCTTAATCTCAATAATTAATCACCTTTTGAAAAAGTAATGGATGATGTTTATTTGTGAGTAGCATCACAAATATTTCAACTCGCAAACCAATTATTGTGTACCTTTATATTTGTTGTTGTTGTTTTGTTGTAACATAAGTTAACAAATATTGTCACACACTTATGTTCAGGATTATATATTTAGCGAAAGTAATTAACTTAAGGTAAAAAAAAGTACCTTAGAAAATTTTAAAGACACATGGTCAGAAAAAGTGAGTCGAAGAGTTCAAATATCCATAACTTATATAAATAAATCTCATCTTTTTAATTGTTTGCAACGGAACAAGAACTTATTACTATTTGAGCATGTTATAGTTTGTAGACTTAAAGGTTTGAAGTAATGATGCGCGGGAGGTGCGTTGATCGGGTGAAGGAACTTCCTTTTCGTCGAGCAAGTTTTTCAACCTCCTAGGCAGTGAACCTAATCGTTGTAGTGTAGTATTGGGTAAGCCTCGGGGATTGATATCGTTCTCTAGGGGAATATGAATGCTAGTAAGAAATGTATGACGAGAAGGTGGGGGTTGAGGATAATTCTTTTTTATCTTTTTATGGTTTTTTAGAAAGCTAAGGTAAATATCTCGGGGCAATTGGTTGGGGTGGTACTTCTACCGATTACTCTACTTATCTAATTTATCTAATTATCTAATTACTACGGGTAGCTATGTCTATTTTAATGTATGCTCGTATGATGATTAAAAATGTGTTTACCTAGATGTTATTACTCTCTAGTTATCTTTTATTGGTCGGTTGAATTGTCACACCTTATCTTAACGTTGTATTCACAGGAGCGTTAGAATTAGGGTATGCGTGCCCCCTAGTTCTTTAAGGTTATCTCTCAGTATGTGGCCTACGTAAGCTCGGCAATCCTAAGCTATTTTAAGTCATCCATAGACCACATCATCATAAAAGCATACTCAAGCGTGCATTAAATACAACGATTGATGCCTAGTTGCACTCCTAAGCCAATTTACAATTAAGATAAGAAACAACCTAACAATAATCAATAACTAGGTTTCATAGATCTAAGCAAACACACAAGAAATTTAGCTAGACATGGTAAACAAACAAGCATACACACAATCAATCGAATTCAGGATAGAGATAATGATAATTTGGATTAAAATACTTATCTCGATGTGTAAAATAGGGTATGGGACCCTAAGATACTGTCCAATTCGGACTACAAACGATTTAGGGTTTTTTCTCCAAAAGTCCACCTCTTCAAATATAGAAAAATTGAATTCTATATATAGATTAACAACTGCGATGCGTCGCTTTTGCTTGGGGCGCCGTCATTCTTAGATCGTATGGTTTTAAATGCGGGCAGTCATCGATGGGACGCCGTCACCTTTGTTAGGATTTGGAAAATCCAGTAGTTAAAGTGTCGGTCACCTCAAGTATATGTAATCGTTAGAAAGCTCATAGTCGTAGTTATTTAATGTTAAGTAGTATTTAGTTTAGTAACATCGTGGAGGACGGACGGGTCTTTACCCACTGTATGCCTGATCCACAGCCCGTTAGGTGGCGTTTTATTGTATCACTATAAATACTCTCTACCTCCCAAGGTAGAGAGTTGGAGCTCATAATAAGATTTTTCTTTATCTCACTAAAGTTCCCAAACCTCTAACTTTCTCTCTCTAAAACTCATCTTATGCGCCACTTTGTTTATGGTATGACGTGTATGTGAAATCCAATATGTTACAAATGGTATCAAGAGCCATGGTTAGATCATCTCTTACATCTTGGATTTCTAGTGGTTTTTAGATGGTTTTTGAGTTTGAAAAAGTTTAGTGGTTTTGCATCATTTGGTTCATTTCTTGTGTTAAAGTTTGAATTTTGGGTGTACTTTTGTGTTTAGGATCATTGTATGTGCTTGGGTTTTGATTTGGTAAGCTTGAATCATCGTGGTTGAGCTTGTTTTGGATTGAAAAGTGTGTTTTTGAAGTTTTTCTTGGTAGCGACTTGGATCTCGGGTGAATTTCTTGGTAGCGACTTGCTTGATTAAAGGTAGCGAGTTGTAGTGTGTTTTGGTAGCGACTTGCCTTTTGAGACAAGCCGACAAAGCGATACACTTAGTGGATTCTCCACTACGGTAGCGACTTGGTAAGGTAGCGACTTGCTTTCAATTTTGATAGCGACTTGTTCTTTAAGTTTCTTAGCGACTTGGTGGTAGCGATTTGGTCCTTAGCGAGTTGCTATTTAGCGACTTGACATCTTAGCGACTTGGTGCATAGCGACTTGCGGTCAAAATTCGTAGCGATTTGGAAACTTAGCAACTTGTCTTCAAATTACTTAGCAACTTGGTGCCTAGCGACTTGGTTCAAGGATTCTTAGCGACTTGGTTGACTCTTGTGTGTATCACGGTTTTCTCTTGATTTAGTAAAATCCCGTGAAAGAATCTATTTTCCCGGTTTAATCATTGAGTTATAAAATCCCGTGTAATCTTTAAACATGTCTACCAACATACCTACAATCATCTCCACTTTGCGAGGATGTTCAAGCGGTGGTTGGATACGTCCACCCATGCTTGACAGGCTGACTCGACTCTTGGGCTCAAAGAATCAGTTATGCTTGTCTTGGAAAGGAACATGGGGTCAACATTCTCAAATCAATTGATGAAGGACCTTATCAGATTGAGACTACAAGAGACTTAATTGATACAGTTGCAGATGGAACAATGATCTATGGAATAGACAGACCAAAGACATATGATGAGCTCAATGATAAGGAGAAAAAGAGATTCGATCTTGATATCGGGGCTTCTAACATCATACTTCAAGGTCTTCCAAAAGATATCTACAAGCTTATCAATCACAACACGAAGCCAAGGCGGTGTGGGATAATGTCAAGATGCTTCTTTCTGGTTTCGAATTAACTATGGAAGACAGAGAATCACAACTCTATGATGAATTTGAGCACTTCAAGATGAAACCGGATGAGAGTGTCTATGAGTATTACGTGAGATTCCACAAGCTTGTTAATGACATGAGGAACATCGGAATGACTATGCCAAACATTCATTTGAACTCAAAGTTTGTGAACAACATGAATCCCGAATGGCACAAGTTTGTCACCTCTGTGAAGCTAACCAAAGGATTGAAGAATACAAACTATGAGCAACTCTATGCCTTCCTTCTTGAGAATGAGAGACATGCTATGTTTGAAAAAAGGATTCTTGATCAGTTCAAAACCAACCGGGGAGAGACAAGCTCATCAAATGATTCAACTGCCTTCTACTCAAACATTGGAATTACCACCAAAGCATCTCAAGTTATACCCATGGGTAATGGTAATCACAAACTCATTCTTGATCCAATGTTCAAACAAGGCGATCTTTGATGCACCGTGGGAAACTTCATAAATCAACTGGCTCTCATGATTAGTCAAAACATGAACTCTCTCCCACACACCAACAACAACCTCGAACGACATCAAATCCACACAATCAAGCCGTGTTACATCGAGATGGGAAGGTTATGGTGCAACCAGTTCAAGAAAGCGATCATGAACAAGGAAGAGGTGGAGTTGGTAGAGGTTATGTGCAAATCGAGAATAGGGAAGGAATGGAAATCAGGGACAAGCAAAGCCGATCAAATGTTACAAGCTGTGGTGGTGAGGGACATATTGCAAGGAACGCACATCGCCAAAAGCGCCCTCGAGAATGCGAGTACTTCAGGGATAAGGTGTTGCTTGTTCAAGCTTAGGATAATGGTGCAGCTTTGGATGAAGAAGAGTTGTTGTTTCTTGCTAAGGGAAATGCCAAGACATATGATGCGGATGTGGATGAGCGGCCAATTGGGAGATAGGCCACAATCATCAAAATGCCTTTCAAGTTGATTGTGATGCATACGACTCGGCGTTGATGATGAACCTACTGCACAAACCATTTTCATGGCTAGCATTTCTCCAATGGTCCCTCCTAAAGTCTCTTCATCACCACAAGCTGGTCCATCCAAAGACAAAATCATTTCGAGGTATTAAAACTATATGATGAGGTTGATGTGCAAAAGATGCATGACAAAGTACAATCAACTGAAACTATTGAGTCAGATATTGAAAATATGGGTAATATCAATGTTGTCCCATATGATCAATATGTGAAACAAAGTGAAAGTGAGGTTGTACCAAGTGATGCATCTTCTGCAGTCAATGATGACTATGTTTTTGATGAATACACTACATGTGCCCTTGATGATTAGTTATCTCGAACTTAATGCCTATAAAGAACGAGGTGCCATTTATGAACAACGTGCTAAGTTTGAGTTAACTACTCGTGAGCGGGAGTTGGATAACCAAATGCGTACAATTATTAGAAAAAGTAATTTTAGAGAAGAAGTGTTAAAACAAGAGTTAAACTCCTTACAAGAAAAGCTTTCTAAAACTGCTAAGCAAAAACAGGAACTTCAAGAAAATGTTAAAATGCTTAAGCAAGAATTTCATGCTAAGGAATCAAAACTTTTGAATGATTTTTCCAATCTAAAAACTTTGAAGAACAAGCTTGAAAATAAGTTGTATGTACAAGGGAATACCATTCAGACTGCTCACATGGTCACTAAGCATAGAGTTTTAAGCGATAAGCATAGTGTTCCTATTATAGATAAACCCAACCACGAGTCGGTAAGATAGCAAAGCGCTCAAAATGTAATATATGATGGCAATGAGATTCTTAAACCTAGACAGAAACCTAGTTGCGTTGAGTGCGCTGAGGAAGATAGAAAATTAGATGATGCATCTAGGGAGAAAATGAATAAGAAGCTAGAAGATCCGGAATGTAAAAAGAATAACATAACGATCAAACCCCATGATTACAAGAAGGAAAACTGGATCTCCTTAAACAAATTTAAGCCTCAAACGTTGTTAACACTGAACAAGTTTTACGGAAAAGGACTTAGATAAGCAAAAGGCTGAAAATCTTGTTGAAACAAACCCTCCCCTTAGGAAAATGCCTACAGCGACTATGTATCCTCCAAATACACCAATGCATTTAGTTCCTAGAACTATTGCCACTAAGAGCAAGACCTTAATCAGTCAATATGTTATTTTTCAACCATTTGTCGATTTTGAGAAAACTTGTAAGAAAAGGATCACACCCACTGGGATACCTGAAGGGGAAAGGGGTTTTGAGCAAACAAAAGAATGCTATTTAACAGAGGTCATGCCTTTCTTTAAACAACTAAAAGATCAATTTGAGAGTCTTAAAAGGGGATAGATTCAGATATTAAAGGAATGGAAAAGGAATTTGATGCAATGATAGTTGAGGTTAGTGACTATGAGCGAGCATTAAAATATAATGAGATTGAGAGGAAGAAAACTTGCATACCTTGAATGAGAATCTTATTTACGAATGTATTGCTCAAGATGTGTTTTACTGCTACACAATTGTTCCATTAATGTATCTCAATTTCATGAATTATCTGTTGCTCTGAAAGTCTCCCATGATCGTGTCATTGAGCTTGAAAAGATTAATTCTAAACTTAATGAGAAAATTGATCAGGATGATCATGATAATTTGGTAAAGCATCTTTCTAAACTAGAAGTTGAACATTTTGATTTACAACTAAAATATCAACATCTTAAAGAAAATGTCAAAACCTCAAATATCAAGACATCCTCGGATGTTCCAGAGTTTGATGCAGTTTTGAATAAACAAGCGTGATGAACAGATTCGAGCTCATTGTAACACGAGAAAGTTGAAAGCCCAAATCTCTCAATTAAAGGGTGAAAAGAACAATGTATCTGGATCCCAAATGCCTCCTCCTTTAGATTCTCGGTACTCTCAAACTTTTCATCTTCAAAACTTAGTTAATGCCTTACAAAAGGAAAGCGAGAGTTTTCTAGAAGAAAATGAAAAAGTTAAGCGACACTTTAAAGAGTTATATGATTCAATGAAAGTCACTCGTGACCAAAACAACGAAAAAATAACGTCTTTACAAAAGAAATTGAGAATCTGAGAAGTCAGGAAAATGGGAAGCTGCCACTTGTTTTTAATAAGAATGTTGCATCAAAGTCATCCTCGGATTGCAAATACACTGTGACTGTTAAATACATTCCTCCTCATCTTAGGAATAATGAACTTGCGTTTCATGACTATTGTGCTCACCTTAAGGATAGTCTAGAATGTCTCAGTGAGATTGTTGAAGAGGATTTCATTAATAAACCTCTTGATAGAGAAATTAGGTTTGCTTGCCTCAGAGGCCAAAGCGATCTCAAGAACTGCTAGAATGTTTAATAGAAACATGTCCTAAATCCTTAGGTGCAAAAGGAAAAGCTGTGATGCCTTGTTCTATGCCTAGTGCCAAACTTGCATACAAACCATTCTAGGCCCGGTTTTCAAGAAAGTGAACACCAATGTGCCTTCTAGTAGTGCAGACCCGCACATCTAGTTAGGAATGCAAAAGTAGATCAACCAACTAATGTTCCCATAATTCCCTCTGACGAGTGTCGGTGACATTAAAGCAAGCAGGTCAAAGCCTCCAGGCAATACCAAGCAAGATAGGACCTCATAAGCTAAGAATGTGCATTGGAAGAGAGTAGAAGACCAACCTAGGAACTTTAAGTTTGAGTTGAATAAAGCGAATCGTGTTGATTCTAGTATTAGCCATAGAAATCTTGTAATTAATTAGAATTCGATACTATTTGCAAACCATGTAATGATAATGTCAGTGTGATTACATTTGCTAATCCTTATGATATGGTGTGAATGCTTTTTCTAATGTTGTCAAATGCCCAGTTAAAATTGTTAATGCTAAAAATCATGCAAAGAAGGCTAAAAGGCAAAGCGAAAGAAAGGTTAGAAAATTGGGGAAACCCACGGGAAGAACATTTAGCAAGATAGGTTATCAATGGATACCTTTTGGCCATAAGAATAATCAGGTTTGCCCTCAAACTGCTAAGACTATGCCCACTAGAAAATGGATGCCTACTGGTAGAACTATTCCCTTAAGAAGTGAACATACTTTGAATAGGTCAAATCTGAGACACCACTCCTTTGCATCTATTCCTAATGATTCCATTGCTTCTAATTCGATATGGATGTTTCTATTTCGATGTGGGTGTTCCAATCAACATTACTAACCAAGTGGAACCCATTCTTGCATGGGGATCCCAATTATCGATTATCCATTCTTGTGCGTGTTCAACTGCGGTCGTTCAAATCGTTACGTGGTACTTGGACTCAGTTGTTCCAAGCATATATTTGGAGACCGGTCGCGACTCATGAACTCGTGAGTAAATTCATCGGGGCCCCATTAGGGGAGCGACCATTTTGGAGCAATTATGGGTTATGGTGATTATGTAGTTGGAAAAGTGTAATCTCCAGGGTATATTATGTGGAAGGTCTTGGTCATAATTTGTTCTCTGTTGGTCAATTCGTGATTCGATCTAGAGGTGGCCTTTAGAAAACATACTTGCTTAGTTAGAGAACTTGATGGTGTGGAATTATTAAGAGGTACTCGTGGTTCTAATCTATACACCATCTCTATCGAAGACATGATGAAGTCTTCTCCAATCGCTTCTTGTCAAAGGCTTCTAAAACAAAGTCATGGTTATGGCATCGTCGTCTCAATCACTTGAACGTCGGCACCATTAATAACCTTTCGAGAAAGGATCTTGTCGAGGCTTACCCAGTTAAAATATGAAAAAGATCATCTTTGTTGACTTTGCCAATTGGGTAAAGCACAAATATGCCCACAAACCAAAACCACAAATTCGGATAATGGAAGTTCTTCATACCCTTCATATGGATCACATGCTTGGACCAATGAGAGTGCAAAAAGAAAGCGATAAATGGGAAGAATTACATTCTAGTAGTTGTTGATGACTACTCTCGATTTACTTGGGTAAAGTTTTTGAGGACAAAGGATGAAACTCGAGATGTCATCATCAAACTAATCAAACAACTTGAGGTTCGACTCAACAATACGGTCGGTGTTCGAGACAGGACAATGGCCAGAGTTTGTTAACAAAGACTTAATTCAGTTTTATGAAAGTGTTGGAATCGGTCATCAAAGAAGTGTTCCACGAACTCCTCAACAGAGCGGTGTAGTTGAAAGACGAAATCGAACTCTTGTGGAAGCCGCAAGAACAATGCTAATTTATTCGAAGGTTCCAATGTTTCTATGGGCTGAAGCCATTGCCACTTGCTTGCTACACCCAATATCGTTCCCTTATACACACCTCTCATGGAAAAACTCCATATGAACTTGTTCATAAGCGAAAACCTGATCTCTCCTACCTTCGTGTGTTTGGTGCTTTGTGCTATCCAACGAATGACGGTCAAGACTTAGGTAAATTAAGAGCAAAGCGGAGATATTGGAGTTTTCGTTGGTTATGCACCAAACAAGAAGGGTTAACGAATCTACAACAAGAGAACCCGAAATATCATGGAAACAATTCATGCGTTCGTTGATGGTGACGGTCAAATGGCTCTGGACAATCGATTCGGACGCTCTTCAAAGCAGTCCCATTGGTTCATCCCTTGTACCAAACTTTCCAGCAACTCCATATGTACCTCCATACGAAGATGATTTAAAGAAATTGTTTGATCCAATGTTTGATGAACACTATGAACCAAGTCGCGATGAAATGTCAATTCCATCAACAGAGGCGCTCCTATCCTGTGAATGAAGTCAACCCCCGGTCTCAATATCATTAAGTCAAGAAGCTGCTGCGATCACTCTGTCTCAGCAACAAATCATCAATCATCAAATGTACATCATGGAATTGTTTCTGGCATCAATGATGAAGTTAATCCCTTTACTACTCTCGAAGATGCTCCATTTGAAAACATATTTGCTCTGACGGTATCATCATCGAACCATCTTCATGGAGATATCGACTCGCTACTTCGTTCCACAACAACAACAACCACATGAACACCTTAGAAAATGGACACATGATCACCCATTAGACAACATCATTGGAAACCCTCTCGTCCGGTATCCACGGAAAGCAACTTGCAACCAATGTCTTATGGTGCTTCTTCAACTCCGTACTCTCTAAGGTCGAACCAAAAGACATTAAAACCGCCATGAATGAAGCCTGCTGGTTCAATGCCATGCAAGAAGAAATTCATGAGTTTGATCGACTTGATGTATGGGAATTAGTACCGCTCAGTTGTGCTATGATCATTGCTCTAAATGGATCTTCAAAGTGAAACTTGATGAGCATGGTGATGTCTTAAAGAACAAGGCTCGATTGGTTGCCAAAGGATACCGTCAAGAGGAGGGTATTGACTTTGAAGAATCATTTGCTCATGTTGCTCGTATCGAGGCAATCGGAATCTTCTTGGCTAATCTTTTAAGTAAGAACATGGTAGTCTATCAAATGGATGTAAAGGCGGCGTTTCTTACGATGGAGATCTTAAAGAAGTCATTATCGTCGGTAACTGAAGGCTTTTGAATCAGAGCATCCTACTCAATTTTATCGTTTGAAGAAGGCTCTTTACGGTTTAAAGCAAGCTCCAAGGGCATGGTATGATACGCTATCAAAGTTTCTTCTATCCTTTGGATTTAGCAAAGGAGCGATTGATCCGACATTGTTCACGGAAGTCGGAAAACATTTAATTCACATTCAAATTTATGTTGATGATATTATCTTTGCCTCGTCTGACCCCAATGAATGTGATCGTTTTCAAATGAAATGGGTTCCAAATTTCAAATGTCAATGATGGGACAAATGTCATTTTCTTGGGATTACAAATTTCACAAAGTCCGGAGGCATTTTTATAAATCAATCTAAATATGCAAATGAGATTTTAAAGAAATTTGGATTTGTATCATGTGACACCGTTGACACTCCCATGATTGAGCGTACTAAAATTTGGATGAGGACAACTCGGGGATCATGGTAGATCAAACGAAATATCGAGTATGATTGGATCCCGATGTACCTCACGCTAGAGACAGAACATCTTGTTCGATGTGTGCATGTGTGCTAGATATCAGGCTAAGCCTACTAAAAGCACCTTGAAGCGGTTAAACGGGTCTTTTGGTATCTCCAAGGAACCATCAATATGGGACTATGGTACGAAGGACACCCGGTATGTCACTAACGACCTATCAGGATCTTGATCATGCGGGATGTCAAGATACACGTCGAAATCGTCGAGGAGGTGCTGTTTTTGGGTGATAAGCTTGTGAGTTGGTCATCAAAGAAGCAAATTAGTACTTCTATTTCCTCTAGAGAGGCTGAATACATAGCCATGTCATCTTGTTGTGCTCAAATCCTTTGGATGAGATCCCAATTATCGGACTATGGCTTTGAATTCAACAAAATCCCTCTGTACTGTGATAATAAAAGTGCTATTGCTCTCTCATGCAACAACGTTCAACACTCAAGAGCAAAGCACATTGACATCCGACATCATTTCATCAGGGAGCAAGTGGAAAGCGGTGTAGTGGAACTCTATTTTGTGAAGTCAGAATACCGGTTAGCAGACATCTTCACCAAAGCTCTTCCAAGAGAACGTTTTGAGTTTATTCTTCCACGACTTGGCTTGAAAAGCCTTCAACGAAAACACTCAAGCGTCTTGAGGGAGGAAGGCGAGGAGTAAAGTCTTTCTTCATCTATATTTTGTATATATTTATCCTAAAAGCAAATACAAAAATATAAAACTTTCAAAAATCCATAAAATTTGAAAAACTTCGAAAAAAAATTTAAAAATATTGTCCTTTTGTCATATTTTCCTCGATTCGATAATATCTACGGTCTTTGTGTTGTCATTCAAAGAATGACACGGACTTTAGATGTTGTTGAATGTTAAAAAATCAAAAAATCAAAAAATATTTTTGGGAGAAAGTAAAAAATGGTTTATTGTCATTTCGGTAACCGCTTTTCAAGAAAGAACAGCCATGCTTTATCTAATGTTTCAAACCTAATGCTCTGATTCTAAAAACAAATGTTTGTCATTAACAAGACAAATGTTTAATTTCAAATATTTTCCTTCTAAATGATTCCTCTGAAAAATATTTGCAATCTTATGAAAACTCAATTGTTTTGAAAACACTTCGGACTCTATTTTTGAAAATCAAAAGAACTTATCAAGTGTCAAAATCTCAATCCATCAATCAACAACTTTCGTCATTGATTGAGGGAGAAATTGATTTTTCAATTAAATCAAAATGTGTTCTTTTCAAACAATTTGCACTTAAATGAGCAAGGTCTACTCTAAAATGTTTTACAATATTTTACACAATTGATACAGACCTTGGTTATTATTATGTTTTCAAAAGATAATTATGCATGTTTAATCAATGGAGTTTAAAGTCTCAAAATCCAATCCTTATCGGTTAAAACGTTTTCATAATCAAGTCACAATTCTCCTTAAAAGCTTTCAAAATCAATTTAAATCTCTAAGAGATCACAAATCTCAAATGATTTGATAATTGTGATCGGGGAGAATTTGTGATTTAAATTGGATTTAAACTGATAATTGATAAATGGTTTCATAAGTGTTTAGCATGTTTTCCTCCCCGCATGTGACAAGCGATTTCAAATTTTCCATGCACATGTTGAGGGGGAGCATCTACTTTAAACCTCAAATTATTGAAGCGTGATTGAATTGTCTCTAAGTGCTGGTTCCCTCTAATATGTGCAAAACTCTTTCAAACTTCGAGGCACATATTGAGGGGAGCAAACTTTTGAAAACCTCATCCTTCCTCAAAATGTTTTATCTACTCAAATTGATTGGGAAGTGATGATGATCATTTTAGAAAATGTTAATCAAAAGATTGGACCTTTCATTCTTAATCTAACGATTTCAAAGATCTCTTGCCTCCATGTGCTAAACAAATTCGAAATTTTTATGCATATGTTGAGGGGAGCATTTCTAAAATATCAAAACAATTAAGATACAAAATGCTTTGATTCTATATCACAAGTATCTTGATTGATTTTCAAATGGTTTTCAATTGGTTTCAAGGCGGAAGAACTACACCAAAAGACCGACCAACTCTACTTTATGCATGGTGATATAAGGATGATAAGGTTAGGTTGAGTTCCCATGATCCGCAGAACGGAGGGATCTACCCTGGGTCAATCCACTAGATAGTGTAGAAGTCCTTAGGTATGATGGAAAAAAGGAGAAAAGTGAGATATGGGAAGAGTGCGGTGAGTCGAGCTAGTCTGGAATAAACCCAAAAAGGTTCTAGTAATGAAGTCTCGGTAAGCATTGAAGGGGTTGAAGAATGAAAAAGAATTGAATGTGAAAAGGGTGAAAAGAAATAGCCCTCCAACTTTATTCAACCTTTAGAGGCAAAACCGGGTTCAATTCATATACTACTGGTGGTTACCAAGGTAACATCGGTATTGAAGACAAAGGCGTCATGGACCCGGTGCGCCTTGCACTAAACTTTCCCAAACCACTCAAGTTCCTCTTAAAAGGACTTGTTTCATTCTCACGGGGAACCGCATAATCTATCGACTTTCTCTTAGAGATTGTTGATATTGAAGAAGGAGACCCTCTCCCTAGTCTCCATAGGAACCAAATTATGCCCAATTGAGTCTAGAGCCACGAGATCATCAATAAATCTCATTAGGACACTTTCAATGAAGACTCTCTGTTTCACACAATGTGGAAAGAGATTATATCTTATGAGTCCTACGCATTATCCTTGTGGTATTGCGGAACATCTCGAGTGATATGCATACATGTTCACAATGAAGATGGAAAGCCTTCTAGAGCCAACATCAAACAAGCTCTGGTGGGTGGCATGTGAGATCTATCAATAGATCAACCATGTGACAAGCTGAACGAGAAACAATGGAGCGATTCAATCTTTTGAATCAATCCCGTTCAGTTATGGATTGACGGATACCTTTGAAAAACCGGTCGTTGTGCTTAAAAACTCTTTTCTTTAGCACATCGATTGTGTACTTATTTCTCAAAATAAAAGGTGTTTATGATTGATAATTGATTTTCATTAAAACCTTCGTTGTATTGCAAAAACAATTTTCTATTGAGCAATACACGATTGTTTTTCAAATCTCTTTTCATCAATCAGTGAATCTCATTTCATTGGTTCACTCACTCCGTGTTGTCTTCTTTGAGACGTTCCAGTTTGAGAACAGCTAGAGCATTTGGCGAAACCTGTCAAGGAAATTCTTCGAATTATACGATCACGCGAGCGATACTTGTCTTGATCAGCGAACCGTGGGCGTGTACCTCAATTCAACGAAAGTGATCAAAGACACTTTCGTGAGCTTTATTGCTAACTATCTTATGCGAGTACACCCGGCGTTTGCGGTGATCGGAATGAAGCGGTCAATCCATAGCCGCATGCTCACTCAACACATTCAGTTCAAAGAAATCATGATTAGTGCATCAATGACTCTGATATTTTCACTCCATGCTTACGCTACTTACTGCGCCAATATCATGAATCAACGAAAGCTTCGCTACTCGATAAGAATATATCATGATCCAGAATGTGAGCATGTTGGTCAGAATGTCACAACATCACATAATACCAACACCACAATGGATGAGTCAGAGATTAATGTGGTTGATGATCTCAAAGCTGGATCAAAACTCATTATCACGTGGATCAGTTAAAGACCTCCACTTAGATTATCCAAACATGCGAAAATGAAGAATCAAAGACTACGAGCTATAGAACAAAGCACATGAACAAGAATCTAAGAACAATCTCAATGTAATATCTGTTTGTATTCTGTGTAATTTTAATGTGTGTTTGAGGTGACCTCCCTTAGGGGGAGATTGTTAGGATTTGGAAAATCCAGTAGTTAAAGTGTCGGTCACCTCAAGTATATGTAATCGTTAGAAAGCTCGTAGTCGTAGTTATTTAATGTTAAGTAGTATTTAGTTTAGTAACACCAGTGGAGGCCGGACCAGTCTTTACCCATGTACGATCATGACCCGTGGTGGCGTTTTATTGTATTACTATAAATACTCTCTACCTCCCAAGGTAGAGAGTTGGAGCTCATAATAAGATTTTTCTTTCTCTGACTAAAGTTTCCAAACCTCTAACTTTCTCTCTCTAAAACTCATCTTGTACGCCACCTTTGTTTATGGTTTGATGTGTATGTGAAATCCAATATGTTACAACCTTAGAGTTGTGACGCCGTCGGTCTTCAGTTGGGACGTCGTCTTGATTCTAGATTTGGGTCGTCTGAGTTGAAAACTGTGAGTGACGCCCTCCAATATTAAGGTGTGACGTCGTCAGGTTATAAGACCAGAATTTTCACTGAGCCGTCGCGTGCATGTTTTGATCAAGTCATCATAGAGGGCGTAGCCTTTGATTGGGGCGCGTCAGTAAGTGCTATTGATTTTAAGTGGCTTCGATCTTGACTTTGCAATTTTCTTCATGTATTTGCTCCTTTTCGTCCAAATATGCTTCATTCCAGTATTTTGATTCCAAAAGACCTAAAAAGTGAAAAGGAATGAAATTAAGCAGTAACGGATATAAAATTGGTCGATTTAGGGCTTAAATGACCCCCTAAAAGCGTACGTTTTAAATCCTTATCAAATATCCCTACACTTGGTATTTGTTTGTCCTTAAGCAAATGTGCTTTTGGACAATCAATTTATAAGTTAGGGGGCATGAAGCAATGATTTAAAATAATTCACAACAAGTAAAAGCACCGCAAGAGTCATAACAAGCACGGAAATTATACTTTAGCACCTCACAAGGGGTGTTTGGATTCTCTCATCTCACGGGTTTATATGAAATATAATAAATGGAAATGGAAGATAAACACTCATTACCTGGCATAGTACATAGATTACCATAAGCTTGAAAATAGATCAAACCTCCACCGCTTTGGCGTAAGCACCTAGGAACAACTATCTAAGAGGTCTTTACAAGGGTTGTAACGTTAGGCTTACGTTAGATAAATAAAGGGTTTTGTTAGATAGGGGATATTTAGTGGTGGCAAGTCAAAAATCTTATGTTACAAGCATGAAAAGTGTGGCGTTGCTAAGCCAAGACTCGACTCACTAACTCTAGATAACTTGAAACAAAAAAAACATAAATTTAAAGACATAAACATAGAGATAGATGTAGCCCATATGTTTTTTCTTCATTTTTTTTGACATATATTTTTACTCTACCATCCTCTACGATAACATCAAAATATAAGGGATTTATAGGAGCATCCCTACACTTGAGTTTTTATTTCTCTAACACTAATTGACCCGATTTGAAAAGATCAAAACACTTGGAGTATTTAATTACGTAGACAAAGGGAATTTTAATTTATCGTTCTTTCCCGTTACTCCATAAAATATTACTTTTACCCATGAGTCCCAATCATCCCAAAACTGTGTACAAAATATATGACTCGACTTAGCAACCATGCAAGTAACTAGATATTTGAACTAAGGGTTTAGTAATGATAACAATAATGCACTAAAGGTGAGTGCATACAATGTAGGCTAAGGCGATTTGGGTGTACATTTGGGGGTGGATTGTAAACAATGTTCTTCATTGATATTCCGAAAAACCGAAACATCACGAGAACCGCGAAAAGGATAGGCTCTGAGGGGTTAACTAGGGGTATCGTGTACTAAAGATGAGTACATCAAGGGGTGTGGGTAATTACTCAACCGATGTGGAAGAAGTAATTATATACTGGGTTTCAAACAAGGGTTATCCTAATGCCTCTTTTCATTTAGTTATTCCTAACTACACATGTGTATTCTCACTAGCGATCTCGGAGTGCATCACAAAACAAGTTCTAGAATCTATTATACTACCGGTACACTCTCTAAGCATTAAAGGTGAATGCTTTTATTCCTAAAGATCTAGGGGCGAACCTTACATTTTTGGGGTGGAATTTGAGTGGTAAACTGTTTTTGTGCTAGTCATATAATTCCTATCCATGAGACGCTTTATTAAGACTAAAGTTTAGCTCGTACATGTCATAAAAAAATTTAAATTTGGTGCAAAAATTTCCCTAAAGAATATTTCTCATAGTTTATTATACAAATTACCAAGGACAAGACAAATAATCAAGTAAGTGAATAATTTCTAAGTTCCCGTTTTATTCTCCCTCCCTACACTTAAACAGAACATTGTCCCCAATGTTCCCCGGAAGTATCAAAGTCATGATAAAGGAAGGTAAGTAAGAAAAAAAAACTAGTACTCCCCTGATTAGCTCGGTAAGATCCGTGTGAAGTTGCGGTTAAATTCTTTTTCAAGAAGAATGTATGAGTAATATGCTTCATCCAATTTTGTGTTTCTTCTTCTTGACAAATATAACCTGCACACTTATATGAAAACAAACGAAACTTTCGCGTAAAACCAGCGGTAAAACTATATATGACACAACTGTACTAGAAAGTAAGTAAGATATAATGCTTGTGGAATGGATGTTTGCAGTTTTTCTGGAAAATTAAGACCTGAGAATTTTCAAAAATTTATAAGTAGCACATAAAACGAAAAAAAATGATAAACTGTTTCTGTATAGCCTGACGTCGTCAGGCTTTAATCTGACGCCGTCGGTTGTCTGACAAACGGTTTTTTCGCATTTTTCTGGAAAAATTACATCTTTAAAATCTGGAAAAATTCCTGCAAAACATCCATTTTGACTCGATACAAGCATTTGACTCTACAAACACACATATATATCAATTTCACTAATTGTAATTCTCATGTTCTTTAAAAACGTATGTGATCTTCCCTACACTTATCTTTTTTGTAAAATACCTTTATATGTAATTAAGACGAGGTTAAAGACAAAATAAAGCAATTTCATAAAATCAAACATGAGAATAAACAATAATGAAAAAGATATAAGACACAAAACAAGCAAACAATTAAGCATGGGTTGCCTCCCACGAAGCGCTTTTCTTTATTTATGAGTCTTGTAGCTAGACTCGAAGTCATGCTCCTACGTACCCATGTAAGTAAGTTTATCCTCAAGAATGTCATAGGGATCAAACTTATCTTTTAACTTCCTATTGGTACGCTTAGTCCGGTATGACTTTTCAAACTTCTCTCCATCGGGGTCATAGATTGTCATCCTAATGTGCCATTCTCCATTCCCATCACTAGGTGGTCTATCCCAACTCCAATCATACTTAAGCTTCTCACTCTCAACTTTCCACTTATTCATGTTAAGATTAATGGGCAAGGTTCCTAGGAATTCGCTCATCTTCCTAAACACTAAGGTTTCCTCGAACGGGTTCACTTAATGTCCCTAGCCAATTGTTGTTCATGGAGATTTGAGTTACTTACGAAGGTCTCTTCTAGATAGAAAGGTCGTTGAGGACCTACAAAATCTCCATTAATCCAAGGTCCATATCTAGATGATTTTCTATCCAACATGATCTCATAGGGTATTTGTTCGTCCTCTTTGTAGTAGATATGCTGCTTGACATCGTAAATTGACCTAACACTCCCTTCTCCTACCACTATCTTAGACATCTTATAATCAATTATGGCACTAGCGGTAGCTAAGAATCCTCTTCCTACTAACAATGGGCATGTTGGGTCCTTATTCATGTCTAGCACATGGAAATCCGCCAAAAGAGTTAATCGACCTACGTGCACTACCATGTCCTTAATTATCCTTACCGGATATGCAATACTATCATTCGCTAGACCTAAGATGGTTTCCGTTGGTTCTATCTTACCTAGGTTAAGGCTTTTATGGAGGGACAACGGAAGAAGGTTGATGCTTGATCCTAAGTCGGCTAATGTGTCGAAAGATTTGGAATTTCCAATTCTACACGGAAGAATGAATAGCCGGGATCATCTAGCTTAGGTAACTTATTTTGCACAAATGGGACCACGTTCTCCTAATTTTAGTTCTTGCTCATATTTTTCTTTTAAAGCATTATAATAGGGTGCATGAATTAAGACTTCAGGAACCGGTTTTTCTTGGTGGAGCTCCTTATACTCCTCTTTTAGAGTGGGTTTGGGTTTTTGGTTGATAGGTTTCTCAAGAGTTGGATGGACCGTTGGCTCGGGTCCTAGGTACTTCATGAGGGATCGTTTGTAACCCGTGTTGATGGCGTTGACCGAGTGGACTTTTGACCGAGAGGACTTTGTAGGAATTTCTTAAGTTTTTTTGCTCGGGCTTGAAAGTGTACCACTTCTCTCCCGCTCCGTCGGTACGCATGGAGGCGTAGTCCGCAAAAGCTTGTTCGGGGAGTCTCGTGCAAGTACGAGTGTCATGGGGACCACTACATATCTCACACAAAGAAGAGACCTTGTTCACTTGGCGTGAAGACTTAAGATTCTCGTAGGAGCTCATTAGGAATTTGACTTGATCTTCAAGTTCGAGCATTCTACGATTGGAAGGTTGTGAGTCAATGGGAGGCAAGGAGATTGCCTTGACAGTTTTGGGCAACTCACGCGGGTCATTCCAACATTCGTTGTCATAGAGGGCAAGGTCCTCTATTGTACCCACGATTCTTCCGCGGTGAGTTCACTAAGTTTGCCAGCCGCTAGTCGATGGTTTGCCTAGTTATGAAATTGACATGATAAGTAAGGACTTGAAGCAAATCGTCTGCCGTGATGAGGGACTCTTTATGGAGCAAGTCCTTGAATCGAGTCCATGCCTCGTAGAGAGTTTTGCCTTGACGTTGTTGGAACATCAAAATGACATTCCTAAGTTTAGTAGTTCTCCCTGTTGGGAAAATTTGGGTGAGGAAACGAGTGGTGAGATCATCCCAACTTGAGATGGATCCGGCGGGAAGTCGCTCAAACCAATTACTAGCTTGGTCCTGTAGAGAAAATTGGAAGAGAAGCAAACGCATGGTCTCTCGTGTGGTAGCATCAAGGTCAATGGAGTCAACAATTTTAAGGAAATCCTTGAGATGCTGATTAGGATCTTCGGAACGAAGTCCATGGAATGCACATCCGTTTTGCACCAACCGGATGGTGTCAGATCACAAGGCCGTAGTTTGAGCTTGATCGAGGAGCTCAATGGTGTTCCTATAGCCTTGATGGCTCGGTATAGAGTATTCACCTAGAGTACGGCCTCTTGGCGGGTCAATTGGTGGTGGGTCGATTGGAAGTGGTTGATTTGGTGGTGGGTTATCACCTACCATGATGAAAAGTGATAAGGTTACGAACAAAGACACGAAGAAGGGGGATAGACTACAAGGATGCTAATGAAAATGAGAAACAATCTTACTTGATAGGAATCAAGCAAGGGAACCCAAACGAGATAAAGATCTAACTAGCTATATATTAGATGCTGGCAGGCGTAAAAACTTGATGCGTGCGAGAGGCACGTTCGAGGTGAAGGAAACTTCCTTTTCGTCGAGCAAGTTTTTCAACCTCCTAGGCAGTGAACCTAATCGTTGTAGTGTAGTATTGGGTATCGGGTTGATATCGTTCTCTAAGGGAATAGGAATGCTAGTAAGAAATGTATGACGAGAAGGTGGGGGTTGAGGATTATTCTTTTTTATCTTTTTATGGTTTTTTAGAAAGCTAAGGTAAATATCTCGGGGTAATTGGTTGGGGGTGGTACTTCTACCGATTACTCTACTTATCTAATTTATCTAATTATCTATTTACTACGGGTAGCTATGTCTATTTTGATGTGTGCTCATATGATGATTAAAACTGTGTTTACCTAGATGTTATTACTCCATAGTTATCTTTTATTGGTCGGTTGAATTGTCACACCTTATCATAACACGTTGTATTCTAGGACTCTCAGTGGCAAAGCCAAGCTATTTCATCCATAGGCCACATCATCATAAAGCATACTCAAGCATTAAATACAACGAATGATGCCTAGTTGCACTCCTAAGCCAATTTACAATTAAGATAAAAACAACCTAACAATAATCAATAACTAGGTTTCATAGATCTAAGCAAACACACAAGAAATTTAGCTAGACATGGTAAACAAACAAGCATACACACAATCAATCGAATTCGGGATAGACATAATGATACTTTGGATTAAAATACTTACTTGATGTGTAAAATAGGGTATGGGACCTAAGATAAATCTTGTCAATTCGACTACAAACGATTTAGGGTTTTTCTCCAAAAGTCTACCTCTTCAATACTGAAAAATGAATTCTATATATAGATTTACAACGCAGCAACGCGTCACCTTTTGCTTGGGGCGCCTTCGACTCCCGTCATTAGGGTTTCATCGGCCAAGTCATTGATGGGAGCGTCACTAGAGAGTTGTGAAGCCGCCAGTCTTGATTGGGGCGTCGTCTTGATTCTAGATCTGGGCATGCGAGTTGAAAGCTGTGGTGGCGCCCTCAATATTAAGGTGTGGCCGTCAAGTTATAAGACCGAAATTTTCATGAGCCGTCGCGTGCATGTTTTGATCAAGTCATAATAGAGGGACGGTAAGCCGCTTTTGATTGGGACGCCGTCAGATCTGTTGATCGCCTTTGAGTGGCTTCGATCATGACTTTGCCATTTTCTTCATGTATTTGCTCCTTTTCGTCCAAATATGCTTCATTCCAGCATTTTGCTTCCAAAAGACCTAAAAAGTGAAAAGGAACGAAATTAAGCAGTAACGGATATAAAATTGGTCGATTTAGGGCTTAAATGACCCCCTAAAAGCGTACGTTTTAAATCCTTATCAAGTAATATTTGGAATATCACGACACGTGAATCGATCAAGTCAATATGGGCTCAACACTTAACGATTATGTTAGATTCGAGGTTAGCTCAACTTATTTTAAAACTATTTACACAAACATTATACTATGAACAATTAAACACAAACATTACGTTATAAACAACTGATACAACTTGTGTTCATCCCACGAGTTCGCAATGCCTCGTTGTGTATATATTTGAATTGATAATGAAATGTCATTCAAGGAAGAAATCATATTCCTTTAGTGAGTTACTAGAATAGTATGTTCGTAATATATCTACACGAAGAAAAGTCTCAAAAGTTAAATACTAACAGAAATAGATCCTTTGTCTTTAAGGAAAAGATATGTATAATTGATGGCCGATGGCCGGTTACTACTGTGACTAATTTATACTACTTTATTAAGTGTTTAACATTTTCTAAATAAAGAAGTCTTAAAATTTTTAATACCAAAAATATTTTTTTAATAGGAAATTAATAAGTTATTAGTTAATGTTATTCACCATATAGTTTTCATAACAATTTTCATAAATAAAAAGTAACATCCTTTCATACACTTTGTAACAACATTCAAATATTTATACAATCCATTAATACAGTCAAATATTTATACAGTCCATTAAATGTCGACTTGTAACAGTCTAAACCTCAATGGTATATAAGCCAACCTAAAAACTCAAACACTAATATGAAACACACTCTCTTTTCTTTTTCCGTGCACCAATAAAAAGACACACACAAAATTAGATAAATCTACTCTTATCTTGGTGTTCGGTTACTTACAGTAGAAATAAATAAGCTTTGCTTCTCTGATTCGCAAAGTTACTGTTAAGTATAAATGAAAAACATTTTCTCGCCATAAAATTATGCAACTGATACCCGACGTCGCATTGCGCAGGTACCCTTCTAGTAATAATATAAATTTTGTGTCATAACTATATATACCATAAATGGACGAAGGAGACGCTGTTGGAAAGGATCGAGTAACAAGAAAGAGAAAGGTTGAATTTTGTTCGTAACTTTTTAACATATACTAGCAGGTTATCCGTGCGTTGCAGCGACGGATATCATGTGATTAAAGTTTAAGCTTCAATACAATAACAATGATGAAGTGATTAACTAGAAAAATGATCACAGTCCGACCCAGTTCACCCGTTTTTACCCGTTCCGACTAGTCCCTCCGTTTCGTTTTTGAACGGCTTTTATTGGCTAACCGAACCGATGGTGACTCCGGATTCCGGTTGAACCCGTTGGTCCGGTTCGGTCAAACTCATATGTACCATCAACTTGTTAGCATATAAATATAAAGGTTTGTGTGTTTTATTTGTTTGTACAATGTGTATAATAACATGTATTTTTTATTATAAGGGTGTTTTGAAGATAATATTAATTAGTGTGTTTAATGTTGTATTCTTAATTTTAAGATTTTGAGATGTATGATTTGTTGATTTGTACCAAGAGCTTTATATGTTGTATGTCTTAATTCTAAAAATTTTGATTGCATTCTAAAATGTATATGTAGTGTAGATATTAACAAAGGAAACCCGCCTATAAATTCGAGACACACTTGAAGATTGAAAGGAATGCTCTCTTGTCAAAGTGAAGTGATTAATGAATCTATAGTTGCACTCAAGTATCAAATACTTTTTTTTTTCAAAGGGACCAATGAGGTGAGATAAACAAAGAACATTTTTTTGAATTTTCGTATTAACCAATGAGGTGAGATGATTAAGTAACTCGCAACTCATTTGATTTTTTGTATTTACCATTTAGGTATGATGAACAAAGACCTTTTTTCTTAAAGAATAATTGGGTGATTCTTAGTCATCAATAAATTTATCAAACAAAAAAAATTCAATTTTTTTTAAAACAACATATCTTGCAAACGATAAATTCTTAGGCTACTGAAAATACACCGTCGCGACGAGAATCAAATTATCTTTCTATAGATATGCAATTCTATATACTTTCGACGAACTCTTTTTTCCCAAAAATTTCGCCCATAAAATCACTTGTGATTTGTTATTTTTCTGATTTGTAAAATTTCCACCCAGAAAATCACTTGTGATATGTTATTTTTCTGATTTACTTTTCACAAGTTGCATGTGATTTTTAAACTAATAAATCACATGTGAATTTTCTGGGCGAAACTTTTGAAGAAAAAAATCGTTGAAAGTATATAGAAGTGCATATCTATAGAAGGATAATTTAATTCTCGTCATGATGGTATAATCAATTTCGCGTAACAATTAACGGTTTGGAGATATTTTAGTTTTAAAAAAAGGGAAAGTGTTTTTTTTTTTATTTGATGAAAAAATTAGATAGCTGAGATTGCATGATTTGTTCTTTAGATAAAAAAATTTATGTATAGAACTTTTGTCATTGACCAATTATTACTAGCTTGACAGATAGCAAATAAAATTGACTTATTATGACGAACCAGGGATGTCGATTGCCCCACCTTATTTTTAAAATTTTATTAAGAGTTTTCGAATATAGCTTATGGTTAAGCATTTCATAATTAGAAAACTAACACTTAATTATAATTTAAATAATTAGTTAAAGGGTACTCACGCTTTTCGATGGCGGTTACCTTGTGATTAAAGTCTAAACACCAACAAAATAACAATGACGAGTTGATTAACCTGAGAAAAACAAAAAGAAGATGATGCCGGCCCGGCCCGACTAATCTGTTTTTACCGGTTCCAACGGTCCTCTCAGGATCGTTTTCGGACGACTTTTATTAGCTAGCCGAACCGGTGGTGACTCGATTCCCGGTTAAACCATTGGTTCGGTCCTGTCCGGTTTTTAAAACCCTATATACTATCAACTTGTTTTCATATAAATGTAAGAAGCTTTGTGTGTTTTATTTCTTTATGCAATATGTATAACAAGGATTTCAACCCACACATTGCTGCGGGGTGTTTGCATACAATCATATTGTATAAGTAAAAACATCTAAAGCAGCCGAATCATGAGTACCCACTTTATATTTAACATACCATTCTAAAATGCACAACGTTACAACGTATCCTATGACATTTATAACACACAAATGACTATCAAAGTACCACATATCACAACATATCCTGCTATATGTAACGCGTAGAAATAATAGATCCAACAACCCACAAACACAACAACATCACTACATAATTTTTTTCAACTGTTGAACCATCAGTACCCACTTTATATTTAACATATCGTTCTAATGCGCACAACACCACAACAAGAAGTATTGTATCTTGAAATTGTTCCAAACAACTACTGTTTATCTTAAATCTACAGTATGTTTTTGCTAACTGAATATCCAAACCTCAAATATATCAGTGTCTGTCTTCTATTCAGCAAACATTAATACGGACCTCCTATTCCTTTCAAGTTAGTGGCATGTAGCTTGTCTGTAGGAGGCATAGCAAATGTAAACAATCTCTGGACATATGCTTAGGTGTAGTTATCTTTAATTTTATTTGCAACATGTTTCATCGCATAACTACCATGATTATTGTCCAGGGCATGAATGTTGTCATTTATTTTAAACATAATATGAAACACTTGCAAATCCAGAATATAACCAACTGGTGCAAGAAACCAATGTTCTTCTTTCTTTTGGTATACCTGGAATGTGTAAAATGTTGACATCCTTTCTAGCACCTAAAAAATCACAATTATTTCACCATAAGGTGCAAAGTGAAATTATGGAAACATGTTCCCCAAAAAATAATAATAATAATTTAAACTGGTAGGCTGACCAGGAAGATCTTTGGGACTTCACATTCCTAGGTTCAAATCATTGGTTGTTAAAACTCCAACCGCCGACAGACAGACAAAATATTACTCAACTTGGGATTTTGAAGTGCTCAGCCGACAACTTAATGTAGAAATATAAAAAAATTACAAAAAAATGCAAAATTTCACAAATAAAATTAAATGTGGCACATAGAGATAGTAATATACTAATACATACCTCGTCCTTTCTGAAAGCATCCATCCCCTCCTAAAGTCGATACATATTCCCAACTCCCCTTCCGACACTTTGAATGTGAATTGGCGTATAAGGGTAAGGCAATCCAACAAACATGTCACCTGAGAAAGTGAACAATTTCTAATTAGAATATGTACAACATGTAAGATGTACACACAAATACTCAAATAAGGAAACTGGAAAACATTCAACAATAATTAAAACTTTGGTGGGTGGTGGATGGTGGTGTTGGCGGCAGGTGGGGGTGGCGGGTGGGGGTGGTGGGTGGAAGTGGTCGGCGAGTGGGGGTGGTCGCTTAGCGGTTGGTGGTGGCGGCAGACAATGGTGGGTGGTGGTGATAGGTGTTGGTGGTAGAAATAATAGTGGGTTTAGCTTAATTTTAATTTCGACCTAAGGACTATACTTGAAATTACTATACAGACACAAGGACCAACCATGTAATTTACTCTTTTTACACATAAGCATTTTTAAATATAAAAGAACTGCCAAATAAGCAAAATTTACATGTTTAACAGGTAACACATAACAGGTCATGATATTTCTAACATTTGCAAAAAAAACAAGTTTCAACACCAATATGATAACATTTTCGACCATGTTTTTAATAACTGTAAACTTTGGTGAGTTCATTTCTAATTTATAGACTTAACCAAACATTTCACTACTTCAACGATACTAAGCAATACTGAAATACATTAATTTTTTAACCAAGTGTATTAAAAACTTTTTTTACGTCCAAACTAGCACTACGCGACAAAAAACCATATATGTCTCAAAAGGCACCCTTATCGTAACACCAACACCCCAAAATCACCTTTTATCGTAACACCACCATTTGAGACTTACCTTTCTTAAAAAAATACAAAATACAAATTAACTCCTTAAACTAATATTACATTCATTAAATCACCCTTTAAATAATATTTCATTCATTAAATTAAAATACAAATTACAAATACTTAAAAAAAAATTAAATAAATAAATAAATAAAAACATGCGGAAATAATTTAAATTAGTTATAAATGATTTAAGTAATTATAAAATAATTTGACCGGTGTAAATATGGTAATTGATTGTATTTTGATCTCGAGGCTATCAAACGGTTGTGATTCAGTGATTAATGATGTAGGGTACTTTGAAAATACTTGACAAAACAGAGTAAACGACAACAACTTTACTGACTTTGACCAAAACATTATTGACTTAAAACTCATAACCTCTTAAAAATGATTCAAACTCATACCCTCTTATCCTCACTTTAACCTCACAAACTCAGATGGAACGAAATAATCATTTTATGTGTTCTTGTGGAAAATGATATATAGTGAAAAGAAAATCTTGTCAGCTGATAGCGCTACACGCGTCGTTCGGGGTCAAAGGAACTTCATTTTCTTCGAGCAAGTTTTATAACACCCTAGGCAGTGAACCTAATCATTGTAGTGTAGTATTAGGGTAAGCCACGGGTATTGATATCGTTCTCTAGGGGAATAGGAATGCTAGTGAGAAGTTACTACGCTAAGGTTGAGGTTGAGGAAGATTATTTTTTATCTTTTTTATATTTTTTTTAAGGAAAGGAAAGGTACGAATCTCGGGGTTTGGATTTGGGGGTTGGTATTTCTACCGATTACTCTACTTGTCTAATTATCTAATCTAAGGTGTATTTGTCTATGTCTAATTATTGTGCTGCTGTATGATAGTTTAAAGATGTGTTCACTTAGGTTTTATTACTCCTTAATTATCTCCTATTGATGGTTGAATTGTCACGTCCTTATTCTTAATCGCGTTGTGTGTCTAAGGTCGTAGGGTATGCGTTTGTCCCTAACTCTTTGAAACTACCAAAAGGGTCTCGTCTACAATATCTCTAGGAATTATAAACTCTAACTCTAAGGTACACTTTGGATGGTTTAGCCTACAACTACTCTAGTTGTTATAGTATAAGGTTCACAAAGATTAATCAAGCATTAACTACACAACGAATGACCTATCGCA
This sequence comes from Chrysanthemum makinoi, assembly GCA_910596185.1. Classification (NCBI taxonomy): domain Eukaryota; kingdom Viridiplantae; phylum Streptophyta; class Magnoliopsida; order Asterales; family Asteraceae; genus Chrysanthemum; species Chrysanthemum makinoi. The sequence continues at coordinate 197,658,665 of OU343218.1, read as the reverse complement.
TTACTAGATCATTAACAATTAAGATAAGAGACAACCAATCAATATTCAATAATTAAGTTTCATATTCCCTAAGCAAACACACAAGTAAATTAGCCGGACATGGAGAACATGCAAGCATACACACAAGTAATTGAAGACATAATTGAATTAATGAAGTAAAACACTTATCTTGATGTAAGATAGGGTTTGGAACCCTAAAATACTGTACAAGACAGCCTTGGTTCGGTTTAGGTTTTTACTCCAAAAGACTACACACTAAAAGTGAAAAATTCGGATTCTATATATAAGATTACAATCGCGAAGGCGTCACCTTATGATTTGTGGCGTCGCGGTCGCCGTCATTAGGGTTTCGTCTTGGTCACGTTAATCTTGCGACGGCGTCACCTTATGCTTGTGGCGTCCCGCCCGTCTCGGCGCCGTGCGGATCAAATATAGGCCGTCACGAGTTGCGACGGCCTACTCTTTTAAAGCGACCTGTCACTTGAAAATAAGAGATTTGGCTCTTGAGCCGTCACAGAGTGCTCCGGCGGCGTCGCGGTTAAGCGATGGACGCCGTCCCCCTTGTATTTCAGCAACTTGAGTGTCTCGATTATTGACTTTGGCCATTTTCTTCGTATATCCGCGCCTTTCCGTCCAAATAAGTGCTATTCCAGCAATTTGCCTTCAAGAGACCTAAAAAGTGAAAAGGAACGATATTAAGTAATAACGGATACAAAAGTGATCAAATAAGGGCTTAAACGACCCCTCAAAAAGGTACATTTTAAAACCTTATCATCAGCCCGATACCTATGGTAGACCTTGTTATGCATTTCCTCTTTCATACGTAAACAATCATACGTTTCTTATTTACGTAAAATAAATAATCTCTTGGTTAAAAATACATTTCTTAGGATTTCCTTACTATGTAACAGCCAGGAAAAAATGATTATGGATGCCGATATTTTATGTGGAAGGATGTTTTTCATCGCTAGTTCGGTAAAATCTCTTCTTCAACATCTGAATCAACACATTGCTCAGACTGCAAGATCAAAGATCTTACGATTAACATGCTGGAAACAAGGGTAAAGATGTTGGAGACAAAAATAAAGATGCTGAAGGCATCACTGGAATTGGAAAGGAATCCCGAGGATCACTCATGTCAGTCGGGTACAATACTCCACGATCTTTTGGATGACATGAATATCTTTCGTATGGAGTAGGTGTTGTTATTGTTTAATGTATTATTGTTGTTGTTTAATAGTAGTAGTATTAGTTGTTTAATGTATTAATGTGTTATTGTTGTTTAAAGTGTTATCGTTGTTTTTGTTGTTGTTTAATAAAATAGAAACACCTTAGGTATACAGTTTATGTTGCATATACACATATTGAATACAGTTTGCCATTTATCAGGTTTTTTTTTTTAAACCCCAACTAGCCATTAGGGGGTGTTTGTGATTTTTTTTCTTTTACTTTCATTATGACCCAAGTTGCTAGAGCAACCTCCACACAAACGCCGTTGATTTTTTGACGAACCCGGTATCATAACGTCAGGCAACGCCCTTTCACGTGGGCATAACACCACCCCATGCGTTATGGTACCGTAGCCTCTCATACAAGTTAATGTGCACATGTACAAGTACAAGTATAAATCTTTTAGTTTGGTTGTATTAACGTAATGTTGTGGTTTGTTTTTGGGAACTTTTTTTTAATTGTCATGTTAAAGAGGAGCCTTTTATCTTGTATATTTTGTACTTTTTGGCTACGCTAATGAAATGTTGCCTTTAAAAAAAATAGGCAATAATCATGATTTTTGAAATCCACGACTAAAAAACCGTAGTAATGACCACCATCATCATCACCACGCGTGGTGATGTGATTTTGGTGTTGACTTGGTAGTAGAGGCAACCGAGTGGAGAAAGATAAAAATGTGTGTGTTTGTGAGCGTATCTACGGGTGTTGGTTTTGGATACAGTGTTTAAATTAATAGACATTATGATTATGTTATGGTACGTTTAGTGATGAACGAGTGTGAGGAGCGTAGCGATCTGCGGTATTAACTTTGTAGCGAGTGAATTTGGATAGAGTATTTTTTCTTAAATTGCTATAAAGGACTTACTTTGCTGGCGACACTTAAACCTTAGGGACTATTTTTGCCTTGGAACTGCTGGCAGCAACTTAAAAGCGCCAGGGGGACCATTCGGCAACTTTTGAAAGTTGGCAGATTATCTTTAATTTGCAAGCATGCTGTTACTTTCGCCTTTTAGTTATATATAGTAATTTGATAAAAGAGTAAAAAAGTGATGTGACGTTTAGGTGTCGCACATAAGGTATTTACTGCCGTGCCTAAAGGGTGGTAAAAAGTTTTGAATTTTATGGTCAATTTCTGTAAAATAGTCTCAAACCCAACGGTCAAACGTTGCATGCAACCATCCTCACTCCCCACCATTCGATCGAGTTGAATGGTGGCTTCTGCATGTGACATTAATTTGTCTAATTTTAAATTTTTTATACATTCATAACTTACTACTAATAAATAAATACTTGAGAAATGACAAGAGAACCTAGCTACTTTCTATTTCGGGAGTTGAATGGTGAGTTCAGCACGCGCGTTTATTAATTAGATTATTAAATCCTTCTATAAATACCCATCTCGATTATTACTTAATCCATCTTCATATCCGCAAATACTTCAAAAACCACAAGATTAAAACAACATGAAAGAAGACTCACCAGCCATTGTATGTGTCACTGGAGCTTCAGGTTTCATTGGTTCTTGGCTCGTTATGAGACTAATCGAACGTGGCTATATTGTTCGTGCTACTGTTCGTGACCCTGGTATACAAGTTTTTATTCTTTTCTCTAATATAAAAAAGATGGTATATTCGTTTTGTTAATATAAATGTAACGTTTGATCGATTTAATAGGTGACATGAAAAAGGTGAAACATCTGCTTGAACTTCCAAAATCCGAAACAAACTTGACATTATGGAAGGCGGATTTAGCGCAAGAAGGAAGTTTTGATGAAGCCATTGAAGGTTGCCAAGGAGTGTTTCATGTTGCCACCCCTATGGACTTTGAGTCCAAGGACCCTGAGGTACCTACACTAGTAATTTTTGCATACTAATTCTTTTGTACTCGTAAGAATGATAATAATTTAACACAATATAATTACATAGAATGAAATCATAAAGCCAACAATCGAGGGTGTATTAAGCATCATAAGATCATGTGTTAATGCTAAAACAGTCAAGAAACTGGTGTTCACCTCCTCTGCTGGGACTGTTAACGTACAAAAACAGCAAGCTCCGGTCTATGATGAGTCACACTGGAGCGATTTGGACTTCATCTACTCCAAAAAAATGACAGCCTGGGTTCGTCTTGTTGCTTAAGTTGTTATGTTTCGTTGTTTCTAGAATATATCTATCTGATTAAGGACTAACATGTTGTACACAAATTAACCTAACAGATGTATTTCGTTTCAAAAATATTGGCGGAGAAAGCAGCATGGAAAGCAACAAAGGAAAATAACATTGATTTTGTTAGTATCATACCAACGTTAGTCGTTGGTCCATTTATCAGTCCCTCGTTCCCACCAAGTCTCATGACCGCACTTTCTTTGATCACTGGTATGTACCATACACCGCGTTACAAACACTGTGGCAGTTTAGATCATTTACCTGAGTGTAGATTCAGGTTGTGTTAGTGACTTAGTGGTCAAACAGGTTACAACGGCTCAAAGTCTAGTCTACTTTCATACTTGCATCTTTTATTCAATATTTCAGACAAATACTGATTTTTTTTTTCTTTCCAAAAGTGTTTATATCATTATATGCCAGCCCAACTAAGCCCAGCGTGCTTCCAGCCGTACTAAAAATGGCCCGTTTCAACATGAATCAGTTTTGACATGCTGCTCAGCTTAACCCACACATCTATCACCTGTACAAATAATTTGTTTTCTAGGTTCTAACAAGTGCAAGTTTTTTACATCCAAACAGGAGCAGAATCACATTATTCGATTATAAAGCAATGTCAATACGTTCATTTGGATGATCTTTGCGAGAGTCATATATATCTCTATGAGAACCCCAAAGCCGAAGGGAGGTACATCTGCTCTTCACATGATGCCACCATTCATCAATTAGCAAAAATGATCAAGGAGAAATGGCCAGAGTATCAAGTTCCAACTAAGTATGAATCTAAACTTGGTTAATTTCTTTTATTTTGTTATTAGTGTTGATTTAACAAAGTATGTGTTTTCATAGGTTTGAGGGGATCGATGATGAGATACCGGTAGTTTCTTTTTCATCAAAGAAGTTAACCGACATGGGGTTCAAGTTTAAATATGATTTGGAGGAGATGTTCAGAGAAGCAATCAAAAGTTGTAAAGAGAAAGGATTACTTCCATATTCCACAAATGAGACGAAGGAGGGACTCGTCTCATCTCAAGTAACAAAGCCAGACACTCGCGAAGAGGAAAAGTTACAAATTATTCATAAGGTGGCAACCCACCCTTTAGCTCCTCTAGCAAAGAGCATACTTGGTGAATAATCCAAAAACCACTGTTACAGAGATATTGCGGGACTGGGAGTGTGTTTGTTTTCTGTTGATTGTGTGACATACATGTTATGAAAGTAATGATTCTTATAAATATAATAAATTGTTTGATATGACAGTCAAGCTCAAGCACAATATACCGCTATCTAGAATTATGAGCACATCAAGATCGGCTGAAAAGAACCTCACATGAAGCAAGTGAACGAGCGTTTCTAATTACAGCATTGTCGTTTTGGTGTAAAAATATGTTTTGTTTGTTAAAAAGCAAAAGGAACATTGAAATAGCAGTTAGAATCACTATACTATCAATCTTATGACATACTACCATTGAAGGTTGTCCAATGCTGATAATGTTCATATCATCTGCATATGAAGCTGTATATCTAAATGCAGTTTGGGGCGAGTCAAATTTTCATTGCAAATTATATGGCATTAAATTACAGTGTATACAAACAAATGATATTAAACAACTTATGATAATGTAAAAGCAGAATAACTGTCATGAATGACACTGTAATAACTTTGACACAGAATTGTGCAGTGCTTGACCTAAAAGCAAACAAGATTAGAATCCTTAAGATGAACTGACATCCAACAAATAAACCTCAAACTGAAAAATTGAGTTGTGTTAACTGCTGAACAATGCCGCCATGGTGTAACCATTAATTTAGTCATGGTCTTTTATTTTCAGTAAACAAGTTTACACATTCGCTGTAAGCATATTCATCATAACAAGTTTTTCATAAGTTTCTTTAAGAGTCCTAACACATTACTTGTTCCTTTCTGCACCAACCAAATCACTGCCTCAAGCTTTCAACAATGTAGGAGGCGTACAAATCCCTGGCATCACAAGTATTTAACAGTAAGATGAGCAAAAAAGCAATGAAATAAAAGAGATACGATAATCTAAATTACTACTCACATGGAATACTTTATAGCCTCAACTGCATCTTCAGCAGGAAGAAAGTCATTGACTTTTACTGATTTGTTCTCGTTCTTCTTGTCTGCATCAAGTTAAGGAACATACAAACAATGCCCAAAAAAAAAGATAATTAAACAACAGAAAACATAATGTGAATGTATGGATACAGTCCTCAAAGAAACGACGAATCTCAGCAAGACGATGGGGTGGAAGTTCTTTGATGTCAGCATAGTGTCGAAATTCAGGGTCATCTGCACATACTGCTATGATTTTGTCATCGCTTTCACCCTGAAATAATTCCAATTAAAAGAGTCAAACAGTTGAGTCTAAAACCATTAATAATGTTGAATCCGTGATATAACAAAAGTATTTAATTACCTGATCAATCATAGGCATTAATCCAATAGCACGTGCACGAAGGAAAGTGCCAGGCAGTACAGGTTCCTGTAGAACATTTATTATCAGGTTTAAGCGCAAGTTAAAAAAAAAATCATGTTCCAAAAATATCATACGGTCTGCATACCTGCATCAATACCAACACATCAATGGGATCGCTGTCTTCACAAATGGTTCTTGGGATGAAACCATAGTTGTGTGGGTAAACCACTGACGAGTAAAGAATCCGATCAACCTAATGTAGGGATTATTATACATCAACATATATAAATATACTTTAATGATGCTAAAGATTGAGTAAATAAGAAGTTTACCTTGATTAGTCCACTTGCTTTGTCGAGCTCATACTTAACTTTGCTACCTTTTCCAATTTCAACCACCTGTACGCAAACTTGCATTACTTACAAGTACAAACCATAGATTTTTAAGAATGATTTTTTTTTTTTTTTTTTTCAAGAACACCAATTAGCAGAGATGTCGAGATACATACACAGTTGAAAACTTGAGGTGCACCGGGCCCTGCATACATATCACCACCATATAAAAATTTCTCACAATTATGATCGTTCCAAACTATTTTTTTTTCTGAATCAAATTGAAAGATAAAAGCTTTACCGATCTCCAAGTCATGCCATGGGTGAGCAGCAACAGATCTTCGTGACATAGAGTTATAAATCCTTTCATTCAGAGTGACACGATTACTTCCAGAACTTTTCGCACTTGCTTCTCCATCAGCCATGTTTACCTTCCAATATATGACAATTTGTTTGATTAATGATAGGAAAATATACAAGCCATATAATTCTATAGCAATTATTTATCAACGGTTCAACACAATAATACAATCTTATTAATTAATTTCATTTAATAAGCAATTGTCTCCACCTATGCTAACCTAAAATCAATATCAATAATACAACATAATGTCTTGATTTAAAAGACATCTCGTAATGTTATAGAAGCTTAAAATAACTAGAAATCATAGTTATATTTAACCAACTGTGAAACAGTTTAGTAGCACTAGTAAACAAATAGTTTTGATTATGATACAGGGCAACTCTCATAAAATTTTCCATTCGGCAAGATACATCTAACAAGCACATCTTTGATATTAACTCTTGTTACAACATACAAACTTAGTGGATGGAACTGTAAATTTTTTTACATAAACTATATTTCCTAGAACATTTGTGATTTATCACAATTAAAAATTTAGTGGGCATCTGGGATAGCTTATTTTTAAGCAGAAGCAGCTTTGTGTTATTTAAAGTTCCAAACTGCTTATAAGCATCTGCCTATAAGCAGTTTCTGGGCAGATGGCTGCTTCGTTCAAAGTGCTCATTTGAAATGATATAAAATTTATCCTTTCACCATCATATTTCACTATTTCAGTATAAGGGTGTGTTTGGTTTGGCGGTATGGGAATGAGGAAATGACTTTCATTCCGAATAAAGTTGTTTGGTTAATCGGTTTTGTTTTTAGGACCCAGTATAAAACCCATAAAAGTAGGCATTATTAAAACCCCCCATTGGTTTGTAAGAGAGTGATTGGGAGGCCTATAGATGTGCCTAAATTCATGCCTAAACCTGTGTGGCATCATCTTGTTGGCTGCAGCAAAGGGACCTACTTTTTCAAAAACCTACAGGATCATGCCACACATGTTTAGGCATGAATTTAGTCACATATTTTAGGTCTCCCAATCATTTTCCGAATTCTCATACCTATATCTATAGTGATTCCTTAATACCAAAGAAAAGCCTCCTTAAAACCTTGTATAAACGGATGTAACTAAAATTCTCCAACTTTTTATATTCCGGGTATTATTGCATTATTTACAAATAAGCAAATCTTCCGAAAGTATTTTTAAACATCATTTAATAAAGTACCTACTACGTATGTTTTAAGCAAAGCAATAAGCAATCCCAAACGCCATCTTAAAGGCATAGATTAATCACACCCCAACATCACTATCAACATAAATTTGCCCAAACACCAACTATCCTAAACACTTGATATCAACAAACCAGATTAATAAATCATATAATAATTTAATAAAACCTAACAGGAAAAGTAGCAGTTAAGTTTCATGCATTACAAAAAAACTATAAAATTAACCCAATAAACTTACAAAGTATATAACAATACAAATAACAAATCAGTTAAAGCTTGAACAAAAAATAAACTTACTGAAAAAAGATTGATATCTGGAGCAAAAAAAAACAATTTTTGTGGAAAGAATAAAAAGAATTAGAGTGGACGGACGATAGTAAAGTATATGACGCTTTGACCCTTTTTTCTGACCAAAAGGGTGGGTTTGAGAATAATGTGAGCCGTTGGATTAGATGGTTTGACACGTGGTGAATGATGGTGTGTTTAGACAGTTACTCTCTCACGCCCATGAAAATGGTATCGGAATGGAATCTTTGTGACTTGCTTTTATTCATTTTGTTTGGAACTATTGTTAGGCTAGCCACAATGGGCAAGGTTGTCGTCGGTTGAGTCCCTCGGTCGAGCAAGGTTCTCCTACTATGAGGGCGTCGGTTGTCGTCGGTTGGGGGAAGAGAAAGGAGGAATTTGGTTGCCTCCTCAACCGAGTGGCAAAGCCACAAAATTCCAAAAAAAAAGCCCGTTTGTAAAAAAAAAAAAAAAAAAAAACTTTACCACTTTTACAACATTATAAATACCAACCTCAAACACATTTTTAAACACACAATTTCAAACAACTTCTCATAAACACTTTCAAACACATTTTGATAATTATGTCTTACGAGTTATTTTTTAATTCTTCGTCTTCCAACGAGGAAGAAGTTATGAGCGAGTTCTTGAGTTCATGGAGTTTACGCAGTATGCTTGGGACACTTACCAAGCGTCACTGCCAAAGGCTCAACGAAACCACACGGATAGGGATCGTGTAGGTGCTCATAATCGTTTAGTTGCCGCTTACTTCTCCGAAGAACCGTTGTATGACAAAAAAACATTCCGTCGGCGGTTCCGGATGCCCCGAGACCTATTCACTCAAATTGTGCAAGAGGTAATCAATCATTCTCCTTATTTTCAACAAACTCCTGATTGTAGAGGGCTACTTGGTATTTCTCCATTGGTCAAGTGTACTGCGGCAATTCGTCAATTGGGATCGCGGCAGGTTCACGATTCTCTTGACGAGTATCTGCAAATGGCTGCAACAACAGCACGCGATTGTCTCCGTAACTTTGCACGGTTATCATGGAGTTATATGGTGCTGAGTATTTGCGAAAGCCCACGTATTCGGACCTTGAAAGATTATATGCTCATCACGAGCATAAGCATGGGTTTCCTGGGATGATGGGAAGCATTGATTGTACAGGTTGGCCTTGGGAGAATTGCCCAAATAGTTTGAGAGGTCAATATGCTAGGGGTGATCACGGGCCACATCCATTCATTTTATTGGAAGCGGTCGCCTCCCAAGATTTATAGATTTGGCATGCGTTCTTTGGTGTCTCCGGGATGAATAACGATATAAACGTTTTATATCGTTCCCCAATTTTCAATGATATAAAATCTGGGAGAGCAGCGGAACTTGAATTCGAGGCTAACGATGTTGCTTACAAATGGGGATATTATCTTACTGACGGGATATATCCGGAATAGTCTGTTCTTATTAAGTCCATTTCAAATCCTCCTACTGGTGATGAAAAAAGAATAATGTACAAGAGGAAGCACGAAGCAGCGAGGAAAGATGTGGAATGAGCTTTCGGTGTGTTGAAGAAGAAGTGGAAAATGCTTAAAGTTCAGGCTCGAGGGCTGCATAAACAGGATCTCGAAGATATTGTGTATACATGCATCATATTACATAATATGATTATCAAATACAAGCAGCGGGCGATTTGTCCTACATGGTTTCCACAAGAGGGCCACCGTGATCATGATCCGGTAAGATCCCATGCAGAATCCTTAGTAGTTACTCGGGAGTTAACGGATCGATCAACTCATCTAAACGTAAAATCAGATTTGGTCGAACACATTTGGAGAAACCGTGGAAATGCAGGCAATCAAGAGATTGAAGGCGAAGACGAAAGTGACGAAGACGTAACTGACGATGAAGAGTTTTTGTGATTTTTCAGTTTTTAATAAGTATTGTAACGTCTACGTTTTATTAGTTTAAGTTTTTAATTATTGTTGTAATGTTAAGTATTTTTATTAATGAAGTTTAATTTTGTTTTTAAAAATATTTGAATTAAAAAAAAAAAAAAAATCTCGGGTCACCACTGTGGCAACTAGGTCATCGTCAGGTCGTCGGAGAGAGAAAGCTGATGTGGCACCAACGAACTAGTTCGCCACTGTGTCTAGCCTTATAGTTGCCAATACGAAATAATTTAATAAGTTTAGTTTAAAAAATATAGGAACGGATCCGGTGAAAAACAAGGATAGGGATCCTCTAATGTTCATTTGAACATTAGAGGTAATGTTATGCTTCTTGTGATTGTACATTGTCATTATTGCAACACATTTATTTTATTTTAATTTAACGGTACAATCACAAGAAGCATAACATTACCTCTAATGTTCAAATGAACATTAGAGGATCCCTATCCGAAAAACAAAACTAAAAGAGGAAGGATAAGAAGAATTTTCAGCCACAATTTCAAATAATAGTGAGAAATTCAAAGGTAGATGTATCTTTTTTTGTAGGTGCATCTGAAATATGTGATTATAATTTCTTCTTATCATTCTCATTTTAATTTTTCTTCTCATTTGATCATAACTCTAAAAAAATATAAATATTCTGGTTATGATTTAATTTAACTGGAGGATTACTCGATTGACCGCAATATATAGTACAAAATAATTGATCTATTTAAGTGTGTTTCATAAGTGTATTTTAGTAAAAGTTAAGTTTTAAAAACCTTTATTTATTTATTTTTTATTTTTTTTATATATATTTTTTTAACAAAATAATTGATTTACTCTCTCCGTCATAAATTTTATGTCTATTTTGACTTTTTCAATCAAACTTTGACTTTAAATATATCTTTTTGTATTATATAATACTTGTTGTAAAATATATAAATGAAATTACGTTTTAAATGTATTTTCATTGGTATAACTTTCATCAAGTATTATATAATACAAAAAAATATATTTAAGGTCAAAGTTTGATTGAAAAAATCAAAATGGACATAAAATTTGGAACGGATGTAATATTTTTTACGAGTGGGATCTTATCGATTTAGGATTGGTGTCAGTTAATGTAAACTCGAAACACAATGTTTAGTCCATAAATCAGTGACTGAGTTGCGTTATAAATCGGGTAGACTATGACCGATCTAAGTTTTAAACACAAACCAACAAGCCAATGTTTTCACTAGACTTATCCCCACATTAGTCCCTCAATTTTTATTTTTATTTTTTGCCAACCCATGAGCATTAACATTTTATAGTGTTTTGAAGCATATTTTTGTATTACTCCATTATTTTTTTGTAACTAAAAGTTTGGCCTACCCGAGTTTGGCTTTATGAGTTTGATAAATTTAGTAAAACTATGAAAACGAAATAAAATCTGATGTGATATGACATTACATTTCAAAAAACGAAAAATCGTGACATTTGACAACCCAATACTCTAAAGTGGATTACACCAATGAGGTAATGCATAATGCATATATTGAAATCGGTTGTAGCTAAAACCACAATATGACTGCCTTTGTGTGTGTGAGAGAGAGAGATCTAGTGGTATTCATCGGTTTGTTCGGTTCGGTTTATTCTTTTTCTGGGTATAACTGAGAACCGAACCGAACCGAATTCAAATTTAACTAAACCGAACCAAAAACCAAACTGAAAACCGAACCCTCAATAACCGAAAACCAAACCGAATAACCCGAATTACCAAAATTTAATAATTTATTCATTTATTTATATATATTTTTTGAAAAAACAATAATTTTCAAGCTTAAAAATATTATATATATATTATAAAAGAGTTTTAATATATTTTTTTAATATAAATATATAAAAAATATATATATATATATTTATTTAATTTCGGTTTTCGGTTTGGATTGCTAAAACCATAACCGAACCGAAAATCGAACTTTTATTTCGGTTCAGTTCGGTTTTTGAAATTTCGGTTCGGTTACGAGTTCGGTTTGGTTTCAGTTTTCGGTTTATTCGGATATTACCCAACCCATGAACACCTCTAGAGAGATCTCACAATATGACTACAAAAACAAAGTCCCCAAGATCTAAAATAAAATAATGTGTAAGGTAAGGGACCTGTTATACTCGTGTACAAAACTAGAAGGACTGAATTAATAATAAAAAAACGGATCAGTCAGTTGCCACCTTCCGTTCTCCTTTGGCCCCAATTTCACTTTTTGATTTGACTTGATTATTTCATTTGTGGCAGTGCAATTGTGTAAATAACATTGGTATGATCTAATTTCATTTTTCATTCCTAAACTTCGTAATTTTGATTACTATTATAATTTGTTATGTTTATTTTGCTTAATTTATATGTACAGTAATTGATTAAACACTATAAACATTTAATTAGACTACTTGGTTGAAGATATAATAATGACAATAAAGGACTCAAGTTCAGAACCTGTACATATCTCATCAACCATTTCTCGACCGAATACGTATGGAGCTGTTGTCTTAGGAGGTACATTTGATCGCTTGCACGATGGTCATCGTCTTTTTCTTAAGGTTTGTTTGCATTTCTGTGTTTTGTTTCACAACACTTAGGCACTGTATGTGTATATCAAGAAGGGTTATATTTGTGTAGGTGGCTGCAGAGTTAGCTAGGGATCGAGTTGTTGTTGGTATTCTTGATGGTCCTATGTTGTCCAGAAAACAGGTTTCATCTTGTTCATTTGACTCATTTGTGCAACCCCTGATTAGTGAAGTTTTTATACACTTGTCTTCTTGCAGTTTGCCCATCTTATTATGCCAATTGAACAGAGAATAAAAGCGGTTCAAGATTACATCAAGGTGCCAAATCCTCTATCATGTTTGGTAGCGAGCGTTAAGGAGCGCTTTGAAGCAACTAGCGGTTAGCATTTTTTACACAATGCTTGTTTGGCAACAAGCAACTAGCATTCCTAATTTTTCTAAACGCTCCAAATCAAAATGCTACTTGAAGGAGCATTTACCAGCAACTAGCGTTTACACTTAACAATTACAAATATATAACTATGTTACCATAAGCTTTATCAAAACAAACAACTGCTACTTGTCGCTACCGCTAACTACTACGGCTTCTGCTACTGCTATTTTCGCCAAACATATTGTTCTTTCTCGGTTTTTGTTATACATGTATTGTCATTGGGAAATAGACTAGTATTAAACATGCCTGATATGTGAATTTGTTATTTTTTTTAATTTTTTATTTCAGTCTATCAAGCCAAATCTGGTCGTAGAAGTTGAACACATTACCGATCCTTTCGGTCCTTCAATTGTCGATGAGAATCTGAATGCCATTGTTGTCAGGTTTGCTCCTTGTCCAATATTCTGATATTTAACTACTTGCTTACAAGGTCTTAATGATTTACGTCGTTGTAAGAGCTTAAACTTTTGTTACTTTTCCCCAATATTATAACAAAGTTGGTTGAATAGTTGAGGCTTAATTGTCTTTAGTATCTTGAGAATTGTATTCGATGTATAGTCAGACTAATGCTAGTTTTTTTCTGCCAGCGAGGAGACTTTACCTGGTGGAATATTGGTGAATCAGAAGAGAGCTGAAAAAGGCCTCTCGCAGCTAAAGGTTCGTGTATATCGCAGGCATTTTACTATTTTCTAGATAACGGCTAAATTCAAGGGTTGTTTGCAGGTTGTAGTCGTAAATTTGGTATCTGAAGTATCTAGTGGAGACAAACTGAGTTCGTCCACATTGAGGAAGCGTGAGGCTCACATTACTGGAAAACTTTAGTTAGGTGAACAGTTATGTATCTGTATCACGCCACATTAAAACATCACTATGTTCAGGAAAAGTACATAATACTTATAAGCTTCTTTCAATTGCTTAGTGTAAAAGATTCATGTATTATATACTTGCACTCGTATTAATGTCAATATGTCATTTTCATTCAGTTTTGATCACTTACAGTTGAGGTATTAATGTTTATATAACACTTGCAAATGTACACTTATGTACGAAAGAAATCAATCAAGTCATATGCCTGCTGTGAATAGTTAGCACGGTGGAAGATCCTTTGGCGGGGGACGGACGGCCTGATCCTTTCCGGGTCCATCTTCCACCACAAATGCTGTCTTCAGTCCCCACCCTGTATGTAACTCCAAATGACAGTGAAAAAACCAAACACCTGGATTATCGGCTTTGAAACGAATGGCAGACCAACCGCCGGTAGGAACACCTATGGTATTCCTTTCTGGTGGATCCACCAAGTTATACTTGGCCGGATCCTTGGCTGGATCAAAATTCCCGATGCCCGTTCCAACCACAAAGAAATTGTAGCCATGAAGGTGAAACGGGTGGGACTCGACGCTTAGTAAATTAGTGTCTTGGATCACAAGTTCCACCGTCGAATTGAAGGCGATTTTGCTTAGTCGTGTTCCATGAGAAGTGAAAAGGTTTGCAGTCAGGGGTGCACCTGTGTAGTTAAAAGGTTTAGGAGGCCTATCCGGGAAATCGGAGGTAAACACTCCTTTCATGTTCTGATAGTGGGCTTGAAGAAGTCCGGTTTGTGGCATCACAAACGTAATGTTGTTTAGTGATGCTGAAAGCCTAGTTCCGTTAATGCATGTTGGACACACACTCTTTCCTAACCCAATTGTGATAAATATGTTACGGTCCACTTTTAAGGGGACATTTGCTGGGAAGTTAGGAGTGTTGAGACTTCGAAGCTTCTTGTTGTAGGTTAAAGCGAAAGCGGTGTCGTTTGGTGATGGTAATTGAGGGAGTGATGGGAGTACGGTATTGGGGATGCCTTTATATTGAAAGATTGCTGTGGCGGTTTTGTTGTCGACAGGGATCGGAACATCTTGGAACGGGCGGACAGCCATGAAGTATCGCCCAGGAGCGCGGTTGGCATACACTAGAACGTTTGTCGTTTGGCCTGGGGCGATTAGTATAGCGGAGGTGGTAAAGGGTTTGGTGTAGACGGCGTCTATCTCAACTACCGTCATGTTGTGCCCCGCGACAGCAAAGAAGAGCTCGTCGTTGAGGGCAGCGTTCACTATCCTTAAAAGGTATTTTTTCCCTTGCTCGACTTCCATTGCAAATGTGTCTGAAAAGCACGAAACAATCTTGAGAACAAATCTATCGATAAATTGTAAAGTACAAGTGACCAATGTACATGCTTACGTTTTTCAGAGCATGGAAACAATGGGCCGGGTTTGCCATTAATGGTGTGGGCATCGGACATGTTAGGAGGCAAGCCCATGGCGTTTCCCTGCTTCACAATCTCTTCAACATCACCATGCCACCACTCCCCTGTAACAAGATTACTTGTTTCAAAGAAGTTGGATATAGTTTGTCTTTACTAAAAATGAGACCTGCCAACCGAAGAACGTAAACAAGACAACAATCTCAAGGAAAAAGAAACTGGAGTAAGTGATTTACCAAACACCAAAACTTGTTCGGTATCAGGCTTGGGGAATGGAAATGGAGTTCCTTGTTGGGGCAAAATGACAATAGCACCATAAACTGTAGCTCGGAGCCAAAGAATATGTGCGTGCCACCACAATGTCCCTCTTTGTCCTGTAATATTAAAGTCGTAAACATAGCTACTGCCCGTTTTGATTGGGCATTGTGTTATGTATGCTGGTCCATCTGCCCATCCGTTAGCATATTGTTTCAGTCCATGCCTAAAATACCCGACAACAAAACAAATAGTAATCTGTAATGGTACCAACTTACAACTAAGTACATGCACTTTAAAGCTTGTGAAAATGGGAATAAATGATACCAGTGAATAGACATGTTATATTGTGCATGATTCGAAACGTTTATGATGACTCTGTCACCCTCTCGAGCATATATAGTAGGTCCTGGAAACTGCCCGTTTACAGTAACTATTGGCTTTGCATGGCACAAGCGGCTTACATTGCTTACTTGTACCTGTTGATGTATAAATACGAAAGACAAGATTTAAAAAGTCAAAAACTTAAAAGCGATTACTACTTCAGAACAAAGCCGTTTTTCTGAGAAAACAGAAGCAGCAAGGCAACTTCTGGAAATAGAACTGCATATGTGATTAAATGGAATATAAGATGGTAATGAACTCACATCAAACTGATACTTCTTGGTGGCAGCTTCCGTTTGAAGAAAAACCAAGGACACAAACCCTAAAACAAAAAGAAGCATGCAGCCAGAATGGCCAGAGAGGAAGCACGAACCACCACGAGACAACATTTCTTCCGTCCTTGGTCGGAAAGTGGTGTGTTATCCTATGAATGAAGAGAGAAAGACAAAGGTAGATGGAGATATACATGCAAACATGTGTGTGTATATATGTCTGGATATGGTGATTAGGTGAATGTGAAGTGGGTGAGATGTGATTGGAAGCTTTGAAGTTAAATATGTGCAGATGAGAGGCTTGAATTGCAGGTTTAGAAACAAATTATAATATTAATAAAATCTGTGAAGGTTGTAGTTTAGGGAAGAGCTATGGGATATGAGAGGTACACAAGGCCAACCCCTTTTTGCCAATTTTGGATCTTCTAGTTTGGTAATATTGTGCTTCACTTAAAAGATTTACATGGCTTTCTTATGTATGTCTCTAAGATAATTTTTTGACAATGCATATAAATTAAAATACCTGCTGAATACAAGATATCTACAGCATACCAACCACTTATCATGAAGCTAACCCTCTAACACAATTGTTGAAATACACTCTAACTTCAGTTCATTCATTTGACTTTTTCTTTTTCGTTTTAACACAATATTTACGGCGCCCGTATAACATGAGTATTAAGATAGAAAAACGCAAATTCCTGGTTCAATCGAGTTAATATCATTTTAAACTGGATGCATAGTTGGAACACCAACGAATTTTAGATATATGCGAGTTCTTTTATAACTTGGAAAGTCTATTATAACGAGTCAAAATTTACCTAGTTTGAGTTCTTGTTTGCATTCTGTAGATAAGAATGGACTGGATTGAAATAAGTGGCTTGTGAGTTGTGACCATATATGGAGGTTGTAAGATATTTATTGTCTTTAAGATTATGAGGTTTTAGGGCATGAATGGTGAATTTTTAGTCCAATCGGTATACATTGGGTTTAAACTCATGATATATGTCTGGAAATACTTGCATAAAAGATTATGTTCGAACATATAGGATTCCAGTTTGGAAGCTTTGAACTCACATTTTGGGAGCTTGAATGTCCCATATTCGTAAAAGTGTTAGTTGCTCAATGATACAGTAATCTCTCAAGCCTATTTTTAGGTCCATGTTTTAGGTAACAAATCATTTCCAATCTTTTATGGTCATGCTAGTTGAAGCATATAAGAGTGATCAACAATTTAAAAACATGTGTTTTGATTGAGTTATTGCTAATTGCCAAACACACAATAAAAAATGAAAGAATAAACAAATGCATCTTAACACTTGCATTTTTACAATTACATCAGGTTTGTATATAATTAGCACGGTGGAAGATCCTTGGGCGGAGGACGGACAGCCTGATCTTTTCCTGGTCCATCTTCCACTACAAAAGCAGTCTTTAATCCCCAACCAGTATGCAACTCCAAATGACAGTGAAAAAACCAAACTCCAGGATTGTCTGCTCTAAAACGAATGGCAGACCAACCACCGGTTGGAACACCAACCGTATTCCTTTCAGGCGGATCTACCAAGTTGTACTTGGCAGGGTCCTTAGCCGGATTGAAGTTCCCAATGCCTGTTCCAACCACGAAGAAGTTGTATCCATGGAGGTGAAACGGGTGGGACTCAACACTTAGTAAATTAGTGGCTTGGATCACTAGTTCAACCGTCGAATTGAAGGCAATTTTGCTCAGTCTGGTTCCGTGAGAAGTGAAAAGGTTCGCGGTCAGGGGTGCACCTGTGTAGTTAAAAGCTTTAGGAGGCTTATCCGGGAAATCAGGGGTAAATACACCTTTCATGTTCTCATAGTGGGCTTGGAGAAGTCCGGTTTGTGGCATCACAAAGGTAATGTTGTTTAGTGAAGCAGAAAGTCGGGTTCCGTTAATGCATGTTGGACACACACTCTTTCCTAGCCCAATGGTGAACAAAAGCTTCCGGTCGACTTTCAAGGGGACATTTGCTGGGAAGTTAGGAGTGTTGAGGCTCCGGAGCTTGTTGTTGTAGCTTAATGCATAAGCGGTGTCATTTGGTGATGGTAGTTGAGGTAGTAATGGGAGAACAGTATTGGGAATGCCTTTGTATTGGAGGATTGCGGTTGCGGTTTTGTTGTCCACGGGAATTGGAACATCTTGGAACGGGCGGACTGCCATGAAGTACCGACCTGGAACGTTGTTGCCATAAACCAAAACGTTTGTTGTTTGTCCTGGAGCGATTAGTATCGCGGAGGTGGTAAAGGGTTTCGTGTAGACAGCATCAATTTCCACTACTGTCATGTTGTGACCCGCAACAGCAAAGAAGAGCTCGTCATTGAGGGCAGCGTTTGCGATCCTTAGAAGGTATTTCTTCCCTTTCTCGACTTCCATTGCATATGTATCTGAGAAGCAAGAAAACAATGTTCAGTACAACTATATCAATAAATTATACAATATAAGTGGTCAATACAAGTTGTACGTTTTTCGGAGCATGGAAAGAGTGGGCCGGGTTTGCCATTGATGGTGTGTGCATCAGACATGTTAGGAGGCAAGCCCATGGCATTCCCTTGCTTCACAATCTCTTCAACATCATTATGCCACCATTCACCTAAATAATACATATTCATGTTAGAAAAAAAACTTGAAGTTACAAGTTACATGTAATTCAGGGTACCATTTTGGCCCTTTTTACAAAAATGGAGTGAATGTTTACCAAACACCAAGACATGTTCGTTATTGGGCTTTGGGAATGGATATGGAGTTCCTTGTTTGGGCAAAATGACAATAGCACCATAAACTGTAGCTCGGAGCCAAAGAATATGTGCATGCCACCACAATGTCCCTCTTTGTCCTGTAACGTTGAAGTCATAAACATAGTTACTTCCCGTCTGGATCGGGCATTGTGTAATGTATGCTGGTCCATCTGCCCATCCGTTAGCGTATTGTTTCAGTCCATGCCTAAAAAATCCGACCATAAAACAAACAAAAATCATCAATGGTACCAACTCACAAGTTCATAAACTAAATCTTGGGGCATGGGAATGAAATATACCAGTGAATAGACATGTTATATTGTGCATGATTTGAAACGTTAATGATAACTCTATCGCCTTCTCGAGCGTAGATAGTAGGTCCTGGAAACTGCCCGTTTACAGTAACAATTGGCTTTGCATGGCACAAGCGGCTCACATTGCTAACTTGTACCTGTTGATGTATAAATACATAAGCCAACACTTAACAAGTCAAAAACTTAGGATTACTTCTTCAGAACAGTCCTTTTTTTATTTTATTTTTTTGTAAAAACAGAAGGAGAAATAAGATTTGTGGTAAAAGACTAAAAGAGCTACATATTAAATGTAGTTTAAGGGAATTTGAGATGGTACGTAGTAGCTAATGAACTCACATCAAACTGATACTTCTTGGTTGCAGCTTCCGTTTGAAGAAAAACCAAGGACACAAACCCTAAAACAAAAAGAAGCATGCAGCCAGAATGGCCAGAGAGGAAGCACGAACCACCACGAGACAACATTTCTTCCGTCCTTGGCTGGAAATTGGTGTGTTATCCTATGAATGAAGAGAGAAAGACAAAGGTAGATGGAGATATACAGGCAAACATGTGTGTATATATATGTTTGCATATAGAGATTAGGTGAAGGTGAAGTGAGTAAGATGTAGTTGAAAGCTTTGAAGTTAAATATGTGCAGATGAGAGGCTTGAATTGAAGGTTTAGAAACAAATTATAATATTTTAATAAAATTGTGAAGGTTGTAGTTTAGGGAAGAGTTATGGAATATGAGAGGTACACAAGGCCAACCCCTTTTGCTGATTTTTAGATGCTCTAGTTTGGTAATATTGTGCTTCACAAGAAAGATTGTCCAGGTATGTTGTGCAATTAAATCTTACCATTAATTAGCATTCTGTTTTATTGATTTACTCCATCTATGAATCACTTTAACTGTGGCTAACAAATATAAAAAATTTCTCGTATATAGTTTAATTTGCTTATGAATGTATCTAAGACATAATACTATACCAAATAGGTCTTAACCATTTATTTGAAGCAAACCTTTTTACACATTTGTAAAGAATACTCTCTGCAACTTTCTTTAACTAATTTGTTTTTTACATTACAACACAATTTATCGTTACTTGTATAAGATACAAGTATTAGAGATGGAGAAACACAGTCGTCCCTTGTTGATATGAAAGCCACCCACACTGAAAATTCCCTTGAGGACATATACAACTCGACATAGTACCGAAGCCATTGGACCCTGTTAACCTTTGAAAATGGTGCATGCTATCATTCCACAGTACATTTTCTATGCTGAAGTCCATTTAACTTTCATAAGTAGATCAGCTCCAGTTTAAACAACCAATCTGGTAAAATCTATATATGTAAATAGTCACTTTTACCTACTTTGAGTTTTTGCCTGCACTCTGTAGATAGGTATGAACTGGAATGAAATAAGTGGTTTGTAACCATATATGGAGACTGTTACGTATTTATTATCTATAAGACCATGAGGATTAAGGGCATTAAATGGCGATTTCTGATCCAATTGTTTAATTTGTGTTTAAACTCATGAAATATGTTTACAAATACATATATGATAAAATTGTTAGAACATTCCGAATTTGAGTTTGACGGCTTTGAAATCTATTTAGGGAGCCAGAATGTGTCCTTTTTTTTAACTTTGCTGATTGATATTGTGTTATATACTCATTTTCACAATTAACATATTGCAAGTTGAAGCATAAAATGAGGTAATAACTTTTCAAGAAATTGTATTGATTGTTATTATGAATTGCCAAAAGCACACTAAAAAATGAAAGAATAAACAAATGTGTTTTCAGTTAGAAAAACACTTGCAAATTTACAATTACATGAGATACGTGTATAATTAGCAAGGTGGAAGATCCTTTGGCGGAGGACGAACAACCTGATCTTTTCCTGGTCCATCTTCCACAACAAACGCTGTCTTCAATCCCCAACCAGTATGCAACTCCAAATGACAGTGAAAAAACCAAACTCCCGGATTGTCTGCTCTGAAACGAATGGCAGACCAACCACCAGTTGGAACACCAACTGTATTCCTTTCAGGTGGATCCACCAAGTTATACTTGGCAGGGTCTTTAGCAGGATCAAAATTTCCAATGCCTGTTCCGACCACAAAGAAGTTGTATCCGTGAAGGTGAAACGGGTGGGACTCAACGCTTAGTAAATTAGTGTCTTGGATCACAAGTTCCACCGTCGAATTGAAGGCGATTTTGCTTAGTCGTGTTCCATGAGAAGTAAAAAGGTTTGCAGTCAGGGGTGCACCTGTGTAGTTAAAAGCTTTAGGCGGCTTATCCGGGAAATCAAGGGTAAATACCCCTTTCAAGTTCTCATAGTGAGCTTGGAGAAGTCCGGTTTTTGGCATCACAAATGTAATGTTGTTTAGGGAAGCTGAAAGTCGAGTTCCATTAATGCAAGTAGGACATGAACTCTTGCCTAACCCAATGGTGAAAAATAGGTTCCGGTCAACTTTTAAAGGGACATTTGCTGGGAAATTAGGAGTGTTCAGGCTCCGAAGCTTATTGTTGTAGCTTAATGCAAAGGTGGTGTCATTTGGTGATGGTAATTGAGGGAGTGATGGGAGAACCGTATTGGGAATCCCTTTGTATTGGAAGATCGCTGTGGCGGTTTTGTTGTCAACAGGAATTGGAACATCTTGGAACGGACGGACTGCCATGAAGTAGCGGCCTGGAGCACTGTTAGCATAAACCAAAACATTTGTGGTTTGTCCGGGAGCGATTAGTATAGCAGGGGTTGTAAAGGGTTTTGTGTAGACGGCATCAATCTCCACTACTGTCATGTTGTGACCCGCAATAGCAAAGAAGAGCTCATCGTTCAGAGCAGCATTTGCAATTCTCAGAAGGTATTTCTTCCCTTGATCGACTTCCATTGAATATGTATCTGAAAAGCAAGGAAACAACGGTCAGTACAAATTTATCTATGAATCATGCTATGTAGGTGGTCGATGAGTGCAAATCATACGTTTTTCGGAGCATGGAAAGAGTGGGCCGGGTTTTCCATTGATGGTGTGGGCGTCGGACATGTTAGGAGGCAAGCCCATGGCGTTCCCTTGCTTCACAATCTCTTCAACATCATTATGCCACCATTCACCTAATAAACATATATTTATGTTAAAAAAAATCGGAAGTTACAACGTAAATGTTAAATTTCGGGTACTATTTTGACCCTGTTTGCATAAATAGAGTGAGTGTTTACCAAACACCAAGACATGTTCATTATCAGGCTTTGGGAACGGATAAGGAGTTCCTTGTTGAGGCAAGATGACGATTGCACCATAAACTGTAGCTCGTAGCCAAAGAATATGAGCATGCCACCACAATGTCCCTCTTTGTCCTGTAACGTTGAAGTCATAAACATAGTTACTTCCCGTCTGGATTGGGCATTGTGTTACGTATGCTGGTCCATCTGCCCATCCGTTAGCGTATTGTTTCAACCCATGCCTAGAAGAAAACCAGATAACAGACATATAAAAGGTCTACAAATTATATTCATGGCTAAATGGTAATAACTGAAGTCTTCATAACATGTGATACTCCGTATATACCAATGAATAGACATGTTATATTGGGCATGATTCGTAACGTTGATGATAACTCTATCGCCTTCTCGAGCATAAATAGTAGGCCCTGGAAACCTCCCATTTACGGTCACAATCGGTTTCGCATGGCACAATCGGCTCACATTGCTCACTTGTACCTGTTCGTAAAAGTTGCATGTGAAAAGCTTAAACAAGTGATGACCTTTTAAAAAGTACATTGTGTCAAAAATTAATGATTTATGAACATGACCTATTGACATACATCAAACTGATACTTCTTCGTGGCAGCTTCCGCCTTAAGAGACGCTAGCAACACAAAACCAAAAACGAGATGAAGCAAGAGGCCAGTACGAGGCGCCATTTTTATCTGTCACTCGGCGTGCTTTCTGCTGTATGAAGAGAGAAAGATATAGGTTGATGAAGATGTACTTAGGACCATGAGTATATATATATATGTGTGTGTACATATAGAGATTAGGTGAAGAAAAAGCGTGTTGGATGGTAAATAGAAGCTTTCAAGTTAAATATTGCAGATGTGAGTTTGAATTGAAGGCTTAGTAAAGAATTATAATATGAATTTAATGTGTAAGAGGTACATAAGGCCAACCTTTTTGCTCAACTCACCAAGATATATTGTCTTCTTCTAGAGCTTTATCGTTAAGCAAAAGGTATTGATTATCTATCATATTTTAACTAATACAGCCTTATTTATTGTTTGCATATGTACGTTAGAGGGAGCTTGTAATGTTTGGTTGATCTTTGCTTAGCGACTCTTAACAAGAGATGTCAACTCGACAACTCGTGCCGGGTTTGGGTTGATAGCACACCTCAATCCGAACATGACTAATTAAGTAACGGAAACATGACCCTTTATCAGTGCTACACGGGTTAAAAAGTTAAATGGGTTGGCAGGTCTTCCCGTTGAACTCATTTAACCCTCGTAACTCATTCAATCCGTTACAAATTATTTGATAAACATATTAAATGGATCGACCAGATACAAACCAAAACCTACTTGTACCCAAATCAAACTTAACTCGTTTAATTTCGTGTCAGTTTCATATCGTGTTTCGTATTGCACCATAAATTACCACCCTAGTCTTAACTACAACCAACAATTTGTTCAATACAAAATATCTAAATTAGATGTTTGATTTGTCCTTTTTTTTTTTTTTTTTCGTTTTCATGTTATGAGATGGTAATGGCATAGTTAAATTGTATCACTTATGCATTTTATAGGTTAATTATTAACCTCATGATCAATTGTGTCCACAGTCCTCATGTGGTCCTGATCTTTGGTAGGCCCTATTATAATTCAGTCCAAATCCATGAGTAATGGGCTTCAGTTTAACTAGTGATACAGTTGTTAGAAGCTAGAAACACCCAACTCTTTAATACTAAAAAAGACTTTTTGGCAGCCCACATTAATTTAATTTTTTTCTTAAAAATAACTAATCTTCTCTAATTGACACGTGGCATGGACTATTCTTAGAGTAAGGCCTTGTTTGTTTTTTCAAAAAAGCTCTTTTTTGCCTCTTATGTCTGCAGGCGCGCAGACATTTCTTTAAGACTGTTTGTTTTTTTTCAGACATAAGAGGGTAAAATCACTTCTTTCCTCTTCTACTATGCAGACATAAATTTCCTCTTTTTTCCACTTCTTTCAATCACTTCTTTTTTCCACTTCTTTCAAAAAAAGAGAAAATTGAAAGAAGTACTTAAATAGCACAAAAAACAAACGGTCTTCTTCATGTAAATGAAGTGCTTAAATGTACCTCTTCTTCTGCAGACATGGTTTGCAGATGAAGAGGTAAAAACTCTGAAAAAACAAATGACACCTAAGAGTGTTGAAAAAACGCAGCATTAAACTTACGTTTTAATAACATTTAAACCAATGTTGACAAAATAAACTTATGCATGGAAGGTGTTAAAACCAATGTTTTGAAACCCGGGTCGACCCGGCTGGGTTAACCGGTCGGGCCGGTTCCGGGCAAAAAAGCGGGTCAAAAAAACTCGGGTTTCTAAAACCGGGTTAACCGGTTAGACCCGCCGGGTTTTGAGTGACCCGGGTCAACCCGGTTCTCGAAACCCGACCGGGTTTGTTTTTTTCCAATTTTTTTTTATAAAAACCGGGTTGACCCGGGTTAACCCGGCGGTCGAACCGGTTGACCAGGTTATTTTTTATTTTTTATTTTTAAATGAATAACCGGTCGAACCGGTTGAACCAGTCGACCCGGTGACCGGTGACTCGACCGGGTCGATTATAAACCCGGGTTTCAAAACATTGGTTAAAACTAGCGATATATATATTAGTTAAACACATATTGCCTAAGAAAATTGAATACATTAATTGCTAAACCGATTTTCCAAACTAATACATGCTACCATAATTCAAATTGTATTAGTCTAAGAAAAGGTTTTATTAAGGCTATAAAGAACTTTTTTGTTATTTCAAGGAAAGATTTTATCTACCTTTTATTTGATTCAATATTTTAAGACGGGACGGAGTGGAGGTGAGTTACTCACCATAGTGAGTGACTCGCGAGTGAATGGCCAAAACAGATATTCCAAGTCACGATCAAAAACACAAATCATGGTGAGGTACTTACCATAGTATTAAAACTGTGAAACTAGGCCCTACTCCAAAAAGTAGTTATTTTTTATTTGTATTGTGAGTGTATGTGGGTATTTAATGAGGTATATTTGTAGAGGGGAAAGTGATCAAAACGGATGTATGATAAGTGGGAGTGAGTGAAAGTGAAAGGAGAGAGAAAATTGAAGTGGCGGTGCGTGGCTCACCATCTCTACTTTCAGCCTAATCACTAATTGAAAAATCATTAATTGATTCTCTATTGATTTGAAATGTATAATCGTAATTGCTAGTGTGCAGTGTATGTCGATGCATGAATAATGGAATCTAATTGACTTATATGAATAACTGAATACGGTACGTTTTACATCTTTGATATTGATAAAATTTTTGTTCTTTAATTCATGTCGTCATAGAACTGAAGATATTGGGCAAGGAACTCACGGCTCATGGGAAAAAGGAAGGAAAACTATATTAAGGTTTCTTAATGATCCAGAAATTATTATGTGATGATTTTGGAAAAGGCTTTGGAGTGTTTATGCTAACCACAAGATGTTATAAGTTCTCTTAACATGTTTCCCATCAAAGGTATGCGTTAAAACACAAGTTGTGATTTTATGTTTATGATAGAAAATTTAGGTTTTAGTGTTTAACCATGTTTAAAGTGAATTTAGTTATGTTTATCATGTTCTATACATGTTTTATAGTCATAGACCAATATAAGCATGAATTATTGATTAGAAAATGATCAAGTTCAGAATTTATGAAGTTATATTTAGAGATTATGAGTTGTTCTTGATTAATGAAGATGATGATAAGTAGTTATAGTCTTTAAAGGGACTAGCAGGGTACCCGCGCGTTGCGGCGGCGGGTACCCTGTAACTAAGTTTTACGGGTGACAATCTTTTTTGATTATACATTTCTCGTGATAACAAATTTATGGATGCTGAGAGTTTTAGGTTTGTTTAACTTTAAGCAATAGCAAAATGGCATATATAGGTTATAATTAGTAATATCATCAAGTTAGGTGGTCAAAGTGGTTTGACAGCAGCTTGTAGTCGCATATAGATATAAGATGATGTAATACATTAATTACAATTTACATGAAATCAAAATCCAAAACTCATACCCACTTAACATTAAACGTAATCACGGTTACATTACGATATGATATACGTTAAGTGGCCACGGTTGTTGATAATGAAGTGTAATTGCAAGTATTTTAGCATTACGGCTTAAACAATTATTTTAGCATGACAAACTGAGCAAAAAACCCATTGATACTCGGCCCAAAAATCATATAACAACATACCAGCCCATAATTACACTTAACCTACTACATAAAAGAATATTACCCTAATTTCCCATCCCACACACCAAGCGCTTCTCTTTTCTTTCATTTCATAGCAGCCACCAAACAAATCTGTATACTCTCTCAACCACACAATCTTATATCATACAATCCATTTACTTCTTTCTTTCTTTCATTCTTCATGTTCGAAACCGAATCACAACATATATCCTCCCTTGGTTTGGTACTTTGTTTCTTCTAATTTTTACTACCCAAAACAAACTAAGACTCGAAGAACACAAAGACTATGTCTTCAAGATCTCGTTCAAGAGGTCTCACGTAGGTTGCACTATTATTTTTTCTAATTTTTTTTGTAAATGAAACAAAGGAAGGATATGAACACGTTTGTTCTTGTTGTTTCTTTATAGGTTTCGAATATTAAAAAGAAGCCTTGCTTCAAAAAGATCTATGAAAAGTTTGTTTTTTCATGTTGTGAATATCTATTAAGTTCTTTAAATCTCATAAGAGATATGAAATAAAACCAAACTGAGATCTTTGTACCTTTTCTTTTAAGTTCGGTTACTGTTTTGTTTTACCTTTCTTTCTTTTCATTTCTGAGTTCAAAACAGAGTTGGTTATTTGGAGTTGGGATATTGTTTTTGTTGACCGTGATTGTTGATGGGATTTAGGATATAGGTTAGTGGTTGTTGTTGTTGGTTATGGTTTGAATTAATATTCAAACGGTACATCCTTAGCAAACGGTTAGACCAATTGAATATGAATGCCATCAAAAGTAGTGGTTCCGACAGACTGAGGCATCGGAGGATGAGATGGTGGCGGATGAGGAGGAGCTGATGGTTTTCATTAGAATTAGAAGACTGTTATTTGATAGGGAGAGAGAGGGGATGAAAGTGTGGAGTGTGTGTGTTTTTCTTTGTCTTGTAAGAATGAAGCAAAGAAAGAGTATAACAAATTTGTTATAGATTTTTGAAGTCATATATGCTCTGAGCAAGCATATTTTTAGAGAAAGAAAGAGAAAGTGAATATGGTTTTTTTAATTTTAAAAGTGGTGTGATTTATATGAATATTAGAGGGCGGTTACAAGTTTATAGAATTGAATGAGATTTAATTTTTTTGGTTGTTATAAGTTTATAAAATTAAAAATATTTAATTTTCAATACTGTTACAAGTCTATAATTTAAAGACATTTAATTTTTTGCTATAACTTTTAAGTATGTGTATGATGTAAGCTATTGACTATTAATTTCCATATTGAGTAAGTGATATTGGCTGAATTTTTAAGCCTTCTAATTATAGAATAGTCCTAAATGCATTATAAGGTATTAAGATATTTGGCACAAGGGCAAAAAAGTGCTTAAATTAGTGAAATTGCTTATAGACCTGTTAGAAAATGATCTTAAAATGTTTAATAGGTTGATATTAAATTATGAAAGTGATTAGAATTGGTTTATGTTGATTTTGAGTCGTTTTGATATCAATCTGTATATTTTGAGCAAGTATCTGAAAATGGGTCAAAATAGGAGTGTTTGGGTAAACAGCCGCACCTGTAGTATTTACGCTTCCGCGGATCTAGTTTATGTATTGGATTTACATGTATGGTAATATAATGTATTTTAAAGTTAGCATGTTTCCAAAATTTGGTTTCGTTCAGATTCTAGTTTGCGTAACGGCCCCGCAGCCATTACGGCGTAACAACCCCTGTTTTTTTTTAATCAATATTTGTTCGGCCGTTTCAAGTTGGTATGAGAGCATGATTTGAGGGATTTAAGAATCCGCCATTAGTAGAGGATACTTAGATTGGAACCATAACTCTATATTGACCTTAGTGTATTATGTTTTATGTACAGAAATGAATTATAATTAGGTTTAGCATGTTAGAATGCTTTAAGAGTATACATGTATAATAGAAATGCCATGATAATAATATTATATAAGTAATCATTATGAACCAGGTTTAAGGATTAGTTATAGTATATGCATTTATGTAAGGATTAATTATAGTATATGCATTTATGTCATGACTAGTAGTAATGTAATCGCCTAGTAAGCGAAACAGAGTTAGAACGCACGAAGTTAAATGCAGTATTAGACCATGTTTAGTATCTTAGTACACAATAGGGATCGGAAATCACGAGTAGAAATACATAGACGGTTAAATGGTAGAAACAGAGCAGCGTGACCCATGAATGACACCAGAATATAAGTGTGGCCCACTATTCCTGACCCCATGTTTTGCTACTAGATGCTAAGCAGCGACGTTTGCTTGTAAGGTGGTACGAAGTTGAGCAATACACTCATCTACCAGACCCAAAGAATGTAAAAGATGATATCTTACACTGGAATCGGTGGTTCTAAAAAATTCACTAAACATGATAGAACGAGTTGGTGGATCGGGACATAAACAAACCAATGCTATTCCGGAATATCTTCACCTTTTCAAAACAAAATCCTTTTGGCCGCGAACCAACCGTAATTAGGTTCCCCGAACCAACAAACTTGTTACCTACGACAATCTTCATTTTCTATTTAGAATATGTACGAAATATAAAATTGGCATACTAACATTGGGGTAAGTAGGATGGGATAAATCGATATAAAGGTTTTCTAGGATTTGGGTAAGGAGAAATTCAGACATGAAAAAAGTCCAGATAACGGT
The DNA here is from genome assembly GCA_910596185.1 of Chrysanthemum makinoi. Taxonomy (NCBI): domain Eukaryota; kingdom Viridiplantae; phylum Streptophyta; class Magnoliopsida; order Asterales; family Asteraceae; genus Chrysanthemum; species Chrysanthemum makinoi. Next base: position 197,629,401 of record OU343218.1, on the reverse strand, counting down.
TTTTTCATCACATAACTTCTTATTGCAAGCGTCCTAGAAAATCTTTATATTGTTTTGTCCCAAACTCCTCACCCAACATTAGTATGTCTATTTGGCGTACCTTGGATAGCCTAAATAAAAAAAATGAACAATGCCTTAGTAATTGGAATTAGGACATGTATACTTTGGGCTAGATATTGTATTGGCTACAGACAAAAATTAAGAAGAGTCGGGTGTTCGAATCACCATAGCCTAGTAACTATTATCCAAATTGAATATACGATAACAACCTACTAAAAGTACGGTAATCTTAAGTGCAAGCTTATAAACCAAAACTAAAATGCATCGGGTGGTCAAATCATCTTAACCAAGCAACTATTATCCAAATTAGATATTAGATAACAACCTACTAAAAGCACGGTAAATGCAAAGGCAAGAACAAATTTACCACGAAATCGAAAATAACATACCTAAACAAATCCATTTAGCCAGGACAAACAATCATGACTGTTTGGTGGTGAAAATCTACCTTCAAGCATCATACATAACCTTTATATTGATTTCTTCCATCCTCCTCACCCGAACATTATTATATCTAGTTGTCTTATCATGTATAGCCTAAATACAAAAGAGAACAATATATTAATAATTGAACCAATAATATTTATGTCTCGGGTCAGATATTGTATTAGGTACAAAACACGGTTGCATTTTATGGCTTTAAATTAAATGAATGCTTGATAATGCAAAGTATACGCGTAAACAAAAACAATCTGCACATGTGCTGCAACCAATCTTTTTGATAATAAGTTTCGGTTGTCTGGTGCACGAAATTCCCATGATAACAACATCAATGGCAACCTGAAAAGACAAATTCAGATACAAAAACATTAGCTTCCTTTTTCAATTAATACTAGTACTTATGAAATCAGCAATTATGACTACAACTTATACACAACGTATAAAATCAGCACCTTTGACTATGTATCAGACTTTAAAGGATATCATGAAGCACTTATTTTGCAAACAAAAAAATAGACGAAACCTATTTTCACCAACCTATTACCGGCGTCAGGAAATAAAAGGGTGTCATTTAAAGATTTCCAATTGCACTTACTAGAGATTTAATTCCTTAAACCACATAATTAGATAAAACCATAAAAACTTCCATATATTAAACTCGGAATCATAAAATTCATGCACTAAACTAAAATGCAGCATTACAGAATCCGAATTCACAAAAACACGAAGGATAAAAGTGAAACACCAGCTTACACACACATAAATAGACATCCAATAGCAGCTTAACACTTTCAACAAAAGAGTTCGAACTATACAGAGCCTCATATATTTAAGGATGTATCAGAACAAAGAAGAAACACCCGCCATGGTTGCATTTACATAAATGCCACGCCAAGATACAATCATTCTCAAACTCTTAAAGATTTAATTAAGATAATCGATAAATATTCATCATCATCGCCCACCCAATTAATAAAATATAAAATCTCTTTGTAACTTTCATATTGAAAAGATCAATTCAGCACCTAAACATTATTTGTTAGTAATTTTGCCAAATCACAAATACCTTTTTGTTTCTTCCATATTCAGAATACATGCAACACCGACAATGCAATGACAAATCATAACGCAGGAGTCTAATCCTCATGAAGCAATGAAGGTCCCTGATGTAATCTCAAGCTAATACGCATCAAATGTCAAGATTATATCAAGCACCCTAACACTTTTTGAGAATCGATTGCATAGGGATTTCTGATGGTGGAGATAAATGTTCACGTTCACGTTCACGACACGCTTGTAGAAAAAAGAAGATTACCTTGGTGATTGCTTTAAAGAGCTGGAGACGTTTGAAGAAGAAAATGATCTTCTTTGTTCTACTAAATCTGGAGTAACTGCTTAGAGTATACAGATGCAAGTAACATGTACAACTTTACTTCCTTTGAAGCATATTTTGACATTTCTTCCACTGTTTTATTTAAATTGCCTTCAGAATCTCCATCCATCAGAAGTTGCACTACATAAGGCCTACACAGTTTGATCCCCTTTTAACCCTCCACATCTAGTTGCCAGATGTTCCTACTGCTATACATCAGACATATCAAATATGGTTAATAATTTACACATATGTTATCGATGCTAGAAATTTTTACAAAATGTAACAGGAACAATAAAATTATGGATTACCTGAGTTGGTGTAGCAGGTCAGAAAATAGACGAAAGCCATTTGATGTGTTAATAAAGCTTTAACTTTATAAGAATAGTTTAACCGATTATTTTGACTAACACATGGGAAAGTATACCCTTCTGTTTGTAATCTAGTAATGGTAAGACCATGTTGTCCCAAGGGATTGTCGTGTTCACAGTTAAAAGGTGTTTTGCAAAAGAAGTCTAAAGATTATCACTTATCAAAAGACACGATTTTTGATTTAGTAAAATGGTAATTCCAAACTTTAGTTTTGTAACAAAGATGTTAAAAGATATATTTGTTTAGGCTGAGGAACATGAAATTAGAGATGATGAATGTGACAATAAGAACGCACAAACAAATCATACAAATGACAGGTAATCACGATAACAAGTATATCTACCTATTACACAAAGAAGCTCTTTCGACCCGTGCATCTAGGTGTAACAAGTGCATAAAGTGTGGTTTGTGGTCTAAAATATAACAAGTGTATAGTTTTTGCTATGCAAGAAGTAAATATGATCTTTGTCTTTTAGGCTGCCGTTTGCGCCATACTTAGAATTCCCATGGTAACAACATCAATGGCAATCTGAAAACATGAATGCGAATATAATAACATATCCTTAGTAAGTTTTAAAACCTTAAAAACAATCAAGAAGCTACGTTGAAATATACAAAGTGTAAAAGATGATATAACTTGTATATTGATTTATTCAAACACACTTTACACAACTACACATCGCCGCAACATCGCAAAAAAAGCTATAATAAACATATTGGATTGCCAAACAAAGAATTAACTCCCTTATCAATTAATAGCACTCATAAAATCAACAGTTATGACCATTATAGACAACATATAGAATCAACACTTAACACCACATATTAGACTTTATCACAAAGTACTTACTAATATTATAAAAAGGGTATAAAGTCAGTCATAACCACGTTGCAAAATCCAAAGATATCAGAAGACCATAAATATCATTTACCTACTTCTAAATTCAAAGGCACCATCTTTACACACACAACATTAGATTAATGAATTGCTTAGGCATAACGTTTGACATAAATATTAACCTGGAATGCAGTCATAGGGCTATTCGCACAATGACGGCTAACGAATACCACCACATGCCCGCCACTATTTATTCCGTCACCAACATATGCCTCACATATGAATCATCACCTTTTCCTCTGCGAACATTATACCAATTATTCCAGTTCAGCTAAACGCACAAACTTGAGGGAACAATAACAGTCACAAAACAATCCAAATGCCCAAATGCATTTCGACCCCTAGCATCTTTAAAAGAATAATCAACAACTTATGAAAAACCCATATAGCAACATACTTCATGACAAATTATTCAAAATGCATTCACTAAAACTATCGAATAAAGCAAAAAAACATAATCAAATAGCCGGTAATCAATACAAAAACATACAAAAAGTACCCATAATTGAAAACAATAATACGTACACTTTAATCAAGATCTTCATCACGCAAATATCAAAGGATATAAAAGCAAATCATCATATTCAATTAGCTATGTAATAATGATTTCGAAAAACTCGATTTTTGGTGTGTTATGATTTTGTAAGTGACAATATATTGCTCACGTGCCTCATTTGATAAGATTGAAAACTATCAAAAAAAGAAGATTAGTTCCAATCAATGCCAAATTAATAAGTTACCCCGCCAAGATGCACATACACTAACTCTAGCCGAAAGTCTAAAAAACATTTAAAGTCTATCATCACAACTTCTTAAATTAACCTATGAGCACAAATTGTAAAAGATATCACAAAACACTTATGACAACAAATCATACAAAGTGCATATAATCAACAATTATAAGCACATATTAGCCTTTAAAAGACATGTCAAAGTTTAAAACAAAAACACATATCAATAAATCCACTAAAAGCATATCATAGAAACTAAAATAAGCACAAATTGTAGCGCACCATGTTAAATCAGCAATAACTTAAACAAACAACATAAAGTCAACACAAAAGTTACGGGCACATATCATACTTTAAAAGCTGTATAAAATCAACACATACGAACACTTATCAACCTTCAAAAGTCATGACAAAGTTTAAAAAACATCAGTCGACCACAAACTAATAATATATATTAATCAAAATTATCAAAACTAAAATACATATAAAATTCCAAAAACCTTAGAATCTCTCCAGAAAAACAAAAAACACTAAACCCACAAATTAATCGACATAAACTTTTTACTTAACACTACAATTTCAATTTTTTATTTTTTTTCTTTATATCATAGATTCTGTTGATATAAACACCCCTCGGTTATGGTTCATAAACTTACTAAATGCCGTTGTTTTCCTCGATAAGTGTATAGTAGAGGGAGGGGGGTTGTAAAAAGTTCTTTGAGAATATCAATCAAAATTAAAATCAAGATCAAGTTAAAAAAAAAAAAAAAAAAAAAAAAAAGAAAAGAAAAAAATTAATCTAGATCATCTTGGTACACTCAGATAACTTTCATAATTTTGGGCAGCGCTTTTTCTCTTCACCCACCACGGCCGGAGACCACGGCGGCGCTCCGATCAAACCAAATCATTTCATCACTTCATAGGTATATGTACAATTCACCTTCTTATTATCATTTCCCCCAAATTATTTAATTCCATCATCATTATGTAATAATAATTGACTTATTCAAACCATTTAATCTATACTATTATTTATTATTATTATTAGTGGGTGTTCTGTCAAATTTGGCAATTTTTCCATGTTCACACTTTATCTCATTCAAACCCACCTTCCTTTTTTGGCATTACTTTATCAAAACCCAAAAAGGTCAAACTTTACTGATTATCCTTAAAGGGTTTTTGTGGGTTTTTGTTTAGTATTACAGAACTGAAGGCAGAATTTAATCTTGACTTGAATTGAGTGATATTATAGAGATGTCGTTTAAGAGCATTGTGCGCGAATTAAGGGAGATAAAAGATGGGATTGGGAGTATGTCTAGGAGGAGGAATTGTACTAGGTCGCATATTGTTCCGTCTGATGTTGTTTCGAAAGATTTGGTCAAGGAAGGGAAGTGGGCGTATTTGCCGCCTGAGTTGCTTTTGGATATAATTAGAAGAGTTGAGGAGAGTGAGACGTCGTGGCCTGCGAGGACTGTTGTTGTGTATTGTGCGTCGGTTTGTAAGCCGTGGAGAGATGTTACTAAGGAGATTGTTAAGACTCCTGAAGAATGTGGGAGGTTGACGTTTCCTATCTCGTTGAAGCAGGTTGGGATTTGGAATTTCATACGTGTTGGATGCTAAAGTTTGTATTTTTGACGATACTTATTGTTTTATATGTTTTGAAATTGTAGCCGGGTCCTCGTGATGCTCCGATCCAGTGTTACATTAAAAGAGATCGGGTGACTTGCATTTTTCGTTTGTACTTTGGGTTGACTCCGTGTAAGTAAATGTTTCTTAATTTGTTAGGTTTAACCCTTTATGCTAATCGTAAGTGTGCTTATTTGACAGCTGAAGATGAGAGTGATAAGTTATTATTGGCAGCCAAGAAAACCCGAAGGGCAACAAGTACAGAATTCTTAATTTCTTTGGTGGCAGATGATTTTTCACGAGCTAGTTCTACTTATGTTGGAAAACTCAGGTAAGTTTTGGCAACCAAAAACTCAATATACATCTATCTTGTATTTCATCTTCCATGAACTTAGTGTAGTTTTCTTGGGAAATATTTTAGATCAATATTATCACATTGCTGATTATCATCATTACAATAAAAAAGGTTTGTGTCAGCAAAACTTTTTGGGTTCTTAGTGATCAAATTTTTACAGTTCCTTGGAAAATTTCAAACCCAAATGGTATTTTACAAGTCAAACAGTTGTGTTTGTAAGTGAATGGGTCAATATGGATCGTGTAGTATCTCAAATTGGTCAAATAGAAATTATTTAGCCTAAACGGGAATAAGTCAGATGGGTTGAAAGCCGCCCAGAAGTCTGTTTAAGGGTTTACAACCTCTTACGTTGTTTTATATTCATATACGTTATGATTATGAATTTGTGATAATGTTGTGTTATTATCGTTGTAATCATATTTAAGCATCTATTTAGAAATTGGTCCAAAAAGGTGGTATGTCAAACTGTTAATGCACTTGACCGGCTCCAGCCCGCACTTTTTAGCCATACCCAGTGTGTCCATCTTGTGACATTTAATCAAAGTCTTCCTTCTTAACAGGTCTAATTTTCTTGGAACCAAGTTCACCATGTATGATAGCCAACCTCCAAGTGATGAAGCCTTTAAAGCTAATCATAGCCGTTCAAGTAGAAGGTTTCACACAAAGCAAGTATCTCCTCGACTACCTGCATGTAATTACAACATTGCTACTATAACCTACGAGCTGAATGTACTACGTACAAGAGGCCCTAGAAGAATGAATTGTTCAATGACTTATATACCCATCGCCTCAATTCAAGAAGGGGGCACTGCCCCGACTCCAAAATCTTTTCCACAAGAGAACCCTCCCCTCTCATCACCTTCTGTGAAATCTGACACCACCAGTATGGACTCGTTGGTCCTTAAAAACAAGTCCCCAAGATGGCATGAGCAATTACAATGTTGGTGTTTGAACTTTAAAGGGCGTGTTACAGTCGCCTCGGTGAAGAATTTTCAGTTGGTAGCATCTGTTGATCCTTCTCATAAGGTGTCGGATGCAGAGCAAAATAAAGTGATTCTACAGTTTGGGAAGATCGGACAAGATATTTTCACAATGGATTATCGGTACCCACTTTCTGCGTACCAAGCCTTTGCCATCTGCCTCAGCAGCTTTGACACAAAACCAGCATGTGAATGACATGAATATTGTTCTGAGTTGTCAGGTCAGATAAATTGATTATAAGCTGATCAACGTTAGCTGTGAGATGAGATGAATTGTTTCTCCTTGTAGCACTTGTAGTTACGACAAATATGTGTTTTTTCATATTTAAATGCTTTCAGTTTATGATATTGGCTTTAGATGCGTTGTATAGTTCTGGAAAGTTGAATAATCAGTTTTATTGCTGCTGCTGAAACTGATTATATGACCTAAGTAATCAAATAGTAATCATTATCAGTTTTAGCATTGCCAAACAGCCATAAAACAATTGCGGGTTAAGCTTGTCGGAGTAAATTATAAATATAAACTCACTTGGTTAACTAAACCAATTAAATTCCAATATGTAACTCTATAAATAAGATCAACAAGAAGATCAAAGAAGGTCATACAACCGAATGAAACTCCTATGCCTCTTTATGAGGCCAATGCTACAGACTGAAGTAAAGAAAAGATGCTGCAAACATCAGTAAACAATGGCTCAGAAACCATGAGAACGAAAGAATAATGAATTAGATACATAACTCTCAACGCTAGCTATCACTTATCATGACTCGTGAGCATAGCTTGAGCCTCCTTAGGTCGGAACCTGGATAAAAAACTGGGTCTCTGATCCTTTTACCAAAATTCCTACACCCACCTATTGCGATGTAAGCAGAAAACTTTATTGCATAATAGTTTAATCACAAGGTTGAAGATTAAAATGTATTCATTGCCTCTTGGGGTAATGGGTTGTTCATGTCCAACTCTACACTTGTTGTAGCAGCAAGTTTCATTGTTAGAACCTGAAAAACGGACACTCAATCAGCCACGCTTATTAGCCTTTTGGACAATCAGTAAGTATATTACTACTACTCTAATTCGTCTCATAAAATGACGTGTGACCTATCATATAGTTTAAGACTGTTGGGTATTAGACTTGTAGGTATCAGATAACCGTGAGAGGAAAGTGTCCAAGTAAACCGTTTACCTCAACTTCCATTTGAAGGCACTGAACATAAGTGATTATTTCATCTAGAATTGCAGCCTTATTGGTAATTTTGCTGCATCCTGGAACCAAATCTTGCAAAAACTGCATTTTCCCTTTTATTTTCTCCCTTCTGGCCTATAATATCACGAAATCAGTACAACGATTAGTTCCAATTACTTACTGCCTAAGAGCAGATAATAATATTACAATGGAGATTATTATGGTAACTTACTCTTTCAGCAATGCTATGGCTATCGGTGGCTTGTCCACGACGAGCCCTCACATGAATATAATCAGTCTTTGGATCCACCTTTGGCTTTGAATCTCCATTACGGGGTTTTCTCTTTGCTTTGGGTGGTTCAACTAATTCCGAATCACATTCAACGCTGTGCTTTTGAGAGTCCACTTCTACTTCATCAAGCTAAATACAGAATTAAATTATTACCAACATTTACATATTGTCAAAACATTGAAGAAAAAAATAAAGATCTGCCTTGCAATGAGTTTATTTCTTCGATTGTGCTATTTATATGGGTCAAATGTTTCTGCATCAGACATGTAAATTTGACAGCAAAAAACAAGTTTATTAGTAACTTTTACTACATAGGTACAAACCTCAAGTTTTCTCTTCCTCGAGCTCTGAGTTTGCTCAACTTCCGCGGTCACCTTTGATAATCCATCAACCGAAAAGTCCATGAAAGAATTTTCGGCTACCTCAGAACATCCAAAGTTAAATATGCTGGACAATGGAGACTCAGATTCCCATACCCCGTTAAGTTGTGACCCAACATTTTCTAGACCATGTTGAAAGTGATCATGATGATGCATTTGATAGTGTGACTGTGGAGACTGGTCGAATATCTGTAAGATTTCGCCCATTATGAATTATTTCCACTTCCAGTACTGCAATGTAGTGAAATGTTACACTAACTGTGTGAAGTTGTACGAAATTTAATATGATTAGTGTGTGATTTATAGAGCTTGGGTTGGATGGAAAATAGACAAAAGAGTACCATAACCATTTACGGCCGAGACCGGGACCACGTAAATTGGCATTGAACGACGCTAGCTGATTAACATCAAGTTCGTTTTCAGTGTCTGGTCACCATAATCTCAGGCGAAATCAAACTGGTGATTATGTCGTGTTGGTTTTTTCTTCTACGTACTTTAAATGTTTTTTTGGACTCATTCACTTGATTTGACACCTCTTACAATGAAGTAGTTGTTTTCATTGACGGTTTTTAACAGTCATTCAGCTTTTAAGAATTTATAACAAGTACTGTAATATGTTTTGATTTATAAAAAATGTAAAAAAAAGAAAAGAAAAGTATCTTGAGCTATGCAACTTCTTCTATATGACATTGAAGTCATTATGTTGAATTACTAACACTATGGAGTACTCGTGCATAACAACGTGATTTCTACCAGCATACAATTATAGTTGTGATATTTTAGTTAAGTGTTTAGTGTAACGTTTATGCATAAAACGTTCAAAAACCAAAATTTAAATGCAAAATGTTGTGACATGCGATAATTCAACTTATAAAAAGAAATTCTCAAAATATATTAAAACAAATAAAAACATTTAGTGAAACAGAAAATAAAACATTGCATCAATTATGAAATAACTAACAATGCACGTTATTTGTCACGTAAAACTTCTTGATACATGACATTTGAGGTGTAGACTCCATCTTGACCAAACTCCTTGACTGGCTTCACTAATACTTTTGTAGTTCTACGTGATATCCTTATAAACAATGTAACATAAAGCTGACCATGCGAGAAAACAAACTTCAAGAAATAGACACCCACATTTGGAATTTTTTGGCCTTGAGCTTTATTGATAGTCATTGCAAAGCTAAAACGCGCAGGGAATTGTTTTCTCTTTAGTTTGAAAAGAAACATGTCTTCTTCAGATGGAGCGAGAGGAATTTTTGGCAAGAGAACTCTAACTCCAACGTGCTGGCCGGCAACAAGCTCAAAATTGATGACATTAGGATCAAAACGTTTACATATCAATCTCGTGCCATTACATAAGCCGTTTGCCGGATCGAGATTCCTCAAGAGAATAATTGGGCACCCAATTTTCAAGTGCAAGTAGTGAGGGGGCAATCCGCTAACGCTGAGCAAGTTTAAGAATTTCATTGGATAGAAGTTGTTCGTGTCGTCTTCTACTTCATCAAAAATATAGTAAACTTTCTATTGGCCCGGAAATGTCTCAATCAACTGATCATTAACATGTTGATTAATAGTTGATATGATTGCTCTTGAAATTATATTAGCATGTGAATGATCGATGGTGGCCAAGAAAGTAAATATTTCATTGAAGTTATTTTAAATGAGTACTCAAACTTAAGCTTTAGCGGATTAAGCATAGTTTTCATTGCATCAATTTAGTGTTTATTTGAATCGACTTAGTGTAAATGAGTAATCTTAAACATTAATTAAAGCTTATTATTAAATTGCGTGACAATAGGTTGATGTTTTTTTCGCGTAAGTTGTGTTAGATATTAGTTTCTAATATGCCGTTAGTGTCTAAATTTGATATAACTCTGATGTTTAGGGTAGAGTTATTGATCATGTAAACAAGCTTTATTGTTTTATATGGTTACAATTACTTAGAGTTAGACGACATGATTTAGGAAATTGAAGTTATTTTCTATTGGAACTTTAGAAATAGGTAAATTATATGCATTGTAGATTTGTAGTTGCTTAGAATCAAAATTGGAGTTTTTAGTTAAAGTTGCATTTTAGATTAAGCCAACTTTAATAAAGGTATATTAGGGATTCACTTTACTCTTCTTATAACTATTTTTAAAAATAAGCAAATTTATTTTATAAGTAGCAGAAATTATTCGTAATATAAAAATAAAATTAGATCTCTTTATATTGACTTTAATATTACTAGTTATGCTTTTTATTTTCTTTTTAAAATATCAACTGGTCATGTTGTCGATTAAAAACAGAAAAAAAGAAAATGAGATACATAGATAAATACTAAGAACGAGTAAGTATCAAATGAGAGGTAAAATTAAAATGAGAAGGATGAGAAGAAATCATAGCCGCATATTTCAGATACACTTAAAGAAATAGATGCATCTCACTCTAAATTTTTATTCTTTATTTGAAATGTGTGGTTCAAATTTCTTCTTATACTTATTATTTCAATTTCTCTTCTCACTAGATCTCTTCCAAACTAGAAGTATGGAATACAATATTTAATTTGTATAGATGCACGTTTTTCAAAAGCAAATATAATCGCTCGAGATTTTTCATATCTCTCTAGTGATCATGTAAAGTTAATACTTTTGTCTTCTAATTTATGCACGTCGTTGTCGACTTTATTGTAGTATTAATGCGTTTAAGTAGTTTAGTGAAAAAGATAGTTTTATTGGGCGTTGCGGCTGAAGTAAAAACATTCATTTTGCAATTATGAAATAATTATTTACTAATAATATGATATTCTGATTGAAAATGTTAATAAAAAGAAAACTATTATAACAAGATAAAAATATATAATTTATCGAGGATATAAGCTCACGCATTGTCGCAGGATGTTTGTATACGTTAGTTTAGGCAGAAAAAAAAAAGAAAAGATATTTGAAGTTAAAGTCATTGTTATGAATATTATTGTCATATAATGTTAGAGACGCTAAATTGTCATATAACATATCACCTTTGGACATGAAAATAAAAACCCAATCATTGCCAAAGTTCAATTTATTTGAAAGTTATAAACATATGTAGCGTAACATTATAACCATAAGAATTATAACATCTAAAAACACTTGTATTCAAAGTAATACATGCCTGCATAGGTTGTCAATTGCTTGGAACAAACAACAATTCTATAATGAAAGCAATTATACTGAGTTACTAATGCAAGGTCTATCATCTGCAAAGTATAAATGTCGAGTTTGCCATCGTAAGAACACCGTCTAGAAGCTGAAAAAGTTTAGTACTTGCTCTTGCAGCTTTGATTGGCACTCAACTGCAATGAAGTTTGAAAGATAAAATTAACTATAATTATTTAATCAACTATGTCACTAAACTATATAAAATGCAAATGCTATTAAATTTAATCGAATGCAATGAAAATCACAGCCTCCTATAATCCCATACATATAAAGACAGGCTCAGATAGGGTAGCAATTGGAAAAAAGTGGATTGCCCACCATAGCTGCAACCTTAACAGGCTGCCAAGCCAAGATATGGGCAATCTCATGTTTAAAACGACCCGTTAGAATTCATCATAGCCTTAACGGTGTTAAAAGAAGGTCGTACAATTGCACATTTGAAGATATGGTAGTGGCTGGAAATGTGATTGCCATAGCTGCAACCTGAAGCAGGTTGCCTTGACAACATATGTAACACCCTCAGTTTTTGAATAGCAGCGGAAGCTAATCGAGGATATTACTTATTAGCACAAAGTACACATTACAGAAAACGACTCTACATCAGACGTTTAAAATACATTATCATTCAAATTTATTCATAATATCAGAGTAGAGGTCCCATAATGTACATAATAAGTTTAAAAGTTTTCGAATGATAATATGCATAGTCTTCAAAATGCCTATTCCGTGTGCCTTCATTCGCGTGCCAGACATATCTTACGGACCTGAGATAAAACATGCCGAAAAGTCAACACAATGGTTGAGTGAATTCATAGTTTTGAAAACAGTAGTGGACAATAGTTTGTAGTATAACTGCAATGCGTACAATTATCTTCTAGATAGTTATTATTGCTCTAAGCTCATGGAACTCACGGCTGACTGTTGTATATATATATCACCGGACGATATATATAAATATATAAGTAACTTGTCCCGGGTAGGTATTTTGCCATATACCTAGGTAATTCAAATAAAGTGCGTTTGGTTACCGATCCGGCTAACACAAACGGGATTCGCCAATCCCGATAGGCCTATCCACAATATTTCACTCCCGTGATTAGTGGTCCATAATATTGGGGACTTTTGGCATAAACAACTTAGGCATGCAATAATACAGTCAAGGCATTCAGTTTGCAAGTAATTGTCCATAATAAAACATTTTAGCATGTATCTCCCCCAAGTAGTTTATAAAACAGTTAAACAAAAGTTGGGGCTATGAACTCACCGTGGTTATCAGTAGTAGATTATAGCAATAACAGTGTATGTTGAGACTGCGGTCTTTAGTGATTACCTACGAAAGTATAATAATTATGTTTTAGTATTGCTTTCAATATAAGTGTACAAGTATATGTAATTTATTGGCTTATGATATTGTACATGGGTATTAAGTTAAGGTATCCCTTAAGTGTTTGTTTGGCTCATAGCCTTTTTATAAATGACCTCGTACCACCGTTCGGGCTATCAAAATCAAGAGGTCGTGTAGTAATCGCACGAGGAGCCAGGACACTTTAAATCGTAAATCCACAACTCGTCGATACGATACCCCGAAGAGGCCTCTTTATGATAATGAAATTCCCTACTATTGTAGTACTTATCATTTATAAGTAAGTATTTGACGAGACAAATGTTGTATAAAACATGTGTCATGTTTCGTCAAAGACTATTGTTGAACTTGTGTGATAGTGTTACGAGTTGTGTGTCGTGAAGTAGTTTAGCGTAAGTGTTATTCACTCAATGAGTGTTGTGATTACGGCGTGTCATATTATGATGTTGTAGAATATAAAGGTTTCAAAATAGGTTTTAGATTAATAAGTTCATGGTTTTAAATAGGAGTTAAAACTTGTGAAAAAGATGTTTATATAGTTTATATGTCATATAGTCATTTTGTCAAAATCTAGTAAAGTTTCATCTAATGACCAAGTTTTTGAAACAATTTTCGGGTTAACATACCCAAACTAGCCGTGCGGCTAAGTTACGATTAAACAACTTTGAAACAACAATCATGGTCATATCTAGTGGTTATATTTAAGTTAAAATAGCTTGTGACATTAGCCTTTGTTTAACCTTGGCATTGTTTTGGTTTCAAAGAATCAAAATACAACTAAGTTTCCATGACCATGGTTGTTTTCTAGTCACAACAGGTCCATTTAGTATTTACTGTTTTCAAGACTTTTCGTTCACTTTATGCTTATGTGCCCCTAAGTTTTTGTAGAAAAAATCATTCCGAGCAACTTTCATGTTTTACACTTTTGCTGATTCGGTCCAGAAAAGGGTTTAAATCGCGTTTTAAAATCGTTTCAAAAGACTTTTTGACTTAATAACCAATTTCATCTAGTTATCTTCTTTTAACCATAACTTTTTATCTATAAGTCCATTTCAAGTGATTCAAAAGCTCAAATTCTAGTTTTTACTTCCTCTAACAACTTCTTAAACTTAATCAAGTCCAAAGTTTACGATTTTTATGTTAAAACTCATGATAATTCACTAGTTTCTTACTAGTTGTCTTAATGAGTTTCTACACTAGTTTTTACCCATCAATTTTATGTACAACATCAAGCAAGCCTTATTACATGTACTACTTATATCAAATTACATCAAATAATTATAAATATCATTACAACCATATTGAATGACAAGAAATTTAAACAAATTTCTTACAAGACTTAGGTTGAATGGTCACAAGAACAATCAAGCCTAAACCCCTTTCAATCTTCAACCCTTGTCTTCAACCTCTTAACCCAAGCTTACAAACCCTTTTACCCTTGCAATAACCTTCTTTAATTCAGCCCTAACCTTCTTGTGTAGCTCTTATTTCACCCTTGATATCAACAAAATAACCCTAGGATCAGGTAGGAACCAACTCTAGCTCCATCTTCTTAGTGATTCTTGAAGTACAAAACAAACTATGGATTGGTGTTATGGTGTTGGAAATGGACGGCAAGGAGATGGACCAAGAGAGAGTTGTGTGTGATTTTGCATGTGAAATTGATAAAAATGAGGTGATTTAGTTTAAGTGGGGGACAAGTTGGGTGAGTAAGAGTACATGTTTAATGAGAAAAGGCCAAGTGGCCTTGTGACAAGGCTATCAAATGCCTCCTCTCTATGAGGTGGTAGTTTGTGTGTATTTTGTGCTATCATTTGGTTTATGAGGTGTAGTTTGGTCCCGATAATTACTAATGTTAAGCCCTTAAGTCACGAAACTTAAAACCGGGTAACGTAAAAATGTAATACTTCCAAAAATGTTAAAACTTATCAACATACTCCAACTAGGTATATTAAAAGTATGATAAGTCTAATATGGTGTTTCTATGTTGTTAAAACCTAATAACGTAGGTTCGGGCACGCGTATTACTTAAAGGTAAAATGTGTACCTAAAATTGGCAAAGTGGCAATAATTCATACAAATTATGACTAGTGGTGAAACTAAAGTATTTTTGAACACATAGACTTTTCCTAGTCTTGTGTTGGTTGTGAGGATAATTTATACTATTTAATTTTTGAGATTACTTATATAAATAATTAAAAGTAATTTATATAACGTAAAATAGTAAAATACAGACCTGAAATATGCGAGGTGCTACAGCCTTCCCTTACGAAATCATGTCCTCATGATTTTTTGATGTACCCGAGAAGAGATGCAGATATTTCTGTCGCATTTGGTCCTCTCTTTCCCAAGTGTATTCAGGCCCTCGGCGAGAATTCCAACGTACTTTAACAATGGGGATTCAGCTTTGTTTCAGCTGTTTGACCTCACGGTCCATTATTTTAATAGGTTCCTCAATAAAATGTAGCTTGTCATCGAGCTTAATCTTCTCTAGTGGAATGACAAGGCTTTCATCGGATAGACATTTCTTAAGATTTGACACGTGGAAAGTGTTATGGATTCCACTTAATTCTTGAGGTAGCTCGAGTTTGTATGTTACCGGACCAACTCTTTCTAGGATTCTGAATGGTCCAATATATCGTGGACTTAGTTTCCCATGTTTTCCAAAACGGATTACGCCTTTCCAAGGCGAGACTTTCAGCATAACCCTATCTCCTATTTGAAATTCCAATGGTTTTCGCCTAGTGTCAGCGTAGCTTTTCTGGCGATCTCTAGCAGCTTGTAGTCGCTCGATTTGAATAATCTTTTCAGGTTGTGTCCCGTACAATTTAGGGCCGGTGAGTTGAACATCGCCAACCTCATTCCAAAGGGAGACCGACACTTTCGACCAAACAATGCTTCGTACGGTGATGATTTAAGACTGGAATGATAGCTATTGTTGTAAGAGAATTCGACTAATGGTAAATGATAGTCCCCACTTTTACCAAAATCGATAATACAAGCTCTTAGCATATCTTCCAAGGTTTGTATGGTTCTTTTGCTTTGACCGTCAGTTCGGGATGATAGGCATACTTATGTCCGCTTTAGTTCCAAAAGCTTTCTGAAGTGACCACAAAAATTTGAAGTAAATCTACTATCTCTATCTGAGATAATCGAAATTGGTACACCGTGTCTAGAAACTATTTCTTTGATGTACAGCTTGGTCAGCTGATCCATATCATAAGTTTCTTTGATTGGAATAAAATGAGCAGATTTTGTTAAGCGATCCACAATTACCCAAATGGCGTCATAACCGCTCGGTGTTTTGGGTAATTTCGTAACAAAATCCATCATGATTCTTTCCCATTTCCACATATGAATCTCGGGTTGTTGTAGTAATCCTGATGGTTTTTGACACTCGGCCTTGACCTTAGAACATGTCAGGCACTTACCAACATATTTGGCAATATCGGCCTTCATGTTAGGCTACCAATACAGCTTTTTGAGATCATGATACATTTTGTCGGACCCCAGATGAATGGAGTACTTTGACTTATGCGATTCATGCATAATGAAATCTCGTACACCTCCATAGAGCGGTATCCAACTTCTGTCTTTGAAGCATAACGTTCCATCAGAACGCTTTACAAAACCGTTTTTGTTCTCTAACATACCGTAGAGATTCTCTTTGGGTCGGTTTTCTTCTTTGATAGATTCAGTTTGTGCTGCAAGGATTTGTGAGGGTAGTGGTGATACGATCATCATACCCAAAGATCTAACCTTTAGAGGTTTGAGTCATTCTTTTCTACTAAGAGCATCTGCCACGACGTTTGCTTTACCCGGGTGATAACGAATTTCACAGTCGTAATCACTAAGTAATTCTAACCAGCAGCGTTGTCTCATGTTTAGATCTTTCTGATCCATAATGTGTTGCAAGCTTTTGTGATCCGTGTATACTATACACTTTGTGTCGTAGAGATAATGTCTCCAGATTCGAAGAGCAAAAACGACTGACCCTAACTCTAAGTCATGAGTGGTGTAGTTTTTCTCGTGCTTTTTAAGTTATCGTGAGGCGTAAGCTATCACCTTCTGTCTTTGCATTAACACTGCTCCCAAAACTTTATACGAAGCATCATAGTACACAACAAAGTCTTCTTTGCCTTCAAGTAACGCTAAGGTAGGTGCACTGCATAATTTCTCCTTTAGAAATTGAAATGCTTCTTCTTCTTTTTCGCCCCAATCGAATTTCACATTATTTTGAGTCAATTTAGTTAAAGGCTTTGCTATCTTGGAAAAACCTTCAATGAATCTACGGTAATATCCAGCAAGTCCTAAAAATTGACGTATTTCCATTGGATTTGTAGGGGCAGCCCAAGTCTTTATGGACCCTATCTTGGCGGGATCCACATAAATTCCATGATTATCAATTACGTGGCCCAAGAATTGTACACTTGAGATCCAAAATACACATTTTGAGAATTTAGCGTACAACTTCTCATTCTTGAGTAACTCTAGGATCAGCATGAGATGTCTTTCATGTTCTTCTTTACTCTTAGAGTAAATTAGAATATCATCTATGAACACAATCATAAACTTATCCAAATATGGTCTACACACTCGATTCATGAGATCCATGAATACTGCTGGAGCATTACTTAAACCAAATGGCATAACTTGAAACTCATAGTGACCATAATGAGTCCCGAATGCCGTTTTGAATATCCTCTTCTCGAACTCTAAGTTGGTGATATCCCGATCGCAAATCGATCTTGGAGTATACGCTTGAACCTTAGAGTTGATCGAAAAGATCATCGATTCTTGGAAGTGGGTATCGGTTCTTTACAGTTAGTTTATTTAACTCCCTGTAATCAATGCACATTCTGAAGGATCCATCCTTCTTTTTAACGAATAGGACTGGAGCTCCCCATGGTGATGAACTTGGTCGAATAAAACATTTATCCGTAAGTTCTTGCAATTGGTTAGATAACTCTTGCAATTCTGAAGGGGCTAAGCGATAGGGTGCTCGAGCAACTGGTGCGGCACCTGGCACCAATTCGATTTGGAACTCCACTTGTCTAGGTGGTGGAAGTCCGGGTAAGTCTTCAGGAAAGACTTCAGGATAATCACGTACAATAGGTACGTCTTCGAGTCGTTTCTCCTCTAACTTTTTCTCCGTTATATGGGCTAAGAAGACATAACATCCCTTCTTGATGTACTTTTGAGTTTTAATGCAGGAAATGATGTTCAGGCGATTTCCACTTCGATCTCCTCGGATAACCAAGGTTTCATTATCGATAGGAATATGTACAACTTTCTCGCCACAGATGATATTTGCATTTCGTTGCGATAACCATTCCATACCAATTATGTAACACCCTAGGCAAATCCCACATCGGCTGTGGCCTAGAACATTCGCCTTACAATGACACAACGCGTTTTGTGGTCTACTGCGGGTGGAGTTCTTAGGAACCGGCAGTTAAGCGTGCTCATGTGAGAGTAGTACCGGCTTGGGTGACTGCCGGAAGTCTTCAAATGAGGCCACAAAAAAACAAAGCCGTGAGCCTGCGGGCAAAGCGGACAATATTGTGGTCTGATAAGGCGGGGTGTTACAAGTGGTATCAGAGCCACTCCTGAGCCATTCGGGATGGTGGGGCAAACCTCATCCAGGACGATGAGTCCCTAAGGGGGGTGATTGTAACAACCTAGGCAAATCCCACATCGGCTGTGGCCTGGAGAGATGCTGGGCTCATAAGATAACATTCTCCTTACAATGACACAACGCGTTTTGTGGTCTACTGTGGGTGGAGTTCTTAGGAACTGGCAGTTAAGCGTGCGTATGTGAGAGTAGTACTGGCTTGGGTAACCTGCCGGGAAGTATTCAAATGAGGCCACAAAAACAAAGCCGTGAGCCTGCGGGCAAAGCGGACAATATTGTGGTCTGATAAGGCGGGGTGTTACAAATTATAACGTCAAAAATTCCGAGTTCTATTGGCATGAGGTCTATTTTTAATGGATGACCTAACAAGTTTAGTGTAGAGTTTTGAAGTACAATGTTGGTGGTTACAAGATTCCCATTTGCTAACTCAATGGTAAAGGCGGTGTCTAACGTAGTGGGTGCAATATCAAGTAAAGATGCAAATGCAGTAGATATAAAACTTTTATCAGCACCTGAATCAAATAAGATTTTAGCATAATGGTTATTGAGTAGAAACGTACCCGTAACCACATTCGGATCCTGCTGTGCATCTTTATCACCCAATACATACGCCCTACCACGAGCTGCACCTTCTTGTTGACCATTGATTCGGGGACATTGTCTCTTGATGTGTCCACGTTCTCCACACCCAAAACAAGTCAATACTGGTTGGGTGTTGGCACCAGTAGCAGGCCCCTTCCCTCTGCAGTCCTTGGTTTGATGCCATGTCTTTTGACAATTCTTGTATCTAACGGTGCAAGGGCCTTCATGATGTAACTTGCATCTGTAACACAAAGGAGCATTTCCTCGATAACCTCCTCCTTCAGCTGGTGCAACAGCAGCAGCAACAGTACCTCTGGCATTTTCTTGCCTACGGTTTTGCTGGTTGTGGTGGTTTGTGTTTCGGTTTTGTTGGTTGGGATTGTTGTTGTTATCCCTTCGGCTATTATTCCGCCTTCTCTTGTTGTTGTAGTGGGTATTTTTATTGGGATGGTTTTTGTTGTTGTTGCAGTTGAGGTTAATGTCATGAATCAGAACAGTTCCTGCTCTAACCGCTTGATCCATCAGTCTACGAGCCATTCCCATTGCATCGTCTATCGTTTTTGGATCAAAAGAGGTCACATTTCCCTGTATAGGTTGTGGAAGTCCCCACATGTACCTCTCCAGTAACTTCTCATTGGTTGGAACCATTGTTGGGCATAAGATTGCCAATTCATTGAATCGACGATTGTATGTGATGATATATGTGCCCTTAACTATGTGGTTCCAGAATTCAATTTCCAACTTCTGTACCTCACTACGAGGACAATATTGTTTGATCATCATTGTTTTGAGTTCGACCCAAGAAACTTTGTAGGCATTTGCAATGCCAATTGGTTGAATTACAGAATTCCACCAGGATAATGCTTCATCCATTAAAGTACTGGTGGCGTATTTGACCTTGCAGTCTTCAGTGGTGTTGCTGATCAGAAATACAGATTCAGATCTCTCAAACCATCGGGTTAACCCTACAGCTCCTTCAATTCCTTTAAAATTTGTAGTTTGGCATTTCATGAATTCGCTGTATGAGCATCCCTTTGGCAATGGTTCAAAATTTATTCTTTCGGCACCAATAGCTGGTCCCGTAGCATTAGAACCTCCTGCTCCAACATTAGTTGCAGCGGTCCTAGCGGTTGCAAGTGCCTCGGCAACAACGATAGTTTTTGCGGCTTCAACAGCCTCAGCGGCCGTGGCAGTATTTGTAGCTGCAGTAGCCCGCTCAGCTCTAAGTGCGGCAACCATTTTATCAATAGCAGCTTTGCTTTTCGTTTTAGGTGGCATGATTCTATCAATTGAACAAGAGATGTGGTATAAGTATGATGTTGGATAATAAGCACGATTAGAAATTATAGAAGAACAACGTTGGAAATTAAATCACAACACAAGACGAGATAAATTTATACAACAAAAGTTACATTCATATATAGTTAATCCATTATATCGAAGTTACAAAATCGAAACCCATGATAGGTTTCTTCAAAATTTACTGACAAAACTATCAGTCAGCAATTACATTGTTTACTAGCTATTACATATCTTACTAAGTCTTTTAACTATTATAACAACACTAGTCTTTCAAGAGTCCGGAGATTGATGCGGCTCGGGCTGATTGTTATTCCCGTGAGCAGTCAACACATCAATGGCGTCATTAGGGCGAAACTCCCTAGAGCCCCTCAGTTCTTGAAACATGACCCGCATTTCTGCTCGTACGTTATAGAGATCGATCTCGAGCCTATATCGATCGGTTTGAGCAATTTCTAACTTCGTTTCCGCTGAAGCTACGCGGCGTTTCAATTCTTTAATCTGCTCACCATCTTCATTTTGTGCTTTATCCATACGGGTGACTTTGTTCTTGAGCACTGGAAAACCGGTTATAGGATCCAAGACAATGTCTTCCACACATGTAAGGCCATCTCGGGTATCACTCATATCCAAGATTGTCAGATCAGTTCGTTTTCGAGCATTAACGGTTTCAACTCTTATTGAAGAGATCTCCGTTTCACGACGATGCATTGCCCTTGACAGAAAGTGGACATGATTTTGAAGTGCCGTGACATCTTGTCTTAGGCATCCCACTTCGTACCTTGGGAAGTTTGGAAAAGTATTAGATGGTCCTCCAACTTCGTAGGTAGAGGAAGGGCCCCCAATGATGTAAGGCCTTCCCCTAGTAGCGGGAGTAACCGAAATAGGAATTTCAGAGTTTGCTGGAGTAGATGGTGACACTGGTGATGGTGGAGGTGGATATCCGTTAAGTATGACATCCGCTTGAAGAGGTTCTTCCTCTTCTTCGTCATCATCGAAAATCACTTCCATGTCATCATCATCATCATTTAAGATCATATTTTCATCTTCTTCCGGGTCATCCTCGGGTTCATTTTCATCAGCTAAATCTTCATATGGTTCCTCATCCTCGTCATCCCCATAGTCTAAAATATCAAGATAATCATCATCTTGATCTGGGGGATTTTGTGCTTGGATGGGAGCCGGAAGTACTTGCTCTTGTTGAGCTGGTATAGCTTGATTTGGAATAACAAGATCGTGATCTGGGGATGATGGTACAGACATAATGTCTGCATAAGAGTATCCATGTTCGGAGTTAGTTAAACGTTTATAGCAATAGAAACAGTGATATGTCAAATAGTGGGCATGGCACACGGAATATGAAGACTATAATAAGTGAATCGGTAGATAGTAGTTATAGCCTAGGTGTATAATGCACCCTGGTTCTCTATAACTGTAGCTCTGGTACCAATCTGTAACACCCGCAGTTTTTGAATAGCAGCGGAAGCTAATCAAGGATATTACTTATTAGCACAAAGTACACATTACAGAAAACGACTCTACATGAGACGTTTTAAAATACATTATCATTCAAATTTATTCATAATATCAGAGTAGAGGTCCCATAATGTACATAATAAGTTTAAAAGTTTTCGAATGATAATATGCATAGTCTTCAAAATGCCTATTCCGTGCGCCTTCATTCGCGTGCCAGACATATCTTACGGACCTAAGATAAAACATGCCGAAAAGTCAACACAATGGTTGAGTGAATTCATAGTTTTGAAAACAGTAGTGGACAATAGTTTGTAGTATAACTGCAATGCGTACAATTATCTTCTAGATAGTTATTATTGCTCTAAGCTCATGGAACTCACGGCTGACTGTTGTATATATATATCACCGGACGATATATATAAATATATAAGTAACTTGTCCCGGGTAGGTATTTTGCCATATACCTAGGTAATTCAAATAAAGTGCGTTTGGTTACCGATCCGGCTAACACAAACGGGATTCGTCAATCCCGATAGGCCTATCCACAATATTTGCGCTCACTCCCAGTGATTAGTGGTCCATGATGTTGGGGACTTTTGGCATAAACAACTTAGGCATGCAATAATACAGTCAAGGCATTCAGTTTGCAAGTAATTGTCCATAATAAAACATTTTAGCATGTATCTCCCCCAAGTAGTTTATAAAACAGTTAAACAAAAGTTGGGGCTATGAACTCACCGTGGTTATCAGTAGTAGATTATAGCAATAACAGTGTATGTTGAGACTGCGGTCTTTAGTGATTACCTACGAAAGTATAATAATTATGTTTTAGTATAGTTTTCAATATAAGTGTACAAGTATATGTAATTTATTGGCTTATGATGTTGTACATGGGTATTAAGTTAAGGTATCCCTTAAGTGTTTGTTTGGCTCATAGCCTTTTTATAAATGACCTCGTACCACCGTTCGGGCTATCAAAATCAAGAGGTCGAGTAGTAATCGCACGAGGAGCCAGGACACTTTAAATCGTAAATCCACAACTTGTCGATACGATACCCCGAAGAGGCCTCTTTATGATAATGAAATTGTAACACCCCAACCCGACAAGGGTAAAGATATCACAATACGGTTTCATATCAGAACTTTAAATAATATACAATAGCGGAAACCTTTACAAAAAAATCAAAAGAAAACATAATAACTTAATAATCAAAATAAATCTAAGATCCCTATTTCAAATCTTGCTGTTGCCTCTACTCTCAACCCATATCAGCTATCCCATAAGCTCATCTGAATGCTAAATACTTGCCGCAGGAAAAGAAAGTGCGGCTGAGCTTACAAAGCCCAGTGAACAGATATAACGAAACAAAAGCTAAAATAGAATAATATACAATTAACGAAATCACAACGGAATGAGAAATAACGAATCTTTGAGGATTCTGCGGAAGCGCAAATATACAGAAATCCAGAAAACACATAACATTTAACGATCACCTCAGAACACGTTTATGACACAAACGCAAACACATCAGAATAACCAAACACTTAACATATCAAGAATAATAGATTTCGTGTCAACCAAACGAAGAGTCTAATGACTAACGGGAACAGTTACCAGAAAATAAACATGGCATTCATACAAATCAATTAATCTACATTTAACACACTTAATTCAATATTGTAGCAGCGGAAATAGCAGTCACATCATGGCAGTCACACATACAGATAGAAAATACAGTAGACAAACTATAACTAAAAAGACAAAGACATAACATAGCCATTAGAAATTATCGAACGATATCATCGAATACATAATACATTCACTAACATATCATATCGAATACAAAATATAAACACTTTCGAAAATACGAATCATACAGAATACTTAACACAGAAGTAACAGATAAAGATTTAGTCAACTACCACGAGCCTAGAACATATCATATTAGAAGTATCTTTCTTCTTCAAAAGGTAACCTCAGAAAATAATTGGAGTAGCTAGCTCCCGGAATTTTGTGAAGACGCAGTATTGCACACCGACATCATTCACCGAAAACATATCGATAACAGATCAGATCTCGGATGCATCCATACGCCCCTTCCTACATATACAAAATATGCTCCACCATCCAGGACGTGGCGAACATCACTCTACTTGCCCTAGAGTCATATCGAGGTGCATCATCGATACGGACATGGAACCCCATGACTAGTGAAATATTTGCTCGGGTGTCAAACTAACTCATGTCAAACAGATTTTCATACATGACACAGATCATAATTCATCATAAAGGTCACAAATAACATATCAGATAACTTCATGTTATAAGGTTCATATTCAGATATTCAGAAGTCAGAAGTTCATATCACAGTGGCATATCATACATTCATACGCACAAGTTCATAATCAGCCATAGCAAGGTTCAACGATTGTGCACATCAAAATCTTCCTAACATAAGTTCACATCAGATATTGCATAGTTCACTAGAACATGTATTTTACACAAGTAACAGATCAACCAATCAGAAAGGGTTCATAGCAATGGCATCGGAAACCCTAATAAGTAAAATAGAAAAGCGAACGAAAAGAACATCATAAGGAACCTTTACTAAAAAGGTCAGAATATCTGTACCTTAAAGCAAATGAGAGGAAAGCAAACGAATGTAGGAACACGAAGAGGTAACGTCGCGTCTCCTTCAACGAATCTACACGGATTATGATTTATTTAATACTTATTAGCATCATTAATGTCATAATGGATTAATCTCATTAATACTTTTAGAGTTGTCAGAATATTCTCATTTTTAGTGATGGACGGAATTCCAACATTTTAGAGTATTAATTATTACTTAGCCAAACTTATGGGTTGCAAATGACAAACGGTAAACTTAAGGGTTTAATATGGCATACATCTTATTTGAGAGCTTATATGATCATCATTCATAGTACGGGGTTGATAATTGTCAAAACGGATTTTAGGACTCTCTTTCAAAATAATTTATACAAGCCTTCTTAACTTACATGATTAATCAAGACTCACACGTAACATTGTTCGCATACAAACCTTAATGAGACCATGCATGCAATACTTTAATTCATGATATGTGACTCCTTGCATAAAATCATAACTCACGCATGTTTACGACACACTTAGTACTAGCTCATTTACTCTTAATCAATAGTTACTAACGACTCCAAAACTTACCATTCTCACATGAAATAACGAATTTACACCCTTAGCTTATAACCCTAACCGACTTCCTATTTATGTTCTAGGGTTTCTCTCATACTTTTAATATCACTTAATACGCATTTAATTCACATGTTACCTCTTTTACTGACTTCCACTTTGACCTAGAACGTATGAGAACAAACGGAATATGGCTCGAACTCATGCAGGCATTTATACCAATAACTCACACACAAAAACTCATTTACCCAACGTTAACAAGATCAAAAACCTTTTCTTCCTCCCTCGTTTCAGCATACACGCCACTCACACATATACGTTTAACCATTCTTAAATCAACCCAAGCTCACATATATTTTCACAATGCATGCCAATCGACCCAAACCTTCTTAACGAAAAATCAAAGTTTCATGATCTACATTTATTCCCGTTTAACTTATATCCACACCACTTGTGACCTAACCATGTATTAACTCATACATGCATAATATATGTTTATGATTCCACGTGACCATACCCAAATACTAGCTAACCCATTCAAACCCATATCGACACACACATATACCTAGTTTCAGAAAAGACATGATTACCTAATATGTACACACGACAAACTCGCATGCTCCACAACTCACGCATGTTTCATGGTTTATTATTCATAAGGTTCGGTTATCTCGTATTGCTAGACTCATAGTTTTAAGGACTTTACGTTAGCATATTTACAAGTACTTAAACGCATTACATGTTTTTCTCATATGGTTCGGTTTATATTTTATGTTCGGCCACACAAGTGACACGCAAATCATACTTCACGTATAACACTTGTCTTAACGTGTGCATGCAAACAAAAGTGAGACGAAGGGAGAAAAGTTATACCTTAGCTTATGTTGGAACAAACACCACGACACAAAGGTGGACAGCCGATCGAATAGAGAAGGAAGAAAAGAAAGCCAAGCTTTGGTGCTGCGATTAGGGTTTAGAACTAGGGTTTCATTATGAGTCCTCGGGGTGGTATTTATACATGTTGGTCTTTGCGGGTTTGGGTAAGGACCGGCTTACAAGAACCGACCCATATTGGGTTATGGTGATCGGCTTCAAAAGAAAAATAAAACGCAACCCATTTGGGAGTTGTGTGGTATTCGGCCCAAACAAGGAAGACGAGACCCAAGAGTTTTTAAGTTCGATCGGTTTGCACAAAATAAACGAGGCTCCAAATGGTTTACACGCGGGACTTTTATTTTTGTCGTACCAACAGTCGGTTATTTAATATACTCGTTAGGATTTAAATATTCATAAGTTAGACATTTAATTTCGTTAAATAAATGTTAACATATTTTACGTATTTTATAACTTTGATTTGCAAGGGTAAAATAGTCTTTTGATATGTTTCATATTTTTAGGGTTTTACAGAAATTCCCTACTATTGTAGTACTTATCACTTATAAGTAAGTATTTGACGAGACAAATGTTGTATAAAACATGTGTCATGTTTCGTCAAAGACTATTGTTGAACTTGTGTGATAGTGTTACGAGTTGTGTATCGTGAAGTAGTTTAGCGTGAGTGTTATTCACTCAATGAGTGTTGTGATTACGGCGTGTCATATTATGATGTTGTGGAATATAAATGTTTCAAAATAGGTTTTAGATTAATAAGTTCTTGGTTTTAAATAGAGGTTAAAGCTTGTGAAAAATATGTTTATATAGTTTATATGTCATATAGTCATTTTGTCAAAATCTAGTAAAGTTTCATCTAATGACCAAGTTTTTGAAACATACCCAAACTAGCCGTGCGGCTAAGTTATGATTAAACAACTTTGAAACAACAATCATGGTCATATCTAGTGGTTATATTTAAGTTAAAATAGCTTGAGACATTAGCTTTGGTTTAACCTTGGCTTTGTTTTGGTTTCAAAGAATCAAAATACAACTAAGTTTCCATGACCATGGTTGTTTTCTAGTCACAACAGGTCCGTTTAGTATTTGTTGTTTTTAAAACTTTTCATTCACTTTCTGCTTATGTGCCCCGAGTTTTTGTAGAAAAAATCATTTTGAGCAACTTTCGTGTTTTACACTTTTGCTGATTCTGAACAGAAAAGGGTTTAAATCGCGTTTTAAAATCGTTTTAGAAGACTTTTTGACTTAATAACCAATTTCATCTAGTTATCCTCTTTTAACCATAACTTTTTATCTATAAGTCCATTTCAAGTGATTCAAAAGCTCAAATTCTAGTTTTTACTTCCTCTAACAACTTCTTAAACTTAATAAAGTCCAAAGTTTATGATTTTTATGTTAAAACTCATGATAATTCACTAGTTTCTTACTAGTTGTCTTAATGAGTTTCTACACTAGTTTTTACCCATCAATTTTATGTACAACATCAAGCAAGCCTTATTACATGTACTACTTATTTCAAATTACATCAAATAATTATAAATATCATTACAACCATATTGAATGACAAGAAATTTAAACAAATTTCTTACAAGACTTAGGTTGAATGGTCACAAGAACAATCAAGCCTAAACCCCTTTCAATCTTCAACCCTTGTCTTCAACCTCTTAACCCAAGCTTACATACCCTTTTACCCTTGCAATAACCTTCTTTAATTCAGCCCTAACCTTCTTGTGTAGCTCTTATTTCACCCTTGATATCAACAAAATAACCCTAGGATCATGTAGGAACCAACTCTAGCTCCATCTTCTTAGTGATTCTTGAAGTACAAAACAAACTATGGATTGGTGTTATGGTGTTGGAAATGGACGGCAAGGAGATGGAACAAGAGAGAGTTGTGTGTGATTTTGCATGTGAAATTGATAAGAATGAGGTAATTTAGTTTAAGTGGGGGACAAGTTGGGTGAGTAAGAGTACATGTTTAATGAGAAAAGGCCAAGTGGCCTTGTGACAAGGCTATCAAATGCCACCTCTCTATGAGGTGGTAGTTTGTGTGTATTTTGTGCTATCATTTGGTTTATGAGGTGTAGTTTGGTCCCGGTAATTGCTAATGTTAAGCCCTTAAGTCACGAAACTTAAAACCGGGTAACGTAAAAATGTAATACTTTCAAAAATGTTAAAACTTATCAACATACTCCAACTAGGTATATTAAAATTATGATAAGTCTACTATGGTGTTTCTATGTTGTTAAAACCTAATAACGTAGGTTCGGGCACGCGTATTACTTAAAGGTAAAATGTGTACCTAAAATTGGCAAAGTGGCAATAATTCATATGAATTATAACTAGTTGTGAAACTAAAGTATTTTTGAACACATAGACTTTTCCTAGTCTTGTGTTGGTTGTGAGGATAATTTATACTATTTAATTTTTGAGATTACTTATATAAATAATTAAAAGTAATTTATATAACGTAAAATAGTAAAATATAGACATGAAATATGCGAGGTGCTACAACATATGCGCAACCTTACATTTATCCTTACCCGTTAAACTCATCATAGTCTAAATAAGAGACTGGAAATGCACATATCTAAAACACATACCACCATAAAGAAGTTCAAGTTGTGTCATATAATGGGGATACAGTCTTTTGGTGAAAGGGATTATGGGCATACGTACAAAGATAAATTTTTTTATTGTGGTTTGTATTTATATAGTATTTATAAGAAGTTTAAGAGAAAGCATACAAGATGTTTTTGAAAGTCATAAGCGTAAGGATTTTCCTTAATGTCTGCAGACTTGAATGTAAATCCATCTATTAGTAATAGCAAGGCACACCGCAAACAGAAAACTCATTTTTGGATTTACAACAACAAACAAACTCCTATTTAGTTCATGTAAGAAACTTTATGTGTCTTTTATGTCAGAAAAGACAGGCTCAGATAGAGTAGCAATTAGAAAAAAGTGGATTGCCTACCATGGCTGCAACCCTAACAGGCTGCCAAGCCAAGATATGGGCAATCTCATTTTTAAAATGACCCGTTAGAATTCATCATAGCCTTAATGGTGTTGGTAAGCTTACACTTGGAAAAAGTAATATGGACCGGATCCAGATCATACATAACGTGCCTCACGACAGGCGAACCTAGCCTGATCCGACACTGAATGATCTATAGTGATCTTTATGAGTGAAAGCACAATACAATTTACAGTAATATATGATTTAAATGGGGTTACAATATCTTTACAGCAAACACAAAACTCATTCTTGCATCTACATTATAAAAAATTACATTTGCCAAAACACTGTTCATATAAAACTTTAACATACGTCTATTTAATGTATGCAAGAAACTTTCTGTGTCTCTTGCACAAAAGACAGGCTCAGATAGTGTAGCAATTGGCAAAAAGCAGATCGACCATCATCGTATGCCAATATTAAAAAATAAAATTCGCGGTGTAGTTTAAAGGAAAAAGAGAAAACCTTTGGATTGTGAAGTGCACCGTGCTCTTTATTTCTAAATATCGGTGATATTGTTTTTAGAAAGAAACAAATAAAACATGTAGACAAAAAAATTTGGTGATACTGACATTTAAAATGAGGCTCGGATCTGCAATTCAATGAGCCATCCTACGCACCCGTCATGGCTGCAACCATATAAGAGTCCTGGTTACCGTGCCAAGATATGGGGATACGTCAGCCATACTCATGAAACAGTTAATAAGCAGAAAGTTCATCATTGACATTTGCAATCAACATTGTAGTCAGGAGAGTCAATATGTCAATATGTTAATTTAGTACCCAAGTAAGACCATTCCCTTCATCTCATATGTAACAGTGTCAATGTAAAATGTATAAAGCAATATAGTTAACCCTTATGAGTTCCCTTACAATTCCTTTTGTCGTTTCAACTCCCTTTTTGCAAAGGCCTGCTCCAAAGCGATTTGCTAGATTGTTGAAAAAACAAAAAGAACTGTATGGGAACTCAGAATGGGTAACTATGCTGAACATCGTATGTCAATATTTGAAAATGAAGAACGTGGTGTACTTTAAAGTAGAACTAATCTGGCTGACAAACAGATCTGTTTGCTTTGAAATTTTATTTTTTTTTAAAGGAAAAAAAATCTTGGTTGCTGGAAACTTTGCACTTTAAAGTGCACCACGTTCTTTATTTGCCAATAGTGTCAAACGATGTTAGATGGTACATTTAATTACAAATATACAATTTCTAGCCAAACACCAGAAACAGTATAAAAATTCAGCCATACGTATGCCTTCTGTGTAAGGAATCTGTCACAGACAGCATGGTTTTTTCCCTTAGTGCCTTTGCAGCTGTTATTGTATTTGTGATATACTCGTCATAACTCCAAGACAACGAATCATAAGTGGTGATCAGTATTCGACCAAGAAAAAAGATGAGAGTACACCAGTAAGAGGTATAATTTTTGTTGGCCGAATATCGATCACCATATTTGTTACACCAATGCCTCCTGAAACAGAAGATGTCGTTAGTTTAGCAGTTAAAAGAAGCAACAATTGCAATATTTCATTTCAAGAGATAAAGAATCACAAACCTTTTATTAAAGCCTGTGGAGCTGACTTAGGAGACATATTAGGTAATCATGATTGTAGTATTACTTGGCCAGTCTTTAAACCCAAAAAATCACCACATAAAAGAACTGATATGCATGTTGGCAGATTCAGTTCCACATGCATCAAACAGGTTCAATAGTTGGCATAAAACAGTTTGAATGTTGTTGTTGACATCTAAAATGAGGCTCAGATTTCCAATTTCTTGAGGTACTCTACGCGCCCGCCATGGCTGCAACCACATAACAGTTGTGGTTACCCCGCTAAGATACGGGAATGCGCAGGCCAAATTCAAGAAATAGTTTATATAGAGAAAGATCATCATTGCCTCTTGCAACCAGTATTGTATAATAAGTGGGGCTAGTGGCCCAAATGCAACCCGTAACACTTCAGAAGCTTCTCAACCTCTGCTCAACACCCCGTTCTGTTTCAAACTAAATCTGAGTAACTGCAAAAGCGGTATCCAAAACCTGCTATGGCTGCAACCACATGGTTACCATGCCAAGATAGCTTGTTAGGAAAACAACGCTATCGACCCTATCCAAAGTCATCATACCCAACCACTTTACAGTCTATAAGATAGGGGCTTAAACATATCTAGTTTACAACCGAACCAATGGTGAATGAGAAAGAGATGTGAGAGTTGTTTCATGTGCGACATCACTCAAACCAAATTAGGCAACACATTTTTGGCCAACAAAGAACAAATAGCAACCATGGGTTGCAACTACAATCCAGGTTTTGTTGCCTGGCCAAAATAATGCCCTCGATAAGCCTATAAAACAAACACCAAAAAAAGTTAGAAAACACTTATCGACATTCATAATTTCAAGTAAATATAAATGGTACCCTATCAACTTTACATATTGTTTAGTTACCCCCCCCCCAAATTTTTAACATCTATTCAATTAAATATAAACGCCTTTTACACTATATTTAAACATCCAATTGTAGCTGCATTTTACAGTATTTTTAAACATCCACCTTTAAACAACACTGATAATTTCAAGTAAATATAAGGTATGATATTCACATAAAAGTAACATGAAGGCGTAAAGGTTTTTAAAAGGCTAAAGTGATAAATGGTAAACCTGCAAACTCTAAGACTATAAGTAGCAAACATGTAATTAAAACATCAGCAAACCCAATAAAAAAATAAAGGATTCCAGACCTAGCAACATGGATTATCTCATGAAACATAGCAAATCCAGATGATCAAACAAAAATAACATAAGTCAATGATCCAGAAAACATTTTAAACCATAACAAATAACAAACATGTGGCTAAGAAAAAAGGGGGTCTATATGTGATAACAAATGTCTAAAATACAATCACACACCATCTTTCATCTCACAAAGTCATTGCACAATCCCTTACATTTGTGAAAGCACTGTCTGTGTACAACTTTTTGGCCCGTTTGTTGTTGGTAAGCCCATGTCCGAAGAAAATAACAAGGAACGTACCCAGAGCGTCTCTCATTTACTGGCGCTCTGGCAACCAAAAAAACTGAAAGGCGAATCCGGCCCGATCCGATATTTAAAATGAGGCTCACATCTGAAATTCATTGAGTAACCCTACACACTCGCTATGGCTGCAACCATATAAGAGTCCTGGTTACCAAGCCAAGATACGGGGATACATGAGCCACACTCATGAAATAGTTAATAAGCAGAAAGTTCATCATTTCCTTTTGCAATCAACATTGCAATCAGGAGAGTCAATTTGTGAATAGGTTAATTTAGTACCCAAGTAAGACCATTCTTCTCATCTCATATACCCAATATTCAATTGTAAAACTGTCCTAATGGAAACATAACTGGAAGCTCTTACCTCCTTCTTCAGTCCCTTTTACTATTCAATTAGACTTTACACAGTGGCCTGCACCAGACGCATTGCTAGCTCACTGAAGTAACAAAAGAAACTGGAGAAGAAAGATAAGAGCAGGCATCTACATTGAACGCTATTGATATTTAAAAACATGTTCAGATCTGCAATTCATTGAGCCATCCTACGCACCCACCATGGCTGCAACCATATAAGATTTCTGGTTGCCCTGCCAAGATATGGGAATGTGTGAGGTACAGTGATGAAAAGTTAATACGCAGATAATTCATCATTGCCTTTTGCAATAAACATTTCAATTAGCAGTGTTAATGCAACAGGTATAAAGCAACATACTTAACCCTTCTTAGTTCCCTTACAGTTCCTTTTGTCCTTTCAACTCCCTTTGTACAAAGGCCTGCACCAATCGATTTGCTAGATTGTTGAAAAAACAAAAGGAACTATATAGGAACTGAGAATGGGTAACTATGCTAAACATCGTATGTCAATATTTGAAAATAAAGAACATGGCGGACTTTAAAGCAGAAAGAATCTAGCTGACAAACATATCTGTTTCCTTTGAAAATTAAAATTTAAGGAAAAAAAAGCTTGTTTGCTTGAAACTTTACACTTTAAAGTGCACCACGTTCTTTATTTGCCAATATTTCCAAACGATGTTAGATGCTACATTTAATTACAAATACACAGTTTCTAGCCAAACACCAAAAGTGGTATAAAAATTCAGCCATACGTATGCCTTATGTGTAAGGAATCCGTTGCAAACAGCAGGGTTTTTTTTTTTTTGCTTAGTGCCTTTGCAGCTGGCATTGTATTTGTGATGTACTCGTCATAACTACAAAACAATGAATCATAAGTGGTGATAAGTACTCGACCAAGAAAAAAGATGAGAGCACACCAGTAAGAGGTGTTATTTTTGTTGGCCGAATACCAATCAACATATTTGTTTACCCCAATGCCTCCTGAAACAGAAGCTGTCGTTAGTTTAGCAGTAAAAAGAAGCAAAAATTGGAGTATTTCATTTAAAGAGATAAAGAATTACAAACCTTTTATTAAAGCATATGGAGCTGACTTCGGAGAGATATCAGGTAATGGTGTATCAGTTGGCCAGTCTTTAACCCTAAAAATTCACCGTACCTGCGCATGAGAGACAGAAGTGAGAGACGCTTCGGGTCCGGTCCATGTTATTTTCTCCGTACCTTGGCTTACCAACAACAAACGAGCCAAAAAGTTTAACATGAATAGTGCTATGGCAAATGTTGGCAGATTCAGTTCCACATAAAAGAACTGATATGCATGTTGGCAGATTCAGTTCCACATGCATCAAACAATTTCAATAGCTGGCATAAAACAGTTTCAACGGTGTTGTTGACATCTAAAATGAGGCTCAGATTTCCAATTTCTTGAGGCACTCTACGTGCTCGCCATGGCTGCAACCACATAATAGCCGTGGTTACGCCGCCAAGATACGAGAACACGCATGCCAAATTCAAGAAACAGTTAATATAGAGAAAGCTCATTGTTGCCTTTTGCAGTCAATATTGTATAGTAAATGGGGCAAGTGGCCCAAATACAACCCACGACACTTGAGCCGCTTCTCAACCTCTGATCAACACCCTGTTATGTTTCTATGTACATGAATTTCATTACCAATACAGGGTAATACATGTAAACCAAACAATTAGCATTACGAAGATCTTAGGAAAAAATATTACCGTCTCCTTTTGCACTGTTGTGTAATGCTTGTGTTCTGCTGTTGCAGTCACATGGACTTTTATAGTCCAACGGACTCAATATTGCTTTAAAACATCATAATTTCAATTGGAACCACAACTATGGTTGATGGACTATTAAAGCCCTTGTAACTGATATTGCATCCAACGTTATGTCATATGTCAACCTTTTGTTATACCAATTTTGTTTCGAAAAAATAAACAAAAATTTGAGACACGATACAAATGCTTTTTTAATGAGGCTCAGATCTGCAATTCCTTGAGCCATTCTATGCACCCGCCATGGCTACAACTATATAACAATCCTGGTTACCCCGCCAAGATACGAGATAGCGTGAGGCACACTCATGAAATAGTTAATACGAGGACAAATCATCATTGCCTACACATTCATGATCTCAGGATTTCAAATATAGACTCATATAGGGCAACAATTAGGAAAGAATGGATGCATCTATATCGGCATGGCGCTTAACTAAAGATATAATGATGCTTATCCCAAAATACTTATTTCGTGTGCGGCATCACTCAAACCAAATCAGGCCACAAATATTTGGCCAACACAGAACAAATAGCAGCCATGGGCTGCAACAACAATTCATGTTTTGTTGCCTGGCCAAAATAATGCCCTTGATAAGCCTATAAAACAAACAACAAAAAGTTAGAAACCACTTATCGACATTCATAATTTCAAGTAAATATAAATGGATAACCTGCCAACTTTATATATTGTTTAGTCACCATCCCAACTTTTAAACATCCACTCAACTAAATATAAACGCCTTTTAAACTATATTTAAACATCCAACTGCAGTTGCATTCAACAGTATTTTTAAACATCCACCTTTAAACAACACTGATAATCTCAAGTAAATCTAAGGTATGATATTCACATAAAAGTAACAGGAATGCATAAAGGTATTTAAAACCCTAAAGTGACAAATCGCAAACCTGCTAACTCTAAGACTATAAGTAGCAAACATGTAACTGAAAGATCAGCAAACCTAATAAAAAATGAAGGATTACAGACCTAACAGCATTGATTATCTCATGAAACACAACAAATCTAGAAGATCAAAAAAACTAACCTAACTCAATGATGAAGAAAACACTTTAAACCATAACAAATAACCACTCCCAGACCTAGCAACATCGATTATCTCACGAAACATAGTAAATCCAGAAGATCAAAAAACTTACCTATCTCAATGATGAAGAAAACACTTTAAACCATAACAAATAACCACTTCCAGACCTAGCAACATCGATTATCTCATGAAACAAAGCAAATCCAGAAGATCAAAAAAACTAACCTAACTCAATGATGAAGGAAACACTTTAAACTATGACAAATAACCAACATGTGGTTGAGAAAAAAAGGAATTCGTATCGGGTAACAAATGGCGAGAATACAACCACACACCACAATAAAAAATTTATCCCTCTCACAAAGATATTGTACTCCCATTTAAATAATCTATTCATGTAGATGGTACTGTGCTTTCACTCACAAAAATCACTATAGATCTTTTGGTGTCGGATAAGGCTGGGTTCGCAGATCGGTTTTTGTTTTTGACGGAGCGCTGGTGAATGAGAGAGGTAGTGAGAGAGATAAGTGAGAGATGCTCCAGGTCCGGTCTATGTTATTTTCTCCGGACCTGGACTTACCAACAACAAACGGGCCAAAAAGTTGTACACAAATAGTGCTTTCACAAATGTAATATTTTATAATAGGTTTAAGAGCCAGTTTTATGTTACTCTACTTAAACCGATGTTAATAATGAGTGAAATATATAGTTTAATGTATTTAACTGATAAAGGTTTATTGACGACTCATAGCAGTAGCAATAAGCAGTAAGTAATAGTAGTAAGCAGTAGCTGTTTGTTTAAAAAACGTGTTTGGTAACGTAGTTGTAACTGTAATTATAAAGTGTAAAACAAGCAAATGCTTACCGCTTGTCGCTTCTTCATGAAGCATTTAAAATTAGAGCAGTTGGTCATGTTTCAAGCGCTTATTGAGGTGTTGCCAAACAAGCAATTTTTACCGCTTGTCGCTCCTAAATGCTTCCAAGAGCTTGTTGCCAAACATGACCAATTATTAAAGTCAAAGAGATAGATATGTTAATGACGTAGAATGCATAAGCGAATTTTGATAAACCCTAATCCAATGGTTGATAAATGAGGCGCACCTCAAGGGAATAGAACCCAAAAAAGACATAAGACACTAAAACACAAGTTTATTAATAATCAAAAGCTTAACTACAATGATAATGAGCCCTATATTTATTAGTATAGAGGCTTGGAGGAAAAGAAACCTGATAAAATTTTAAGTACATCTTAAACACACACTTGTACTTTCCTAAATAATGAAAAACACAAAAAATAATAAAAATCCATATTTCTACGAAACAACCCAAATCTTGTCCTCATCGTCCCCCGTCGCTTGAAAGAACTCGACTCCGAGTTCACATGTGTAATTTTTCTCATGGGGTAGACGTTTGATTCTTGATTAACACCTTTGACCTTGACTCGTTTACCATACTCCCACAGGTCTACACTTGAACCGAACCTTTGAGTTTTCAATCACATATCATCTTCTTCCTTCAAAACGCATTTCCTCTTCGATATCTTGGGATAGACAGTCTTGTTTGATGAATAATTTAAAGCTATAATTTTCTTCAAATCTCTAACCATATACATCTTCTTCCCATTAATATTCATATTTAACTCTTGATTGATTTCACCATTCTTCAAACCTCAATCACGTTCATCTTCAAAACCCAAAACTTTGTTTTTGTAATTCTTCAATACTATAGCTTCTTTTGTTGTTGCGCACAAACTTGAAGTTCATGGATTTTCTCAAGGTGTTCTTCAACAAATCGGTCTTTAATAGCTTTACTTCAATATTAACCTCGACCAGTGGTACATGTACTTGCTCTTCAAATGAAATCATCACAATTTTCTTTCCTTCTTATAAGAAAAGGTAAAGATTATACTTTGAATCATAAAACCTTGAACTTTGCAATGCCATGAATTTCCCAACCGAATACGACAATCCTTCATGTCATCCAAATCACAAATTACCTCCTCCTTGTAGAATTTACCAATAGATACCGGGATCTCACAAACCTTATGACCTCCAACCAAACAAGTTTCTATAGAAAACTTAAAGTAATTGACCAATTTTCTTGACACAAAGTTCCTAACCCCATATTTATCAATATAAAGAAAATACCTTATTATTGATCAAAACTTTTGAATGAAACCACTTGATTTTTGGTAGTCGAATCTCCATCTTCATTCTTGTTACACCCTAAAACCAGGTTATAAGTGTTTATTTACAAGAACGCTATTAAAATAGGCTGACCAAGACTTTTATAGGTCTAAAGACTTAATGCGATTGGTTAGTTAAACCCGGTAGTCAAACTATAAGTATTAATATTGTGTATTGTGGTTATATAAAATATGATGTGTCATAAATAAGAGAAATAGACTTAAGGACTAAAGTTGTAAAGTGTTAAACGAGTTATAAAGTTTGTTGTGTCTGAATTAAAAAAGGAAGGACTTGAGGACCAATTGTGTCAAGTAGCAAACTTATATCAAACTACTATCTAGAAGTTCCAGGTTTATTCCCATTTGGTCTAGTGTGTTGTGGAAATGACGAGATAAGCAAGAAAAGGAGGGGAAAATATAGAGATTGTTAAGCAAATTGAAGGTAGATTAGGGCTCTAATTCAAGTATTGTGACCCTAGTGATGATCCTTATGCAAGTAAGTAACTTTATTCACCTTGAATTGATAATTATAATTTAGTGTTTATGTAGTGTAATTGGAGAATTTATCATATGATCAAGATATGATCATATGTATGTTAAAAGTGATTTGGGTATCATTAGAAACCCTTTATTGCTATCGAATTAATAAGTATGGTGTTGTGATGATTTTTGATTAGGAACCAAGGATTGATGGTGATGGTGCTTTGATTAAATTAGCTTTGGATTGAGGTAAGTAATTTTAGTTATAACATGTGTAATATTGAAGCTATCATATTATGTGTTTTGTGATTGAAGATGTAAAAGGCATAAGAACCTTGGTTTAGAAGGTATGGAAGTATTAGAGGCTTGACTAGTTTAGATATGTGTAGTTATAGTGAAGGTTAGTCTATGGTTATGGAATAATAAGGTATGTTTTGGAATTGTTATATGTTTGTGTTTAGTTATAGCATTATGGTTTATGTGGTTATAGCATTTTGGTTATAGTTAAAGTGTTAAATGGTTTTCGTCCTTGAGCCAATTGTAGATGTTTTCACCATGCAAGTGCGATTGGTTAATGTATTATATGTGTTTTAACTTGGTTACTTACTAAGCTTTATGCTTACAATTTAGTTGTCTAACCGTTTTCTAGGTGTTTATGCGAAGGAGGTAAAGGCTTAGGATTGGGCACGGGTTGGATTGTGTACATTACTTATGTATATAAGCATAACATAGAATATCGAGCTTAATCATGGTTGAATCCCCGAGTTGAGTTAAATGTGTTTAGATGTTATTTTGAGGTGTTGAGTCTAATTCTTGTACTTAAATGAATGGTTATGTAAGTTGTCTAAGAGTTTTGAGTTAAAGTATATTTGAAAACGGGTCAAGATGGGTATTTGGCAAACCCCGTGAAATAGGTGTCCATGGGTCATTTAGATCGTGAATACATATGAAACAATGTATCATGTTATGTTAATGATATCTAGAATGTTTTGTTAAATTTCAAGTTTTGGAAGTCGATTTTCTGGAATTAGTTTATAATATAACTTAGTGCAAAGTTTTTGCAGAAACCATATGACCATATGAGATATTTTATATGGATGTATGCTTCAGTCAGTGGTTTGACAAGTTGCTGAGATAACCATACGGCCATATGAGATATTTCATACGCCCGTATGCTTGGTTTTCAGATTTTTTAAATGTTCGAAAAATCATATCTTTTAAACCGTAGGACATTACAAGTCGTGCTACCCGTCGTTTTAAAGGTATTTGAGTCTAATTTTATTTAGAAATACTTAAAAGGGCTGGTTTTACATATTTCTATCAGTTTGTTTAAGAGTAACAGAAGGTCCGTTATAGTTAAGTCGTTTCCGCGAAAAGTTTTTATTTTTAATCAAATCTAGAAAGGGGTGTTTCAATTATTTCTTCCTATTCATCAATCCTCTTATTGTTGAACAATGATTGGTTTTACCTATGGTTGTGAATATATCCATCTATGTTCGGATGAATTCTTGAAATGCCTTAATTGCTAACCTCCTGGTTTTCGTGGTTGTTACCTCCACCTACGAACACGGAACATAGTTTTTTTTTATATATAGTAGATTTCCTGTTGAGTTTGGATACGATTGTGATAAAATTATAATCCATGTGCTCTTAATACCATACCCCACCGACAATATGGGTGTGACAACTAGCATTTTCGGGTTAACACTTAACCATAAACTTGAACGTTTTATTCTGAACACGTGATTTCTTGATTTAACGTATAATAGTGAGGTTAACCAGTGTATAACAAAAAATGAATCTGAATGTATATCGGCACTAGACTAAGTTTATTCTACATTAAATAAGTACCTTATCACTCTAATAAGCATGTTTTATAAGTCACTTGCATGTGGTTTTATAAGCTTTGCGCAAATCACCTAAGACTTGCATTAAGTCTCATGCATGCATGCAATACCTAACCAAATCACCACCTTTGCATTATATACATATAGATACATTATATACTTCAAAATTTGAATATTTCCCTCCTATTTCCCCTTGAAAACCAGCCTCCCTTAAGTGTATATACAAACATTTGCTTTTTCACCATAAAAATTCAACCATACCATCAGACTACTAGCCTAAAAGTTAGAAAACATTGGAACCAACCCCCTTCCCCTTCCCCATCAAAACCCACGACCCTAGACACACTTGTGACACTCTCTCCTCATTTGATCTAGCATTTTCTTGTGACTCCAAAGTCTTCCTTTGACTCTTTCAAGAGTTTACTTATATAAAAACCCCTTTGGTAGCCATTTCTCACACACATTCAAACACTTATCACACTCACTCTCCTTTATATTTTAGTAGAAATAAGGGTAAAACACATCATTCAATTGTTGGCAAAATTTGGTTTAAGGGTTTACACACAAGGATTACAAGAGCTATAGTTTTGGAGGTTTAAAGTTAGGGTTTTAGTGTGTTTTTGTGCACCTTCTTGACACCAATCACCACCAATACTTGTAAGCATCTCATTTAACTCTTTTTCATTCATATTTAACTTATTAAGCATCATTTTATATCACCTTGTTAGATTTATAGTGTTAAAAGTTGTTTTAAACATATATATACAAAATCCTAAATCTGCCAGAAAAATAGGTTGACTTGTGTGCTTGTTTTCACCACTTTTGAAAACATTTAGGGCAAACTCTTTGCATCTCTATGTTCTACTATGGATTAGGCAGGTTCTAGCCAAAATTTATAATTTTTGTAATTCTTTTTTAGTATTTTTAACATTTTACGCCAAACTGGCTGTCAAACAAATCCCGTTTCTAAGTACCCGACATAATACCTTAAATGGAGGACATAAAATCCAAACTAGATGCTCTAATTAGACTTTTTTGAAAGCTAAAACATGTAACTAACTATAGGAGCTTGAATTTTGAAAAATTAATTAAAAACGAGTGAGTTATAGCCACGCGAAGTCGGGAAAATTTTATGAATAAGATTGTTGGTACAGAACAAAGCTATTTGAGTATGTTTAGACATTTAATACCTAATTTCACAAACCGAGGCTATGATTTATTGAAAGTAGATATTTTTACCTACGTTTAGGGCTTTGAATGACAAAAATTGGACAAGAAACGAAGAAGTTACGCCCATTTAAAGTAGTATTTAAATTCCAAACAACAACATATTTAAGGATTTTGGGGATCGATAAATGCGTTTTACTTGTTTTTCTTAAACGACTTGAATTTCGAATCGTTATAAACTTCACTACAAGTCTATAAGAGTGATAAAACTTTATAAAAATAATATTCATATAGTATATGCCGCATCATTTCTAAGACGACTTATTTAATTAGGTCGTGGTTAGGATTTATTGCTCATTGAAATTACGCTATATTTCTCGTATTCACTACTTTTTTAGGTGAGTTTCGTAGCTCCTTTTTACTCATGTTTTTTCTTGGAGGAAATGATATTCAAATGATATTTTGAATGATTTTATGTTGTGTTATGTTTGTTGTATTTTTTTTACAAGATGTGCGATTAAATTGCTATATGTGCCTTATTGTGTGGATTCAATTTGTGTGATAGCAGTTAAGCACAATTGTTTAAATCCATGTTGGCGCCGAAGGATTTATTGATAGTACTATTTGGGTTGAACACCCCACCCTTGCATTTATGTGTAATTATAAACTAAGGGTAAATATAATACAATCAAGTTATATGTGTTTGTTGTCATGAGGTTCAGTTGTTGCGCATCGTGCGATTTCATTAGGTGCTTGTATATGCATATCTTACTCGTTGTTGACATGCTAAACCTGCGAGCTCACCAATTTTATGTTGACGTTTTCAAGTATTCATTTTTAGGTGGTAACATTAATAATGCTTAAGGAGGATAGAGCTTCCTACTTAGCCATAACAAGACCTAAGATTAACCATCGCTAGTCATTTTCATTGGTTGATTTGCATTAGAACACTCCTTTTGACTTCGGGTGTTTAACTAGTTTTATTTGAGAACATATTGACTTGTACTGGTCCCGAGTTGTGTGAACTTCTGTATTTGACTTTATGTCTATGATGTCGTGGTAGCGACTTGCCATGACACAAGTCTTCACTTGTGTTGGAGTCGTCATGACATTTTTGTTAGTTTTTCAAGTAGTGAATTCTCTACTTTCTTATATCAATATGTTATGACGAACCTCTCTGTCGCGCCCTACGTTTCTACCTCAGGTGGGGTGTGACAGATTGGTATCAGAGCTATTGGTTATAGAGTATTAAGTGGTTTGACATAGACTATAACCTAAGTACCCTCATATAGCATGCCTAATTGGGACTACGTGTGCATTTATGTGTATGCATATACTTACGTGAATTATTTGTACCTACGTAAACATAATACTAGTTGACTAGGCCGAGCATTGCATTCTTAATCCCTAATTATACATAGCCAGATCACCTACATCTAATTCGGGAAGGATCATGCGATGCTGGGAGTAGTTACATTCGGATTATGTTTAAACAAGACTTTGTGTGTGTGCATTGCATCTTGTGGACATTCATATTCCCACTATTAGTAACTAAGTACGCCTTTACTCGAGTCATGTTAGGAAGACTATCTGAATACTACTTTGGATGCATCCCAACAATGCCTTGTTGGAAGGACAATATTGGATACGTTATTTTTAGTTCATCCTAAATGTCTTAGCTCTAATTTGAGTTGAGCTCGAGTTGGTAGTCGACTTTTTAGAAGGCCAATATTGGGTACACTATTTTGGATATGCTATTTGCACCCTATTTTGGATACATAACTTTACAATTATGGCCCATGCTATTATGTCACAGTATGTCACATACCTCGTCTCCCCACACCACTTAATCCGTTAGCAAGTCTAGATACACCGCATTCTAAGTCGATGAGTCGAGTTACTTCATTAGTCGTCCTAGGAACAACTAATCGACAAATGTGGTCATGATTAGTGGCATTGTCATACGATTAGGACCTTGGAGACTACAAGTGGGAAAATAGTACTCTGTTGGGTCTCAAATCAACCTAAATTATCTTTGACAAATATTTAAACATAAAATAGCCTAATACACTCTCTGAAGGTCAGTGAACATAAGTCTCTGGTAAAGATCAGAGAGAGTGTCACTTCATAACTATCAATATGAACCTGATAGTCATCAGAAGTGAGATGCTCCCTGATAGTTATTAGAAAACATGTCTCCTTGATTATTATTTAGAATGTGCTACTCACTGATAAAGGGAAACATGTCTAGCTTCAGGGACGTCAAAGACCAGTTGAAGAAAACACTTCACAAACTGATGTGGTGTTAGGGAGTAATTTACAAGGAGCTACAAACAACATCAGGGTCACTAAGATCTGACAAATGTTTCTCTGACTCCAAATACTTAATTCAATTTTAACAACCTCATCCTATTAATGCATGGGCGGGAAACTTCTTGAAGAAGATAAGTTCAAGTACTTATCGATATACGATAAAAAGGCATTGGGACAATAAGTTTTCAAATCGCGTAAGCCAAAAGTACGCTCGAGACTAGCTTACTAGGCACGTGCCTATATATTGCAAGTTGGCAAGTTACTATATAGACCAAAGGTTGTAACCGAGTTAAGTAGAGATTCAAACTTAGAAAATAATACAAAGTATTATAGTTAGTATCCTCCTCTCCTAGGAACAAAAAAGAAAATCTAGTTGCCTCTTGTTGTTTGATTTTAGAGAGTTAATCTGTCATCAACCGGGATAGTTTTTCGTAGGCTATCCCTTGTAAATCTTTGATTTATTTCTAATAAGATTTATAACGTTGAAAAGTACAAATGGTGTTATTAGCGTGTGAGAGTCATTCTCATGCAAAAACCTCAATGTTGATGTTCATCAGTTTTCGTCACTTGCTTAAATTGTTTTTCATCTCTTTCATGGTTTG
Organism: Chrysanthemum makinoi; assembly: GCA_910596185.1. Classification (NCBI taxonomy): domain Eukaryota; kingdom Viridiplantae; phylum Streptophyta; class Magnoliopsida; order Asterales; family Asteraceae; genus Chrysanthemum; species Chrysanthemum makinoi. The sequence continues at coordinate 197,585,240 of OU343218.1, read as the reverse complement.
CGTGAAAGAGCATCCAGGACCCAGCAAGTGATATCAAAGCGGGTGGGTTTTTTTAATCCAGATTCGTTCTTGATTTACCACTAATAATATATAGCCGTTCTTGAATGATGGCTAATAACACAAAATCAAAACCATCCTCTTCAAACCTCACCCTATATATCCTTCTAAACAACACTCCTGTTTCAATTCTATAAGATTTGGTAATATCACAATGTTCTTATGTATAATGAATCTTCATTTGCCTAGTCTCCAACTCTTTTTACAACCCTCTTCTCAGTACTACATTCTTGCAAGTCCCTTCATTCAAGAACAAAGGTTCGCTAGGACATATCGTCATTTTCATCCTAAACCTCCCGGTCAGAGGTACTTAGGAAAATTTGGGTGTGTTTGTCTCACAATCTGAGAAGAGTGGTCATGATAGATGAAGAATGGTTACTCTCCGTAGTAACCAAGATAGGGTTACAGGAACATCAGGGGCTATTGATTAGTCATCTGAGGTCGTTGTTAAGGGGCAACATCAGGGGATGGATGGTATGTCTTTAGCCCACGCTGAAAGGTTGAATCAGGGAATGGTCAATGAGTCGTGCAGTTCCCCGTTCCTCAAGAAACTTGGATGAAGACAATTGCAACAAAGGAACAATCTTCAAAGATTTTTCCCTTTCTTCTTATTTGTTGTAAAACTCAGTTGTAAGAAGAAGCCTTTATGCTCACTTACAACTGACTTAATTCTGGCTATCCTTATATTTAAATAGGAGACTGTGAGGTGGAATAGCTGACCCATCATTCTTTTACTAGTTTTAGATAGCCAGTTACAATACTAAAGCGTTGACCCTATGGTGATTCATAGCCGTAGAATTTGAAAGGTTTTAATCCTTAAAGTTCAAGGACTACGAGTCTAATCCCCGTTCAACAGAAATTAGAGATGAACAAATAGTGACTCGGACCACTGACTTTGATAGTGCAGGGTCTATGTCATGTTCAACAACAATAAGGAATTAGACTGTGCCTGTTATTTTTTCCTTATTGTAACTCAGTATATAAGAAGAAGCCTTTATGCTCACTTACTACTGACAATTAGTCTATTTGTATAGTTAAATAAGGGGAGATTGTTGGGTCTAAAATCAACCCAAATTGTCTCTGACAAATATTTAAGCATAAATAGCCTAATACACCATCTGAAGGTCAATGAGCATAAGTCTCTGATAAAGATCATAGAGAGTGTCAGTTCATAACTATCAATATGAACCTAATAGTTATCAGAAGTGAGATACTTCCTAATAGTTATCAGAAAACATGTCTCCCTGATTATTATTTAAATGGTGTTACTCACTGATAAAGGAAATCAATGAGTGTTGTACAAAGCTCAACCAACTATCTAGCTTCAGAGACGTCAAAGACCAGTTGAAGAAAACACTTCACAAACTGTTGCGGTGTCACGGAGTAATTTACAAAGAGCTACATACAACATCAGGGTCACTAAGATTTGACAAATATTTCTCTAACTCTGAAGAATTAATTCAATTTTAACAACCTCATCCTCTTAATGCATGAGCGGGAAACTTTTTGAAGAAGTTAAGTTCAAGTACTTATCTGGCCGCATATGCTTTAGCCGCAACTCTGGATTCCTAGTTCGATATCTTGCTCTTACACTATGACTTTGAATTTCATTACACACACACACACATATATATATATATATATATATATATATATATATATATATATATATATATATATATATATATATATATATATATATATATATATATATATATATATATATAGGGAAGGGATCGGGTGCGGATTGGATTTTAAGTAGGGATGGTGCAGATAACATCACAGTAGCTTTTTTTTAAATCTAGAAAATCTGAAAAAATTAAAAAAATAAAGATGATGATAAATTATTAAGAATCGCTGAAAAAAATTTCAAAAAAAAAATCGTTTTCATGATTAAAGTTATTGTGATATTAAGGTTGATTTTGACTTTATTACAAAAGTCAAGATCTGATCTTAATATTACATAAACTTTTATTTTTAATACAAATTGTTAATGTCACACTAACTTTTTTTTTATATCACACTACTTTTTTGTTTTTTTACTAATATTATTAATATCACCGTTCCTTTTTTAATAAAAAAATGTTAATATCACGATTCCTTTTACTATCACAGGAACATTTTTTCTTTTTTTAATATAATTGTTAATATCACCGTAACTATCATATGCTTTTTTAATAAAATTGTTGATATCATAGTAACTATCATATGTTTCTTAATTTCATGGTTCATTTTTATATGTAAAAAAGCTTAATATCACAGTTGGTTTTGTAATATCACCATTTTATAATATCATAGTTTCATAATATCACAATATAACTCATAAAATCGTTAATATCACGGTAGGACTTATAATCAAAAAAACAAAAAGTGCTCAGAAAAATCTGAAAAAATAAAAAAATGAAAGAAGATAACAATAGTAAGAATCCCTCAAAAGGAAAAAAATTAAAAAAAAAATTGTTTACATGGTCAATTGGTACAGTGAAGTTAGCGCAGATCTTGACTTTTTTACAAAAAGTCAAAATCATATCTAGTATGGGCGGTCCAGATCTATCCGCACATGATCCTCACTATATATATATATATATATATATATATATATATATATATATATATATATATATATATATATATATATATATATATATATATATATATATATATATATATATATATATATATACACACATACATACATATTATATACTTCAAAATTTAAATATATCCCTCCCATGTTTCCCTTGAAAACCAGCCTCCCTTAGGTGTATATACAAACATATGCTTTTTCACTTCAAAACTTCAACCATACCATAAGATTACTAGCCTAAAGTTACCAAACCTTGAAACCAACCCCTTCCCCCTCCCCATCAAAACCCACGAACCAAAACACACTTGTGACACCCTTTCCTAATTTGATCTAGCATTTTCTTGTGACTCCAAAGTCTTCCTTTGACCCTTCCAAGAGCTTACCTATATAAAGACCCCTTTAGTAGCATTTCTCACAAACATTCAAACACTTATCATAATCACTCACTCTCCTATCTATTTCAGCAGAAACAAGGGTAAAGCAAGAGCATTCAATTTTTGGGAAAATTTGGTTAAGGGTTTACACACAAAGAATTACAAAAGCTAGGGTTTTGGAGGTTTAAAGTTAGGTTTTTCTAGGGTTTTACTGTGTTCTTGTGCACTTTCTTAACACCAATCACCACAAATACTTTTAAGCATCTCATTTAAGTCTTTTTCATTAATATTTAACTTATTAAGCATCATTTTATATCACATTGTTAGATTTATAGTGTTGAAAGTTGTTTTAAACATAGATATAGAAAATCCTAAATCTGTTAGAAAAATAGGTCGACTTGTGTGCTTGTTTTCACCACTTTAGATAACACTTATAGCCAATCTCTTTGCATCTCAGAAATATATTATGTCTTAGGTAGGTTCTAGCCAAAATTTATAATTTTTGGATTTATTTCTTTAGTATTTTTAACATTTTACGCCAAACCGGTTGTCAAACAAGTCCCGTTTCTGAGTACCCGACACAAATCGCTTAAATAGAGCACCTAAACTCTAAACTAGAAGCTCTAATTGGACTTTTTAGAAAGCTAAGAGATAGAAATAATTCTAGGAACTGGTATTTTGAAAAGTAGATGAAAAACGAGTGAGTTACAGCCCCACAAAGTCAAGTAAATTTTCTAAATAAAACTGTTGGTACAGAATAACAGCTATTTGGGTGTGTTTAGGAATCTAAAACCTAATTTCACAAACCTAGGCCATGATTTCTTGAAAGTAGATATTTTTACCTATGTTTAGGACTTTGAATGACAAAAATTGGGCAATAAACGAAGAAGTTACGCCCATTTAAATTCCAAACAACGACATATTTAAGGGTTTTTGGGATCGAAAAACACATATTGCTTGTTTTTTATAAATGAATTGACTTGCGAATCTTTATAAACTTCACTACAAGCCTATAGGGGTGATAAGACTTTATAAAACTCATATGCATATAGTACATGCCGCATCATTCCTAAGACGACTTATTTATTTATGTCGCGGTTAGAATTCATTGCTCGTTGACTTACTTTATATTTCTTATATTCACTATTTGTTGAGGTGAGTTTCGTAACCCCTTTTTACTCATGTTTTCCTTGGGGTAAAATGATACTCAAATGATATTTTGAATGCTTTTATGTTGTGTTACGCTTTAGGTATTTTTGGACAAGATGTGCGTTTATATTGCTATATGTGCCTTATTTTGTGGATTCAATTTGTGTGATAACAATTATGCACAGCTGTTTAACTCTGGGCTGGAGCCGTAGGATGTATTGATAGTACTATTTGGGTTAACCACCCCACCCTTTCATTTCTGTGTTGTTATAAACTAATGGTGAATATTCATTTTTAGGTGATAACATAATAATGCTTAATATAATCCGGTCAAGTTATATGTGTTTGCTGTCATGAGGTTCAGTTGTTGCACATCGTGTGATTTTATTAAGTGCTTCCATATACATATCTTACTCATTACTTTCCTACAAGCTTTATATGCACAACAAACTGGTATGTGTGAAAACACATACTTTTTCGTTATCAAAACCGGACCAAATAGACCATAAACTAACCTCTAAAGCCATATATGTTTGTGTTTTTGTGTTTATGAATGTGCAGGCACGGATATCAACAAAATGGGCAAGAAAAGACAAAACGACATAAAAACGAGCACGAGATATGGAAAAGTGCAAAAAGCCGAGGTCAGGGAAGAATTTATCAAGCTTGGATCATAACTATGCAAAAGCATCATAATTAGCCCTTGGATTACACAACTTGTCAAGATTCACCCTTGGAAATATTTCTCCAAAATTACATCATTGGTCCCTACACTTTACAACTTCTACAATATTTACCATAAAACTAAAACTATCCTAAATCCTTAAACCCTATTATCACAATATCCCAAATAAACCAACCGGATCCAACCCTTTTATATTAAACCCACAAGCCCAACCACCCAAAGCCCAATTTTCACCAGATACCCGTTTAATAAAAACCAACCCAAGTCAAACCTATTAAAACCTTCGGTCAAACATATGTTACGCGCCAAGTAAAAAAACATATTATTGTTCATCTTCTCAATTGGGAAAATTACCCTGCTCCATTTTACCCACTAAAGCAACCTCGTACTAGGATCTTTTGAGCCTTCTAGAAGCCCTCTAACATGGCAGTGTTATGCCAACATAAGGAATGACAAGTGGCAGCTTCAAACTTTGTGATTGGTCGTAGTGATGTGGAAGCTTAATCCAAAGGCTGCCAATGATTGGGATGATGATCAAGGGCTGATAATAGAAGGCCTAGAGGGTTCCCAAACCCTAGGTTCCCCTCTCTAAGCTCAACTATAAAAGGACCATTCATCATGCACAAGACTCCGCTAGTAGTTCATAGTTTTTTACCCTTTTTTATATTTTTATGCTTTTAAGTTTTATTGTATTTTTAAATTTCTTGTTTTTAAAGCTTTGTCTTGTACCCTCTTTAAGAATTTAATAAAAGTTAAGTTTTATTTAATATTGTTCTCATTTCATTAAAGCATTAAATATGTATGCTTTTGGTTGAAATAAGCTTGAATAAGCTCTAATCAAGCTCATATAAGCTTTCTAGCTTATTTGTGAGTTTTTGATCTCATTTATTTAGCTTAAACAGTTTTTAAATACAAAAATCCAAAAAAAGTCAAATAAAGTCAAAATAAGCTATTGGGGAAATAAGCCAGAAATGGAAGGGCTTATTGTTGTCACTAGCTTGTCTTTGACAAGCTAGAGCTTGTTGAGTAGCTCCTCGAGCATAATTTGCCTTGTTTGTGCAAGGGCTTTTGTAAGTTTCAATTTAAATTCAAGTTTAATGCTTTTCTTTGCTTATTGCTTTATTATAGTTCTTATCTGCTTATTTACTGTTTTTATAGCTTATATTTGTCATTTAGTTGCATTTTGATAGCTTGTTTGAAATTTGGTAATCATTTACATAGTTTTGCATAAAGTCATCTCAAAAAAATAAAAATAAATAGAATTCACTCATAGCTTATTGTTAAGCACTTTTTATTTATCAAAATCTACTTTTTGTCAATTAATATAAGTGGTAGTTTATCTGTTTTCACAAAACAAAGCTTAAAAAGGTCCTATCAAGTTTAAAATCCAAACATTCCCTTGTAAAGGAGTGTTTGGCACAGTGTGTTTTCCACCATTTTGGTCATTTAGCAAAGTTCAAAAAGCTTTAATTAAGTTTTAATATCAGTTTATAAGTTGTTCTCATCTTTTTTATTAAGTTTTTAAGTGTCTTAGTCTATTTTCTAAGTTTTTTGTTTTAAAAGTCCTTGTAGCAGCTTATATGGAAGAAACAAGTTTGAGTCCTTTTTAATGTGTGATTTTGAGTCCCAATAGGTCTGTTTTTAAGTTGTAGTTTAGTGTCTAAAGTCTCTATGTCCAAATTTAAGTTTTGAGTCTTTGTTAAGAAAATAACAAAAACAGTCCTAGGAGTCAAGTTTTTAGGTAAGATTTAAGGGTCAAGTTAAGGTAAAATCTCAAGTAAATTGCTTTTTCTAGTTTTTAATAGGTTAAATTTCATCTGTTTTCAACTTTCATAAGTTTCCAAAAGCTTTGGCTAACTTAAATTTGCTTTTGAAAACTGTCCCACAGAGTATCTAAACTCAGAAAACAAGAAAAAGTCCTAAACCACCACCTTATCAGATCTATCATAAGCTCATAAAAGTCTAAATCCTTGGAATTTTGGTTTTATTTACTTTTTGGTCAACGATCTTCATCTGTTTTAAATATTCATGCTATAGCTTATAGTTTTTCTAGCTTAAATAGGCCCACTACTCTGTTGTGACCATATCAGACTTTTTAGTGCTTATTTGTTGTTTTTAGCTTATTTTTGCTAATTAAGTTGTACTTTTAGGATAATTCGGCCTTTTTAGGTTTCCTTAAATAGTCCTTTAGCTTATTGTAGATTTAGGGTTAGCTTGTTTAAGCTTGTGTGAAATTTAGGTAAAGGTGTGTTTGGTTTAGTAGCAAAAAAATCTATCTGTGACAAATTGTGCTTATAGCCTGCTTATTTCCCAAAGTTTCAAAGGTTTTTGTGGAAAAATAGAAGGGGGGTTGAATAGTTTTGCCGATTTTAAGTTAGTTTCAAAAAATTTAGATTCGATTTTATGTGAATTCGTATGAATGGATAGAAAGTGTAAAGCAATAAGTAATGTAAGCAATGAAAGCAAGTAAAGTAAATGATAGAAATGACATAACCGATTTATAGTGGTTCGGCTACAAGGACACCTTCCTTGCTCTACTCCACTCCCCGAGTCACCTACTCGAGAGTTCAAGCACTATGTCAACAAACTCCTTCAACTCGACGAAGAAGCCTTCACAACGTGGCTTACACTTTTTCCAGTACAAAGCTAAATACCGAGTCCTTAACACGGAGGACCAAATCAACACAACTATAACACAACAACTATGTGAAATATGAAATACAAGATCTTGCTACAAAAATCTTGTGGAGGAACAAATCAATCAAGGACCCCTTTCTTGGATGACTTGTAGTATCTCGTGATCTCGCCTTTGAGAAGGACATATATGAGAATCACAACAAAAGAAAGAAGAACTACTATATAGATCAAGAGATCTGAGATTAAAAGAGAGAAATAGTATACGAGAGAGTTTGTAAAAAGAGGGGTAAGTAACAATGAAGAAATGGCTCACTATTTATAGGCAAAAAACACCACTGTTCCCCGAATCCCATGGATCCCTTACATGAGGGATCCGTCCAGTGTAATCTCGGGGATTCCTAGGACACTCCTCCTATTTGGGTTATGGGTCATGGATCATGGATCATGGGTCATGGGTCATAGACTTTGGATCATGGGTATCCAAATAGGTACAATGTATCTTGAAGATGCAATGCATCTAGTCAATGGGTCATGGGTTAGCTCCATGGGTTATGGATAAGCTCCATGGGTATGGGTCATAGGTTATGGTTTTTACCCATCCTAATAAACTATTACACAAAATGAATTATTACAACAATTAATGTTAAATGATTATATATGTAAATGCTTTCCAAAAATAACATGTATCCTTATAATTTTACTTATGATAACTTTATATTTGTTATTGATACGCATACAACGAGCGTTCGGGGTCAAAGGAACTTCCTTTTCGTCGAGCAAGTTTTTCAACACCCTAGGCAGTGAACCTAATCGTTGTAGTGTAGTATTAGGGTAAGCCTCGGGAATTAATATCGTTCTCTAGGGGAATAGGAATGCTAGTGAGAGATCACTACGCTAAGTTTGGGGTTGAGGAAGATTATTTTTTTTATCTTTTTTATATTTTTTAGAAAATTGAAAGGTACAAATCTCGGGGTATTGGATTTGGGGGTGGTACTTCTACCAATTACTCTACTATCAAATTATCTAATTAACTAAGCTAAGGTGAGTGTAGTCTATGTCTATTGTTGTGTGCTCTTATGATGATTAAAAATGTGTTTACTTAGATGCTATTACTCCCTAGTTATCTCCTATTGATGGTTGAATTGTCACGTCCTTATTCTTAACGCGTTGTGTCTTCTAAGGTCGTAGGGTATGCGTTTTTCCCTAACTCTTTGAGACTACCTTAAGGTTATTGCCTACAAAATCTCTAGGATTCATAAACTAACTCTAAGGTTATCTTTGGATGTTTAGACTACAATAACTCTAGGTGATTATAAACTAATGTTTACAAAGATTACTCAAGCATTAAAATCACAACGAATGACCTATCGCAATACTAGGTCAATCAAAATTAAGATAAGAGACAACCAATCAATATTCAATATCTATGTTTCATAGATCTAAGCAAATACACAAGTAAATTAGCCGGACATGGAAAACATGCAAGCATACATACAAACAATTGAATACATAATTGAATTAATAAAGTAAATCACTTATCTTGTTGTAAAATAGGGTATGGAACCCTAAGATACTGCCCAATACAGCCTAAGTTCGGTTTAAGTTTTACTCCACAAAACTACCTCTCTAAAATATTGAAAATTCGAATTCTATATATAGAGTTACAATATGCGACGGCGTCACTCTTTAATTGTGATGCCGTCGGGTCACCGCCATTAGGTTTTCTTATTGGCCACGTCAACTCTGTAACGGCGTCACCTTATGCTTGTGACAGCGTCACCTTATGCTTGTGACGCCGTCTACTTCATCTTCTGACGCCGTCGGGATCCAAATCTAGGTCGTCTGAGTTGTGACGCCCTACTCTTTTAAACCTGATGCCGTTAAGTGCAAAATAGCAATTTGCTCTATGAGTCGTCTCAAGGTGTGTCGTGACAGCGTTGCGAATTGGCTGTGACGCCGTCCCCTTCAGTTCCAGCAGCTTGAGTGCCTCGATTCTTGACTTTGGCCATTTTCTTCATATATTCGCGCCTTTTCGTCCGAATAAGTGTCATTCGAGCAATTTGCTTTCAAGAAACCTAAAAAGTGAAAAGGAACAAAATTAAGTAGTAACGGATACAAAAGTGATCAATTAAGGGCTTAAATGACCCCTCAAAAGTGTACCTTTTAAATCCTTATCAAATATCCCTACACTTGGTAGTTGCTTGCCCTCAAGCAAATGTGCTTTTAGCCAATTAATTTATAAGTTAGGGGTCATGAAGTATTAGTTTAGAACAATTCACAACACGTATAAGCCCCGCAAAAGTCATAACAAGCACGGAAATTACATACTAGCACCTCACAAGTGGTGTTTGGATACTCTCATCTCTCGGGTGTATATGAAATATATCAAGTTGGAAATGGAAGATAAACACTCATTAACCGGTCCTAGTACATAGATTACCATAGGCTTGAGACTAGATCAAACCTCCATCGCTTTTGGCGTAAGCACCTAGGAAAAACTATCCAAGAGGTCTTTTAAAGGGTTGTAACGTTAGGCTTATGGTAGGGAAACAAAGGGTTTGGTGGGATAGACAATTTAGTGGTGGCAAGTCAAAAATATTTATGTCACAAGCATGAGAAGAATGACGTTGCTAAGCCAAGACTCGACACTCTAAACTCTAGATAAATTAAAACAAACAAACATAAATTAAAAGATAGATGTAGGATGGTAGCCCGTATGTTTTTTTTTCACTCTATTTTTTCTTTCTCTTTTTTTCTATTTTTTTCGATTTTTTTTTCATACATTTTTACTCTATCATCCTCTATGATAACATCAAAATAATAGGGATTTATAGGCACATCCCTATACTTGAGTTTTTATTACTCTAACACTAATTTCACCCGAATTGAAAAGATCAAAACACTTGGAGAACATTATTACGCAAATAAAGGGAATTTGAATTTAACGTTCCTTCCCATCACTTCATAAAATTTAACTTTTCCCATGAGTCCCAATCGTCCCAAAACTGTGTACAAAGGATATGACTCGACTTAGCAACTTATGCAAGCAACTAGATAATTGAACTAAGGGTTTAGTATGATAACAATAATGCACTAAAAGTGAGTGCATACAAGGTACGCTAAGGCGATTTGGGTGTACATTTGGGGGTGGATTGTAAACAATGCTCTTCATTGATATTCCGAAAAACTGAAACATCACGAGAACCGCGAAAAGGATAGGCTCTGAGGGGTTAACTAGGGGTATCGTGTACTAAAGATGAGTACAACGCAATGGTGTGAGGGAATTACTCAACCGATGTGGAAGAAATAATTATAATACGGGTATCAAACAAGGGTTATCCTAATGCCTCTTATCATTTAGTTATTCCTAACTACACAAGTGTAGTCTCACTAGCAATCTCGGAATGAATCACGAAACAAGTTTTAGAATCTATTATACTACCGGTACACTCTCGAAGCATTAAAGTAGAATGCTTTAATTCCTACAAATCTAAGGGCGATCCTCACATTTTTGGTGGAATTTAAGTGGTAAAGGTTCCTATCCATGAGACGCTTTATTAAGACTAATGGCCCACTCCTACATGTCAAGAAAAATTTTAAATTTGGTGCCAAAATTACCCTAGCCGATATTTCTCATGGTTTATTACACAAATGAAATTGGACAAGGAAAATAGTCAAGGATAAGCATAGTTTTAAAGTTCCCGTTTTATTTTCCCTCCGTACACTTAAACTGAACATTGTCCCCAATGTTCCCCGAAAGTATCAAAGTTATGATAATGGAAGGTAATTAAAAACGAAAGAAACTAATACTCCCCTGATTAGCTCGGTAGGATCCGTGTGAATTAGTGGTTAAAATCTTTCCAAGAAGAATGTATGCGTGAAAAGCTCCATCCAATCTTATGTATCTTCTTCTTGATAAATAAAAACTGCACACTTGAAGAAAACAAACGAAACCTTCGTGTAAAATCAGCGGTAACAATATATATATGACTCTACTAAACTAGGATATAATGCTTGTGGAATGTATGTTTACAGATTTTCTGGAAAATTAAGACCTGAAAAATTCCAAAAATTTATAAGTAGCTCAGAAAGCGAGAAAAAATAGTAAACTCTGTCTACTCCTCCTGACGCCGTCAAGTTATTCTGACAGAAACTGGTCTGCAATTTTCTGGAAAATTTATATCTTTAGAATCTGGAAAAAATTTCCTGCAAAACATCCATTATGACTCGATACAAGCATTTGACTCAAACAAACACACATGTATATCGTTTTAATAATCGTAATTCTCATGTTCACGTTCTTTTTGAAAACGTGTGTAATCCTCCCTACACTTATCCCTTTTGTAAAATACCTTTATATGTAATTAAGACGAGGTTAAAGACAAAATAAAGCATTTTTACAAGTTCAAACATGAGAATAAACAATCAATAAAAGATATACGACACACAAACAAGAAAACAATTAAGCATGTGTTGCCTCCCACGAAGCGCTTTTCTTTATTTATAAGTCTTGTAGCTAGACTCGAAGTCGTGCCCCTACGTGACTTCATTACCATCACCTTCTTCCTTATGACGGTCTCTATTAGGGTTTTCCATGTTATAGTAATGCCCTATTATGCGTCTTTCTAAGAAGTCATTTGTTAGGTTCCCAAATATGCAACACAAGTAACAATAGAAGAAATAGAGAGGAGAAGATGATCGGTTGAACAATAAACAAACAAACACACACGTATGAGTAAGAATGGTTATGCGTAGAGTATGAATGAAAGAGTAAATTGAACAACCAACCCTCAAGTGAGGGTTATTACAAGGTATTTATAGGAGGGAAGCTAGGGCAACACTCCTAGTTCCCATCCTTTTCCTTATTGGACTAGGCCTAGGCTTATGGGCCTTCTACATAAGCCTAAGGCTAATAACTAACATAAAGGCCATATTAAGCTAACTATTACATATGAATCACTAACACTTGATTTAGGTTTAGGAGTGATTCCAACAATCTCCCCCTAAGTGTTGGTGATGAATGAATATGAACGGTTAAGGTACTGATGTAATAGTAGCTTTGACGTCTTCTGACATTCTTCTTTCTTGTGAGAAGAATTGCCTTGATTCGAACAATCTCCCCAGTGTATAGAAATTGTCTTCTTTGAACAGTTCTGCTTTGACGTCATGATTATCTTTGTTCTTTGTTCTTTTGTGATGAAAGTGATAGTATGTTGTTGTTGTCTGCATCAAGTCTGCCTCAGGTCTGCTTCGCTGCTCCAGTGTCTCCACGTCATTCTTCAATATGCCCACACGCTCTTTGATGTTGGATTTCAGTACTGATGAAGTTCTTTAAGTCTTTAACTTTGTAGATTCTTTGGTTTGACGAAGAATCATTCTGACTTTTGTGTTGCTTTTAGTTAGAACTTCCATTAGTGATGATGTTGGCATGAGCATGTGAAGAATCTGACGATCGTTCGCTCCGAGCTTCCATAAGAGGACAACATGAAAACAGTTAGTAATAAGCGGATACCGGCACTTACAAGTTTGAACTTCGAGAGTGTTAACAGAATAGTGTGAAAACACATCTCTAATTCTCACAAAGGCCGTTCCTGAACCGGAGTCCCACAAGTGAGATAACACGATGTACCGAAGTACATCTATGGTTCAGATGAGTCGCTGAGGTACACCGAAGCATCACCTCACGACTGTAGACCATTTGAGACACACTAAGCGTAATCCACAGGGAGTTACCGAAGTGACCTGCTGTCAGGGCTGTTAGATCAATCACTGAGGATCACAATTATGAACCTCTCATAAATTTTCTCGACAGATTGCTAAGATCTGTGAAGGACTCGATAACGTACCACTGATGTTCTTATTGTTGAACAACAAGTGATGAAATGTCAAGTGTACCTAAGAGATCTTTTGATGAATCTCGTGGCTCTAGACTCAATAGTGCGTTTTGGTTTTCCTGAGCGGAGACTAGGGAGAGGGTCTCCTTCTTCAATACCAGCGATCTCTAAGAGAAAGCCAATAGTTTACGTAGGGTTCCCTGTGAGAATGAAACAAGCTTATGTTGGTAGAAACTTGAGTGGCTAAGAAGGTTTAGTGCATGCGTCACTGGGTCCATGACGACTTTTAGTCTTCAATACCGGCGTCATCTAGTGACAACCAGTATCATATGAATTGAACCCGGTGTCTGCCCTAAGTTGAATAATTTGGAGGGCTATTTCTTTTCACCCTTTTCTTTGCATTTCTTTTTAATTCTTCAACTCCTTCTTTCTCCGATTCTCATTTTCTCCTTTTTACAATCATACCTAAGGACTTTTAATTCTAACTATTGGTAGTGTCTTTGGGTAGATTCCTCCTGCTCTGGTGGATCATAGGACGGTTATTCCTAACCTTAATCACCTTATAACTCCATTGCCATAAAACCATTTTCAAGAAAATCTCTTAAAGTGTATGTGAATGAAAAACATTTTGTACCACTGAAAGAGTTTGATCTTTTGCATAAATACTCCCCCTCCACACATGCTTGAGAGTTTTGACAGAAATGTGCATGGTGAGGAAAGAGCGCGCACATTTGAATTGATCGACTCAAGATAGACAATCCCCCGCGAGACACGGTTACGTTGCATAGTTAAAGAGTTACATTGTCAGCTTTTAGGTGACAACTAGTTCTAATAACTATCTTGAAGGTGTGGACAAACCTCGAAAGGTTGTCAAACCCGTCAAAGATCATGTCTACCAGGAGTTTCTCGAATGGTACATTCTACTCGGACAAGTCCTTTGCGAGACACGTTTACATCACTAGCGAACTAGCTTGAAATTATTACCCGTCCAGGACAAGTCTTTTCGAGTTACTAACAGTTAAGATCTCGTCAATTCGTTGGTTAAGTCTGTAGCACAAATATTCATTTGCAGTTACACAACATATTTCTTATCACATAAATTTTCTCCCCCTCAAAATGGCATATAAATGTTGTTTTTGAAGAAATGTTTGAGAATAAATATGACCATTTTGAGTTTTATGGGAAGATGACCACTGTGAACAATTTGTGAACAAAGATTTTAAGTCAAATACTCCCCCTCAACTAGTGATATAAACGGTTGAGGTTTTGAAAATCATAAGGGGAACTACTTGTTCTTTTGAGCAAAACCTTGAAAAGTGAAAGGTTTGATAGGTTTTACTCAAACGTAAGAAGCTTTCGCTCCTTTTATAAGGATTGTGGCACTGAAGCGTACCATAGGGTCCTTTCTTGACAAGTACGGGTTGTACACTGTTATGTGTGCACAAGCCATTGACAAAAAAAAATCACACATCCAAATAATATGAAATAGAAGCAGTTCAAGGGGTACTAGGAAGTCCATCAATGTTTCCAGGAATGCGAACTGGGCGTTGATAGCCGGCGAGAGCAATCCTGGGACGACCACCTACAAAGCTCTCCAGCGTTCTGAACTGATCCCTTCGATACAACCTTTCATCAATCATGGTGATGATTCTCTTCACATCTCGTCTTTCCTTAGAATTCCACCGCTTTTTAGACCCAATTCCTTCATGAATATCCTTCAACCTATAAGCTAATCCATCCCTAAACTTCTTCAATGTGTGATCCCCAAACTTGTGAAGATCTCTACACGCCATCAAGCAGTTGCGTAGTGTTTCACTAAGGTAAGCCACTCCGAATGGTTGGCTGATGAGTGTGTATTGTGAAAGCTAGTTAATGTCGGGAAGATCTAGCTGAGGTAGAGTGAAGTTGACACGGGTATGATATGATTCAACTGCAAGCTGGAGATCTTCTACACGTTCTCTGATGACTATGTGTCTGATGAAGATAAGCAAGGACTTGATGAATTCACGTTGTACTTCAGTTGAAAATTGTCTCATGCGACCCGTACTTTGGCCGGTACATGTCTTCAACGTCGTTGATAGACAAATTCTCAAAGTCCGCTTCAGAGAATGCATAATCCCTTTCGTCTTGCCTTTTGACCACAATATTCTTGAGGAAAGTGTAGTCCCATTTAAACGAAAGGTCAACATGTTTGATGGCAACGATATTCTTAGTGCTGAACACTTCATGTTGAGACTTATGAACCCGGACGCTACTTCTGTAGTCCGAATGGAAGTGTCAGAGATGTAGAGTATTTCCTTGAACCATGGTGTGGTTAGAAACATGTGGTTAGCCCATACGGCATCACGGTCATACTCTTCCACATTGTTAGAGAACATGTGGTTAGCTCTTTCCTCGATGACTATACAGTTAGAGTATATGGCTGCCGGAATGGAAGTGTCAGTGATGTAGCGTATTTCCTTGAACCATCGCCACCATGAAGAAGAAATTCCAAGTCTTTGTTGAAGAAATATCTGAATGGAATCTTAGGGTCGATCTGGTTGGCCAATTGTTGGCAAGGTTTGGACCGGTCGGTGTAATATGGCGGGTTGTCCCGTTTGGTGAAGTCGATGTTTGCTTCGGGGTTGAGCCAATCCATATTGTTAGACATGGCTCGTGCTATATTATCAAGGTGATACTCGACTTCAATAGCACTTTCCGAGCTGTCTTTTAGCAGTTGAAATGCTTCATTCTTGATACGCTTCAACTCGGATTTCGTCATCTTTTTTACACGGAATTTTTCTTGCAGTAGTTTCGCCTGCTCCAATGTACTACATTCTCACACCTCTTGACCTTCAGATGGGTAGGGAGTGGACTCAACAAGCTTCGAGAACCATTCAAATTCAGTATCATCTTCGCCCACCATGATAAGAAGTCGGTCATAGCGCCTTTTTCTTCTTTTTCTTTGGCCTGGTTGAAGATTCGGTTTCTTAGCTCGTGTCGAGAGATGGGTTGTTGTTGGGGCTCATGGATTTCCTCATCGTCACCACCCGTATACTCAAAGTGATCACCGGTTTTCTGAAGTGGGGTGGTGTCTCGAATCCCTGAGGTTTTTCAGTTGAAGAGCGAGGAGGGATCTTTGTTGAGCTGGAGTCCTTTGGGGTGGAGGCTGCATTGAGTACTTAATGGAGGATGATTCACCAGACTTCTTCGTGTGTTTGGGCTCGTTATCCTTATCCCGATCTTTGTCTTCGCCGCTCTTGAACGTTTAGGCCTTACAGCTTCTTCTCTCAGATGCTGACTGAGTTGGTATTCC
Organism: Chrysanthemum makinoi; assembly: GCA_910596185.1. Classification (NCBI taxonomy): domain Eukaryota; kingdom Viridiplantae; phylum Streptophyta; class Magnoliopsida; order Asterales; family Asteraceae; genus Chrysanthemum; species Chrysanthemum makinoi. The sequence goes on along the minus strand of OU343218.1, from coordinate 197,568,622 downwards.
AAACAATGCTTCAAACAATTTAGCTTCATGGGAGGCAAACGCTTGCGAGCGTTTCGACATTTGAGCTACTAGCAGGTTCACCAATTCATCATCTGAGAAGATTGTGAGTTCAACTGGATTGATGCTCAAATTCATTGGAGTTGATTTCATGGCTTGCTTGGCCGGATGTAAGAGATTCGGATAAAGTTGTCAGGTATACATCTCCTTTGTCAGTTTAGGAACGACCTCCATGAGGAACTTGTGAGAGTATCCTTTGATCATCTCATCCATTCTCCCTTGAAGATCATCTTTCATGAGCTTCTGGACATACTCCCTTTCAACTTGCATCTTGTCTTGCTCATCATGAAGATATCAGTATCCGGTCGCAAGAAAATCTAACTTCTTCTTTGTAATATTTTTCTCTCTAACCTGTTTGACAGCTTTAACGATTCGTGACTTTGCATGAGACATCCAAGAGGCAGTTGGCTTCTTCACTGATCTGGATGATGATTTGGTTGATCTTTTTGATGGTGGTGGTGAAGAGTGAGAAGATGAATCTGATGATGATGAGATATGAGGAGACTCCGGGTCCTTTGGTGGCTCAGAAGTTTCTTCCTTTGAACGTGCAGGACTATCTAGAAGAAACTTATCATACTCAACATCTTCTTCATTTCCAGACTTAGCTTTTTCATCAGCTTTAGCCTTCTCTAACTTCTCAGATTATGGTTCTTCAATGTTGTAATCAATAGAATCTTCCACGCGCTTTTGTTGTTGCTCTAAAGTGGTGGCACCAGATCCCTTATCGGGTCGATTAACCGCATCAGGATTTGGTGTAGGTTGAGCTCCACCACTTGATCCTCCGGGGCCACCCATTTGGTCTTTAGCAAATTCTTTTGCAACGTGTTGGAGTCTAAGGAATTTGAACTTCCTTCTGTACTTGGTGTCCAGAGGCTCTTCATCTGAATCTTCTTCTTCTTGTTGCTCAATTACTTGAGTCTTCCCTTTGCCGTGTTCAACTGGTGGACTGGGAGGTTTAGGTACCATTGTAGTGTCATCTTTAGCAGTTTCAGAGTAGAAAATCTCTTCATCTGATGCAGTATCCTCCGAGTCCTCTTTTGTTAGCTTTCTTTGTTCGGACTTGGGAATGGGAATAGGAATAGCTTCCTTGGCGGGAAATTTCCTCTTAAGTGGAGGATTCCTCCGGGGAACTTCCTCGACTCTCAGTGCTTGCAATACTTCCTCCACTTCCTCTTCTGGTTTTCCTGGTAGGTGTACCAGAAGATTTATCATCTAGAAAACCAACTTTGTTTTCTTCCACAGCAACCAAATATCTTTTATAAGAGTAGAGCTTTTTGAGTTCATCTGAGAGAAGATGGTCTGGCAACACAGCCCCTTGTTTCTTGGTAGTTGAATCCTTAAATCTGACTGTTAGAGTGGGTTCAGTCAACATGTCATGATTGTCGAGGTCATTAATTCTTTTGGGGATGTCAGGGTTGTACCCAAGTGCTCTCTGGATCAACAGTTTAGTATATCTGATGTAGGGAATTTTTGAGCCAAGCTTTTTGAGGAATGTCATCATGTCATCCCAAATCAGAGCTTCTACTTCAATGTGCTTCATGTTGATCGAGCCCGAAGATTTGCAGTTCTACGAGCTTAGGATGCTCATAGCGTCACCGACCGAAATGGATTTTGTGTTGATGATATAAAGGGTTCTCCAAGGCTGAGGGATGTTCTTGAGATCCACGTGAGAATGCTTAATGGTAGCCCCTGAAGCTTCGTCATACCCAATATCAATCAAGAATTGCGAACGTCTCTTCGGTTGGTGCAGCAGAGAATTGATTGGTATGATGTTAGGAATGAGGAGAACTGCCCGTAAGTCTGCAGGAGTGATGGTGAGTTGCTTGTGATTGAGCGTCACCGCACAAAGATTTTGACCTTTGACCATCTGCATTGTATTCCGAATTGTTGTATGTAGATCTCCGAACAGTGCGAGTTGGTAAGCATGTTCGATAGGGATGATTCTTCGAATATCCACCGCAATGAGACAAGAAGATTACGAGCAGGTGAGAGTTTCAAAGTCAACTCTGAGATTGTTCTTTCCAATCTTCATTGGATAGCCATGTGGGAAGATATCAGCAATGGTGAGGACATTTGGTGCATCCATATTCAGTTGAGCTTCTATGTCGTGATCTGAAACACATTTAGCCAAAAGAACCAACATATCGAAAGACATAATGTTAGTCAACATATGGTTTTATTGTCTACATATTGAATGAGATATGTCAATGATTGTTACGAGTCCAAAGTCACTTGTTTGTTCAATAGTCCAATGATGTCGAGAAAAATTTCGTGAGTTAGTTAACTTTAAGTTTTAAAGTTTATGTTATCACATATTTTCTACAACACATTACACATTTAAGCTTATTAGTGACAATATTGGTTTCGTGACGTTATGATTTATTTATTTACAAGTATGCACGCGTAACAATTCATAATGAAGGTTTGATCAAGGCTTAGGCGTAGAAATGGTAGCTTATGCGTAAAACGGGAGTTATACGTGTAGACACAAGCTTATGCGTAGGAACCTTACTTACGCGTAAGAAATACTACGCGTAGGAAAAGGAGACCTTATGCGTAAGCGCATATAACACCTTACGCGTAAGGCTTACTCGTAAGAGTAGACCTTATGCGTAGTGGTCACTGTTTACGCATATCCTTCACATGATACGCGTAGTCCCTTTGTAGAACCTTACGCGTAAGATTTCTCTTACGCATAACCTTCTACGCGTAAGGTGATCCTTATGCGTAGATTGCTAATGACCTTGATTCTGAATTATACGTGTAGCAGACCTGAAATAAATTCATCATAGCAACAATATTAACACATACATCCATTCTTAAACAGAACATGGCATGAAAACACAAAAAACAGTTTACGCGTAAGATTACTTACGCGTAGTCTTAAACCCTAGTTTCAAGAATTATGCTTAAGAAATCTAACCATGGAAATAGCACCAAACTTTTTCTGGTAAATCTAAGATGCCTATAGAGTTGTCTTAGCCAAGTTTTAACATCAAACAAGTCATGAATCAAAAATACCCAAACTATATGAACATAAACCCTAAACTCCAATTCTTTCACTTTTTGTGTTTCTGGGCAAGTTCTGGGCTTAAATATGGTCAATTCAACTTGAAAACAACCTATCATAACAATCTTTATTACCAAAAAACGTTCACATATGAAAACACCCAAAACCACGCATAAGTTTTGAGGATAAACATAGTATCATTGATGTTAAAGAAACGTTTTGACCCATTTATCTTAACCTCAAACACATAAACATGATCATGTGTTCTTACGCATATGCGTAGAACACATAATCCCTTCTAGGCTAAAATCTAACCGTTAGTTTGAAAAACTATTCAAAACCCATGTTTAGATTGTTGCAAAGAATGTATAAACACTTACAAATTGATGATCGAAAGCACGGATTTGTTGAACGATTTATATGCGTAGATTATGTTTGGTTTGTGTAATAAATGTGAAGTGACAAGTTAGGTGAGGAGTTTTATTAAAATAACTTTGAGCTTTTGACAATATTAGCCCCTCCACCTTTTCCATTTTCATCCAAAGCCTTTTAACTTCCATTTTGGTTACCAAACGAAAGATTTTAAGACAGAAATTTGACAACACTCCCCCTCGACTTAAGAAATAATGAAAGTTTATAAATTTTAGTCCGAGGAGTGTCAGAAACCAGAAATGTGACCATCATTATTAAAAGAAACAACCGGGATAGGATAACATGCAAGTACACAGTTATTTTGAAATAGTTAAGTATTTATTTTCTCCCCCTCAACACTTGATCGGAAAAATATTGAATTTTGAAAGATTTGAGTGTTGACGGAAGAGATGTACTTGCCATGTTAAAAGAAATATAGATAGAAGAATATTTTTGTTGTTTTATAAGGTTTTATATTTTTGTATTTTGTTTTTGAAAAATTATTTACAAAAGAGGTTTTGGTGTTTGACTGGTTTTTAAGAATGTTTTAAGAGTTCATCCAGTTCCTCTTGAGTCAAACACCGCATACCAATTCGGTGGACCAACTCATTAAACCTAGCAAGAGCTAAGGCTTTGGTGAGAAGATCTGCCAATTGGTATTCAGTACCCATGAAGTACAATTCAACAGTACCCTGTTCCACGTGGTCCTTGATGAAGTGATATCGAAGATCGATGTGCTTTGACTTTGAGTGTTGAACTGAGTTGCACGAGATCGCAATAACACTCCGATTGTCACAAAGATACATGGGATTCGTCAAATACGTAACCATAATCTTTGAGTTGTGTTCTCATCCAAATGACTTGAGTACAACACGCCGACATGGCTACATATTACCTTCGGTTGATGACAGCGATGTACAATCTCGCTTCTTCGATTGCCATGACACCGCTTTATCACCAAGAAATTGTAGAGCTCCTAAAGTACTTTTCCGTGAGTCTAAGCATCCTGCGTGGTCAAAAAGCTATTAGTTCAAAGCCAGAATCCTTCGGATACCGGATACCCAAATTAATGGTTCCCTTGATGTATCGGAGGATTCTTTTAGCCTCAGAAAGGTGGGTTTCAGTTGGTCGCGACTGATAACGGGAGCAAAGATAAACGGCAAAGACAATATCAGGTCTGTTGGCTGTTAGATACATGAGAGACCCAATAATACTACGGTATTTGGTAGGGTCAACCAATTTCCCATGCAAATCAGCGTCCAGCTTCTTGGTATGTGCCATTGGTGTGGCATAAGTATCACAATTATTCATTCGAATTTGTTCGAATTTCAAGGGCATATTTGGATTGACTCAAGAAAATACCACGGGTGATTGATGAACTTGCAGTCCTAGAAAGAACGTAAGTTAACCCATCATGGACATTTCAAAATGTTTCTTCATTAGTTTTGCAAAAGCGATTGAGTACTTTTTATGAGTTGACCCAAAAATGATGTCCTCCACATAAATTTGAACAATTAAAATATGTTCCCCGTGATATTGTATGAAAAGAGTTGGGTCAACCGAACCTTTGGTAAAATTATTGGTAATGAGGAAAGATGATAGCTTATCATACCATGCCCGAGGAGCTTGTTTGAGACCATACAGAGCTTTGTTCAGTTAAGGCTGGCTGACATAAACTGTTTCTTTCAGTTGACCATTCAGAAAGGCAGTTTTGACGTCCATCTGAAAGACCGTTGTGTTCATATGAGCTGCGAACGCCAGAAATATCCAATGCCTCAAGACGAGCAACTGGAGCGAATGATTCTTCAAAGTCAATACCCTCTTCCTCGTCTTATAACCCTTAGCCACCGTGACGTGACTTGTTTCGATGACATTCCCTTCAAAGATCCAATTTGTTCTTCCAAATCCATTTTAGACCAATGACGTAGACCTCTGATGGTCTTTCAACCAGTTCCCATACTTCAAGACGTTTGAATTGGTTGATTTCTTCTTGCATGGATTCAATCCAGTTATCTTTTGTCATTGCATCCTTAATGTTTTTGGTTCGCTTTGGCATGGTGAGTGCATAAATGCAACGTTCACCGTCTGTGTGAAGACGTTGTCTCGTAACGACTGGTTGATTCGGGTTGCCAATAATATTTTCCAGAGGATGGTCTTTTGTCCATCGATGTGTAGAGGGTTAATGTTGATATACATTATGCAGATTCTGAGGATTCAAATGGCTTGTAGATGATTCCGAGAGATCAGGTGCAGCAGTTTCATTAGCAAACGGATTAAAGAACGCATTTGGATCTAAATCTGCAGGTGGGGGTACTTCATTCAGAACATCATCAGCCGGTTCATCATTGTTGGATGCGGTTTGTTCAACTGTTGTAGTAGAGTCAACTGGTGGTGCATCTTCAACAGTAGTTGTTGTAGCAGTGTATCGTGTATTAGAGTATTATCGCTTGAGCAGCGGAAACAGCGGATACACCTGGAGCACGTTCATCAATATCGTCACTGAACAGAGGAGCAAATAGTCTTTCCATTTGTTGATGAGTAAGCTGAGGGCTTGTTTCAACTGATGATGGGGTTTGGGGAAAGTTTAAGCGGTTGTGATTGGGTTCCAAGCTGTTATACTCAGAAGCCATTTTAGTGATTTCATCAAAATTAGCATGAATCGTTTCCATAACTTGCTTTGTCCGACGATTCCGATCCGTAACCTTTAGAATTATAACAATATCCAATAAAGACTCCAATGTCAGCTTTGGCTTTGAGCTTTCCAAAGTTATCACGATCATTATTTGGATAGCAAAGAGATCCAAAGACATGAAAGTGTTTGAGATTCGTTTACGGTTGTGGAGAGCTCAAATGGTGTTTTGTTGTGGCGTTTTGTAATCATTGAGCGGTTCTCGAGTGTAGCATGCGTTGAGACAGCTTCACCCACAAGTAATCTGAAGTTTAGCATTGATTAACATCGTTCGGCGCCCACTAACGTACGGTTTGTCTTTCAACAACTCTTTTTGTTCGGTGTGCGGCCAATAGATGTTTGATGCTCAATTCCCACTTTCTCATAATATTCCCGAAGAGTTTGATTCACAAATTCGTTCCTTTGTCCGTTCGAATTTGTCGACGGTGTTCGAGTTGAATTTGAATTTTCGTGAGAAAGGTGATGATCATCTGTGGAGCTTGGTCTTTACTTCGAAGAAAATAAACCCAAGTCCATCTTGAGTAGTCATCAACAATTACCAAGATGTAGCGTTTGCCATTAATCGTCTGCACGCGCATCGGGCCACACAAATCCATGTGAAGAAGATGAAGCACATGCTGAGAGCTGTGTTCCACCTTTGAAGGAAAATGAGCACGAGTGCTTTTCCCTTGTTCACAAGCTGAGCATAGGTGATCTTTAGAATACCTGAATCGTGGGAGACCTTCAACAAGTTTTTGTCGAGCAAGGTTGGTGATGGTTTGAAAGTTTAGATGTGAGAGCCGACGGTGCCATAGCCAAGATTTTGTAGATGTAGCCTTTGATAGTAGACAAATGGGAGATGAAGCAATCATGTCTTGCATGGAGATAGTGTAGAGACTGGATGAGCGTTGGCCAGACATAAGATCATTTCCTTGTAGATCACGAATGAAACAAGTTTTCTCCCTGAAAGCGACTTCCAAGTCACCATCACAAAATTGACCAACAGAAAAAAGATTGTGACCGAGGCCTTCCACATAATAAACCCTGCTAATTTCGATGTTTCCATTAATGTAATCTCCGTAGCCCATGATAGCTGTGAAGTGATCATTCCCGAATCTGACAGTGCCAATGAACTTTGAAGCAAAGTTTGATAACAGTTTAAGATTGCCTGTCATGTGTCGGGAACATCCGCTATCAACAATCCAGAGAATGATCTGTACACCTGCATACACACACGACACAGATGGAATAGAAGTAGATGTGGAACCCGAAATGTTAGAGGGTTCCGGAGCAGTTATAGTAGACATACATACATCAATAACTTTAGGCATCCATTTAAATCCTAGTGTATTATGTATCCATTTCTGCCATCTTCAACTAGTCTTAGCTTTAGTCTTAGTGAATGCACTAGGTGGTACAACAATCCTTGGAGGTGATACTGAAACTACAGGGACATTAATATGGTTCTTAGAATCTAAAGGGGGCGGTCTACCAAGCACATACTTAGAAAGATTAGTGGGCCTAGAGGTATTCCGATTCTTAGGATTCCGTAAACGAGAGATGATAGCTTTAGCAACACATTTGTCATGACAATCAAAATTCATACTTTTACGACAAATAACACAAGGTGCATCAGACTGAATATCAAAAGTACTTAAAGGTTTAGCATTTGTTACATCACTATTCCTATTACATTTGCCAGAAGCAATATTTATAGTGAAAGCAACATGAGTCTTATTCATAGTCCTAGGGTGTTCTTCTACTTCAGCATTCTTTATTGTTCTTTTCTTAGGTCGCAACTTCCTATTCTTCCTTGTATTGCTCCTAGGCTGTGAAGTGCGGACGTTTGGAAAAGAGGCAACTATTCCTGTTTTAGTAGAAGGAAGCACGTTAGCAACTTGTGATTTGGCAGTAGGGATTCTAGGTTCACGATTACTAAGTGTTACTGGTGCTATTCTCTTAACCACAGTAGGCGGAAGTTGTTCATACTTTCCTAGCATTTCCATTAACTTAAAAATAGTGTGCACCAGCTCTTGATTTTTAGAACGAAGATTTCCAGCAAAATTCATGACTTCTTTAGTGTATCCAAGATAATGATCAAGTTCGTTGGATGCTTCAACACGAGTCTGTTTGAGTAAATCAAATATGACACCATATTCCTTTTTAAATTTTGTAAGTTCTTGTTCATATTTTGAGATTTGACACTTGAAAGACACGATTTGATAATCCAGTTGCTCAACTTTTGGATCAGAAGATTTTGCACGAATCGGGCGATTTTGTTTTAAAAATCAAGTTGTTGATCGTGAATATCTTTTTGACACCAATTAAGACGACGTATTACAATTGAAAGCTCATTTGACAATCGTTCATTTTCAGCTTTTAAAGACTCGAACTGAAGCACATTATCCGTATTTTCAACATTTTCAACAGAATCAACAGTATCAGCAGATATAGAATCAGATGCATATGGCAAAGAATGCAATAACACAACATTATAAATATCAGCACATATAACATCTTCCAAGAGTCGATCAACATCTTTTCTCAATAATTTCTTTTTTCGTTTAATATTAGAAATCGATGTTTCTGTTTTCTCGAAAACTGTTTTCATGAGACCAAGTTCCTTGTGAAAATCCCTTTCCCAATATAGTGCATAGTTTTTCAAATTTTTGACATGGGGTAAAATTCTTTTCTGAAAAATATCTCGTTGTTCTCGTGCCCATGGCGAGGTAAAATGTTCAACTTTTATTTCGGAATGAAATTCAATCGCACGTTCCAAAAGTTTGATGTCGATGAAAGTGTCGAAATATTTGATAACACGACAACTTTCGACTTTAGTTTTTACTTCACTAAGTGAAGGTAAAGGACGATTATCTTGTGCACCATTGTGTTGGGGACTAACTTCAGAAACTGGTGTGACAATCAAAGGTGTGTTTGAAGTATCTTGTTGTGCGACAAAAGTTACGGCTTTCGAATAGTTAAATGGTTTATTATAAACGACATTTTCCATTTTTGACCGACTCTCGTCATCTGCATCTAATTCCTCCATGCGATTATATTCAACAACAGTCATAATTAAATCATCAATTCTATGTTCTGCACCTGTAAACTTGGATTTGGTTTGAATGGTCTATGTGAAAACTTAGGTTTGTAATCAGCAAGATTCGGTCCATATCCATTTGGATTTGGTTTGAAAGAAAAATTTTGAATCGTTGTGATTGATTCACCATGTTTATAAACAACATTTTTAAACTCTTTGATTTTGTTTTGTAAGTCGACAATTTCCTCAAGATAGTCATCTATTCGTTTCGTTGAATGCTTTTTGTATTCAGAGAACTGTTTTTGACAAGTTAACAACTCAGCCTTGGCTTTTTGAGTGTCCAAAGTAAGAGCGTTAAGTTGTTGTTTATGTTCATATTTCATTTGTTCTATTTGAGACAACAAAGCATTCTTTGAAGCGGCTAGATCACAAATCTGTCGTTCCAAATATTTTTCATTTTAGTGTGATTTGGCAAAAGCGGCTTCAAAACCTTTTTCATGGTTTTCTTGAGTTTTGAAAAAATTGAGTTGTCGAATTAAGCAATCGTTATCCCTGGTTAACAGTGCATTTTTCTCTTTTAATTTCGTGCAAATTTCCAAATGAGAATGTTGGTCTTTAATTAAGGTCAAGAGCTCAGTTTCTCTGTCGCACAAAGCTCATTTTGTTCGACGTAAGTCTCAACATTATCATTATTTAGATCCTCAAATATAACCACGGAGTCAACTTGATTGTCAATATTAACCATAAGGTCATTTTGATCATCAAATATAACTACGGGATCTATTTGATAATCATCGGAATGAGATGTGGAGGACTCATGTTGAACACTCTGATCCTTGTCAGATAGAGAAAGTGGCGGAGATATCGGATCATTGATGATAATTGTTTGTTCAGGTACCTAAGACAAGCCGTTAGTGTCATACACTGGGCCTGTATCACTCATGTGTAGTGCTTGCATTTGTGCCATCAACATCACTGCTGCATTAGCCTGCAAGTCCTCCATATCATCATCAGAATCTGCATCTGCCATAAAGCTTTGTTCCTTGTTGGTAAGAGTTCCACCAGCTTCATCCTTAAGAGCCAAGAGCAAAGCCTCTTTGAAATAAGCACTGCCTTTTGTCCTCGGTTTAGGACATGCATTAGCCAGATGACCCTTCTCATTATAGTTATAGCATCGAAGACCATTAACCCCATTCTGAGCATTTCTTTGTTCAACCACTTGAGCCCTTTGATGCTGTGGAGCACCCATGTTATTCCTTCCCATAGCATTGAACCCTTGAACACCTCCCATCTGACGACCATAACCACGATTTTGAACTTCAACACGTCCATTGTTCACAACAGCCTGATTCCTTGTATTAGATGAAGAACGAATGTGATTGTTGGATTTGTTTGTATAACGGCCAAATGCTTTAGCAATCATAACAAATCCTTGTTGCAGTTCATCGAAGGCATCGGAGTCCTCATCAGCTTCACTGTAAAGAGCTTGAGCAGTGTTGTTGTTGTATGGAACCAATTGATTTTGTTGAGGTTGTTGCTGTGACGGATCAGAAGATTTGATGGTTGCAGTTGTTTGAGAAGCGGGTTGAAGAGCTTGTTGAGGAGGAATATTTGTTTGAGCCCACAAAGCAAGTTGTTGATTGTCCGGAAGTGATGGTGAAACAGTTTGACCACGGAGAATCCTTTCCTTATCAACTTCTTTTGCGTAATACTAAGCTTAGGCGTAAGATAAATCTTATGCGTAGGATTTTCTACGCATAAGCTTTATGCTTATGCGTAATTTTAGGGTTTTGCCCAAATGATCTTTTACACTATCACAGTGCAAAAGATATCCAAAGTCGACGTATTTTTAGGCTTATCCAAGCAAGAAAACCACGGAGTAAACCACGAAACTGAAGATCAAACCAAGGAGTGAGTTACGCGTAGAACTAGGGTTTTGATACGCGTAGTTCTACTCGTAAGGTGACTTTTTCCCAAAGATGTTTCTAAACCAGATTTTTGTGATGAAATAGCTTCAATATCACCAAAATAACATAAAAGTGTGAAACTTGATGATCCAAAGCTTCTACAACAGTTAAGCGTAGAATGAAACCCTCGTTAAGAAACAAGCTCAAAAACGTTTATCCACGCGTAAAGTTTGAAACTTGTTGCCAAAAACGGTTATTTTATCACCTTAAAGCATCGAAAGTACAAGAATCTTGGATTAAAAAGTGTAAAAAAATACGTTTTTAAGCGAACCAAAGTATCAAACCACGAACCGTATGTTCTACGCGTAGGACCAAACCCACTTCAAGAACAATACGTTCACCCAACTATTTGGCGATTGATACCACTGTTAGGTTCCCAAATATGCAACACAAGTAACAATAGAAGAAATAGAGAGGAGAAGATGATCGGTTGAACAATAAACAAACAAACACACACGTATGAGTAAGAATGGTTATGCTTAGAGTATGAATGAAAGAGTAAATTGAACAACCAACCCTCAAGTGAGGGTTATTACAAGGTATTTATAGGAGGGAAGCTAGGGCAACACTCCTAGTTCCCATCCTTTTCCTTATTGGACTAGGCCTAGGCTTATGGGCCTTCTACATAAGCCTAAGGCTAATAACTAACATAAAGGCCATATTAAGCTAACTATTACATATGAATCCCTAACACTTGATTTAGGTTTAGGAGTGATTCCAACATCATCTTCTCCCCAATCCGTTCTATATTCCGGTCCTAGTTTCAAGCAATCCTTATAGAACCCGAAAATCTTATTCATCACATAATCAACTCCCTTTTCCTTATCTTCCTCATTCCTATAGTAGACCGATAGCTTAAGTTCTTTTTCATCATTGGATAATGATGAAAATTTCTCAATCTTAAAGGGCATTTGGTAAGCTACATCATCGGTCTCATCCTTGAATCTCACTATTCGTAACGACAGATCATAAGTCATCCCGGTGTTTTCTATGAAAGGCTTTTCTAGAATAATGTGGGACAAGCTAGGATCCAGGGTCGTACTAATATCATTCACAACTATGAAATCCGTAGGAAACGTGAAACTACCTACATAGACAGGCAATCCCTTAACTCTACCAAGAAAATTGCAACTAACCCTAGGATTATCGGGATCTTGCCTAGTTGGGATAGGCTTCTTCATTACCCAATTATAGTAGGTGCTAGTCATGATATTTATCGGGGACTTGCGGTCAATGTAGGCCTTTGCTACAAAAAGGTGTCCTATGCAACATGGTATGTTAAGATTCCAAGGGTTCCCAAACTTGATCCTAGGGCTTCTCCTCACATACATGTGACGAAGGTCTCGTACTAAGTGTAGGTGGCGAGAGAGTTCTTCTTCCGTAGGAAACTTATTGAAATAGTCATTGCCTACTTCATCTACTTCCTCGGTTGTTTTATTCATAGGAGTTTCACTAACCTCAAGTACCGTCTCATGGTTCGCTTCGTCATTTGTTCTATTAGGTTTCACAAAGGTGATGGTATTGACGAACTGAACGTGCTTAGCTAACTTACTTGGGTCCTTAATCTCTACACCGGAAGCTTCGGGAGTTGAGATAGCATTAACCTTCCTATCACTATTGGTCATGGCTTTCAAAAGGTTATCTATCTTCCTATCCATCTCGGCTTGTTGTTGGTTAAAACGGTCCGAGAGCTTAGCTATTTGAGCTTCTTGGGATGTGACTAGGTGTTGCAACATACCTTCTATGTTTTGTTGGTTAGGGCCGTGAGATGGGGGCCATGAGAAATCATTAGATGTGAATTATTTGGTTTGTCCCCAATAGAAGTCGGGCTTGCCCTTCCATGCTTCTCGGGCGTCATTGAAAGTCCTAGGTCCGGGTATTGTAGGGAATCTTCCTCCTGTTCCATTGGTACGCGAGGATGTATAATTAACGGAAGCTTGTTCGGGGAGTCTTGTGCAAGTGCGAGTGTTATGAGGACCACTATATAGCTCACACAAGGAAGAAACTTTGTTCACTTGGCGCGAAGACTTAGGATTTTCGTAAGAGCTCATTAGGAATTTAACTTGATCTTCAAGCTTGAGCATCCTACGGTCGGAAGATTGTGAGCCAATGGGAGGCAAGGAGATTGACTTTACGGTTTTGGGCAATTCACGGGGGTCATTCCAACTTTCGTTGTCATAGAGAGCAAGGTCCTCTATTATACCCCACGATTCTTCCACGGTGAGATCACTAAGTTTACCACCGGCCGCTTGGTCAATGGATCGCTTAGTTGGGAAGTTGACATGATCATAAAAGAGTTGGACTTGAAGCCACAGATCAATGCCGTGATGAGGGACTCTATTGAGTAAGTCCTTGAATTGAGTCAATGCTTCGTAGAGAGATTCACCTTGACGTTGTTGGAACATCAAGATTTCATTCCTAAGCTTAGTAGTTCTCCCCGGTGGGAAAAATTGGGGAAGGAAACGAGAGGTGAGATCATCCCAACTTGAGATGGAGCCGGCGGGAAGTCGCTCAAGCCAATTACTAGCTTGGTCCCGTAGAGAGAATTAGAAGAGACGCAAGCGCGTGGTCTCCCGAGTAGTAGCATCGAGGTCGATGGAATCGATGATTTTAAGGAAATCCTTAAGATGCTAATTAGGATCTTCGGAACGAAGTCCATAAAATGCACATCCGTTTTGCACCAACCGGATGGTGTCGGATCGAAGGGCCGTAGTTTGGGCTTGGTCGGGTAGCTCAATGGTGTTTCTACAGCCTAGGTGGCTTGGTCTTGAGTATTCACCAAGAGTACGGCCTCTTCGCGGGTCATTTGGTGGTGGGTTGATCAGTGGTGATTGATTATCACCTTCCATGATGAAAAGTGATGGGGTTACTAACAAAGGTCACGAAGAAGGGGGATAGACTACGAGGAAGCTAAAAATGGGAAAAAAAGCTTACTAGATAGGAATCAAGCAAGGGAACCTAAATGAGGTGGAAATCTAACTAGCTATTCTATTCCCCGGCAGCGGCGCCAAAAACTTGATACGCGTACAACGTGCGTTCGGGGTCAAAGGAACTTCCTTTTCGTCGATCAAGTTTTTCAACACCCTAGGCAGTGAACCTAATCGTTGTAGTGTAGTATTATGGTAAGCCTCGGGAATTGATATCGTTCTCTAGGGGAATAGGAATGCTAGTGAGAGATCACTACGCTAAGGTTGGGGTTGAGGAAGATTATTTATTTTTTATCTTTTTTATATTTTTTAGAAAATTGAAAGGTACGAATCTCGGGGTATTGGATTTTGGGGGTGGTACTTCTACCAATTACTCTACTATCTAATTATCTAATTAACTAAGCTAAGGTGAGTGTAGTCTATGTCTATTGTTGTGTGCTCTTATGATGATTAAAAATGTGTTTACTTAGATGCTATTACTCCCTAGTTATCTCCTATTGATGGTTGAATTGTCACGTCCTTATTCTTAACGCGTTGTGTCTTCTAAGGTCGTAGGGTATGCGTTTTTCCCTAACTCTTTGAGACTACCTTAAGGTTATTGCCTACGAAATCTCTAAGATTCATAAACTAACTCTAAGGTTATCTTTGGATGTTTAGACTACAATAACTCTAGGTGATTATAAACTAATGTTCACAAAGATTACTTAAGCATTAAAAACACAACGAATGACCTATCGCAATACTAGGTCAATCAAAATTAAGATAAGAGACAACCAATCAATATTCAATATCTAGGTTTCATAGATCTAAGCAAACACATAAGTAAATTAGCCGGACATGGAAAACATGCAAGCATACACACAAACAATTGAAGACATAATTGAATTAATGAAGTAAATCACTTATCTTGTTGTAAAATAGGGTATGGAACCCTAAGATACTGCCCAATACAGCCTAAGTTCGGTTTAGGTTTTACTCCACAAAACTACCTCTCTAAAATACTGAAAATTTGAATTCTATATATAGAGTTACAATATGCGACGGCGTCACTCTTTAATTGTGACGCCGTCGGGTCGCCGCCATTAGGTTTTCGTCTTGGCCACGTCAACTCTGTGACGGCGTCACCTTATGCTTGTGACGCCGTCGGCTTCATCTTCTGACGCCGTCGGGATCCAAATCTAGGCTTTCTGAGTTGTGACGCCCTACTCTTTTAAACCTGATGCCGTCAAGTGCAAAATAGCAATTTGCTCTCTGAGTCGTCTCAAGGTGTGTCGCGACGGCGTCGCGAATTGGCTGTGACGCCGTCCCCTTCAGTTCCAGCAGCTTGAGTGTCTCGATTCTTGACTTTGGCCATTTTCTTCATATATTCACGCCTTTTCGTCCGAATAAGTGTCATTCCTGCAATTTGCCTTCAAAAGACCTAAAAAGTGAAAATGAACAAAATTAAGTAGTAACGGATACAAAAGTGATCAATTAAGGGCTTAAATGATCCCTCAAAAGTGTACCTTTTAAATCCTTATCAGTTATCAACAAAACACAAAGAGATCGCTAAATATGAATAAATATTTTTACGATTTATTTGTATTAATAGTTTTGTTTTTGCAAAAGTTGGTTCTTATTAACTTGTTTACAAGTTCTTAAAAGAAAATTTGAAAAATAAAAATAAAAAGTGCCAAAACCAGGGTTTGAACCCTGGTCTCTGCACTCAAACACACGACACACAAACCTCTTACCACTGCGCCCTTGTGACTTGTCTCAACCAAGGGCGCACTATTAATGCATTTATACACGTTTTTAGTTAATAAGCCTTTAAGCACTTTTCCTTTTTTAACAACTTATTCTTATAAGCTAAATATCTGTTTTTAATTTTCCTTTATTCAGCATAGTTAAAAGAACTTTTCAGAATTGTTTGGAAATTTTTCATAACAGTTTGCTCGTTTTAATAAATTGTTTTCTTATTTTTAGTTTTTAAATCATAATAACTAAAAGAAAAGTCAAAAAAATATCCGGCTTTTTCCTAAAATTATCTTTTCTCATTTAGCACGTAGGAAAAAAAGATTTGCATTTCTAAAGTTAATTTTTCTTAGTTTTCACTTTTAGGGCTCGGGATTAGCCAGAGCGTGCTCGTTTTTAGGTTTCCTTTGCGTTTTAGCTTACATTTGCTTCGTATTATTGTTTTAGTTGCTTATTAAGTTGTTTTTAGCTTATGTTCATTTTAGTGTAAAAACCCAAAATATCACCTTTTTCACTATTCAAACTCACATAAACGCGACTCGATTCACGAATTCCATTCAAACTTCGCTGGGAAACGATCCGGGAATACAAACTTCACCATTTGTATTTCTTTGGAAAAACATATACTATAATTGAGACGAATCAGAAACGCAGTTTACATTCTACACCTGCGAGCTCATCAACTTTATGTTGACGTTTTCGAGTATTCATTTTTAGGTGATAACATTAATTATGCTCACGAATGATAGAGCTTCCTACCTGGTAATAGCAAGACCTAAGATTAACCCTCACAGGTCATTTTCTTTGGCTGATTTGCATTAGAACACTCTTTTGGACTTAGGTTGTCTAACTAGTTTTATTTGGGAACATGTTGACTTATACATGTCACAAGTTGTGGGAACTTTTGTATTGGACTTTATGATTATGCTGTCGTGGTAGCGACTTGCCATGACTTGCCATGACACAAGTCTCCACTTGTGTTGGAGTCGTCATGACATTTGTGTTGGTTTTTCATGTAGTGAATTCTTTACTTTCTTATATCAATATGTTATGACAATCCTCTCCGTTTCCGCCTCAGGCGGGGTGTGACAATGGGTATCTATTATATGTCTCTTTTTAAAGATCCTGAGTTGATTATTCATTCCCCTGAACGTTTGCATGCACACTTTTTCTAGGGTAGTCACGGATCTAACGGAAAGCTAGCTTGAATTAAACCGGATCAAGTTTTAGCTTCCTTAGATCATGGAGGGCTAGGAGTTGGAAGTCTTAAATATTTCAACCTTATTTTACTTCTCAAGTGGTGTTGGAGGTTCATCTCTAATCCTCAATCATGTTCGGGTTTTGTTATCAAATTGATTCATGGTGAAGATGCAGGTTTGGGCTTTATAAGTTGTACAACAAATGGGATTTGGGCTAAAATCATTAGCTCAATCAACTCTCTTCATCCTCACGCCATTATTTCAAAAGGTACGTTACGTTTTGTTGTGGGTTGTCACAATCAACTTAGATTTTGGAAACATATTTGGATCGGTGACGAGCCTCTTTGTTAGCATTTCAATCAGCTCTATAGATAAGTATGCACGAAGATTGTTTGATTTAGGATCGTTTATCCTCATCTAGATGGACTTGGAATTGGCGTAGACTGGTTGATAGTGGTCGTATTGGTGCTATGTTTACTTCTATGTTGTTTGAATTGCAACATGTCTCTCTTTCTTCAAACCCTGATCGATGGTCGTGGCAGCTTGGCAAATATGGCGCATTCACTATTGGATAAACACGAGCCCACTTTAACGATCGTAATCTTCCTTCTACGAATACATCTACGGTCTAGAATAACTCATTGCCTCACAAAGTTAATGTTTTCATGTGGAGATTGAGGCTAGACTGTCTCCCTAATTGTATAAACCTGTCAAGACGTGGTATGGAGATTGATTCCATTTAATGCCCAATATGTAATGTAGGTGTCGAGATGTCCGATCACTACTTGATCTCATGTGAACATGCTTCTGCCGTCTAGAGATCTATTCGGATTTGATGCAGTTTATCTCCTCCTTCGTTACTTTCATGGTCTGCTTAGCTTAATTGGATTGGTTCTAAGCAAAGTTCCAAGGGCAATAAGGATCATTTATATGTTATTTTTGCCACGACGTGTTGGATTCTTTGGAAGTATCGTAATTGTGTCATAATTAATCCTCAAGCAATGAGGAATTGTGACATCATAGATAGCATTTGTTCTTTTTTCTTTTTCTTGGTTAAAATGTAGAGGCGCTAAAAAAAGTAGTATGGGTTTTTGAATCTTCTACATTATTTACCTTTTAGGATACTAATATGCTATGGATGTTAATTAACGCAAAACCTTCTACACCACTTACAACTTAGGATACTAACAAACTCTAGATGCCAACTGATGCAGGACACATAAGCAAATTTTGATAAACCCTAATCAAAGGGTTGATAAACGAGGTGCACCTCAAAGGAATAAAAACCATACAAGTGATCAAACTCTAAAATAAAAAGTTTATTAATAATCAAAAGCTTAACTTCAATGATAATGAGCTATATATTTACAAGGCATGGAAGAAAAGAACCTTAATAAAGTTTTATAAGCGTTTTAAACACACCCTTACACTTTTCTAAGAATGAAAAACATAAAAGATAATATAAGTTGGGCTTCCGACGAACCAACCCAAATCTTGTCCTCATCAGTTAAACTATAAAATTTAAAAGGGTGTTTTGTGACATTTAACAGCTCAAGATGAACAGTGTCTTAAATTGGTAGATGTTATTTGTAAAAATTAATCTCAACAATCAGAATTTTTTGTTAACCCGATAGTATTTCTTAGAGTTTTTAGTTGGGTTAATTTCATATATCTTTTATTTTCATGATTAATTTTATATATATTTAAAGTGCAATCATTGAATGCATAATGTATAATATTTTTCAAGCATGTTTGGGTATATATGAAATTTCGATATTTTAAAAGAGAAAATATATAAATTTTATATATACTCAAACATACTTTAAAAACATTGTACATTATGCTTTCAATGATTACACTTTAAATATATATAAAATTAATCATGAAAGTAATTAATCCAACTAAAAACTCTAACAAATACTATCGGATCAACAAAAAATCCCTATTGTTTAGTTGATCAACTAGTTATAGATAATAATAATAATAAAATAAACGAGGACGGGTTGTTAGAGGAATTTTCATTTGCAAACTCTTATTTTGGTGCTTACCAAGGGACAAATCCCCACCTTCTATTTGGATTGATCTAATGGCTGTCATTAATCTAAGATTAAAACCTTTTAACCTATTTTTTATCCCCAATATATATTCCGTTTATTTTTTTTCCCTCATTCATCACTCTGTTTCTCACACACTTTTCACACACTTTTCTCTGTGTGGATTTCCCTCCATAAACGGTTATCGTCAATCATAACAACCAGGTCAACCACCACATCCTCCACCTTCATCACCGTACAACCACCGTCATCTCCGTCACGTCCTGCACTTTATCCCACCGGTAATTCTTCAATTCTTCATTATTTTCTTCAATTCTTCATTATCTTCTTCAATTTCGTAATTATCTTCTTTAATGTTGCAGAATGGAGATAGTTGATCTTAATGAAGTTCCTGTTGGAGAAGATTCAATTGATTTAGATGTTACGAGTTCAATTTGTGCTTCTAACGTTGATGATAATGCATCATGTGAGTTTTCGTTTTAATTCAGCTTTTTTTTTATGTTAATCTGTTTATTAATTTAGCTGTTTTGTTAATTAATTGTTTAATTAAGGTGTTTAAGCTTTTTATTCAGCTGTTAGTTTACTCTGTTTTGTATCACCTGTGATATTTAGCTGGTGTTAGGTTTTTTGCTTATTCATGAAGCTGTTAGTTTGATTTTGCTTTTATATAAGCTGTTAGTTTGATTTGTTTTTGTTCAGTTTAATTTGTGTAGTTTCAGCAGTGATATTTGAAGTTGATGATAGTTTTGTTTTCTAATTAAGGTTTTAGAGTAATTTGCTTCTAATTTTAAGCTTTTTACTGAAAATAATCGTAAATGTAGTGTACTTGATTTCTTACTGCGATGTTCTGATATTTCTATGAGTAGGCTGTTATTGCTGCAGTTGTTGCATAGTTATTCGAATGAAGAAGAGTGATAGTGTTTGGTGCTGATAGTTGTACTGTTAGTGTTTTTTGTCTTGGAAGCGTTTTGCTGTGTAGTCAAAGTAGTCGTAAATCTAGTGTTTTGGAAGTGATTTGTTAAGGAGATGTTGTATGTTTAAGAAGAATAGCCGTGTTTGCAGTTGTTGCATATATTGACCGAAATTGAGTTATAGTTTGTTGTCAATTTATGTTTACTGAATTCTGAGTTATAGGTTTTTGTGCTTTTTTTTATGATAGTGCTTAAGTATATTAATGTAGATGTTATATTGCTTTTAAATAAGCTGTTAATTTTTGATTGGATGTGTTGTTTGTTTCTGTTTAGTATTTTTTGTACAATCATCTGTTATAGTATCACCAGTGATATTTCAAATAATGTATAGTATCACCAGTGATATTTTAAGAGAATTTTTGAAGTTATTGTGTTTTATCACCTTCTTTACAGCTTCTAGTGGTTTGAAAACTCCTTCATCTTTTATTCATCATGATTTTATTGATACTCCTGGTGGATCGGTTTTTTGGGTTCCTAGAGTTTCTGCTAGTGTGCTGCCAGTTTTGTTTAGTGTTTATGATTCTGTTGAGGATTGCATTAGTATGTACATGAGATATGCTTCAGAGGCAGGATTTGGTATTAGAAAGTCTACTCAGAAAAGATTAAGGGATGGATTTGTAAAAGAGAAGTATTTAGTTTGCAATAGGGAAGGGTGACCAAAGAAAATTCGTTTGAATACGTTAGCTCCTAAGAAAGGTGACAAAAAAGTGAGGACTTCAAACTTTAGAATTACTGGTTGCAAAGCACGTGCAGTTTTTCATATGGTGCCTGGTAGTAGAAAATATAGGCTTACTACGTTCGATGTGGAACATAATCATGAGCTAGATCGTGTTGAGTATAAGCATTTGTCCAAGAGTGAGAGGAAGCTAACATACACTGAGCAGCTGTTTATAATTAAAGCTTCGAATTATAATATTGGGGCGACTAGAGCTCACAGTTTGTATACCGGGTTGAAAGGGTCCTCAGCACTTGTTCATGGTACAGAGACTGAGTTTAACAATCTAGTCCGTGGTATAAACTGTTTCATAGGAGATAGCGATGCACAAATGCTTATTAACCGTATGGAAGATCGGATGAAATTTACATCAGACTTCTCTTTTGATTATCTTGTTGAGAACGCCGAGCTTATTGGACTCTTTTGGGCTGATCAAGTTGCTAAACTGAATTACAAAGAGTTTGGCGATATCGTCTCATTTGATGCCACATACAAAACTAACAAGTATGTTTTTTGAACCTTTTTTAGTATCTCTTGTGATATTTTCATTTGCTTTTTCTACATTTTGTATATATTATCACCTGAGATACTTTTTTATTTCTCCAGATACCGGATGGTTTTCGTGCCTTTTACTGCAATAAATAATTCTTATGAATGAAACTACTGAATCTTATGTTTGGTTACTGCAAGCATTTAAGAAAGCGTTTGTTCGTTCTCCAAATATCATTGTTACTGATCAAGATGGT
The DNA here is from genome assembly GCA_910596185.1 of Chrysanthemum makinoi. NCBI lineage: Eukaryota > Viridiplantae > Streptophyta > Magnoliopsida > Asterales > Asteraceae > Chrysanthemum > Chrysanthemum makinoi. The sequence goes on along the minus strand of OU343218.1, from coordinate 197,547,123 downwards.
GCAATGCGGAAGGCTATAGCTGAAGTTCTTCCTGATTCAAAGCACAGGCTTTGTATGTGGCATATCATGCAAAAGCTTCCGTCTAAGGTATCTCTCTGTGATATTTTTCATCTTTTATCTCCTGTGATATTTGCATCTTTTTGGATTGTATCACTTGTGATACTTGTTGTATCCCTTGTGGCACTTTTTGGATTGTATCACTTGTGATACTTTTTTCATTTGCTGTCTATAATGATTATCTTTTTTACTGTTTTCAGATTGTATCGAGAATTTATGATGATACTGATTTCAAGAATAAATTTCACAAGATTGTTTGGAACATGTATATTGGCCCTGAAGAGTTTGAGTTGAGATGGAATGAGTTGATGGTTGAATTTGGTCTTTTAAATCATAAGTGGTTGAATAAGATGTATAGGATCAGGGCGTCATGGATTCCTGCTTTTTTTGTTGATTCTCCTCTATGTGGACTGATGAGGACCACATCTAGGTCAGAGAGTGAGAACTCGTTTTTTTCACATTTCACGTCTCCTACTTCTACTCTTGTTAAATTCATGGTATGTTATGAGTCTGCAATGGAGAAACAGAGATACATACAAGAAAGATTAGATCATCAGTCGATTGACTCATTTCCTGGTTTGTTGACGCCATTAGCAATTGAAATTCATGCAGCAAGGTTTTATACTCGTAAGCTGTTTGTTCTTGTTCAGAAAGAGATAATTGCTGGCTCATGGTTATGTTCTATCAAGTCTAAAAGTTGTGGTGTGGGTTGCGATGTTTCTGTTATATCTGAGGAAAAACCGGATGCTGAGATTGTACCAAGAGTGGTTGATGATGAAAGTACTTCAGACAATACCGAGGAAGAGCTTAATTTGTATCAAAAAGACATTGGAGAGTACAAGGTACATTTCTTTTTTGTTTTTACAAGTTTTTTTTTAAGTATCACAGGTGATATTATCTATTACTTTCTTTGTTTATAAGTCTATATCTGGTATCACAGGTGATATTATGCATGTAAAGTTCATAAAAGTTGTTATTGTTTTAGTATCACTTGTGATATTGTGATACTCTTTTTAATATCACCTGTGATATTATGTTCTTTTTATGTTTTATATGAGGTATCACCTGTGATATATTCAATTAAAGTTCATAAAAGTTTATATATATATTTTTTTGATGAAGGTGTTGTATAACAAAGTAGATGGTTCAGTTGCTTGCTGTTGTCAGCTGTTTGTTCGATGTGGTATTTTGTGTCGTCACATCTTTTGTGTGTTCAAGAATTCCAAGGTTGTTTCTATCCCAGATCAGTATTTACGTAGGCGTTGGTCAAGGGATTTGATTCCTGCTGATTTGAGGAGGCAAAAGGCTCGTTATGGTCAGAACAATGAAGAAATAGAGAGGCTTGCAATTGAGGCAACTGGGTTAGTTGAGTCGTGTGTTCATATGATGAGTAACAATAAAGGAAAGTTGACTTCTTTTGTAGACAAGCTGAAGAAGTTGAAAACTGAAGTTGAGGCTGATTTGCCAACTGTTCCTTCCCGTAATGTTTCTGAAATTGTTGAAGAGTTTATGGGTATAAAGAAGCCTACTAAAATTTATGTTAAAAATCCATCGAAAGCGAGCAATAAGGGGTTTATGAGGGAGCGTATCAAGGGTGGACGTGAGAAAGCATTTGATAAAAGCAAGAAGCAAAAGAAGTCGTGCAGTATTTGTGGGTCGACGGAACATAACAGGGCTACTTGTCCAGACAAAGGTAAATATTTGACCAATAATGCTGAAGTAGGCGGCAGCTTTGCTGAAGGAGTACTTGTACAGGTTGAGGTGGAGTCATCGGCGCAGCCACTGCAATAGAGGACATGGAGGTTGAGGTTGAGGTTGAGGTGCAGTCTATCTGTTATGTCTTATCCAATTTTATCACTTGTGATGATTTTCTATTTGTTATTACTTTTCTTCCATTTTTTCATTTTTATCACTTGTGATAAAGAATACAAAATTGATGAAATGCTTATACCTTTTTATGAGTTTACTTTTTTTTGACTTTATTGAATAATTGATATAAGTTTTTTTGTTAATCTAGTTCTATTATATTGTTATGGCATGTTATTTACTTACATTTGGATACTTTAATAAAGTTAACAAAAGCAAGGTTGAATTCTGATTTTCCAAAATCTTTCAACTGAATAGAAATCATCATTGTTTACAACTTTGACAACGATAAAGATAATTGTTTTTACAAAACGATAGTCTGCCATCAGGATTAATAAGTAGCTGAAGAGGATTACTAATTGTTGTTTAGTTCTGCATACTTTCTCTTTATTGCCTCCTTGACAAGCTTCTTTACTTCTTTTTCGTCCTTGTTCTCTGCAAGAAAATTTAATGCATAGTCTGACATCATCTTCCATTTTTCGTTCATTTCATGAAGCAACATCTTTGTTACGTATCTTGATCTCATATTTTCTATCTGAATTCGATGTTGTTTGTGTGTTTCCTTTAGAATGCCTGTTTGCCATTTTGATCCAATTTTTCCTTCGTAGAGTTCCATGTGTATCATCATGTACAAACCGCAATCTATCTTTTCTGCTTTTGTTTGCCAATCCATCTTTAATATTTCTGGTTCTTGTGTTTGATGCATCATTTCATATCCTGCTGGATGTTCATATGTTGACAAGTGTCTTACAAAAACCGCCCTCTGAAATTTATAATATAAAATGTCAATTATAGACTAGTATCCCTTGTGATATTATACTGGTAAAACATAAATAATCAAATAATTTTTCTTACCACTAACTCATAATTTTCTTTGTACTTTTCTTCGTATGTTGCATCCGAATCGCTGTTGTCAATTATGACAGATGTTCCTTTAACGATTTCGAAAACTATTAGATAGTAATGTCCATGTGCTATTATTGGGAAGAATACTTGTTATCATGAAAAAAGTATTAAATTTAAAATTATATACTAAGTTTCTTGATTAATTTATATAAGTAATGTAATATACCAAGTTAATATCATCAAATTTGAGTCTGCTTGTGTCTTCTTCCATCTGAATAGCAATCAAGTGTTCAAACATGTCATACTGTTTATCTACTTTGTCAGTGAACAATTCTGGCTTATCTTGTAATACTCCTGGTAGCTAATTGACAATTAATAAAAAAAATATTATTATTATTATTATTAAATAAAAGTTAATACATAAATACATTCATTTTATATAAAAATTTATCTTACCATCATTGATGTATAAAAGTAATGCCGTTTGATCTTTCTATCTGAGAACAATTCCTCGTAGTTTAGGATATCAGCAAAGTTATCTATCACAGGAATTTCAATTTTCAAGGTTGGCGCTAGTGATTGAACATTCATTCTCATTAATCCTAAACCTTTATCGTCTACGAAAACTTGTTCTCTGTTCACAATATCACAAGTGATAAGTATAAGGAACTGTGTATATAGGTAAATGTTTTTTGTATCACAGGTGATAAATATAAGAAACTAATATATGTTTTGTTATCACAAGTGATAACCATAATAAATTAGATATTGAAATTTTAAATATAAACTTACGCTTCGTTTCCTTGCATACAGAAGATGCTTCTTGCCAAGAGTTTTTCCACCTCTGTTAGATTTTTTGTCGTGCTGACCTTCTTGTTCATGTATGGAGATTTCAGGCACTGATATTGTTTTTCTTCATCACTTGATTTTGACTGTACTCCTGGGCTATCAAATCCTAGATCAAAGCTTGGCTGAGACCCTGGTATAAAGACGGAACTAGGGCTCTGTGAAGATGGACCTGTTTGTTCTTTTTCTTCAACACTTTTCTGTTTCTTAAGGTTCTCACGGTTCTCACTTTCTGCATATCTGTTCACTTCTTCATTTCGTTTTGCATCCATGTTGGCCTGTTGCCTTTGTATTTCTCTCAATTCATTTCTAAATTCTTCATCAGTTTTGTTTAGTAAATCTCCAAAAATATCATCATCAGTATCAAAAGGTTTTCTTTGATCTTTAGCTTCTTCATTACTTTTTTGACTTGTAACCTTGTTTGTTTCATCTTTTTCCCCTTCATTTTTTTCTTCAGCTTCACCCTTTTTGTTACTGTTCCCATCGATGTTTCCCACAGCTTCATCCTTTTCTTGTCTATTCTTGTTGTTTTCATCAGTTTCATCATTTTTGGTATTGCTTGCGTCTTTGTTTCCACTACCTTGCGCAACTTCATTCTCATTATAGACTGATTCTCCATTTTGGTCGTTTGCTTCATCGTTTTTGACAGCATCATCAATTATCATTGATTCATCATTTTCATCTCCGTGTTCTGTATATTGTCTGGCAAATGGATTTTGTACTTCATTATTTCCATCTTCATCATCACTTGTGCCAAATTTGATGGAGCTTGACTCTGTTGATGTTGATTTAGATCTTGATGATAAGAATGGACTTTTTCCTTTGAAACAATCATCTGGTTCACTGAAAATCTTTTTTATTCTTTCTCTAAATTGCCGAAGCCTTTCATCCCCTTTGAATTTACATATGTATTCTTTAATTGTTTCTTCTAGCATTTCTTTCTCACTCAAAATGCTTTCTATCTTATCTTCTAGCATCTGATACACTTCCTGTGATTGAATTTCAAATTTAAGATCATATTAGTTATGCATCATCAACAGTGATATTATTGTTTTTTGTGTTTTTTTTTAATATTTTACTGTATTATCACAAGTGATATCTTGCATAATTTATTTTATCACTTGTGATAGGACATAACAAATATCTTAATTTTTTTTATACTGACCTGCTTTTGAATATCTTCTTCGTCTTTATTCATGTCTCCTATAATTTCCACCATTCCAAAGTACTTGTTGAAATCAATTTCCAGAATCTCCCTACTTTTTAACAGGCTTGTGTTCCAACTTTTTAGAGCTGGTATTCTTCTCGGCACATTCATTTGATCAAACTTTGTGTAATGTAAATATGCAAGCTGTTTCATCAACAATTTTATCAGTTCAATGAATGTATATTTTTATAACATTTTATGTTAGGAAGAAAAAATAATTTAAAATTTATTACTTACCATCAAGAATGTAATTGGGCCGTAATACTCAACCTCTGTCCTATTATTCTTTCTTGCAGACCAATCATGTTTTGTTGAGCTTGCACAATCAAAAATATATCTGCACCAGTCTATATCTTTCACGTTATCTCCTTCAAACACGTTTTCCAACACCGTTTTTGTGACAACAGAGCTTTTATCGCATCCTCCCAATGTATTTGCAATAAGCATTAAAATGTTCATTCTGAACATGAAATCTGTGTTTGTTGTTTTTGTTATCTCCTTTGATATGGCATTTGTTGTCAAACTGTTTTCGTGTTTGAATTGATCTTTCCATTCTTCAACAAATTTATCGTTGTATTGTCTTTGGCCTTCATCTCTTTCTAGCGTCCTTGATCCATTTGGTAGTCTGAGAACTTCATGCACAGTTTGTGGAGATATTTTTAAATTCCCTGTTGGAAGTCTAAGGTTCATTGATTCTGTGTCGAGGCTGTCTACCACAAAGAAGGCAAGCTTTGTCGGTATTTCATTTATTGGGAATTCTATCAAGTCTCCAAAACCCATTTGTGTTATAACCTTCTTTCTTTCTACACTTAACCCACGCATTGCTTCAAAAAGTGGCTTAACTGATGCCCTTCCCTTGACTATTGTGTACACCTTTCGTTTCTTTTTTGAATCTTTTTCAATCTCTTCGTTTACATCATCTTCCATTTCACCAATTTTTCTTTTTCCTTTTCCTTTTTCTCTTTCACGATTATCTTCTTTATTATCATTTTTTGCAGCAGTTTCTTTTTCAGATTTTTCTGTTTTTTCAGGATTTTCTTTTTCAGCCTGTTTCATTTTTGTGTAATCTTCTTTTTCAGCTTCTTTTGCATCCTGTAGTAAAAATAAAATAATAAAATAAATTTTTTTTGTCATTTATCACTTGTGATATTTTAGCATTTATCACTTGTGATATAGCATTCACATAACTATCGCAAAACACTTTTTCATATACCTGTTCTGTAGCTTTTTCCGATGCTTCTTTTTCTTGCTCAGGCTTTAATTTTGTTGCTTCTTCCTTCATCATCTTCTTTTTTTCCTCCAACCCTTTTTCTTTTTCTTCCATTTTTTGATGCAAATCTCTAAAACGTTTTTTCTTACTTGCTAATTGTTTTCTTCTTTTTGGTTTCTGTTCATCTGTATAATAGCAAATCCAGTTATACATTGTTTGGCTATTTCACAGTCATTGAATCTACAAATTAACCAAATTTGGGTAGACGTTTTTAACAACCAAATTACCTTTTCGTTTCTTTTTCTACATGTTAACAACCAAATCACCTTGTTTTATAATGAGCCCAAAAAAAGTTTCAACGATCCCAAAACAGTCACATTTATGTCCCTTAGTTTACAAGTTCACTCAAAGTAGTTACAACTTCAAAATGTATAAACTAAGTTCTTTTCAGTATGCATTTTGAATGAAGTTGTAAGCCCAAAACAGTTAGCTGAGCTTCAATCAAACTACAATCAAACTACAATGTGCCTCAATTTATAAATATCCCAAAACTACAACTATCTTAGTTTCTACAGCTGTAAACATCTAACAATCAATGACATGAGCTGTCGCTATTGTAACTTCTAATTCAATAGCATAAAATTTTGTCTTCAACATATTTTTTTAAATCACAGAAGATAAACTGGTATATTACATATATCTTGAACAATCATTTCATTTTTTTTTTTTTTTAAATATATTCTGTAATTTATCATTGTTTCAAGACATCTTAAAATAAGCAAAACATATATAAAATATGCATATAAAACTCAAATAAAATACGCAAACAGTAAATAAAATTCAATTAATTTTTAAATAATATCGAAATGAGTGTCGTACCGTTATCCATATTTTCAACAGATTGTTTTCCCTTTTCTTGTTGAAGTTGCGATTCCTTCATGTTTATGTATTTTTGAATTTGGTTCAACGGTTCGTCGTTTATTTTTCGAAGGATTGATTCTTGGTGTGTGTTTTTTTTTATTTGTGTGTGTGTTTTTCCAGATCTGGGTTTTATTTTATTGAACTTTACATTTTCAGTCCTTATATTTTTACTTTATGTAAACTTTTTTGCTTTTTTTAATTTATATCACTTGTGATAAACAATTAAATACATTTTTTGAAAAGCTTGTCTATACGAGTCAACTGAAAATTTTCACAGCAAGGACATACAAGCTCACATCTCAAAATACATTTTGGAAGTAATTAATCCTTACTTATATCACTGGTGATATGTTCTAATATCACAAGTGATACATTTAAAAAAAAAGAGAAAAAGAAAATTTTGTTGGTAGGCTAGTTTTGTGGTGACTCAAGATCTAAATTTTGTTGGTAGGCTAGTTTTTGTTTACCAGTTTTAACATGTTTTCACAGAGTATGTCATTGCAAAAATAATCAATCTCTTAATTTGATATACACGTTAAGGACAGTGCGTCTTGGCAGTCATCTTATCATTTACCAAAGTATCGCAAATAAATCATTTACACTTTGAAAAAAAATTCATCATAATCCCAAATTTACTGATCTTTGGTTCACCAATTCAATTTATTTAAACTAAAGGTAACTGAGTAGCGAAATCTTCTATGAATTATCCAACAGCATAAATATATATAGTGATAGATACATGCATATATCAGCAGAAGAACATAAGCAAGGTTATATTCATATTACCCAAAAGTGTTTACTTCCATCTAAAATCAAGAACAAAGCGTAAAATACATCTAAAAGCATACGTCTACATTTCCAACAAAAAGATGCAAATTTCAGAGCAAAATGTAGTACAATCTCTGGCACCAGGGAATGTGATTCAGGTACTTAATAGATCCACCCATCTATTTAGGTATTTCCCAAACTTGGACACTGTCCGTCACATTTCGTGGCCCGGCAGTCCTACTTGCATCTAAAATGCAGAACAAAATGTAAAATGCAACTAAAATATGCAAAATCCAAAACAAAATGTAGTTCAATCTCCGGCACCAGGGAATGTGATTCAGGTACCTAATAGATCCACCCATCTACTTAGGTATTTCCCAAACTTGGACATTGTCCGTCACATTCCGTGGCCCGGCAGCCCTACTATTGTTTTTTGCATATCAGATTCTTAAACCTACTTTAATCCATCTACGTTGTTTAGAAATCTAAATACTTAAAACAGAAATGTAAATTCTTTTGTAATAGCATTAAATAGATTTAATGCTTGTTTTCTTCAGCTATCTTCTTCCTGATAGCTTCTTCAACCACCTTTTGAATCTCCTTCTCATCATGGTTGTGTTTTTCAGCAAACTTGATTGCATATTCTGACATGAGTTCACTCTTTTGATTCACTTCATGTAACAGTATCTTAGCTGCATACCTCATCCTCATTCTTGTCATTTGTTCAGCATATCTGTGATTCCTTTCATCAACGATGTTTGGCTTCCAACTTGGTCCTGCTTCACCTTCAAATGTTTCCATATGCATCATCATGTATAAGCCGCAATCAATCTTGTTATCCTTTGTCCTCCATTTCATCTTTAACACAGTTGCTGGCTTCTCTTTCAACATTGTATTGAGGATTGGGTGTGAAGCCTTGATCAGGTAATTTACAAGAATTGCTTTCTGCAAATTAACAAAATATTACTTGCTACAATTTATCTCTAGTGATATAAGTATTTAAACAGAGTTCGGTTCAGACATTGCTTACCACAAAATCGAAGTTGGGTTTGTATTTATCCTTGTAGGGCGCATCTGAAATGCTGTTGTCCAGTATTACAGCGTTGCCCTTCTCCAGATTGAAAACTATGACATAGTAATGGTCGTGAGCAATTATCGGAAAGAAGACAAGTTTCACATCTTTCAATTTCCGTTTTGCTTCTTCCTCAGTCATGAGTTTTTTCATCAGTATTTCAAAATTGTCACACTGCTTTTTTTCATTTTTTACTTTCTTCAGAATCTCTGGCAGCTGTATGATAACAATAGATTCAAGATAATTTAAAATACATATTATATAATTTTGAAACGCATGGATATATTATTGCATTTTTTTTGGAAGTTTTTATATCTTACCACTGCATCTGTTGGGAAGTAGTATCTTGTCTTAATTTTTTCAACTTTGTTCTTTCTCTCTTCATGATTCAATACCGAAGCGAATGCATCGATCACCTGACTTTCTATTAGCAAGCCCGGCGCAATTGATTGCATTACTATTCTTGGTATTGGTGTGCCCTTGCCATCATTGAATACGTCTTCTCTGTTTTTTAATATCACAGTTGATAAAATTTAGGTTCTTAAATATAGCATATCACTTGTGATAAATAACATAACCTTAATACTAACAGGAAATTGAAATCTTACATTATATCTCCTTCCATCGAAAATAAGCTGTTAGCTAGCATTGTTTCAGACTCTGTTAACGGTTCCATCGTGTCTGCCTTCTTGTTCATATAAGGTGATTTCAAGTACACTGATGGTTTAGCAATCCTTTTTCCTTCCCTCTTTTCATTTTCTTTGTTGCTTTGTTCAGCAACATCTTTCTGAGTCCTGAATGCCTTGTGTTGAATTTCTGGGCTTTGAAATTGTGCAACTTTAGCCCTTTCTTCTTCTTCTTGTGTCTCAGCTGCTTGTTTTTTTGCTGCATCGTCTTTTTCAGCCTGTTTTTTAAGCATCTAATAATGTTTAGATATGCAAAAGTTGTGCAAGTTGTTTTTTTTAAGTTTATATGTCTAACGAGATTATTTTTGTTTCGGCTTATTTTTGTTTTATTTTTTAGTCATATAAACAATCCACAATCTAACCATCAACAAGACATTTGACAACAATAACAGTGATTCATTTCACATTCATTCTTAATGTTTGCGATTCAATATCACTAAATTGGTATATCTGAGAGTCTTTTAACCTTTTGTTTTGCTCTTTTGTTGGCAAGTTCTTTTACAGCTAACTTTCTTTTTTTTTCTGCCTCTTTCTCCTGAGCTTGTTTTGTAGCCTCCTCTGATTTTCTTTTGTTTTCAGCCTCTATCTTGGCAGCTTTTTTTGCAGCGGCTTCTTTTTCGGCTTCTTGCTTTTTGTTTGCAGCTTCTTTTTCGGCTGCTTCTTTTGCTGCCGCTTCTTTTTCGGCTGCTTCTTTTGCTGCAGCTTCTTTTTCGGCTGCTTCTTTTGCTGCAGCGTCTTTTGCAGCCTGCATTAATAAAAAATTAAAGAATAAATAAATAAATAAAATCTAAAAAAAAAGTGTTGTATTGTATGACTTTGTTATATTTAGAGTTTATTACTTGTGATATTACCTTTTCCGCTTCTTCTTTCTTCTTCTTTTCAGCTTCTCTTTTTTTCTCAGCTGCTTTTTTCTGAGCTTCTTTTTCGGCTGCTTCTTTCTCAGCCTGCTTCTTTTTTGCAATTGCTTCTTCTTCAGCCTGTATTTTTTACCATTTTGTTATGTAAAAATTTATCACTTGTGATATTGTATACAGATAAATACTTTAGATTATAATTATCTAACCTGTTGTTTATCTGTTTCTGCAGGAGTCTCTTTTGTGGTTTTTTCTTTATCGTTGTTTCCTCCTTCTCCATTTCCTCCTTTGCTATCATCATCATCCTCATTACTGAGGAAGAAAGAACCACTATCATCACTTTCATCATCAGTTTCATCATCTCCTCCTCCTTCAGTATTCCTGCCTTCATCATCTCCTCCATCTCTTCTGCTCGTTCCTTCTTGATTATCAATCACTCTACCATTTTGATCTATTTGAAGATTCCCCTGGAATTGTGTGTTGTATTTTTCTACATATAACCTTATTGTTTCATCTCCCGGGTATATCTCCATGCTTACCCTTATAAAATTTTCTAACTCTCTCTTCTCATTCAAAACTCTTTCAAACTTTTCTTCGACAGCTTCATATAGTTGCTGTGTTTTTAATTAAATAAAGCAATTATAAGTATTTTATCACTAGTGATATATTCAAATTTTTCATATTAATTATAAGTATTACCTCTTTCTATTTCCTGATATCTCCTTCTTCACTCTCATCCTCTTCTTCAATTACCATGACATGACCAAACCCTCCCCTGTCCATCTCCATGTCTTGCCTTTTCTCAATCAGCTTTGTATTCCAATTTCTGATGGCTGGCCATTTTCTTAGCACATCCATTTCATCGAACTTTGTGAAATGCAAGTAGATAAGCTGTTTTCAAGAAAACAAAACATTCATTAAAACTTTTACTTATTAAAAGAAGTGGTAGATTAATCTTTTTTTAGTATCCCAAGTGATATTGTACATGGCATCTATTTTTTAAAAAACAACTTGTAATATCACTGGTGATAGAATACATTTTATATGTCATTAACTTAAAGTATCACTTGTGATACCCTACATCATATTTGTTTTAAAGATAACCTTGACTTACCGTGAATGCTGCATGTGGTCCATAGTACCAATTTTCCGTTGTTGAGTCATCCCAGCCTTCCTTGCTTAATTTCATAGAGTTCCAAATGTATGAGCACCAGTCAACTGTCGTTATTTCCTCTGGTGTCATCAGAAATTTGATGACGTGATACTTCAGCATCGAACTGTTATAGCAGGTTCCCAGACAGTTTGCAAACAGCATTAGGAAATTCATCTGGAAGGTGAAGTCTGTTTCTTCAGTACTCTGAATCACCTTTGATAATGCTGTTGTTGTTATCCTTTTTTTTCCCGGGAATTGTGCCATAAACTGTTTCATAAACACGTCATCCCAATCCCTTTCTGGTCCTGAGCAAAGTGGTCTCGGTCCCATTGGTATCCCTAGAACTTCCCTAATTGTTTTCGGTTTGATTTTTATGACACCCCCATTTGGCAAGTTTATTTGCATCTTTTCCATATCCATATGTGTCAATATGAAGTAGGGCAGCTTTCCAGGGATTTTTTGCAACGGGAAATCAATCAGTGTTCCAAATCCCATTGCCATGACCATTTTCCTTCTTTCTGGGCTCAGCGAATGTGTTGCATCGTAAAACGGTTGGACAGTCGTTTTAGCCCTCAACGACTTGAATGGAATGACATATTCTTCTTCTTCTTCCTCATCTTCCACCTCCATTTTTTCCTTGCCTTTCTTCGTCTGTTCTTTCTTCTTCTTTGCTTCTTCCTTCTTCCTTTGTTCTTCTTTCTTTTTCGTTTCCTCTTCTTTCTTCTTCTTCTTCGTTTCCTTCATTTTTTTTGATTTGTTGCCTTTCCTTCCTTTTTCTTTTCTTCTTCTTCTTTCTTTTTCTTTGTTTCTTCCTTCTTTTTCTTTCTTTCTCTTTCCTCAGCTTTGTCTTCCCCTCTCTTTCTCTTTCCTTTTTCTTGCTGCTTTTGTTTTTCGGTTTGTTGTTTTTTTGATGCTGTTCTTGTTACAGCAACTGGTGAATCTGTTGCTTGTTCTTTTCTTTTCTTTGGTTGATTGGGTTTCAACTTTGGTTTTGCTTCTTTGGGTTTGACTGTTTCTTGGGGTGTCGCTTCGGGTGTTGTTTTGGTTGTTGTTTCTGGTGTTGGTTCAGATGGTGTCGCTTCGGGTGTTGGTGGTGTTGGTGTGGTTTCTATGGTTGCTAGAGTTGTTATTGGTGTGTTTTCTGGTGATGTCATTTCGGGTGATGCTTGATTTAATGGTGTGACAAGCCTTGATTGTGCAATGGTTGTTATTTGTTTTGTGGGTGTCTTTTGTGTATTTTTAATCGATGACTTTGTGTATTTTGTGGTTGTTTTCTGTGGTGAGGGTGTAGATGTTTGTTGTTGTGTTTCTTGTTGTGGTAGTGTTGTTTGTGGTGTTGGTGTTTGTGTTGTTTCTGGTGGTGGTGGTGGTTGTTTTTTTCTTGATATGGTGCTTTTTTGAATTGGAGTTTGTTTCTTGCTTCTTTTCTTTTTCATTTCTTTTAGACTTGTATTCAAATCTGCACAAAAGAAATCCCAAGTAAGTTTTCATGAATATTTATTGCTGATAAATATAAACTCTGAATGTTTATGCGTCATACAATTTTATAACATTCTACTGCAAGTATGTCATATCAATTTGTATCACAGGTGATATAACACAGAAGCTAAATGTCAAAACAAGTATGCCGCATACATACAGGGTTTATCATAGTTGATATTTTTCTAAAGGAGTCATGCTTATATGTTGGAATTTACCTTTTTCCTTTTGAATCTCTGGAGATATGCTCAAAAATTTGCTTGTCGACAAAACTGCATTTACAAAATTTTTTTAAGAAACAAACAGAATGTCTGCAATTTTTATGTTTAAAGATTTATTTAGCAAACAAAAACTGACCGTTTAAAGCTTGTATTGTCTCCAGATGCTCGTAAATATCATCTTCTACATTTTTTTCAAAATCAAAATTTTAATGTCTTATGTTATGTAAAACAAAAAGACACTATAAATTCTAATCAAAAATGTATTTGAAATATAGTTATTTCACGTATAACGGCTTATCATCACAGTTGTTATACTATCAAAAATATACAATTAAATATACAAGTTAAAAAAAATCACTACATCTGTTTTTATCACTGGTGATATACCATTAAATATACAAGTTATCCGCTCTGCTCTTCATCGTCATCACTACCATCAGTAGCACTACCACTACTAGTAACACTACGACTACGAAAAGTCATAACTAAACCACCACCTCTACCACAAAAAACACTAAAAATGTATCAGTTATCGCGCTACATGATCTCTAATCGTGTGACAAGTAATCAATTATCACTACATCTGTTTTTATCACTAGTGATATACCATAAAATATTTCTCTGTCACACTAAAAAACGCATCATAAGTCACATCAAAATTATACTCGTAACAAGCTAAAAACATATCCATTATCACGAAGAACGCTAAAAGTTAAATCGACGTTCGCTACCACTACTACTATCGCTACCACTATACTGAAGCTGATTGACAATTAAAAAAAAATCACTATATCTGTTTTTATCACTGGTGATATACCATTAAATATACAAGTTATCCGCGTCTGCTCTTCATCGTCATCACTACCATCAGTACCACTACCACTACTAGTAACACTACGACTACGAAAAGTCATAACTAAACCACCACCTCTACCACAAAAAACACTAAAAATGTATCCGTTATCGCGCTACATTATCTCTAATCGTGTGACAAGTAATCAATTATCACTACATCTGTTTTTATCACTAGTGATATACCATAAAATATTTCTCTGTCACACTCAAAAACGCATCATAAGTTACATCAAATTTATACTTGTAACAAGCTAAAAACATATCCATTATCACGAAGAACGCTAAAAGTCAAATCGACGTTCGCTACCACTACTACTATCACTACCACTATACTGAAGCACTACCAGCACCACTACCACTACCACCACCACCACTACCACTACCACCACCACTACCAGTATCAAAACTAAACCACTATGACTATCAAATCACTACCACATCTACCACAACTGTTTTTCAGTATGACACCTAAAAACACCTAAAAACATCTAATATCAGCAAAATCTGCATAAATTTCTTCTTCTTTTACAGTATGACAGCAAAATCTCAAATAAATACATAATCATCAATTGCATGTCATTAATACAGCAAAAAAATACAGAAAAATGTTCATAAATAGCAATAACATTCATAAATAAGTATAAAATCAGTAGAGATACATAAATAACATCTAAATAATTAGTTTGAAGCTTCGTACCTTCGTTTTCGGAGTTGGTAGGTTTGTTTTGATCCATTTTTTTTGTGCTTTTTCTTCTTCAGTTGAAGATTGATGCGTTTTTGTGTTTTTTTTTTGATTTTGACGGTTAATTGTTGGTGATTTTGATTGTTATGGTTTGTTTTTAGTGAGAGATTTTAGTGAGAGAAAGCGACGTGTTGTTTTTTCTGATGAAAATGACGCGTGTGTTGTGTTTATGTGGTTGGAGGAAGTTTCACGTTTTGGCAAGATTAGTCCCTCCGTGTTTTTTATCATTAAAAAATGTTTTTTGATCCAACGGTTGATAGGTGTCCCTTGGTAAGTAGGGGATTGATGGTTTCTAAAATAAAGTCCCTCCGGGTTGTTAATTAACTTCTACACCTTGTACTTATTTGGTGATATGTCTTATAGTTAATAAGAAGCTTCATAGATGCTTTCTAAATGCATGCTTCCTTGAATTGCCTAATCATCTTGTTCGTTTTGTTGTATCTATTGATTCTATGTCTAAACACGTACGGTAGTGTTTTAGGCCGAAAGTAGTGGTGGGTGAGTCATTCACCGTCATTTTTGCGTCACCTCAACTTTTTTTCTCCTCTCACTCTCTCAACATATATTTGTTTTGATCATCATACCTCACATTTTATTAAAATACTTATTTTATATAAAATATACTACACTAAATACTCCCCACACACTCATAAACCAAATAAAAAAAATTGTGAGCAACTCACCAAACTTTGCAATTTTGGCCGTGACATGGGATTTGTGTTTTGGGTGTATCACGCGTGTGAGTCACTCACCCAAGGGGTGAGTTTGCAACCACTTCGTCTAGTCTTATTGGTTTGTCAAAAATTTGTCTGTACATGTCAGTTTAGGCATAAAATTAGGATTCTAATCATTTTTCGTATTAACCTTGTTGAGCATGTTCATTTTCTCGTATACATGTGATAGATTCATGGTTAATGTAAGAAACTAAGAGTACAAGATACTCATAGTGTCATGTGTAAAAGTGTTTCACATTTTTTTTATGATATCAGAACCTATAACTCAGCTCCAAACACTGTTTTTTCAATTTTGGTGTTATAGGACAGCCCCTGACCCACAAATAACTCAATATAACACATATACAACACAAAAAACAAAAATATAAACAAATAAGAAAATACACACGGCGTGGGCTGATGGGTACGACACTAGACCTAATGGCACGAGATCCGATATCGCGATGGTGTTATAAGTTGGGTTGATTGATCGACGCCATGGCTAGTAGCCGTGAGTACCCTACGCATAGATGGGTTGCACTTGACAGTGGCCTCAAACTTGATCGTGAATCGTGATAGAGACCAAACTATCTCATTTAAGAAACAATTTAAATACGATATAAAAAACTAAAGATCGTACTGTACAATTTAGTACCATCAAACTTCCAACTATAAAATAAGACTTGTAGCAAATGCGTAAAGAACTCAAAGAATTTCGATGGCTATCTTAGAAGTTTCGTGGGCAATTTCTAATGATGTCGAGTGTCTTTACCGAATGGAAAATTACAAAAACTATAAACCGTGTGGGACATATTTTCCTCATATAGAACCAAATAGTATAACTCAATAATGAAAATATTCTGAATATATATATTACTAAAGGTTAAAAATAAATAAAATAGATTCAAAGATGTAAAAAATTATCTTATTTACTACTTGACAAAAGATTTCTGCCTGAAAATAATTGTCCTATAGTTTTTTGAAAATAAACTTACAACACCGATTAATCATCGTTTAAGCGTTATTGAGTCATCAATCTTGTCAATTTGTGCAAATCGGTCAACTGTGGTAAACGGCGGTCAACGATTGTCAAACTTGTCTGAAACTTGCAAATATTACCGGAAATACCCAAAACTCGCTGTAAACTAGTTTAATCGATATTCGTTGTTTATAACTATTCCAAAATGTTTTTAAGGAAAATTTTGCCGTGAATACCCAAAACTTGCCATAAATGTCAATTCGATTAATTCTGCCAAAACCGATTACAAGCTGCAAAGTGGTCGACCGCCCGAATACCGATTCATGATTTTTGTAACCTTTCTCCAATAACTTAAATACTATTTCAAAACTGAGTGTTTTTTTTCCTTTTTAACAGAGAGACATATAAAACTAAACTTAAGATCTATACGCTTCGCATCTTGAAGATAAGTACAAGAGAAAACACCGCGTTCCAAAATGAAAATGAAGTGCAAAAGAAGCAAAACGACGAGCTACTTGATTGTTTTTTCGATTAGTTGTGTTCTAGTGTCTTGACCAAAACCTACTATATTCTACGTTATACTCTATGGTCCGATTCTAGTCCCCTAAAGATCTTGTTTGATTTGAATTTGTTACAAAGAAACAAAAGTTGAGAAAATACCAATTTTAGTGGGGCAATAACATATCATGATGGTAGGCTAAGATTAAAGATGACATGACATGACCTATAAGTCATTTGGACCCCATGTACGTTACCAACATTAAAATTTGATTTTCGCATCTGTGTGCAGCGGATAAGAATTGGCCCGCTCCTATTTTAGAAGTCATCCATCATGTATATTTATAACCAACCAAGCATTTGTGCATCTTTCAATGGGTGATATTCATTACGCGGTTATGTTTGGTGAAATGAAATTGTAAATGTATGTAGATAGATACAGAACAAAAGTTAAAAAAATATTTGTATAAGCTTAAATTTTTTTTTTGAACGGCGAATTTTATTAAAACTAGCAAAAGCTAGCAAAAAGAACTACAAAGGGGGAATTACAATAGGATTACCAAGCCAATCTATCCATCTAAATCTGCACTTAAGATTTCTAGATGAAATCCACAAGAACGATTGGTGAACAATAGAATCCCAAATGTTTGATTTCTTCGGTTTGGTTGGAGAGAAGATCATAGAGTTGCGAAAGTTCCAAATACACCAAAGCATAG
The DNA here is from genome assembly GCA_910596185.1 of Chrysanthemum makinoi. Lineage (NCBI taxonomy): Eukaryota > Viridiplantae > Streptophyta > Magnoliopsida > Asterales > Asteraceae > Chrysanthemum > Chrysanthemum makinoi. The sequence goes on along the minus strand of OU343218.1, from coordinate 197,529,434 downwards.
TAGACACAATCCCTTCAATGATAGATCTAGCAAGCTTCGAAACTTTAGCGGAATCAAGCCAAGCAAACCAATCACCTATGATGTGCAGCTTCGGAATAATCAAACAACACCAATGAGACAAACGTCCCCATAAATCACGAGCCATACCGCAAGAGAAAAAAAGATGATGAACACTTTTAGTATGATCGTTACATATAGGACATAAGAGGGAATGAACATCAATACCTCTCTTATCCAAATTGTCCAAAGTGGGGAGCTTATTAAGGCGAAGCTTCCAAAGAAACACATTAGCCTTGATAGGAATTATACGTGACCAACGAGTAGGAATAAGAGTGCCTGGTAAAATCAAATCATCAATGTGATGTCTAGCAGACGAAACCGAGTACCCCTTGCTCCTAAGATCCCAATTCCAAATATCACTATTGGATGAAAGACTAAAATCACGAATATCCTCCATCAACAAGTCAAACTGGAACGATTCGACCCCCCTCTTGGAGACCTTCTGAGAACTGAGGACCAGACTTCAAGGTTTAAACGTTGAGCAACCGTACAACTTTTGATCGAATCCAAAGAATAAACACGCGGGAACTTTTCTTTCAAAGGAAACTCCCCACACCAGCGATCAGACCAAAAATTAATAGAAGCACCATCACCAAGAGACCGAGAACAAAGAGAAAAAAGGTCTATGCCTTTATCACGAAGAAGATTAATGGATTTGAGAATACAATACCAGGGGTTGTATGAGCTTTTGAGAACCCCCTATTATGACCAATACCACCTTCAGACCCATGAATGTTTTTGATAATGATGTTCCACAAAGCATTCGAGGACGTACGGAATCTCAAAATCCTTTTGAAAAGCAAGGTGGCATTAAGAGCAAAAATGCTTCCAATGCCTAGCCCGCCGGATGCTTTACTCGCGAGGCAAGACTTCCATTTAATCCAAGAGATCTTTTTATCATTAAAATCACCACCCAAAAAGAATCTATTGCGTAAAGATTCGAGGTGATTTTGCACCGTTATAGGCATCCAATAAAGAGATATATAATAAGTAGGAAGGTTACCTAAGACCGCTTTAATAAGAGACAGACGGCCACCCGCAGATAAAAGATTGGCCTTCCACCGGGATAACTTGGAATCAAATTTCTGAATCACTTTCTTCCAATTATCGCAACGACCCATATTGCATCCGACCGGGACTCCTAAATACATCATAGGAAGATTAGAGGTCTCACACCCAATAACTAGAGCCATATTTTTTACTTCATCCTCAGGGACATTAATGCCAAGAATCTTGCTTTTATGAATATTGATCCTTAAACCAGACATCAAGTAAAAGCATATAAGAATACATATCAGGTTATAAGCATTAGAATGAGACCACTCTCCTATAAATATAGCGTCGTCCGCGTATAACAAGTGAGAGACTTTAACATTGCCATGACCAATAGAAGCACTTTTGAAAAGCCCCATAAGATCCGCCTTTTTAACTATAGCATGTAAACCTTCCATGGCGAGGATGAAAAGAAAAGGTGACATGGGGTCACCTTGTCGAAGGCCTTTAGATAAATCAAACTCTTTAGTGGGAGATCCATTAACCAAAATAGAGGCCCTGGAATTTTGGAGACAACCTGCAATCCATGATCGCCATTTAGTACCAAAACCGAGCCGATCCAATATATCATCGAGATAATCCCACCTTAGAGAATCAAAAGCCTTCTCAAAATCAACTTTAAAAACCATGAGAGCTTTCTTCCGTTTGCGGTACCAAGCCATACATTCGTTCAAAATTAATGGACCATCAAGAATATTTCTACCTTTAATAAAGGCAGACTGTTCCGCACTCACGCAACTATCAATGACCGAACTAAGTCTATTAGCAAGAATCTTGCCAATAATTTTGTATTGGCACCCAATTAAACTGATAGGCCTAAAGTCAGCCACAAATTTAGGATCACCAACTTTAGGAATGGGAGCGATGAAAGATGAATTACATCATTTAGGAAAACAAGCTGATTGAAAAAAGTCACGAACGAACCTAACCACATCGACTTGAATGACATCCCAGAAAGTTTTGATGAACATGAACGTAAATCCATCCGGGCCCGGAGCTTTATCTCCACCACAATCCCAAACAGCAAGTTCAATTTCCTCTATGGACACATCCCGTTCCAAATGATTACGCTGATCTGAGGTGATCATATTAAAGGAGACATCACCAACGTTGAGCCTGTTGTCACTAGAGCAAGAGAAACTAGTGTGGAAATGATTATAAAATTCGGACTTGACTTCCATAGGTTCATCGATCCAAGAACCATTATGAAGAATTCCTTTAATGGCACTTTGACGACGCATTTTCTTTAGCGAACTGTGGAAAAATGAAGTGTTTTCGTCTCCTTCAATGGCCCACTTCACTTTAGCTTTTTGGGCAATATCGCTAGCCTCTTTGTTCTCAATATCAGTCAAGATCTTCAAAGAATTGATACGTTTGACAAGGTCATCGCTAGTTGCCATACCTAAGTCGATCAGGTTATCAATACTCGAGAGACAAATCTGATGTTCTTTCTTTAATTTTTTATCCTAAATCTTTTTAGAACGACTCCAATCGCGGATGACACTTTTGAGATTTTGGAGTTTCTTTTTAAAAGAGACCAGCCCGTTGTTTTCCCCACTGTCATATTTCTTCCAAGTGTCAACGACCAGATCATGGAAGCCATCACATTGAAGCCACGAGTGAAAAAAGCGAAAAGGAGTTGGGCCGTAATCTGCCACGAATTCTTTGAGGATAATGGGTCGGTGATCAGGGATGCCTTTTTCAAGAATAGAACCAGTGACATTGGGGAAGGATTCAAGAAAACCTTCAGTAAGTAGAAATCTATCTAACTTACTCATCTTGGAAGCCCACTTGTTGGTCCAAGTAAAACGATATCCTCCCAAAGGGACATCAAACAGATTCAGATTGTTGATAAATCGATTAAAAACCTCGGAGTGCTTTTCATTAAAGATAGACCCGAACCTTTCACTAGCATGACGGACCTCATTGAAATCACCCATGACAATGGCAATGCCATCCCAATTATTGATAAGCAAACAGATGGCGGACCAAAGAGCAGATTTACCATCCAAATCTTGAGGAGCGTAGAGAACTATGAACATTACCTTAAGACCAGAACTTGACCAGATACCTTGCACAACGACATAATTATCCGAACAGATCGTTTTATTCATGGAGAACATCAATTTATTCCATATACAGATGATACCACCAGATTTTCCCCTAGCCGAGGAAGACGCAAAATCAAAAAACGAATTCCCCCAAACTTGCCTAAGAGCCCAAAGATCAACGCGAGTCGATTTTGTCTCCTGCAAAGCTAAAAAATTCATGTTATGAGAATGACACAAGTTATTTACCCATCTCCTTTTTTTAGAATCCCCGAACCCTTGCACGTTTAAAGAAAGGACATTCATTTAAACGTGTTATTGTTCCCCATGTCCGCAATCATTTTTTCAAGCATTTCTTGACAACCATCCATATTGAACCCAAGAGCGATACCAACTTTAATCGTGTCCTCAACTTGTTGTAACATGGATATACCAACAAATTTCTTGGCGTTTCCATCGCTATTCACCTGGGAGTGTTGGGAAAGTGAGGGAGAATTCAAGCGCTCTTTTGATTTGCAAGCATCACTAACCTCACTGTAGTTACCCACATTCTCAGATTGAGTAAAACCCGGAGGAAATAAAGGAGTTCCCGGGTCCGATGAGGTATGATGATAATTCCCATTTTTGACAATAAGTGGTTCAAGGTTAAAAGGGTCATTGTTTGAAGGTGAAACAGTAGCCTTGACCTCCGAATGATCATCCTTATTTGAATGAGGCACGTAAGCATCATACCCCTCAAATTCATTATCTGGTTGCACTTTAATCTCATCATCCATATCACCTGAGGAGTTGGAGGACTTATCATCAGGTATGTTCTCGTCAGAATCACCAGGAGGAGCGAATGACGGAACCCAACTGCATAACTCTCTCACCCTATAAGCGTATGTGACCCCATTTAAAGTAACAAGTGTGGATGCAAATATCAATGAAGTATATGTAGTTTTTAAACATAACCGAATACTAAACCTGTTAGATGCATCAGAATCATCGATGAAAAGAACCTCACCCCACTTCTTGCATAAACCCTTGAAAGTATCATTATGCCATGCTCTAAAAGGGATACCTTCATTTTTGAGCCAAACAAGACGCTCATTGAGAACAAAATCCTCATCCCATGGTACAAGAACAGAAAACCACGACAAAACACCTTCGTGAGTGAGGAAAGAGTTTCGAGCGTCCATATCATCAAAAGAAAACATAACCCATAAGCCACCAAGATACTTAACATCGACGCCTAAGAAACCTTCGTTGTTGCAGATGATTTCAGAATTTTCGATAGAATGAAAATCTTTATGACATCCTAAAATAAAGTTTTCTTTTCACATACACTCTACGCATAACCGGTCTTATATTATCGTGTGTGTGTGTTTGGTTCTTGTTCAATCACCTCTCTATCTCTCATATAAGCTTGTGTGGTAAACATTGTGACCTAACAGTGGTATCAATCGCCATCTAGTTGGGTGAAACGGTTTGTTTTTTTGTCTACTCGTAAGGTTCACGTTTTTTTAACCTTTCTCACGCTTAAAAACTCATTTTTTACACTTTTCAATCCAAGATTCTTGTACTTTAAAGGTTATTAGGTGTTAAAGTTTAAGTTTTTGGCAAAAAGTTTGAAACTTTATGTGTGTAGAATCGTTTTTAAGCTAGTTTTTGTACGAGGGTGCTTTCCTACGCGTAACCGTTTAAGACGTTTTGGTTCATCAAGTTTCATACTTTTATGTTATTTTGGTGATATTGAAGCTATCTCATCACAAAAATCTGGTTCAGAAACATCTTTGGGCAAAATCACTTTTACGAGTAAAGCTACGCGTAACTAAAACCCTATTTTTACGCGTAACTTTATCCGTGGTTTGATCTTCAGTTTCGTGGTTTACTCCGTGGTTTCTTGCTTGGATAAGCCTGAAAACACGTCGACTTTGGATATCTTTTGCACTGTGATAGTGTAAAAGATCATTTGGGATAAAACCCTAAACTTACGCATAAGCATAAAGTTTACGCGTAGAAAATCCTACGCATAAGATTCATCCTACGCCTAAGCCCAGTCTTACGCATAAGATAATCCTACGCCTAAGTTTTCTACGCATAACTTACTGTTTACGCATAACTTTAGTCTTTTTCCCTGCTTACGCGTAAGCTAAAACTACGCGTAACTCTCATTGTTACGCGTAACTTTGGTGTTTTACGCTTAAATGCTACTTGGTTATTGTGATTTCTACGCCTAAGGACACTTCATCAACAGCGTTTCATTCGACTACAAAGATCCACCAACACAAGTTATCAAAAAAAAAAAAATCAAATTTTTGGCGGGAAAATTTGAGTAAAATTTAATTTTTCAAGGAGACTAAACGTTTAATTTTTACGCGAGATTCAAATTTTGGTTTAACCGTGAAAATTTTGGTCAAAAATTCAAATTTTTGGGCCCAAATTCAAATTTTTCGGGTAAAATTTGGCGTCAAAATTGTCATAACTCAAATTTTTCTTGCAACCTTAGAATTGAATTTTATAGTGAATTTCAAATTTTGAGAGTCAAAATTTTTCAACATTATTTTTGGAGGGAAATTGAGATTCACTATATCGGCCTTCTGTGTGCTATATCGACTTCGCACCTTTTCTCTTTGATTCTTCTGCAGGGGTTTAAATCAATGGATTCTGATGCTGAAAAGGTGTACGTAAGATGGAAACCAATCAAATTCTCCTTCCCAATGATTTACAATTCCAAGCGTCAGACATCATCAAATTCCTGATATCCCGCAGTCGTGCAAGGTGAAAGAGTTGATGTACATGAAAGGCATGCTCAAATGGACGTTGAGAATGTTGTGATTACTGCAACTGTCGGTAATGCGGACAATGAGGTTGTAGCATTGGAAAAGCAGGATGACAGCAGCAGATCTGGAGAAGATATCATACTTAACTACGACACCGAGCCCAACTGTGACGAAGAACAAATGGTTGAGGAAGATATCCTACCCACCTATGACACTGACACAGAACAGATGGTCGAGGTACAATCTACTGTTGATCATATTCTGACTGCAAATGCGACACAACATACTGAGCAACCTGAATTTAGTAATGAAGGAGAGGTTGACCAGTGTGTTGCACAATGTCTAGACAACTATCTCATGTCTGAGCCCTTCCTTGTTAACAATTCAACTGAAACGTCAAATCAAACTCTTGAATCTGAAATCATTCTTCTCAAAAAGACCATTGCTCAGTTTCATAAAGATTTTTCAAAACTAGAGGCATATTGCATCTCTCTTGAACTTAAACTACAAAACAAATCTTTTTCTTCAGAACACAATGGTCAGTATTCAAATGAACAAAGTAATCGTGTGGATACATTAGTAAATGAAAATGAGCATTTAAAGGCTCAAATTCAAGCAAAGGGGCTTGCACATGTTGCTTTACAAAATAAATTGAGAAGATTAACTGGCAAGAGTGTGGATACTAAGTTTACAAAACCAACAATCTTGGGGAAATCGTCTCTTCAACCAATCAGTAGTTAGACAACCAACTGCATTTAAATCTGAACGTTCAAAACCTTCAAAACCACGGTTTCCCTCCCAAGTTGTTGAGAATAATCATTTGTCAAAACCAGTCACTCCACATTCCGGGCCCAACAATAATGTTTCTGTTTCTATTAAACATGTTTCTGTTAAACCTGTTTCTGTTATACCTGTACAAGTGGCTGCTTCTGGCCAATCTATGATCTGTTCGAACACTGTGTCTAAACCGAACATTAAACGTAAAAATTCATATGATTTAAATGACGCATACAAGAACTATGACCTAGAAAAGGCTAGGAAAAGGGCACTACTCCAAAAGGATGGAATCTTAGGTTCACAACCTAGTGTATCACCTTCGAGTGTATTACTGAACACTGCTTGTAGTAGCAAACCAAAACCTAAGTTAACTCAAACAGTTAGAAATAAACCCGTTGATCTAAACGTAAAATTTCAAAAACCTAATAGGTGGATCAATATAGGACGCAAATTCTTCCTAAAAGAAGTTTCAACATCCCTTAGATCTAACCTTAGATGGATACCAACGGGTAGAGTTTTCAACACTGTTGGTCTTAGGTGGATTCCTACAGGCAAGATATTAAGTAGTTGCACCATAACAAGTGTGAAACCTCTACATCCATCCCTGAGGCAGGAAAGGAAATCATCAAAATATCATGTTCAGGTGTCAAGAAGATAATTGACACTACATCTTTATGCTTCTAACATCTGGAACCCAGTTACACTTGGGGATCCATTTTTTTTCTCTTCCTTGCCCCCCTTCTATTTTTCTATGCAGGTACTACAGCTATGGCTCCTACTGCAAAACAGCGTAGGACCCGTTTCTCACCGTTAAAAATATCATGATCCATCAGCTGTTCCACCATTGTACTTAATCGTCATGAATTGGAAACATTGCTTGCTCCTCTGGTTAAAGATTCTGCCAAAAGTCGTGCTTCAGATGTATCGAATGTTTCCGCTGCACAACCGATAATACTCTAATTTCAGATACACCTGAATCTACAACAACAACCGAATCTTCTATAACAGAAGATCAAACTGCTTCCAACAACAATGACACAGCTGATGATCAACATAATGAACAGAGATGTTTTATCAGCAGTTGACTCTCTCGAAATATTTTTGGTACTTCACACTTGTTCGATCAATTGGACATACATGGTTTCGCTGTCTCCTTATACATAGCTTCGCTGTCTTCAATTCATCATCAACATACGTGGTGTATGATTCTGAATCATTGAAAACATCGAGGGGGAGAGAGTGTGTAGGTGGTCATTGCTTCCTTGTTCTTCTACATGCTTCTTTGCGAAAACCCAATGCCTTCTTGAATTTCTTCAACTAGAGGGAAGAAATAAGACGATATGTGGCTCAAATGTCCACTTGGTGTTATCGTCTTAATTTCACGAGTGATCTTGTGTGAAGTTACTCAAATACGTGAGAAGATCTTGCTGATTTTATGCACGTTACCCTCGAACGGATCTTCCGCAATTAGTCGATTTTCTTTATAGTTTTACTGTTCATCTACAAATTCCACTGCATACTGAAACCTTCAAAAGTTAGAGGAAATGTAGACTTCATCAAAGTTTAAAATCTGCTAAAGACAGTTGTCAGTTTGGGGGAAGTGATTCAAACGTCTTCACAATGGCTTTGAGTATAACATCTTAGAACCCGTCACAACCGCTTAAACTCCCCCAAAACCCCTCATCAGCTGCACAAAGCCCCAGCTTACTCGTCAACAAATGGAAAGGTTATTTTCCCGCGTTCAGTGACGATATGATGAACGTATACAGGTGTATCGTTGTTTCCGCTTTCAACCTGATAATACACTTATACCTGATACACCTGCTACAACAACTACTGTTGCAGATGCACCTACACTAGTTGACTCCACCACAACAGTTGAACAAACCGCTTCCAACAATGATGAAGCGGTGATGATATTCTGAATGTAGTACCCCCACGTGCAGATTTTGATCCAAATGCGTTCTTCAACCCGTTTGCTAATGAGACTGCTGCACCAGATGTCGCGGAATCTTCAACAAAACATTTGAATCCTCAGAATCTGCACAATGTATACCAACATCAACCCTCCACACATAGATGGACAAAAGACCACCCTCGGAAATATTATTGGCAATCCGAATCAACCAGTCGTTACAAGACAACATCTTCACTCAGATGGTGAACATTGCATTTATGCTCTCACTGTCTGCCAATCTGAACCTAAAACATCAAAGACGCAATGACAAAAGAACAACTTGATTGAATCCAGGCAAGAAGAACTCAACAACAATTCAAACGTCTGAGAAGTATGGGAACTGAGTGAAAGACCAACAGGGGTCTACGTCATTGGTCTCAAATGGATTTGGAAAAACAAAATGGATGCTGAAGGAAATGTTATCCGAAATAAGTCACGTCTGTTGGCTAAGGGTTATCGTCAGGAAGAGGGTATTGACTTTGAAGAATCTTTTGCTCGGTTGCTCGTCTTGAGGCTGTTCGGATATTTCTCGCGTTAGCGGCTCATATGAATATGACGGTCTATCAGATGGATGTCAAAACTGCGTTTTCTCAAGGACAACTTAAAGAAACGGTTTATGTCAGCCAACCAGATGGATTCGTTGATCCTGAGTTTCGAATCACGTCTACAAACTGAACAAAGCTCTGTATGGTCTCAAACAAGCTCCTCGGCATGGTACGATAAGCTATCATCTTTCCTCATTGCTAATAATTTCACCAAAGGTTCGGTTGACCAACTCTTTTTATACAATATCACGGGCACATATCTTAATTGTTCAAATTTACGTGGATGACATCATTTTTGGGTCTACACATAAAAAGTTTTCAATCGCTTTTGCAAAACTAATGAAGAAAAATTTGAAATGTCCATGATGGGTGAACTCACGTTCTTTCTCGGACGCAAGTTCATCAATCACCCCGTGGTATTTTCTTGAGTCAGTCCAAATATGCCCTTGAATTGTTAAACAAATTTGGAATGAAAACCTGTGACACCTATGCACACCAATGGCTCATACCAAGAAGCTAGATGCTGATTTACATGGGAAATTTGTGGACCCTACAAAATACCGTAGTATTATTGGGTCTCTCATGTATCTAACAGCTAGCAGACCTGATATTGTCTTTGCCGTATATCTTTGCTCTCGTTATCAGTCGCGACCAACTGAAACCCACCTCTCTGAGGCTAAAAGAATCCTCCGATACATAAAGGGAACCATTAACTTGGGGACCTGGTATCCGAAGGATTCTGGCCTCCCGCTAGGTTTAATGAGTTGGTCCACCAGATTGGTATGAGGTGTTTGACTCAAGAGGAAGTGGATGACCTCCTAAAACAGTCTTAAAAACCTGTCAAACACCAAAATCTCTTTTGTAAATATTATTTTCAAAAACAAAATACAAAAATATAAAATCAGAAAATCTCAAAAACATTCTTCTATCTAAATTCTTTCAAACATCGAGAGTACAAATCTTTCGTCAACACTTTGTTCTATCAAATCTTTCACTATTTTTCCCGAACACGTGTTGAGGGGGAGAAAGTGAAATATTTTCGGTTTCATAAAACCTTGTACCTCCATGTTTTCAAAATTATGTTGTTTCTTCTAAAATGGTGGATAAGTTCTGGTATATACTATCCTCGGACTCAAATGTTTAAACCATTTCATTATTTCAAAGTCCGAGGGGAGTATCGTGAAGATTCTTGCCTTACAAATGTTTTGTCTTACCTAAACGGAAGTTAAAGGATCTTGGTTGGAACTCTTAAGGTTTAGGGACTGAATGTGTCAACTTGGAAAATTAATTCATTTACTCCTAAACCACCAAGATCAAACGGCCCAAATCAAATCTTCTAAATCATTCAAGTTTTCATAATCTATAATTTCTAAACTGTTTTTAATCAAGATGATAAACAAGGATTTCTAAAATTCTTTCAAATCAAACGGTTAAAACTCTTTAAACTGATTTTGAAAAATTGTTCACTTGAACGAATTGGGTGTTTATGCATAAAAGTGTTAGGATTGAAATGAGTTGTGTTAAAACCTTTCTTAGTGTCTATTAAACTTGTTTCAATCGTTCAAAACCATCCTGAATCTTAAATTTCATTAATTTGAATTCTAGGGTTCTTGCGCTCATTTAGGGTGTTTCTATTCTGTGATATGTTTTATGTGGTCAAGAAAAGTGTTAGAATAAGTATAGATGCATGCTTTGAACCTTTAAATTAGCCCAGAAACATCTAAACTGTATGAATTTAAGTTTAGGTTTTTAGGGTTGATCTCCATGAATCTTTGATTCTGTGGTGGAAATGTGTTAAATCTTGCTCCATTGCACTCATATGACATCTAGGACACTCCAGAAACATTCTTGTTTGATTTGTGTGTCTATATCTCTTACGCATAGATTAAGGGTTTAGGGTTTAAGAAATTTTACGCCTAAGTCTTTGTGTGTGTATCTGATATGCTCTTATGCTTATTTTGTGATCTAAAGATGTTTGAGATTAAATGCAATCAAGTTTTCATGTTTATATTTAACAGGTTAATTATTCGTAATGTCAGAATCTTTGGTGTTCAAACCGTTACGCTTAAGGAATTACTTTATGCGTAAGGTCACACCTAAGAGTAATCTTACGCGTAGCTCTTACGCATAAGGGGTCTACAGAGGATTACGTGTATCTTGGAAAGATATTCGTAAACAAGGCTTGTTACGCATAAGCTTTCTCTTATGAGTAAAGGTACGCGTACATCTAGCTTTTCCATACGCGTAAGCTTAAAGCCTTTGAACTTGTCTTACGCGTAAGAAACTCTTACGCCTAAGCTTGGTCTTACACTTTAGCTTACTCCTACGCATAAGCTCCTTTCTTACGCATAAGGATCCTGTTACTCATAACCCATTGTTCACTACTTTTTGGCCCGTTACGCATATGCTGCTTGTTAAATGTTACGCATAGGTCACAAATATATGTTTATATAGCTACAAAGTTAAGATGTTGTGTGTTAATGAATTATTGCTCTTTTGAAATTTCCAAAATTAACATGTTCGCGTAACTTATCACATCAACTTCATACATTTGGACTAATGTGACTTAGGACTTGTAACTAACATAAACATGTTACCATCATACAAGTAATTAGACAATAAAATCAGACTAAAAACAAACACATTGCGTTTCCATATGTCTGTCTCTTTGTCTAATGACTTTCAGATCATGAAATGGCTACAAATCAAGCAAACATCAATGCCCCAGCTGAGCTCTCGATGGCAAACACATTCCAAGCTAGATACGACAAAACATTGGACAAGAAATATCTCGTGTCATCTTCAACTACGTATATGCTCATAATCATCTTGCATTTGCTGGGACATCCTTCTGCTACATCCATTCAATTCATATTCACAAAGTCATCACTGATGATGAGTATGATTCAATAGATGAGGTAGTAATACAATTCGTAAGACATTAAAGAGAAATGGATGGAATTCCCTGCTTCAACCTTTCCGATTAATCAACCCGGGGTGGACAGGAGGGAAGCAGTAGCCCTCCATAGGAAGACCATTGTAAACTTCTTACCTCATCGATCGTTAATCAACCCGGTAAGGATAAGGGGGTGGCCATTGCTCTACAACTGTTGAAATGAAGCAAACCACAACAACAAACTTATACAACCGCATGAAGAAAAGCATGGTGAAGATGTGGAAATATATGACGAAGGAGATTACGATCATGATAAGGATGAAAGATTCACTGATGATAATTTGGTGCCTGAAGAGGAAATGATTCGAAAAGAGGCAAAGAAGCTGATAGGGCTGAAGGAGGAGGAAAAGTTAAAGAAGGATCAGACAACTACATAGTTGACAACCTATACACAAACCTCAATCAGTCTTCTGTAAACCTCTGACACTTCCACCAAACCCACATCATCATCTCAATCATCACCTCCATCAACATAAGAAACACCTATGTCAACAACAAAATATGTTACAGAAGGCAACTCATCCAATGATTCGACAAATGGTTAAGTAGGTTATCACCACTACACAACAAGCTACACAACCACCACCATCCTGATCAACAAAGGGAGGATCAGAAACACACACCCCAATGGATGGAAACCGTTGATTACTTTAAATACATGGGTGGTGGGATCACGAATACCTGATCCCCAACCAGAAACCTCAACCTAAATTTAGATCAAGTACATTACTGCAATCACTTGTTTTCATCGCTTCAAATCAAAGAGCGTGTTGAAAGTTCTCCACTCGGGGTCGAATATTACCTAAATTTCTACACTTCATCGAATCAATCAAGAACCTCAGTACGAAAATCTTCATAAACAAAAGTTTGGGTTTGTCTACCAAAGTGAAAATCATCATACTTGCATCATGGCTTTCGATGAAATTCACTAAGTTCTATGACGCCACCCTGGAGATGGTTCGAGATGGATTGGCATATCGAGTTGAAGACATTGAGTGGGTATAATCAGCGAAGAGAAGGGAATTCAAAAGGATGCGTGATGGATGTTCGTGATTTATCACTAGGATAGATGAATGTTTGATTCATCGGGATCAGATGCAACGGTTGGAGAGCTATGGGGAGTATGACCAAACTTTCCAATTCTGACTTTCCAACATCTCCATGAAAGTATCTGGAGTCTGTAATCATTGGGTACTCTTCTTGCTTATGATTTTGTTTGTTTGATTATCGACAATGGCTTGTGCACCATATTACAGTGTACAACCCGTACTTGTAAATAAAGGACCTGTGGTACTCATGCCACAATCCTTAGAAAAGGAGCGAAGCTTCTTACTTTTGGAGTAAAACCTATCAAACTTTTCTTTTTCAAGGTTTTGCTCAAAAGAACAAGTACTTTCCCTTATGATTTTCAAAACCTCAACCGTTTATATCACTTGTTGAGGGGGAGTACTGAC